>OW240923.1:61361404-61448579 GCA_933207985.1 Pelobates cultripes
AGCCCCCCGTTCGGTGAGTTTAGAGTAAGTCACGTGAACGCAACTGTATTAGTGGATGTCAGGTTTTTATGTGTCTTTTACCTCCCGAACGGAGACCGACCACAGGGCCAAAACGCATGAAACCCTTTTCGGATACCACCTCGTGTGTGGTCGGTCAAATTTCACCCTCCACCTAACTCCCGAACCCCTGGTTTGATCTGGGTGAATTTTGGATATGTTGGTCACCCAGATCAGTATTGGTGTACCTGCTAATCTTGGGGTACATCCAGATCTTGGGGAAAACTATAACCTGTATAATGGGATTAGGTGTCATACTAAGGGGTGGAGATGTGTGGGAGGTAACTGCTATTCCATTGGGTACTGTCTTAATGAATGTGAATCCCTCCCTTGCATGGGAGAAATGCTTAAAAGGAGGTTGTGTGGAATAAACGTCAGTTCTGCTCCTGATGCTGTGTGTCATCCAGTCATTGGGATCTGTATGGAGATATTCTTGGATTACCTTGCTTGCTGGAATTATTACTTTATGGGATTTTTCATCACTTGTTCCTGAGCCTCACTGGGATCTTAGTGGAGTTAACCTGTGAAATACCAGGCCTCCGCTACAATCATAATATACTCAAAATACTGTATCAAGTGAGGAACACTATGTTTTGTGTGTTTACACTTTATTGCCTAATTAGAATGATTTTCAAAATGTAGAGCATGTTCACCTGTTCAAATTTTTGTGTAATTAAACTTTGCATTCAAATTCTTACTCTAACTTGTGTCCTTATTCTGTAAACATTTGTGCTTTGCAAAACCCTGCCTAAAAGTACACTCCACTGCCCAAATAAAATCACAAAGTACGATTAGCAGGACAGAAATAGCCTCCTCTGTAATCCATGTAATAAATTGAGCGTCTGGCAATAAAACCATGTAATATAAGTAATTTGTACTGGGTTACAACAGAGATGTTAAGATTACATCTGAACTGGCAGGGAAGGTATCCATTTATTTGAAAGCTTGTAGAATGCCATCGCTGAGTGAAACTAAATTAAATTAGAAAGTGGTTGAAAATAACATTTAACAACTTGTGCTGCTCAAATGGGAACCTGCACCATAAGCCACTTTTTTTTTTACTAAGGAAGAGCTCATGACTTTTACAATACTTCCTTACGATGGAGAGGATGGAGGTAACCATCCATCAGAGAGCCTGAAGCATGTCATAGCTGCATGAGGAAAGATAAAATATAAGGTTTTCAAAAAGAAGATTAAACAACTGATACTGCTCAACTGGAGCCTGACACACTAAGTCATTAGAATATGGATGATTAGATCATAGCATTAATAAGATCCCCAAACTGTCCTGAGAAATAAATGGGGTAATGTGTGGCAGATCCCAACAGTGAGAGGACTTGGTGGCTGTATGTGGCCCTGCTTTTGTCTGAGAGTCCTATGGGAGAATCAAGATTGCTTGGAGCGCCATTGCCCCCTGAAGATTCTGAATTGGATAGGAAGATTTGCCATGGAGAACCAGCAACATGTTGGACATTCAACAGATACATGATGTCATATGAGTTGAGGAGAGACGTGAATGGCTGAAGTGACCTCCGCCCTGCCAGGGTTCTCATGGACTGATCTGCGTAGAAGGTAAGAGACATGTTCTCAAGGATGTAAGGAGAGTGACCCTGGATAACATTCAAAACAGTTGCCCTTTCCTTGCACGTCTGGAAGTGAACAACCAAGTCTCTTGGCACAGTAGCTGGAACTTTAACTGCCCCGGGGATATGGAAAAGACAACACAGCAACCACGAGGAGCCGCAAGAAATGCAGCAACTCCGCGTCTGGGATGTCTACCAAGATGTCCCTGATCTTGAGGTTTTTGCCACATCTCAAATCTTCAAGTGCTGCAAATCGCTGTTCAAATTAAGTATGCTGTTGCTGCATCTCTTACAATGATAGCTGTAGGAGCATAATTTGTTGGGCATTGTCACAGGAGTCCTGTTCCAGAGCTGCAATGTGACCTGTCAGATCCCATAGATCCTTGCAGATAGTGACCACAGCTCGTACAAACTCCTGTCTGATGCTGTTGCAAGCCTTCCATTTCTAACCCAGCCCAGACTTTATGTGACTGTCCAATCATAGACTTCCTAATGCTGCTCAATGAGAAATCTTTGCAAAGCAATTGCCTGCCTCTTGAATTTAGCACCCCTGAGCTAAATAACCAAGAAGTAACAGGACCAGTTGTCTGACAGCCAGGGTGTGTAACAAGGTTAATTTATAAAAGTGCCTGTGAGGGAGCTCATGTACTCTGACCGAGTACCTACGCCAGTTTCACTTCCTTGCTGTCACAGGGGACTCTAGAGAACTTCAGACCCAGTCGCCGAAGCTTGACTGGGGTGTCTCTTGAAATCTTCTACTTGACCATGCTGCAACTCACTTCTTCCAGGCAGGTATTCCCACCTCTGCCTTTGCCTCTTCAGCTTCTTTCCCAGGCAGGTATTTACAACGCTGCCTGTGATTTGCTCTTTCCTTTATACAGGCACTGGTGCCTCTCAGACATACCTCTCTTTTTGATGTGTCCCAGGCTAGAGGATTCGTGCAACCAGCCAACAGGTCTGAAGACTCTATTACCAGGATCCCCTAAAAACCCATACAAGACATGCAGTTCCAAAAGGAACTAACATACCATTCTTTATTAGGCATGTGCATGGGAAAAATTTTCGGTTCGGTTCGGCATTCAGGACTTCGGAACTTCGGAAATTTGGTCATTTCGGAACTTCGGGACCTCGGCAATTCGGCACTTCAGCAACTTCAACACTTCGGGATTTCGTAACTTCTCTTGCAGCCGCTTGGTAGATAGCTCCCTAATACCGTGGGAATTGGGGAGTTATCTACCAAAAGGCTGAAAGACCTAAATTGGTCTTTCAGCCAAATTTACTAATACTAAGTAAAAATGACTTATTATTAGTAAATTGTGCCCCTATACCCCGAGTAGGGGCATGTCTATTAAACAGTGAGCAGCCAGTGATTGCTCACTGTTAAAAAAATAAATAAAAAAAATGGGCCCCCCTGCGTGAGTGGGGGCTTTTAAACTAAAGGGGGGCCTATTTCCCCCCTGGCCCCCACCCCTGAGCGGTGGATGGGGGCCCTAAAGTAAAATAATGGGGGGGACCTATTGCCCCACCCCGGCCCCCACCCCTGAGCGGCGGGTGGGGGCCCTAAAGTAAAATAATGGGGGGGGGGGACCTATTGTCCTCCCCCTGGCCCCCACCCCTGAGCAGCGGGTGGGGGCCCTAAAGTAAAATATTGGGGGGGACCTATTGTCCTCCCCCCGGCCCTCACCCCTGAGCGGTGGGTGGGGGCCCTAAATTAGAATGAGGGGGAGGACCTAATGTCCTCCCCCCTGGCCCCCACCCCGGAGAGGTGGGTGGGGGCCCCAAATACTAATTAGGGGTCGGGCCCTAAATAAAAAAATTAACCCCCCATCCCCCGGATGATTTGGGGTCCCCAAAAGCCTAGTCACCCCCTAACCCCCAAAAATTAACCCCTACCTACACCCCTCAACCTAAAAATAATGAGGGGGGACCATTTAACTAAGTACCTGAAAAAACATAAAATAAAACTAACCATTTGATGTTTTCTTTCTTCTAAAATCTTCTTATTAGTGGATTAAGTAACCAATCAGAGAGTCAAATTACACAGCGTGGGAAAATTCCAAAGAACTTTCCCACGCTGTGTAAAATGACACAGAGCACTCTGATTGGTGGATTTCAAACCAACCAATCAGAGTGCTGTGACAGGTAAATGTAGAGACTTACCTGTCAGTCTCTTCATTTAAGTGCGTCGTTATTATGGCTTTTTATTTGGCCTTTTTTGGGGCTGAAAAAATAAGATTTTAGAAGAAAGAAAACATCAAATGGTAAGTTTTTTTTTTTTTTTTTCAGGTACTTAGTTAAATGGTTCCCCTTCATTATTTTTAGGGTGAGGGAGGTAGGTAGGGGTTAATTTTTTGAGGGAGGGGGGTGACTAGGGGTTTGGGCACCCCTAGTCACTCGGGGGAGGGGGGGTTATTTTTTGTATTTAGGGCCCCCACCCATTGCTCAAGGGTGGGGGCCAGGGGGGAGGACATTAGGTCCCCCCCTAATTAGTATTTAGGGCCCCCACCCACCGCTCAGGGGTGCGGGCCAGGGGGGAGGACATTAGGTCCCCCACTAATTAGTATTTAGGGCCCCAACCCGCCGCTCATGGGTGGGGCTGAGGGGAGGCCAAAGGTCCCCCCCATTATTTTACTTTAGGGCCCCCACCCGCCGTTCAGGGGTGGGGGCCGGGGGGGCAATAGGTCCCCCCTTCAGGTTAGGAGGGGGAGGGGGGACTTTTTTTGTTTGTTTTTTAACAGTGGCTGCTCACTGTTTAATAGACATGCCCCTACTTGCGCAACAATATATGCATTTAATCATGTGTTTGGTTCTCATTTGGATACCAGCATTATGTAAATCCCCACACTTCCATTCAGCCAGCAGATGGCACTGCAGAGTTAGCAAGTAAAAAAATAGTTTGTTTTGCTACAATCACAAGCCACTTTCAGGGGTTCATGGGACCAGGTCCATAGTCTGTAGGCAAGAGGCTGGCCTTTAAACCTTTTCAAAAGGTCATGGCATGGGAGCTTCTGTCACAGTGCCAATTTCTATTAAAATCTGATTTGGTTTAAATCTGCTCTTCACAAATAAAGCACTTAAAATGATACTATAGGCACCAGAACAACTTTAGTTTAATGGAGCAGGTTTAGATAATGCCCCTGCAGTCTCACTGTGAAAATCCTGTGCTATTTAGGAGTTAAATACTTTGTCACACCTTCCTAAACATTTCATGTAAAGAGATATATGTTTAAACTTCCTTTTATGCACAGTCTGTTTAATCTATGAGGGTTTGTAAGAAACTCTAACTGAAAGTTCAATTTACAGAGCAGGAGATAAAAAAAAAACCCTCAAAAATAAGTTAACATCATTTTTTTCATGTTGCTGTGTGAGTCACGGCCAGGGGAGGTGTGGCTACGGCTGCATAAACAGAAACAAAAATGATTTAACTCCTAAAAAGTATAGAGAAGTGAGACTGCAGAGGCATGATCTATACACCAAAACTGTTTTATTAAGATAACGTTGTTTTAATGTCTATAGCAGAGGTATGCAATCTTCTGCACTCCAGATGTTTTGAACTACATCTCTCATAAAGCTCTTATTGCCATAATACTAGCAAAGTATCAGGATATGTAATCCAAAAGATATGGAGTGCCGAACATTGCCTCTAGTCTCTAGTATCCCTTAAAGCAAGCTGAAGTGGTTTAGAGGTCTGAAATGTCCCTTTAACATTGATCTTTTTCGCTAACACCTCCTGTTGAACATACAAGGATATCTTGCTATTCAACAAATAGTAGATTTATAAAGGCAAGCAAGTACCACACAAATAATCATGGATTCCCCTAGTGAATTATAATTTGTCCTATTTCAAAATTACATACTAAGTCTCAAAATTGAAATGTTCGGGGGGCGTGTCCGGCAGCCGACAAAGATGGCTGCTTAAACCCGGAGCTCCTCGTGGCATCCGCACTAACCGCATCACACAGCCGTCCTAGCTCACCCACACACCGCAGATGGGCCGCACAAAGAGACAGGCAGACCCTGGCAGCACCTCTAGACCCTCGGGACACGGGGGAGAACAAACGATCCGGTCCTACCTGCAAGCTGCATCCCGGGCGCAGACACCGCAACGGGAGATGGAGGCCGCAAGCCAGACCCTCGAGTCACTCCCATCCACACCAGCCAGATTCTCCCCAACACTATCAGAATCACAGCAGCAGCAGCAAGATGGTGAGTGGAGAGACATCATACCAAACCTACTCACCAAATCAGATTTCGAGGCCCTCTCAGACCGCCTTGGGCGTGTGGTCCGTGAGGAGGTGGCCCAGCTGCGCGCCGACATGGCGAATGTGGAGGCCCATATGGCGGTGGCGGAAACCGAGACTAGGGCACTGAGAACAGATTTAGAGCAAACTAATACAGCAGTTATGAACCAAGAGGCTGATATAGCCTACCTTACCACGTGGGTCGATGATTTAGACAACCGTGGCCGTAGACTGAACCTGCGGGTCCGCGGAGTGCGGGAGGGTGGCCCCTCAGAAAATGTGCCAGAACTGCTTAGACAAATTTTTACTCACGTATTGGGTGGTCAACAAGTACCCAGAAGTGGCCTCGTCCGCGCACACAGGGCTCTAAGACCCCTACCAGCACCCGAAGAACAACCCAGGGACATCATATGCTGCCTTGACAACTATCACCTTAAAGAAGAAATATTACGCACAGCCCGCCGCATGGGGGCCGTCCGCATGGAAGGCCAGACCATCTCCGTCTACCAAGATTTATCCAGATACACCCTACAAGCCAGGAGAGCCCTGCGCCCGGTGACATCAGCCCTACAACAGGCAGGCATCCAGTACCGCTGGGGCTATCCGTTCTCACTCTCGGCAAGACACGGACAAGACCAACTAATAGTAAGAAAGCCGGGAGACGTCCCGGGATTCCTACGTAGCCTAGGCCTCCCACCACAACAGGTCCCAGACTGGTTGGCGAGATCGTTCCTCCAACAAGCACCAGGACCTCAATTTCCACGCAGACCCAACGCAGGCCCGCAACAGCGACAACGTGACTGGGACCAGGGCCCAGCAAGGAGGGAGCAATGACCAAGCACCACACGGCAAAGCCGGGGGATGGGGAAGGGGACTCAGACACCAAAGAAAAGCCTGAACGAACCGTGAGTACCAACCGAAGGGACATACCCATACACATCACACAGGTCAGCAAGAATTGGGGTGGGGAATGGGGAACTAAGGAGTGCAGGGGAGAGGGGGAAGTATTTATTTGCTGCCACATCTACCATACATCACGGGGGACTATACCCCAAGAGGACAAGCCCCAGGATGACCCCATACCACCAAACATACCATGAGTAAGGGGGGGACAGGACATTTTGGGGAGGGGGAGGGGAGATGTGCAAACGCCGACAACGCAAGAGGCACACGGGCAAACCAGCCAACACCTTCGCAGACCCGCACCAGGAGGTGCAAATAAGAAAGACGCTTAAGACATTGAAATATTTTAATAAACCAACCATTGACCCGAGAGGGGGGGATGGGGAGACAGGAATGCGGGGAATGTAACTGAGGGGTAGGGAGAGGGAGACAAGACAGGAGCTAACATCGAGACTGGAGCAAGACGAGATATGGGGACAGGGGGGAGGGGAAGGAGGAAATACACGGACCGACAGGATACACATAAGAGGGACAGGAAGGAAGAGGAATGGGGGGGAGGGAAGGGAGAGGGAGGAGAAGGGGTGGATAGGGAAGGAGGGGGAAAACGAGCAAAACCGAACAGAGAAGAAAAGAGGGGGGGGGGAGAGAAAAAAAAGAAGAAAAAAAAAAGGGCAAGACAGCTAACTGTACCCAGAAGTAGGGGCATGGGACGTGCAGTGAGAGCGGACGCCCCTATTAAAGCAAACAGAGGCATGGCCAGACACCCAACCCATATAATCTAGGCCGCACAACATACATAAACAGGAGACGGGTAACTGGGAAAGGGAATGGCGAGATAGGGGTCACATCAGGTCTCGCACACAGACGTATTGTGTAACATTACAATCTAGTATGCAGCTTTTCAAATGTGTTATATCCGGACTAAAAAAGTGATATCCATGTACACTTGACTCGCATCTAGGCATAATGTGTAGCACTGCAAATCCGGCATCCAGCCTAAGATGCTTTATATTTTGACACAAATGTGATGTCCCAGTGCACCTGACCCACAATAGAGCCAAAATGGGACACAAAACGCGCATAGAGAGGCAAGCACGACAGCGTATTATGCACAGAGACCCAGACAGAGCATGGTAGCGACAGAGGTGAAGACATCATAGCGAGAAACACCACAGATACCAGACCGCCCACATGCAGACAAAAAAAAAATCTGTGACAAGACGCAGACTTGGATACAACGCTAAACCCCCCCCCCCCGGGCCACAGGATGCCCCCCCCATCCCCAATTAGATAAACACTGCCCAACAGACGACCGCATAACGAAATGCCCCCACACTGTCAACCCAGCTTAGACTGACCTTAATCTAAACGGCTCACGAGGCACAACCCCACCGGGCACAACATGCCCACGGCAACGCAAATCCGACACGGAGAAGCCGCAGAATAGCGGCAAAGGCAGCACCTACACAGCCCAGCACGCCACACACCCACAGACTCACGCCCAACATAAAACGAGACACAGAGCGGACAGAGCTTCAGCCACACAGCCACCTAGGAGATGAAGGACCAAAAACCATGAACAGTACAACCTATTATACACGACACGAGACGAACCAGTCCATCACGGACGAGTTGCCCGACACCCCCAAAGGTATAGGACACGGGAACCCCCGATATATAGGGGGCATACAACTCCCGGAAACGACCCGCGCCCACCAATCGGCTGGGCTCACCAGTCAACTCACCGGGACAATTATCCACTACCGGACAGTTCACAGGGACCCTACAGATAACACAGACCCACGTAGGGCTCACCCAGGCCCCAGCCAAACTCAGAACAACATCACAAAACACGTACATGCACACCACAGCCATACCTGCACCCCCCTCCCCCCCGCTGTCCGTCCACCCCCTGCAGCCGCCCGGACGATGCCGGCCCCGGGCCCCAGCGTGTTCACCAGGGAGGACTTAAACATAATCTCCTACAATGTAAAGGGCCTCAATGTCAGAGAGAAGCGCATGAGACTCCTGAGAGACCTGAAACAATACAGGACATCAATAGCGTTTCTCCAAGAAACGCACTTTCAGGAGAGCAGGTCACCGGCCCTGAAGGACCGAAACTTTCGAACGGGGTACTTCAGTAACAACCCAGATAGACGAACGCAGGGAGAATGCATTCTATTTTCCAGCAGAACCCCATACATAGAACAAGCCACCCTCAGGTGCAAACAAGGCAGATATATTTTCACTAAAGGCACTATCTTAGATCAAACTTACACATTCGCCAACATATATGCCCCGAACACAAAACAATACCATTTCCTCCGGAGCACTATGAGCTCCCTGATGAAGTTTACGGAAGGCACCCTGATCATCGGAGGAGACCTAAACCTGGCACTACACCCGGATCAGGACTCCACGCCTTCACATGGAGCAACACCTCACAACAGACATGCGAAAACACTCTGCCTCCTACACCACCACCAGTTGGCGGACTGCTGGTGAGCATTGCATTCAACTACCAGAGACTACACCTTCTACTCATCGGCACACTCAACATACACAAGACTGGATTATTTCCTAATGACACACCACAATCTAAACCTGCTTAACGCCGCAGAGATCCTGCCAATGACCTGGTCGGATCACTGCCCGATCCGAATGCGGCTAAAATCGCCGCTATACAGACCCCGACAGATGTCATGGGGACTAAACGAATCGATCCTCTCGGACGTGATAGTGACAGACAAGATTGGTAACTCCATACGAGATTACTTCCGAAACAATGAGACGGATGACGTGACACCACTAACATGCTGGGAAGCTCACAAGACGGTAGTCAGAGGCCAGATCATCGCGCTATGTGCAACCCGCAAGAAGGCAGCAATGCGGGAGACGCTCGAGCTTAGCAAGGACATCGCAACCCTAGAGACCAGGCACAAACGCACCCTCGACGCATCGACATATAGAGAACTCACAGCCAAACGAAACCAACTCACCACACACCTCAACCGAGCAATTCAACGCTCCTACCAACACTACAGGCACATGATACATGAACACGGGGATAAATGCGGGAGGCTGCTGGCAAACCTTCTGAAACAACGTAAAACCCAACCATACATCCCAAAGATCAAGGACACGCAGCAACGACTTAGGCACCTCCCGGACCAGATCGCAACAGAGTTCCACACATATTACCAAGGCCTATACCACCTCAGGCGAGATGAACCGGGAGAACCGCAACCGAACAAACTCATCGACATACACGGATACCTAGACTCGGCACATATGCCTGAAATATCAGAGGCTGACCGAGAAGCACTAGAAGCCCCCATTATGCCGGAAGAAATGGCATACGCCATTAAGAAGGCAAAAACAGGCAGGGCACCGGGACCAGACGGGCTGCCCCTTCAATACTACAAAGTTTTGCGCACAAGACGTCATGCCGAAACTACTGAAAGCCCTGAACTCCATACAAGAGGGAGCCACGCCAACCGCCCAGTTTACCTCGGCGAATATCACTCTACTCCCAAAGGAGGGAAAAGACCCAACACTATGCTCAAGTTACCGCCCAATATCGGTGCTGAACACTGACATCAAGCTTCTGGCCAGTGTACTGGCGCTACAACTGGCGCCATTACTACCGGCCACAATACATCCGGACCAAACGGGGTTCATCCCGGGCAGGGAGGTGAGGGACAACACCATCAGAGCCCTGCACATCATAGCGCACGTCAGAACCCAACAGAACCAAACCCTTCTCTTGTCCACAGACGCGGAGAAGGCATTTGACAGGGTGGACTGGGACATGATGATGGAAACCCTCCACGCCATGGGAGTAGGACCGTGGTATGGCATTTGGGTGAAGGCACTATACACCAGCCCGACGGCGCGAATCTGGATTAACGGTGCACTGACAGACCCATTCCGGATACATAACGGGACCAGACAAGGCTGTCCACTATCGCCATTACTCTTTGCACTGACACTGGAGCCATTCCTAAACAGGATCAGACACAATGCCGCCATCCAGGGGCTTACAATCGGAAACACACATCACAAAACGCTAGCGTACGCAGACGATATGCTGTTCGTAGTCACGAAACCAGAAACTTCCCTACCAGCGATACAGACAGAATTTGAGGAATACGGACGAATCTCAAACCTCCAAATTAATTATTCAAAATCAGAGATCCTGAACTTAACCATCAAACACACGGACAGACATACACTTCAGAGGCACCACCCATACCGCTGGTGCGACCACCGCATGCGATACCTGGGGGTTTGGCTTACTTCCAATACGGCAGACCTGTACACACAAAACTACCTCCCCATATTAAAAAAAGTGACGGAGGAACTGCATAGATGGAGCCCATATTACTTCTCATGGCTGGGGAGGATAAATGCGGTCAAGATGACACTACTACCCAAACTACTCTTTGTGTTCCAAACAGTACCGATACAAGCCCCACAAACATTCTTCAAGGCATTGAAGGCAGAGGTCCGCACGTTTATATGGAAAGGCAGACCCCCACGCATAGCATATACCCAGCTAATCCTACCCAAACTCCGAGGGGGCCTAGCGCTCCCCGATTTTGAAAGATACTATCACGCAGCACACCTTACACGAGTCATCAGCTGGACGGTAGCCAGCGGCACAAAACCATGGACCCAACTGGAATCCGATACCACCAACTGTGACCTCCGGACACTGCCTTGGATATCCGCGGCGGCGTACAGGCGCAAACGCATCACTAACCCCTTCGTGGCGGCAACCACGAGGGTCTGGCACAGGCAGGGCACAAAACACTACCTGACGACAGATCCAGGCCCGCTGTTGCCACTAAGAGGCAACCCAGACTTCCCAGCAGGCGACCTTGGCCCCACACCGGGCCCAGCAGGACACCCAACAATTCCTCACATGGCAGACGTCCTTGTGCACCCGTTCGGCATTCGGCCATTAGCAGAACTCTTCCCGGACAGACCACTCACTTTCTCACACACACTGGCGAGAGCGCAAATCTCCCAATATGCCCGATCCATCCTGCAAAAACCATCCCTACTGAGGGAAACTACACAATTCGAAAACCTGTGCACACGAACCACAGAAACACCCCGAGCCATCTCACAGGTATACACAATATTGGTCACTAGTAGGTACATATTGGCACCGCCCTGCATAAGGAACTGGGAGGAAGACCTAGACGAGACCATGTCGGAAGCGGACTGGGACAAGTGCATTACCCTAATACAAAAAACACCAAGCTCAGCACGCCTGCAAGAAAACTCTTACAAGATACTCACCAGATGGTATCTGACACCGACAGCGCTCCACGTCAGGAACCCAGGTATACCAGACACCTGCTGGAGATGCGGGGAGGAAACAGGCACGTTTCTACATATCTGGTGGGCATGTGCACGGCTCCGGCCCTTCTGGGACACAATTAGAGATATAATATACAAAGTGACATACGAGACGCTCCCGGGGTCCCCAGCCGCCTTTCTCCTCCATCACACCAACATGACCGCGCAGACATACATCAGATCAGTAATACCGCGGTTGCTGAACGCAGCCAAAACAATCATCCCCATCTACTGGAAGCAGGTAAACGCACCTCCGATAACACGATGGCTGGAAGACGTGGAAACCACCAGGAAATTCGAAGATATAAAGGCAAACACTCCGAAACTTAGGGACCAATACACCAAACGCTGGTTTCACTGGATACGATTAACCGCATCAAATGACTTTCAACGCTGCCTGGTCACACAGTAACCAGAAAGGATGAGACAAGGAAGGCTGCAATCGGGGACCGGGCGGGAGGCGGAGGGAGGTGGCGGACGGAGGCGGCGGCAGGGGACGGAAACACTCATAACCCCCCAACACCCTCTCCCACCCCCCCCATTTCAACCCCCAACCACACCCATTAACACACCTCCAAGGACAGACACAGTAGCACAACGTAACCGAAAGGCCTTAACAAGACACCCCCACACAACGAGACTGACAGGCGACACTACCAGAATGCAGCAACCCTACACAGCGCCACAAGAAACTCAACCCTCAATAGACCCATAGACAGCCACGACACAGAGTGGGGCAACACCGCAGACAGCACAGAAAGGAAAAACACACATGGGAGACACAGAACCAAAAGTTGGCCACGCCACATACACATACACCTAACCGAAGCCCTTAAAACCAGACACCCATCAGAACACGTACAGTGACAAACGCAGTGCACAAATAGACGCACACGACCATGGAACACCAAACTACACAAAGCAACAGATATTCAGACGCACAGGTAGCTTGCAAGCACAGGCACCAGAGCAAAACAGTACAAGATTAAGCAGAAACACTCAAAACAATATTCACAGATGCAACTGTAATATAGTTACACTGCAAGTCATACAGATGTAAAATGCGAGTAACTAATTATGCATATATCTGCTGTATTAAGCATGCAATGACCGACCAGCCTCTGTGTAGGCGACGTAACGCAAACAAATGTATGTAATGCAACCTTGCGCCCCTGCGTGGGCAACCTTTACTTCACTACTCACAAAGATGCTACCTGCACATGTGTTATGACAACAATAAAAATATTCAAACAAAATTGAAATGTTCAACCTTTCACACATTTCAGTTCCTGCAAAAGATAAATAATTCATGACTCCAAATATTAACTCATAAAGTCAAAGGAGTGCTGCACTTAAGTAAGTTTACTTAGGACCTCTGTGGACAGGGGTCTGCAGCCCACCAGGAACAACAAGAAGTAGAGTTCCACAGATGTCACAATGTAGGGTAAAGGCAAAAAATGTTTTATTGGAGAAGGCATGTATGGCATACATGACTAAGGGCTCTAGGCCGAAACGTTGTATCTTTTTTGTCCTTTTTGATCTCCAATAAATATTTGTTTTTGCCTTCACCTTACATTGTGATGCTTACTTCTGCCACATATTAACTGTTCTGTTAAAAGGACCCTTGATTAAAAAAAAAAAATATGCATAGAACATGATAAACAACACCGTTTATCGTTCTTATTGTAAAGAATCCTTTACTTCGCTATAGATGAAATTTATTTTCTTCAAGTTTAAATTGGTGACATTGTTTTAGAATTATTAGGCCTCTATAAGTCTGTAAGGCTCCTTTAAATCCTCTTGCTATACCTCTAAGAGGCCCCATAGTTTTACAAGAAAGCTTTGTCTATAGAACATAGAATTTGCATGTCAGCAAGAAATAGCTTTGATAAAATGTGTATTTACTAAAAGCCTTGAAACCTCATGTTAACAAAATGGCGCTAAAACCTGGAGGAGACAATCATGACGAGGATAGTGACCTAAGATGGTACACCCCGTAGGGAGGGCATTTTACTAACTACTTAGCACCTAAGCCAATTAACAATGTCTATTTGTCTATATCTTGATTTTCTTCAATGATGTAATAATGCCTTTAAAAGGGCCTGCGAGCCTGCTTTTTAAACAGAAGCCATTAAACTTCTCCGAAGTTCTTTCATTAACCTGAACTCTGTGTCTCAGTGTGAATTTACTTCTGCGTGCACGCAACTTTATTATCTTTAATTTGGACAGGAACAGATAGTCATTCAAACTAATTGGTTTGCAGTAAATCATCTACTACAGTTGGCGCCCAAAACGTGGGGCTCTGGGTTATGTCCTGCCTGGGCAGCTGTCCAAGAAGATGCTGGGGGGATGAATCCTGGGGGAAGGAAAAGAGCCTGATCACCTCTGAATACACGGTAGAGATTGCTGCAGCACCTAGCCGGTATGTTCCTACCCCTGTGATTGACCTGTCCCAGTGTCTGTGACTGCTGCCGAGAGGACATCAAAGTCAGGTAATAACTTGCCCAGAGTCTTTGTATTGTTAATGATACTTAATTTACCTGCATGTTGACTATCTGTTGCATGGGTGTGTTTGTATTGGTTTGTGTTTAACTTAGTACCCGGGGAGTGTGAGTGCCTGTTTACTCCTTTTAGGTACCACGTGGCTGTGGTAGTAAGGAAAAAGGGGGGTGGACCTGTGGAAGTTTTCCTGGGGGTCCTCTATTGCCTGTTTAACTCTTTTAAGAGCCACGTAGCTGTGGCTGTAAGGAAAAAGAGTAGGGGGAATCTGTGGAGGGTGGTGTAGACTCACTGCTTCCTGGGGGTTCCCCATAGTGTCGCTTTGACTGCTTAGCTAGCCTCATCGGACACTTCTTCTTGGTAAAATTCCAGCCTCGAGCGCTGAGGCAGGTAAGATTCCAATTCTTTAGGCTATACAGGATTCGGGTTGGAAGCTGTTGCTGTTTCCTGTGGCTGCTGGTAGTGAGACTTGCGGGTGGGTCCGCAACAGGGACACTACGAGGTTGAGGGAGGTGGCTTTTGGCCACACGAGTAAAGGCAAGGGATAAAACTGTTGAACTTATTTGAACTGTGATGCATGCACTGTATTTACACTGAAATGTTATTGTCTTAATTGTCTGTCACACAGATTCCTGTGTTTACTTCTATCTTACTCACTGTACTATTTACACTTTCCCCTCCTATTTCTCTTTCTCTTTGTTGAGAGAAGTGATTGGTCACACACTTCTCGCCACGCTCCAATCCGCGGCTACCATGGGTAGGCGGAATCAGTGACTAGTCTACGTTTTGGGAAGACGTACGTAGGAACCCACTCTTACGTAGCAGTCGAGCACTGTAGACCTTCTTTTCTCTCTTTCTCTATATCTGGGACGCCTTATATAGGGAGGATGGGACAGAAGTTAGATAAACCCAGTAAGGGTTGGTTAGCATGTGATCTAGTGGAAGACAGAGAAGGAGAAGAGATTGTTAAGAAAGTGAGGAAGATTGCTAAAGTATGTGGAATTACCGTATCTCCGTGCGGCAGATTGTAGCCAGAGAGCTGGCGTAAGTTACTGACAGAGAAGAAAGGGAAGCTGTCGGACCAAGATTTGGTTCGTACAGCAGAAGCCTGATACCGAGTAGCAAGAGCTATTCAGCAAAAGGGATAGGTTGAGGAAGAAATTGATCACAAAGGTTTAAGATTGTTTGTGTATTATAATAATTGTGTTACTGGGAAGTCCTCCCAGCCAGCGCCCTATGATGGCGCCCAGGAGGTGACCACTCCCAACATCGCGTCAGCAATGACCGAAATGTAGCTGACCATGGTCCCCACCCCTGATCCCCACCCTACCACCACCCCTGTTTGCCCAGTCCTGAATGCTGATGGATCCCTATTCTCCCCCCCCATCAGTCCTACAGATCTCGTCACCCTCATCCTCTCTCTGCAGCTCCCTGCACCTCCAGTCCGTTTCTCCCGTCAAAGATTTCTGGTTTCCAAACGTATAAGTCTCTGTCCTTCTGTCTTGTTACTTTACAGCACTCACATAGTTAACCTTCATGCCTGCAGTCTCTCTCTCTCCCCTTTTTGCACTGTCTCACTTTCTCCCCCCCCTCCTCCCCGCTTGCCTACATTTCTGCATTTCGGAGCTACTGATAAGAGTTAGAGACGGGATTTTTGCTGGAAAATATTCTAATTCAAAGGTTATGGTGTTATAATTGTGTAATAATATTATTATTGTTGCCGTTTGCATGGCGCCGGCAGATTCCACGGTGATATATATATATATATATAAATTGTGTTTTGTGATAAAGTAGTGAGGATTGTGGGGGAGACACAAGAATGTAGCTCAGAGTTGATTTACGGAGGTTAGGTAAGTGAATCTGATACAAGAATAGAGGAATATTTGGACGTGTTAAGTGTAAAGGCAAGCGTGATTTGTTGCAAAACTATGCAATGTGGATAGAGGGAATATGCGAAGTTGTTAAGCTAGTATGTGAAGAGGAAAGTGATTAAATGTTTGGAGGATGATAAGGGAAATTGGTTGAATTCCGTGAGTTTATTTTCCTTTATGTTATTTTAAAGTACATGTTTCTAGAAACAGCTGTATGGGCTGTTAAATGCATAATGTTTTCAACTGTCTTATTTAACCTGCCAGGTCTGTTCATAGTTTAGTATTTCATTTTGCAGAACGGAATGTTGCTTCTCTGACTTATTTTATTAGTTATAATATAGTGTATTGTCGAAAGTGTGTCAGCCACCACCCTAAAGATGGCGCCTAGTACAGAAGGAGGTTGACCCTGCCAGTCCCGTGACCTATCTACAGTCACGGTTGCTTCTAAAGTGACGTCACTTCCGCCCTTACCATGCCCACACCTCCTGTCTTCCTTTCCCACACCTATCATGGACGTCACCTCACTTCCTCCCTTGCTGTCATTTCCTTCCCCGCCCCTGTCATGGCTGCCTCCATCATGAGGCCTACCCCTATTATGCTCGTCCTATTTAGAGACATGTTGTTTTCCTTACACTCTACATATTATGAACAGAAACATTATAATTACTAACACAATCATGCCATTTGTTTCCCTGTATCAGAAATGTGTCCGTGATAATATTAAAAAAAAAAAAGGTTGCTAAAATGTCATTTGCAACTGTGGTGTGACCTACAAATGAGATCTGTTGGACACGAATATAAGAGCATAACAGCTGATTATCCAGATTAATCTTGCAACAAGGGAAATAGCCAAATAATGCAAGTTATTTTAAACATTGTATCTTTGCTTAATCGAATCTTGCTAGTTACAGATCGTATGTTTACAGTAACATCCTTTACGTTAAATGGTGGTTTAGCATTAGAAGGATTAGTGACATGTTTTATTAACCCAGCCACTACTGGTTATTCATTTTAGTTACAGGGTGGTATAATTGTTATGGCCTAATTAATATAAATGATAGTACCGCAATAGTTAATGTTTTATCCAAAGACATATAGGAACTTTACTTTACTTACTATTAACCATTATTTATAATGATAGACATGTTCAGACTGCAAAAAGCTATGGCTAATGACATAGAAAGGGGTTTGAGTCAGTAACACAGCCCATACAGAGGAGAGCAAACCTATTGATGCTTAATGCCCCTGCCATGGCAGTGTCTACAGGGAACAAGGGGGGCCACTAGCCACTGTAACTTTACCTATTGAAGGTCACCCTACTACTTTCCTGGTTGACACAGGTGCAGCCCGCAGTGTTCTTAGAGAACAAGACCTGCCTGACTCATCGTTCCTGCCTGACACCGATGTCTCTTGTGTTGGTGCTGATGTCCTATCCCGCCTCCAAGCATCCATCACCCTCACTGCAGACGGCCAGGTTCAATTAAATACACCTTTGTCACGAAAAGACACTACAGTTCTTTGTTCCCTTCCCATTTTACTGTGGAGATGATCTACCCACAACAGAACAATGCTCAATTAATCTTCTTTGCTACCTAGCAGAACAAGGATGTAAAGCTTCACGTCTCAAGCTGCAATTCTGCCAACCTACTGTTATCTTCCTTGGCCATTGTCTGTCTCAGGGAACCAGACATCTCACCCGTGACCGAGTTAGAGCAGTACTGGACATTCCACCTCCAAGGACCTCGAAGTCACTACACGCCTTCCTAGGCCTCATTTCCTATTGCCGAGCATGGATCCCAGAAGCCTCGCTCCTTATGCAACCTCTCTATGATGCTCTCAAGTCAGACCCATTTTGCTTGTCCACAGAAGCCCTTGACAACTTCTGTTCTCTTAAACATGCTATTGCTTCTGCTCCTGCTCTTGGCCTACCAGACTATACCAAACCCTTCAAATTGTTTGTTTCTGAAAGACAAGGCCATGCAACAGGAGTACTCACTCAGGCCCATGGTCCTGGAGGCCGCCAAAGGCCTATTGGATTTTTCTCCTGCCAACTGGATATTGTGGCCAGAGGACGTCCCTCTTGCCTTCGGGCCGTCTTTGCTGCCAAAGAGCTCATTGAAAGAACTGGAGATCTTGTCCTTGGCCACCCCCTGGTTGTCTTGGCCCCTCATGACATTTCTGCCATAGTCAACCAGGTCCAACTTAAGCATTTTACTCCTGCTAGGCATCTTCGCCTTCAATGTCATCTTTTGTTGCCTGACAACATTACCCTTCAAAGATGTCAAGTTCTCAATCCGTCCACTCTTCTGCCACTCCCTGAGGGGGGTGTATACTACGGATTCATCATGGACGAAACTTATGTTTTTCTTCTCACTGGCACCATCAAGAAGGAAATGCATCCCAACCTATCCTTTCATGATGGACAAGCACTCCTTCATGACGGAGCAGGATATGCCTTCTGTACCATGTGGTACAAACCAAACATCACTCCTGAACCCTGCTATGAAGATGAACTCTATCATCTGGTCGAAGTAAAACTCACTGCACAAGACTTCTACTGTGATTCTGAAGGCAACATTATGGTCTTGATTCATCTACCTCCGGAACTCAAGTATTTGTACCGTCATTGGGACACTGCCATTCCACATGTCCCTGTGACCAAGTTGAAAACAATATCATGGAATGATCTTGGGCCTATGGCAAAAGCATGGGCCACTATGGACGAATCACAGCTACAGGAAAATGGTGTTGTCAAATATCCAACAACTGACCACCTAAAAGCATGGCCACGTCATTTCCTGGAAAATGAGTTCCAAGATTTAACCATAGTGAATGACTACGACCCAAATACACCTCATGACTGTTTTGAACAGATGAAAATGGAAACAACACATCTACCAACTGTGCATGAAGACCCATTGGTAGATCCCGATCTCACCCTGTTTGTGGACGGCTCAAGATATGCTGATGAAGAAGGAAGATACCATACAGGATATGCCGTAACCACAACAGATGAAATTGTCAAATCATCATCTTTACCATCAACAATGTCTGCACAAGAAGCTGAATTGCAAGCCCTGACTTCAGCATGCAAGATCTCTGAAGGAAAGCGCGCCAATATCTACATGGATTCAAGATATGCACTGGGCGTGGCTCACGACTTCGGATTAATTTGGAAAACAAGAGGATTTCTTACCACCGCCGGTACACCAATCAAGCACGGTTCCGCAATCAAGGAACTGATGGACGCCCTCCTACTCCCAGAAGGAGTGGCTATTTTGAAGATAAAAGCACATGGGAAGTTGGATTCAGATGAAGCAAGGGGCAACCATCTGGCTGATCAAGCTGCAAAACAAGCTGCAAGAGAACTACAGGAAGTGGACAGAAGTGTGTCCGGAAACGAAGAAACTCCCACATTTACCTTGCAGACACTTCCAACTGATCTAAAAACCCTACGGGAACAGGCTGCAGTTGCTCCTGAAGAAATACAAAAATGGAAACAGAAAGGGGCAGTTCTGAAGGATGGAGTGTACTCCAACAACCTCAATTTCTGCCTCCCTAAGAATTTGTACCCAGCAGTCGTACAATGGGCACACGGACCTGCACATTTATCAAAGGATCTAATGAATGCTCTTGTACAAAAATACTACCTCACTGTCCCTGTCAGGAAACTGACAGGGATCCAATACGCAGAGTGCGCACAGAAGGAGGTACGTATACCGGACCTTAGAATGGCCGGACTAACGTAAGGACAAGCAAGAATAGTCAAAAGGTAAGCCGAGGTCAAGGGAGCCGGAGGACAGGTAAGCGAGATACAAGCCGAGTCAAAGGAGAGGAGAGGACAACAGGACAAAAGACAAGCAAGGGTCAAAACCGGAAACACAAGATAAAGAACGCGCTGAGTGACTAGCAAGCTAGAACCACGACAGGGCAATGAGCAGTAGTAAAGGTTTCCTTTAAATACCCTGTTACCTAAATAGAGACCACGCCCCCAAAAGGTCCGGAATAGCGGTTCCCGGCACTTTATGCAAATGCCGACGTCATGACGTCGACGCTAGCCGTCGCGTCATAAAAGGGGGAGGAGCTAGCGCGGCCGGCGCGAAAACGGCCGGAATATGCCGAAATGCTAAGGGAAGGGAGCCCCTAAGCAGAGAGGATGTCCTCCCTGGATACATCACCATCAGGTACCCTGACAGTACCCCCCCTTCTAGAAACGCCCACCGGGCGGATGGGACCTGGCTTAGAAGGAAAACGAACGTGGAAGGCCCGAAGAAGACGAGGAGCATGCACGTCTATACCAGGAACCCAAGACCTCTCTTCAGGACCATAACCTTTCCAGTCTATGAGGTATTGCAGCTTCCCCCTAGAAATACGAGAATCAAGGATGGACTTGATGATATATTCCTCCTGACCATCCACACGGACCGAGGATGGAGGAGCAGAGCGGGAGGAAAATCTGTTACAAACAAGAGGTTTCAATAACGACACATGAAAAGAGTTAGGGATGCGTAGAGTAGGAGGTAGATCCAGCAAATAAGAAACCGGGTTGATCCTCCTCAGTACCCTGTAAGGACCAATGTAACGAGGAGCAAACTTCAAGGAAGGAACTTTCAGGCGAATGTGTCTGGTACACAACCAGACCCTATCCCCCGGAGAAAAAATAGGAGCAGGACGTCTACGCCTATCAGCATGTGATTTAAACACCGCGGAACTACGTTCAAGAATTTGTCGAGTCTGATCCCACAACTTTCTCAGGTTGGCTATATGAATATCAACCGACGGTATACCCTGGGAAGGAGACACCGACGGAAGAACAGTAGGGTTAAAGCCATAGTTCAAGAAAAAGGGGCTATTACGAGTGGAACCACAAACAAGGTTGTTGTGAGCAAACTCCGCCCAAGGAATCAGACCGACCCAGTCATCCTGGTGTTCAGAAACAAAACAACGTAGATATTGCTCAATTTTTTTGGTTAGTGCGTTCGGCTGCTCCGTTAGATTGAGGATGATAGGCCGAAGAAAAATTCAGTTTGATGCCCAACTGTGAACAGAAGGATCTCCAAAAACGGGAAATAAATTGGGAACCCCTGTCTGACACAATCTCATTGGGAATACCATGTAAACGGAAAATTTCTCTAGCAAATATCACGGCCAGTTCGGGGGAGGACGGAAGTTTAGGCAAGGGAACGAAATGAGCCATTTTAGTAAACCTGTCAAGGACCGTGAGGATAACTGTATGCCTATTGGAAGCTGGTAGATCAACAATAAAATCCATAGCCAAACAAGCCCAAGGTTTGTTGGGAACGACTAAGGGCTGCAATAAACCACAAGGGAGATCCCGCGGAAGTTTATTCCTGACACAAACATTGCAAGCCTTGACAAAGTCTTCCACATCCCTACGTAAACCGGGCCACCAGAAGTCTTTGGAGATCAGGCAGTAAGTTTTGTGGATGCCGGGGTGACCAGCGATCTTGCTATCGTGGAAACAGCGAATAATGTCCACTTGGAATTTGGGAGACACGAACAAGCGGCCCACAGGAGTACGTTCGGGAGCAAGAGATTGTTCGTTCTGAATATCAGCGAGCAATGGAGAGTGTATTTTGACATTGGTGTTGGCGATAATATTGGTTTCAGGAATAATAGGGAACAAAGTATCCTCTGTAGAGGTGGTAGGTTCGTGCTGACGTGACAAAGCGTCTGCCTTAGTGTTCTTAGAACCAGGCCTGTAAGTAAGCACATAATTAAAGTGTGTAAGGAACATAGACCAACGTGCCTGCCTGGCAGATAATCTTTTGGCCTCCCCCATATACGATAAATTTTTGTGGTCAGTCAAGATAGTAACTGGGAGGACGGTGCCCTCTAACAAATGTCTCCATTCCTTTAATGCCATAATGATAGCTAAAAGTTCTCTATCACCAATGTCATATCTCCTTTCAGTGTGTGATAGTTTCTTGGAAAAAAAACCGCAAGGGTGCAGCGGCTTATCTAAACTTTGTCTTTGGGATAACACTGCGCCTATCCCTGTTTCAGACGCATCAACTTCAAGTAAAAAGGGTAGAGAGGTATCAGGATGAACTAATACAGGTGCTGAGGCAAAAGACTGTTTGAGCGTTTCGAAAGCAGATAAAGCCTCAGTAGACCAGGTTTTGGTATCGGCTCCTTGTTTGGTCATATTAGTGATAGGAGCGATAACAGAGGAGTACCCTTTAATAAAACGTCTGTAATAATTAGAAAATCCAAGAAATCTTTGTATGGCTTTGAGTCCCTTAGGTAAAGGCCAATCTAAAATCGATTTTAGTTTGGTCGGGTCCATCATAAACCCGTCTTTGGAAATTACGTAACCTAAGAAAGTTACCTGAGACTGGTCAAAGCTACATTTTCCCAATTTACAATACAATCCATGTTGTAAAAGTTTCTGTAATACCTTTCTGACTTGTCTATGATGTGAATTAATGTCTCTAGAATGGATTAATATATCATCCAAATATACAATTACACATTCATGTTGGAATTCTCTAAGAACTTCATTGATCAAGTCTTGGAAGACGGCCGGGGCGTTACAAAGCCCAAACGGCATTACGGTATACTCATAATGCCCGTAACGGGTATTAAATGCTGTCATCCATTCATCTCCTTGTTTAATTCGCACTAAGTTATATGCTCCTCTTAAGTCAAGTTTAGTAAAAATACTCGAGCCCTTAAGTCTGTCAAAGAGTTCAGTAATCAAAGGAATAGGGTAAGCATTTCTGATAGTAATTTTGTTCAATCCCCGATAGTCTATACAAGGACGTAAGGTACCGTCTTTCTTTTCTACAAAAAAGAAACCCGCCCCCGCCGGAGAAGAAGACTTTCTAATAAATCCCTTGTCTAAATTCTCCTTGATATATTCCTCTAAAACTAAGTTTTCCTTGGTGGATAGAGGGTATACCGTACCCCTGGGAGGCATAGTACCAGGGAAAAGTTTAATAGAACAGTCATAAGACCGGTGGGGAGGTAAAGTATCCGCCTTACCCTTGTCAAATACAGATTTGAGGTCTAGATATTGTAATGGTATCTGAACGTCTGTGGATTGAGAAGTGTTAGCATAAGAGTTTACGGGGCAAACAGAAGTAACTCTCTGCAGACATTCTTCCCTACAACCCATACCCCAAGAAACGATTTCTTCACCCTCCCAGTCAATCTGAGGGTTGTGTCTCTTGAGCCAAGAATATCCTAGAACCACTGGGACTGCCGGGGAAGAAATTAACAGAAGGGAAATCAACTCTTCGTGGAAAATACCAACAGTAAGCTTAACGGGTTCGGTCTCATGGAATATTACTGGTTCAGATAAAGGTCTACCATCTATGGCCTCAACGGCCAAGGGTGTATCTCTCAATTGGAATGGGATACAATGCTTATTAGCGAAAGTTTGGTCTATAAAGCTTTCTGCTGCTCCAGAATCTAATAATGCCATCGTAGCAATAAACCCCTTTTCCCAAGCTAGAGAGACAGGAATCAGAAGCCTATGGTCTTTTTTATTATGCATAGAGGACAGTAATGAAACACCCAAGGCCCGTCCTCTAAGGGAACTTAGGTGCGAGCGTTTCCCGGACGATTAGGGCAACTAAGACGTAAGTGACCTCTCAGCCCGCAGTATAAACAGAGACCCTCCCTTCTCCTGTACTGTCTCTCAGCCTCAGATAAGCGAGTATTACCTATTTGCATAGGTTCTGGTGGAGTAGGATTATAGGAGTCAGGGTTCTGAAATGAGGGAGCGAGTCTTACAGGAAGTCTAGTAACTCTTTCCCGAGTGTTCTGCCTCTGTCTCATGCGTTCATCTATTCTGGAAATGAAGGATATTAAATCCTCTAAATTTTCCGGAAGTTCTCTTGTGGCAATTTCATCTAAAATTTCATCAGACAACCCATTCAAGAAAACATCCATAAAAGCTTGTTCGTTCCATTTCACTTCTGCTGCCAATGATCTAAACTCTAGAGCATATTCTACAAGGGTCCTATCTTGTTGTTTAAGGCGTAACAGGGATCTGGCCGCATTAATCTTCCTCCCTGGGGGGTCAAAGGTTCTTCTAAAAGCCGTGACAAATGCAGTGTAGTTATAGACTAAAGGATTGTCATTCTCCCAAAGGGGATTGGCCCATCTAAGTGCTTTATCTATTAGCAGGGTTATAATAAAGCCTACCTTAGCCCTGTCAGTGGGGTAAGCCCGGGGTTGTAGTTCGAAATGTATACTTATCTGGTTTAAAAAACCACGACAAGCATCAGGCGAACCCCCATATCGTAATGGTGACGTGACATGGGAAGATGCGCCTACAGTGGCTACTTCCAAACCAGTACTTAGCGAGTGGCTAGCAGTGGAACGTATTTCTTCAGACTGGGTACTGGAGCGTGTCAACAAAGTTTGTAGCGCTAAAGCCATTTGGTCCATTCTATGGTCCATGGCCTCAAATCTGGGGTCAGGAGGACTAGCACCTGCAGGATCCATCATGGCCCTGTCGTAATGTCAGGAAACTGACAGGGATCCAATACGCAGAGTGCGCACAGAAGGAGGTACGTATACCGGACCTTAGAATGGCCGGACTAACGTAAGGACAAGCAAGAATAGTCAAAAGGTAAGCCGAGGTCAAGGGAGCCGGAGGACAGGTAAGCGAGATACAAGCCGAGTCAAAGGAGAGGAGAGGACAACAGGACAAAAGACAAGCAAGGGTCAAAACCGGAAACACAAGATAAAGAACGCGCTGAGTGACTAGCAAGCTAGAACCACGACAGGGCAATGAGCAGTAGTAAAGGTTTCCTTTAAATACCCTGTACCTAAATAGAGACCACGCCCCCAAAAGGTCCGGAATAGCGGTTCCCGGCACTTTATGCAAATGCCGACGTCATGACGTCGACGCTAGCCGTCGCGTCATAAAAGGGGGAGGAGCTAGCGCGGCCGGCGCGAAAACGGCCGGAATATGCCGAAATGCTAAGGGAAGGGAGCCCCTAAGCAGAGAGGATGTCCTCCCTGGATACATCACCATCAGGTACCCTGACAGTCCCCATATGAGATTCTATTTGGGACTGCACCTAGGCTAGGTTGCTATTTTCCCCAACAACTACAACTTCAAACTGATGTTTTAGTAGATTATGTAACTGAACTTGCCAATGCTTTGAACAAAATCCATGCCCAAGTTTTCTCTTCAATTCCAGATCCTGATTCTGACACAGGCAACCACAGTCTGCTCCCCGGTGACTGGGTTCTGGTCAAGAAATTTGTGCGAAAACACACCCTGGAACCAAGATTTGACGGACCGTTCCAAGTTCTCCTGATCTCCCCTACCTCTGTCAAATTGGCCGGAAGGCCTAACTGGATCCACGCTTCCCATTGCAAGAAGACACCTGCCCCAGAGGAAGCTAACTCTATGCAACCATGTGCCTCTGGGACATTATCTCCTTAGTTGGCCTCCTTAAAGCCCAGCAGGTGGCCATCACCAAAGATGCTAGTGGGTACACTTTCTGGTATAATTCATCATGTACCCACGTGGCTACATTCACCTTTGATTACTGTGATATTGTAGAAAGCCCATTCCCTAAGTCACAGATTCAAGCCATTTATAAAGATATACCACAAGCAAAAGACCCTTATGTTTGTGTAGTAGATGAACAATGGGGTTATGACTGTAACTACTGGGGGGCTGCGGGATGGAATACTGGGCCTGCCTGGGGTTATAAACCCAAAAGTGCTTTATCTAAGATAGACAATCAGGGTAGATCCCTCCTTCAAAGAATGACTTTAAGAAAGCCTGGAGGAAGTACCCCTATGAAATTAATGTTAAATATTGAACATCCTGGCCCCGAGGATGCAGACCGATATGTAATGGGAATGTATTGGAAGAAAGGTTCCTACAACAAATTAGGTCATTTCTACCTCAGAGATATGTACCACTCTCCAGAGTGGCAAGGGGCTGATCATATGGTCCCAAATCCGCTAAAACCACATATCCAGTCCTTTAAAGATATGATGGCCATCGCTAACCCCACTTTTGAAGATACCATGGCCGCTGAAACTGGATTCAATGACATTAATTTGTGGTTAGAATGGATGAGGTATAATGCTAATAAACATAACAAAACAGCATGTTATGTTATGTGGCGGTGCCCGACCCCACCTTGGCACCGTCCCCCTCACTCTCCCTTTAGAGATAGAAGATTGCTTCTTAAGCCTTTTTGCCTACCAATATGACTTTAATAGGTCCCTCTGCATGGCATGGACGGCAGAATACCCTCTCTTAGTTGAAAATGTTAAGCCACCAGATGGAATCACAGTCTATAGAGGTAATTACACTTGTTATGCCATGTATGACGGGATTGGTAAATTCATGGGTAATTTTTCTAAAGGTTATTGCGCCACTTACAGAACTGTTCCTATACGCCTGTTGCAACACCATACCAGGTCATTGGGGGATATTTACTGGTTATGTGGGGATCTACAGTTAAGATCTAGGCTGGAAACTGAGTGGTGGGGTGAGTGTACCCTAGCCAAAGTTATCATGCCCATTCATATTATTTTTGATAATCATCATGACACATACAACCCTCCACATACACCAGCCAGAGTGAGGCGCGAAACCCCAGTAAAAGGCAGTTTTGACCCCCACATTTACATAGATGCCATTGGGGTACCTAGGGGGGTGCCTAATGAATTTAAAGCTAGAGATGAAGTAGCTGTAGGTTTTGAATCACTTTTTACCATAGTCACTGCCAACAAAAACCTTAATTGGATTAACTACATTTATTACAACCAACAGCGTTTTGTCAACTACACCAGGGATGCCCTCCAGGGCCTGGCCGAGCAGTTGCAGGCCACATCCCAGATGACCTTCCAGAACAGAATGGCCTTAGACATGATTCTAGCTGAAAAGGGGGGTGTATGTAAAATACTACCTGACACCATGACTTGTTGCACTTATATCCCAGAAAACACAGGTCCAAATGGTAAAGTCACTATGGCCATAGCGAAGTTAGAGAAACTCTCAGAAGAGTTGAAAAGGAATTCTGGGGTAACAGATCCCTGGGAAAGGTGGTTTTTTTGGATGTCAAGTTGGCAGAAAGCTTTAGTCCATATTGGTATGGCTGTACTAAATTTTCTTTTTATTCTCGCTCTTCTCGTTTGTTGTGTCCTCCCATGCCTAAGGAAATTCCTGCAGAAAACTGTAGACCAAGCAACACCAACCTTCGCCCATCTAGAGATTGGTGACCAAGACCTCACATCACCCTGTATTCCGCTACAAACTCTCCCGTATGCTGATGAAGTGCAGAAAGTCCAGTACAGGGACAGTACAGGGACAGCGTCCGTCTTTATGGGTAGACTGCCGTACGGAGAAGTAGTGGATAAGCCACTATGGGTTACCAGCGGAGTGAAGAGTGTTCCTGAACCGTACTGACGGATGTGCTGCAGCCTGTTAGGGTCAAGAGAGGGATAGACTTGCACTTTGCATTAACACTAAGTCAGCGGTCATGGGGTTTCTGTGTCTTTGGGCTAACACATCTTCTGATACTAACAAATGAAGTTTTGTCTTTTAGCAAATAACATTTTAAGGGGGGACTGTTGTAGAATTATTAGGCCTCTATAAGTCTGTAAGGCCCCTTTAAATCCTCTTGCTATACCTCTAAGAGGCCCCATAGTTTTACAAGAAAGCTTTGTCTATAGAACATAGAATTTGCATGTCAGCAAGAAATAGCTTTGATAAAATGTGTATTTACTAAAAGCCTTGAAACCTAACCTTGAGAAACTAACAGTGCCAGGCTACACTCTAAATGGATAGCTGCCAAAAGGCCCCTCCCGTCGAGTGAGCTCCTCATGTTAACAAAATGGTGCTAAAACCTGGAGGAGACAATCATGACGAGGATAGTGACCTAAGATGGTACACACCGTAGGGAGGGCATTTTACTAACTACTTAGCACCTAAGCCAATTAACAATGTCTATTTGTCTATATCTTGATTTTCTTCAATGATGTAATAATGCCTTTAAAAGGGCATGCGAGCCTGCTTTTTAAACAGAAGCCATTAAACTTCTTCGAAGTTCTTTCATTAACCTGAACTCACTGTCTCAGTGTGAATTTACTTCTGCGTGCACGCAACTTTATTATCTTTAATTTGGACAGGAACAGATAGTCATTCAAACTAATTGGTTTGCAGTAAATCATCTACTACAACATCTTGTCCTTCTTAAAGGACCACTCTAGGCACCCAGACCACTTCAGCTTAATGAAGTGGTCTGGGTGCCAGGTCCTGCTAGGGTTAACCCATTTTTTAATAAACATAGCAGTTTCAGAGAAACTGCTATGTTTATGAATGGGTTAAGCCTTCCCCTATTTCCTCTAGTGGCTGTCTCATTGACAGCCACTAGAGGCGCTTGCGTGCTTCTCACTGTGATTTTCACAGTGAGAGCACGCCAGCGTCCATAGGAAAGCATTGATAATGCTTTCCTATGCGACCGGCTGAATGCGCGCGCAGCTCTTGCCGCGCGTGCGCATTCAGCCGACGGGGCGGAACGGAGGAGGAGAGAAGGAGGAGAGCTCCCAGCGCTGGAAAAAGGTAAGTTTAAACCCCTTTCCCCCTTCCAGAGCCGGACGGGAGGGGGTCCTTGAGGGTGGGGGCACCCTCAGGGCACTATAGTGCCAGGAAAACGAATATGTTTTCCTGGCACTATAGTGGTCCTTTAATGTCCCATAAATTAATGTTATTAAAGAACTTTAATTGCTTGAATTTGACTATGAAAAAAAGAGAGGAAGCATCGTGGACAATATAGCTTGATGCTACTTCTAAGTGCTGTTTCTAAGTGTGTAGTTGGAGATATTCTGGAGAGTTTTACAGAAGCTTCAACTGTCTAAGAGTTGTGCTAAGAGCTTTCTTTTCTACTGTTACAGGTAAGATTCATCTGTAGGAAAAGGTTACTGATTGCACAAGGTTTGAATTCCTGTTGGTAATTATAAGGTATTTGATTTGATTAAGCTAGTTACTTGCTATTGATTGCTGGTTAATTAGCTATTGTTTGCAAATAAGCAGAGGCCTACCCAGGTGTTAAACATTCCTAGTGGGTGGTGATTTTAGGAGTCATTATAAGGCTTTTTGTCATTAGCTTGGCTAATATAGCTTGGTGCTACTTCTAAGTGCTGTTTCTAAGTGTGTAGTTGGAGATATTCTGGAGAGTGCTGTTTCTAAGTGTGTAGTTGGAGATATTCTGGAGAGTGCTGTTTCTAAGTGTGTAGTTGGAGATATTCTGGAGATAAACTGGAGGTAATCTGAGGTATTCAGGAGGA
This sequence comes from Pelobates cultripes, assembly GCA_933207985.1. Classification (NCBI taxonomy): domain Eukaryota; kingdom Metazoa; phylum Chordata; class Amphibia; order Anura; family Pelobatidae; genus Pelobates; species Pelobates cultripes. The sequence continues at coordinate 61,391,225 of OW240923.1, forward strand.
TAAATACAAAGTTAAGATTTGTTTGATTTAAATTATTCTCCTAATTGGAATGGCAGACTTAGTTCAGTGTAATAATTGCTATGCATTTGTTTCACGTTCCACTTTTTGGTTGTTTGGTTGTTGTCTAATCTGTAGACAGTTCTCTATCTTGCGGCAGGAGATTGTATTTTTGAAGTCTGAGATTTGTAAATTATCTGGTGAACAAACTCAGACTGGAACTGCTGCAAAGCCACTGCCGCAGAGACATACTAGGAATGGCAGATGGGATTACTGTAGGATCTGGTAGACTTAGAGTTGTGGATAAAAGGCATTTTGCACAGTCTGTTGCTCTTCATAATTCATTTTCTGCACTTTCAGAGTGTAATGGTGTTGTGGAGAGAGGCACTGAGGCTAGTGGTAGAGAGGCACTTAGTAGAGAGAGGCACTGAGGCTAGTGGTGTTGTGGAGAGAGGCACTGAGGCTAGTGGTGTTGTGGAGAGAGGCACTGAGGCTAGTGGTATTGTGGAGAGAGGCACTGAGGCTAGTGGTGTTGTGGAGAGAGGCACTGAGGCTAGTGGTGTTGTGGAGAGAGGCACTGAGGCTAGTGGTGTTGTGGAGAGAGGCACTGAGACTAGTGGTGTTGTGGAGACCGGCTTGGAGACTATGGTGAGGCCTAATAGAAAGCAGTTGTTGTTGGGGATTCCATTATAAGAGGTGTGGAGATGGACAATGGTGGTCTTGTGAGGTGTCTTCCCGGAGCTACTGCTCACAGAGACAGGAGACGTATCTGTAATATTGTTTTTTTTTTTTTTAATTCTTTATTTTTCTGTGGTATCTGTAATATTGTTAAGCAAGCAAAGCAGGAAGGGGAATTGGATGTACTTGTCCATCTAGGGACAAATGACTTGACTTGCAATGAGGTTTCAGAGGTGAAGGAAGTTTTTAGTGTTTTTGCCAATGATATACGGCAGGTTGCTTCCACACTGTCATTCTCTGAAGTTCTGCCTGTGCATTACACTCAGAACGACAGGCGGATGCGTATTAGGGACTTTAATTTGTGGCTTGGTGAATGGTGTCGGGAGCAAGGATTTGGCTTTATTTCTCATGGTAGCTCTGTTTGAAATGGAGATAAGCTGTACAAAAAAGATGGTTTGCATCTTTCTCAAAAGGGAACAAATGTTCTCAGTGAGCAGTTCAGAGGTTTTGCTAGGATGTGGCCAAAATAGTTAAAAACAAAAGTTAGCATTTAGGAATTATAAAAAAACCCAGAGTGAGGAAGACAAAATGATCTATAAGATTAGGCAGAAAGAGGCTAAGCAAGTTATAAGAGCTTCCAAATCACACACAGAAGAGAAAATAGCACAGTCAGTAAAAAAGGGGGATAAAACATTTTTTAGATACATAAATGAGAAAAGAAAAGTAAAACAAGGATTAGTTAGATTAAAAACAAAAGAAGGGAGATATGTAGAAGAGGATAAAGGTCTAGCTGACTGCCTCAATGAATATTATTGTTCTGTATTTACAGATGAAAATGAAGGAAAGGGACCTAAGTTGAGAAAAAGGATAAATGAGTCATTTATGACAAGTGAGTTTATAGAGGAAGAGGTTCTATTTCAACTGTCAAAAGTAAAGACAAATAAGTCAATGGGACCTGATGGAATACACCCAAAGCTATTAAAAGAGCTTAGTGGTGTACTAGCAAACCCATTAACAGATTTATTTAACCAATCATTGTTAACTGGAGTAGTCCCAGAAGATTGGAAGTTAGTGAATGTTGTGCCCATTTACAAGAAAGGTAATAGGGAGGAGTCAGGCAACTATAGGCCAGTAAGCCTTACTTCAGTAGTGGGGAAAGTGATGGAAACCATGTTAAAGGATAGGATTGATGAACATCTAAAAAGACATGGATTTCAAGATCAGAGACAACATGGGTTTACTTCAGGGAGATCATGCCAAACTAATCTTACTGATTTTTTTGATTGGGTAACTAAAATTATAGATCAGGGTGGTGCGGTAGACATTGCTTACCTAGATTTCATTAAGGCTTTTGACACTGTTGCACATAGAAGGCTTATCAATAAACTGCAATCTTTAAGTTTGGATTCCAATATTGTTGAATGGGTAAGGCAGTGGCTGAATGACAGGCAACAGAGAGTTGTAGTTAATGGAAAATATTCGAAGCTTGGACTTGTCACCAGTGGGGTACCTCAGGGATCTGTACTTGGACCCATTCTCTTTAATATTTTTATTAGTGATATTGCAGAAGGTCTTGATGGTAAGGTATGTCTTTTTGCTGATGATACTAAGATATGTAACAGGGTTGATGTTCCAGGAGGGATAAGCCAAATGGCAAATGATTTAGGTAAGCTAGAAAAATGGTCAGAATTGTGGCAACTGATATTTAATGTGGATAAGTGCAAGATAATGCATCTTGGACGTAAAAACCCAAGGGCAGAGTACAGAATATTTGATAGTGTCCTATCCTCAACATATGAGGAAAGGGATTGAGGGGTGATTATTTCTGATGACTTAAAGGTAGGCAGACAATGTAATAGAGCAGCAGGAAATGATAGCAGAATGCTTGGTTGTATAGGGATAGGTATTAGCAGTAGAAAGAGGGAAGTGCTCATGCCATTGTACAGAACACTGGTGAGACCTCACTTGGAGTATTGTACACAGTACTGGAGACCGTATCTTCAGAAGGATATTGATACCTTAGAGAGGGTTCAGAGAAGGTTACTAAACTGGTTCATAGATTGCGGGATAAAACCTCCAAGGAAAGGTTAAAGGATCTTAACATGTATAGCTTGGAGGAAAGACGAGACAGGGGGGATATGATAGAAACATTTAAATATATAAAGGGAATCAATACAGTAAAGCAGGAGACTATATTTAAAAGAAGAAAAACTACCACAACAAGAGGACCTAGTCTTAAATTAGAGGGACAAAGGTTTAAAAATAATATCAGGAAGTATTACTTTACTGAGAGGGTAGTGGATGCATGAATAGCCTTCCAGCTGAAGTGGTAGAGGTTAACACAGTAAAGGAGTTTAAGCATGCGTGGGATAGGCATAAGGCTATCCTAACTATAAGATAAGGCTAGGGACTAATGAAAGTATTTAGAAAATTGGGCAGACTAGATGGGCCGAATGGTTCTTATCTGCCGTCACATTCTATGTTTCTATGTTTCTATGTAATTACCAAACAACCTCCATCAACATCTGAAAAAAGAAAGCAAAATGTATTCAACACAATATAACACCATCAAGTGAAAGCTTTTGCAGACCAGCAATAAGTTGCCATAAGATATTTTCCTGGTGCTAGGATCATAGCACCGGGAACTGTGCCTCGCTCTCCCCTGACGGTTCTGCAGGACTGTAAGGGAGATTACAGATCTCCCTCTCTGGCCCGCTAGCACTGTAATGCTGGCAGCTGGCAGGGGAGGGAGAGAAGACTTGGGGGAGCTCTAACCTGCAGTTCCGCCTGGGTTCTCCTCTCACGAGCTCGGAGAGTTGCCGCAGTTACCACAACAATGCTCTCGTATCTTGCGAGAGTGTACTCTAGCAGCTCCTGATGCTGCTAGAGTTCACTCTCACCACATAGACCACCAGGGTTTCCCCATGGAACCACCAGGGATTGCCTTGTACAGTCCCCCCATCCAGGCAAAGGTAAGCAGGGAGGGGGGATATCTAAGTTACCATTTTTTTAACTAAATTTTTTAAAATACATATTTATTAATCTACCCTCCAACCCCACAGACCCACAATCATTCTCCCCTATACACACACACTGCCCCCCCACACATACACTGTCCACCACACACACACTGCCCCCATACACACACACTGCCCTCCATACATACACTGCCCTCTATATACACACACTGCCCCTCCATACACACACTGCCCCCATACACACATACTGCACCCCTTACACACACAGAATCCCTCACACATACCTTTGGTTTTTATTTCTGGCTGACGCCGGTTCGCAAAATATTTCTCCTCTTTTCAACAGTTTGTGGGTATTAAAAGGTTGCAGAACACTGAGTTAGATGACTAGTGAAACAAAGCAATCCTGATGAGCTATTGGATATGCAAGGTCTGCTAAAGTCAATAGCAAGCAGTGGCAGAAATGTGATGAAATAAATCAGCAAAAAGTGAGTCTAGAATAATTTGTAAGTGTTCATTATCAGACAATAAAAGTGTTCATTATGGAGTTTTTTGAGAGATGCTAATGAAAACAATAAAATAAGGTTTTGTATGTATTTCGGTCTTTTTTTGTTATCCTCTTCCACTTATAATCTTTCTTCAATCAATTATAACAAGTACAGTGTTTTTGGGCAAGTAATAATTATATGTCCAAAGAGTAGATATCCGGTGTAATGAAATGATTTAATCTATAAATATATATTTCTTTGAAGTTACCACTTCTGAGAAATACAATAGCATAATTTATTAATCTGCTTATCGCATGTTTTGCATTTTAGGAATTTCTGATGCAATTGTTTTTACAAAAATAAATATATAAGGAAAACCCAAACATGCACCCTTCGGTTGGCCTGTGCCAGTGGAACAGCACCAGGACTGTCAGGGCTTAGTTAGTTAGATAAACTAAAAAAATAAATTTAAAAAAAGGAACAAACTTGTTTAAAAAGTATATCAATGGTTCTTTCTGGTGAATAACTGCACTATCATGTAACATGATTCACCACTCAAAATTGCGTACATTTTTGCTACCTCACCCAATGTGCAACTCTATTTGTTACAAAAAGAAGCAGTGTCGGTAGAATTAAATAGTTATAACGTGTCCATGTTCCGTAGTTATAATGTGGCCATGTCCAATCCAGTAAAATGTAATGATTTCATCTAAAAGTTAGATATATTAAATCAGCAATACTGACCACTTTAGGGAGCTCTAGCATTAAAATACAATAGCATGTTTTATTAATCTGCTCTTTGCATTTTTATATTTTAGGAATTTCTGATGCAATTGCTTTTGCCAAAGATCTAGCCAGTTGCAGCTGATGACGTTTTACGAAGGTGGGGTGTCAGACTCCTTCCACAGAATTTTACTTCTCTCTGCACAGTACAAAGATACTCAAACAAGAAAACAAGCTGGGCACAACATAAATATATCTATAAAATACTTAGACTACAATACAGAGATAACCATACCACCACCGGAACAGAGATAAAATAGAGATATAATAGACAGAACTGGCACAGCACAAAGATACGAATACAATACACAGAGTATTGTACTGTGTATTGTACCATATAACATGTGTTATGAACGCTGGGTATTTCGTATACCTGTTAATTCGTATGCTCCCGAAAGGCTAGGGACCTAGTGATTATTGCCTCTTCGCCCGGAGCGCTGATTCGTACGTTCCCAAAATCCAGGGTGCATAACAGTAAATCCAACAGTTCGTCAGTCACATATCCAAGCATCTGATGGCCTGCTTTTATACACATCAGAGTTACAGTTAAACATGCCCATAACACTCCCCCAACACGCCCATACATTTTCTGAGTCAGCATGACTTGGCATGAAACATAAAATATTAAAAATACATAAAAACACCTATAAGACATAGAGGAACCCCCACAAATATTATATCCCCGGTTAGCTTGGATGTAAGCACCCAAGTTGTCCAAATAGCGCTCAGATCCCACAAATACAGCCGAATCGCCACTGAGGTAAAATTTTGACCGAGCGCTCATGAGGCATCTGCCCAAATCAGTTCTAGAGTTTAAGTAGTAGTGGTCGGTCAATTTCGGGAGTTCCAAACCGAACGAAAAAAAGATGAATGGTTCCCCTGACTCATGGGTAGTGTTTGTTTGCCTTGTTCGTGCGAACAAACCTAACGAACAGCTTTCTCCTGGCTTGTCGTGGAAAGAAGCAGGTGTTCGTATGGTTTTACCGTGTTCACGAGGTTGTGTCCAACATAGAGTTCCAGAAACTTGATGACCAAGTCCCGCCTGCGTTCGTGCGTTCCAGCTCGTGGCGTTCGGTTAAATGAACGGTGGCCACACAGGGAGAGCACTTAATTCTGTGGTTTCTTTGAACTTAATGAGCAAGGGGGGTGGTCCGTGTTCGGTAGATTTATCTACTGAACGCAGGGACAGTAACTTGGGTATAAAAGTTTTGGGGTATAAAAGTTTTGTCACAACAGGTAAAGCTGAGTAAATACAGATACATAATACACACAGCTGGGCACAATAAGGTGAAACTCATAACTATCCCACACAGCCAGGATCATTGTAATGGATTACACAGAGCAGCAATACAGAAATCCACAGAAAGTACATGTCTTTGTAGAATGCTTTAGCTCTTTCTCTCTTTATCTTCTTAGCCATCTCTTAGCTCTCCTTTTCATGATCTCATCATCTGTAGTGCTCCTGCTATGATAACTTTAGCTTTTTAATAAATGCTGCTGCTGTTGTGAAACATGTCAGCTAGTCCATTGGCTCTTAGCACTTAATGTGCACATGGTTAAAGCATCAAGATACTGATGGACTCCCTATTACCTTTGAAGCTGGCAAAATAATTATTCTGTAGTGGTAATATGGAGTCAAGAAGTAGCTGACACAGTTAACAGAATCAACAATCATTACAAATTAAAATAGATTAACAATCAGAATCAGCTTAGTCCTCAGAGTCACAGCCCCTGTCCTGCAGTTTAAATCTTTACAACTTTTCAACTAGCCACAGCATGAGTCTGTCAGGACTTTAAAGAAGATAGCGGGTAGTAGACAATATTAAAATTATTAGTGAGGGGCAGCACAGTGTTCAGTGGTGTGTGTCAAAAATATCCCCTTCCCCTTGTCACTCCTGAGCTTCCCTAGTTTTATATGCATTAATTATATATTTGAGTAAATTCCTTGCTTAACCCCTTAGTGACCAGACCGCTTTTTAATTTTCTTAACGTTTGGGACCAGGACTGTTTTTACATTTCTGCTGTGTTTGTGTTTAGCTGTAATTTTCCTCTTTCTCATTTACTGTACCCACACATATTATATACTGTGTTTCTCGCCATTCAATGGTGTTTCTAAAGATACCATTATTTTCATCATATCATATAATTTACTATAAAAAAAATGATAAAATATGATGAAAAAATTTAAAAATCCACCCGACTCCAAACAATGCCTTAAGCAGACACAAACCACTTCTCTCCCACCTCCCACACAACAGGGATAAAAATCTCACTAATCTGTTATCCTCATGTCATACAACCTGTCCCCCAACATTAGCATGTTTCACAATCTATTTTACACTCATACTCACCATGTCTGATACAGCATAATCAACATTTCCCTCTTACTATAAAGCCTAGACCTGATAGATTTCACCTAGACTCTAACTATACTATAAAAAATGTGCTGCATACTCAGATGCCATATATATGTTACGCTTTGTCTAACTGCTTGTTTGTCACTGCTGTTGGAGCATACATGTCTGTATATCATAAGCACGCAAAAATAAAGAATTAAAATAAATAAATAAAAATGTAAAAAAACACACTTTTTCTAACTTTGACCCCCAATAGTCTCTCTATGATAAAACGTTAGGGTACTCACTTAACAATTAACAAGATCTCATTTCATACATGGTTTTTGATAGTTATCACTAAGGGCATGTAGTCACTTTAGTGATATTGAGACACTACAAGGACTATCCTTATTTGCACTTTATAAATGAAAATTTTACACTTATGAAATTTGGTATATGCATTAGTCACTTTATTTGTATGAAATTAAAATAAAGACAGCACTCTCAGGCACTTTAATAAATGTATGCACATGCTAAAAGGTGATTTATGCACTGACTAGCACTTTAAACAATATTTTGCGCTATCACTTTAACATACTGACTAGCACTTTAAACAATATATTGCGCTATCACTTTAACATACTTCACATTGAGCTAGCTGTATAAAGTATTTTATTTTTGTTATTATGCACTTTATACCTACCAGGATTATATCACTGAGTGTAATAATATCATATGAGAGACGCTTTCTATTTTGCACTTAATTTTGTCACAAATATTATTTCTATTTTTTGCACATTATGCACTTTATTATAATATACCCCGATTATGTCTCTAAAATGGTGTATTATGTATTGGGAACCTGTCCTCTTTAATATGTATTAGATACTATGTACTTTATTGTATTTATGGTCATGATTATTGTTTCTGCTATGATCTAATCTCTAGTTCACTAGTTATGTCTGCTTTCCCGACGAGGTCCGGTCCCCATGGAGATGCAAATTAACAAATATGGAGGTCTTTTGTTTACAGAGAGCATAGAGTAGATTTTCTCCCGATGGTGCTTGTACACGTGGGCGCAACCAATTGGGTCTTAGCGTCGGCGGGTTGCCCCAGTTACGTGACGCGGCCGAAATAGCTCTAAGGATTCCTCCTCCATTTGTTGACATGATGATAACCTTTAACCCCTTAAGGACACATGACATGACATGATTCCCTTTTATTCCAGAAGTTTGGTCCTTAAGGGGTTAAGCTTCTGCACATGTGCACGGGCGCCTGGACCACGCCGGGCAATCAGACGAACGTCGAACAGTTGATTTGGTGAGTACCCGCTCATTTTTGTCCTATATAAAGCTGTTTACTGTATGTATGTTTTTTATGTCCTGATGAAAGCTCCGTTTGGGAGCTGAAACGTTGACTAGTTGGATCTATCAGAATAAAGAAGAATTTACTCATCAAATCCTGGAGTGCCGGTATTCTTGTATTGTATTATCGATGATGTGACCAGGGCACCAGGTACCAAACAATTTAGTTGGAGTGCAAGAGCTTTGGATTATATATATATATATATATATATATATACACCCTGTTCCAAATTATTATGCAAATTCTATTTAAGAGTCACAAAGATTAAATATTTTGTTTTTCAGTTTAACTCATGGATGGCATTGTGTCTCAGGGCTCTTTTGATCACTGAATACAATCTCGGACACCTGTGATAATTAGATTGCCAGGTGAGCCCAATTTAAGGAAAAACTACTAAAGGAGGGTGTGCCACATAATTTTTTTTTTTGATCAATTGATGTTTATTAGAGTATTTTTCAAAACAGTATGCAATACAGAAAGTAAACCGTTAGTTTTCAGTTAACAAATAACAATACATGAATTCAGGTATGTTGAACATTCTATCCCCCCACCCTCATCGAGGTATTCCCTTTAGGGCATGGGCAGTGATACTCAGGCGTGTAAAGTTCCCTGTGCCCAGCTCAGGGTTATCTACCGTCGTTGATGTTTGCCACAATACATGAGCATTGTAGACACTTGTTTCAGCTTCAGTACCCTGTCCTGCCCCTAAAGGGTCCCCCTACCTATTCTCGCTATGGGTGTTTAGCGCCTTTCAGGTGTCTCGGTGTTGTGCGTAGCATATGTGTAGTTCGCCCACTTCTCTCGCATCCCCCCCAACCCCCACCGGGCAGCGAGAATGTGCGTATGATAGCGCGGTTGTAGTTTTCCGCCCTTCTTATGTCCAAGAGTCAGAACTGTGTACTTGACCTCAGTATCGTCCCTCCCTAGTCATATGTCCCCTCCAAGTTGTCACTGTTATCAGGGATATGCTCCATGGTGTGCGATTTCACTCTGGCAAACATGGCGCCTGGCTCCTACCTCCCACAGTGTGGGCTTGGAGGAACCTAGGGCATCCAGTCCAGAGTTCGGGTGTAGGTCAGCATTTGGTCTGTGAGCTCTATAGAGTTGAGGTCATGTGTCTGGCAAGTCTCTAGGAGTCCGGTTCCCTGAATGGTCGTCTCCTCATAAGCACCTGGGCTCCAGGGCCCACCGTCTGGGATTGTCTTGGTCAGGTCGTAGCTTTCGCTGTTCCCCCTTCCCACCCCCCTCCCCCAATGCGTCCCTTCGAAGTCTTCGGTCAGTCGGGTCCCAGTCCGTGGAACGTCAGGACACATCGCATCTCCCCTAACTCTATCTAGTTTCCAGTTGCGTGCCGCTAGAGGTGCCCTCGTGTGTCCCACAGTCTCCCCCCAGTTAGCCTAGCACCCGACATGGGACCACCCGAGCCCCCACGGTCCTTGCTTCTGCGCAGATGCAGCCATCAGGCATCGAGGCCCACTGTCAGCTTTGTGGATTCACTGGCCAGGAGGGTGATATATCAGCTGCATGCCGAGAGAAGGTCAGGCTACGAGGGTGGCCGAGCCCGCCAGGGCCGCACCCGGGGGCAGGGCGCGCAGGACGCCGGAAGGGGGGGATCGCCCCCCCAGGCACTCCCACTAGGGAGCATGCTCCCCTGCCCCCTCCCCCAGGACCCAGGCCAAGTCGGCCGCCCCAGCCCCCCCCGTCAGATGCCCCAGGCCGTGGTCTTAGTTCCCCCTTCCAGATATGAAGTCGATCTACAGCGTCCACGTCTGCAGGTAACGCTCCGTGGTGCCTTTCAGGGACACCATGAGTGTCTCCATCCCATGTATCTCCTCCACCTTCTCCATCCACTGCTGAAGACCAGGAACCTGCGCGGAGAGCCACCTGGCAGGGATGAGCAGTTTAGCCGCGTTTAGCAGATGTTTCAGGAGCGATTTTTTTTTTTATACCTCGATGTGGGCATCTCTGTATGGTGGAGGAGCATCGGGAGGGGCTGCAGCTGGAGGTCAGTGTCCAATATTGCCTTGATCTGTGTGTGTACCTGGGTCCAATACGGAGCTATTTTGCTACAGGACCACCAGATGTGTAACTCTGTCCCCACCGCTTCCCCACACCTCCAGCGTCCGGGTTCATCCGGTGTAGCCTCTCGGGGTTCTATACCAGCCAGTTACCAATTTGTAATTCAGCTCTTGGTGTTTAGCGCTCATAGAGCTTTGGTGCGCGAGTGTGTGGATCTTCGTCCACTGTTGGTCCGGGAGCGTGACTCCCGTTGCTTCCTCCCAGCATGCCAGTGTTCCACATTATTAAGCAGAACACCATTTTCATGCAATACGGGGAAGAAAAAAGATCTCTCTGCTGCCGAAAAGAGTGAAATAGTTCAATGCCTTGGACGAGGTATGAAAACATTAGATATTTCACGAAAACTTAAGCGTGATCATCGCACTATTAAGAGATTTGTGGCTGATTCAGAGCACAGACAGGTTTGTGCAGAGAAAGGCACATTGAGGAAGATTTATGCCAGATCCATGCATCGGATCAAGAGAGCAGTTGCTAAAATACCATTACATAGCAGCAAACAGATATATGAAGCTGCTGGTGCCTCTGGAGTCCCACGGACATCAAGGTGTAGAGTCCCCCAGAGTCTTGCAACTGTGCATAAACCTTCTATTCGGCCACCACTAACCAGTGCTCACAAGCAGAAACAGCTGCACTGGACAGAAAAATACATGAAGACTAATTTTCAAACAGTCTTGTTCACTGATGAGTGCCGTGCAACCCTGGATGGTCCAGATGGATGGAGTAGTGGATGATTGGTGGACGGCCACCTTGTTCCAACAAGGCTGCGACATCAGCAAGGCTGCGACATCAGCAACATCAGCAATGTTTTGGGCCGGAATCATGAGAAGAGAGCTGGTCGACCCCTTTAGGGTCCCCGAAGGTGTAAAGATGACCTCTGCAAAGTATGTGGAGTTTCTGACTGACCACTTTCTTCCCTGGTACAGGAGGAAGAACTATGCTTTCCGTAATAAAATCATCTTCGTGCATGAAAATGCACCATCTCATGCTGCAAAGAATACCTCTGCATCAATGGCTGTTATGGGGATAAAAGGAGAGAAAGTCATGGTGTGGCCTCCTTCCTCCCCTGATCTCAATCCTATTGAGAACCTTTAGAGCATTCTCAAGCAAAAGATCTATGAGGGTGGGAGGCAGTTTACATCCAAACAGCAGCTCTGGGAGGCTATTCTGACATCTTGCAAACAAATTCAAGCAGAAACTGTCCAAAAACTCACAAGTTCAATGGATGCAAGACTTGTGAAGCTGCTATCAAATAAGTGGTCCTATGTTAAAATGTAACGTGACCTGTTAAAATGTTTAAAAAGTTAAAATGTTGTTATAAGTTTGAAATAGCTTTTGATTTCAGTAAATATGCTGCAAACACAACAAATGACAATTTGAAACTTACGGTGTGTAATAATTTGGAACAGTGCATTGTAAGTTTTTTATGTTTAAAAAAATACTTTATCATTAGGAGGTTTGTTCAATAAAATTTGAATTGTACTCTTAAAACTTGAATTGTACTCTTAATAGTTGATAACATGAGAATTATGCTGACTGTTATTTACATCAATTATTTAGGTAAATGAGAAAAATATCATTTGCATAATAATTTGGAACAGGGTGCATATATATATATATATATATTAACATTATTCTAAGTGTATTTAAATATATAGATTCATATTAAAATATACTTTTAATAATATAATGATTCGTGTATGTGTATGTGTATATAAAAGTACTTAGATCATAGCTATACAAATATATATGATCTAAGAACTTTTATTTATTTTAGTAAACTTTTTAATAACTTTTAAAACTTTTTTGCAGGCATTAGGGGGACTGCCTGAGAGCTCAGGCAGCCCCCCTGCAGGCACTGCACAAGTCGACTATTCCGGCCATGGGATTGCAAGACCCACGGGAGGACCGGATCAGGCAGAGGGGGTCTGCCTGAGCTCCTAGGCAGACACCTGGATCGGGGGATCGCCAGCGATCAGGCAAGTGGGGATTTACTATCGGACGTACTAAGTATGTTCGAGGTCGTTAACTACCATATTTTGTCGGACATACCTGGTACGACCGAGGTCGGGAAGGGGTTAATCAGCGCTCATGCACTAACTAGGGCTATTGGGGGAGAGGAAAAGATACTATTATACAATTGCAGTTGGCAGGGGCTAGGAGTTGTTGCTGCTGTGCCTCTCTGTGTTAGTTCCAAGATGGCATCTTGCTTCACTCTTTTGTGGGTACTGTAACCCTACCCCTTGGTGCTATCAGCCAATGATGGCCCCTGCATAAAGAGGCCAATAGTATACCTCCACTCATGGGCAGTTGACTCTATTTTCCGAATGGCAACTCAAAGGATATTCCTTCTAAAAGGACACTAGGCATGTGCAAACCTGCTACAACTAGGGCCATTTTAACAGCATTATAGGCCCCTGGGCAAAGCAGTGCACTGGGGGCCTGCTTACACAACCACTCACAGGAATAAAAATCTAACTTATCGATAAAATTAAGCTTATATTTATTGGTAGCTCCAACAAAACCAGTATTTAAATATTAAAAAACATGCTGTATAGCAGAGATTAATCCACTGAAACATTTGAACAATATAACATGAGCCTTGAAGTTGAAAAACAAGAAATTCAACATAACTCTTATACAGACGGAGATGGCACAATAAGAAATTACTATGAATTATTTATTATAAATCAAGTGTTCAACACAAATGTGGCGGATCACCGCTTTATCACTGTCAGAAATCCCTTTTGTGTAGTGTTGTAACTCGTGACAGTAGAAATAGTGTTATAGCTGTTATATAGCTTTTCCCCATACATTAGCCAAGACTTAATGTTGGGAGAAGATCTGATTCTATTTAGCACAGCACGGTCATTTATACGCAAACCCTCAGCGTATTCAATAGCAACTAATCTCATCTCGGTGCCTCTGTGTCTGGGAGATAATTGAGTTGTTGCTCGCTAAAATAATTATTTTTTAAACAGAGAGCACAACACCCCCCCAAAAACATAACAAAATCAACAGGAACCCCAACACGTCACATATCCCCAGATAGCTCTGATCCAAGAGCCCAAGTTGGCAAAATAGCACCCGGATTCCATGAAGAATTGACAAATTGCCACAAGGGCAAAGTTTTGACCATCCGCTAACAGTGTCTATGCCCCAAAGAGTTCCAGGAAAAATGGGGCTTTGGCTTGTCAAATTTCGGTAGCTCCTGTGGTTGAAATTGGGGGCGCTCCCTGAGCTCTCAGGGGGTGATTGTTCCACATAGTTCAGGGTACCTTCCCTATAAAAAGTGCTCTTCTAGTTGGTTGTGAAGTGGGGGAAACAGAGGTGAAAGTAGTTAGCTGTGGCCGGACAGGAGCTGCAGAGAGCTTGTGGGTAAGTCCTGATATAGTCCTTGCAACTTTCTGGACTCTGAGTAAGGCCAGGGGAAGGGTCGCTCCTGATTGGTCGGCCTGGAGGGGAAGGTGATGGGAGCAGTGAGAACTGTTCCTTGGGGAAACAAATAAGGGAAAACATCCTGGATATGGATGGTGACTAGGTGATTTGTCACAACAAATATTTGCAAAAATTTGTTTGCAGAGAATTGCTTTATAATTGGCTTGAATTTAGTGGTCTTCAGGATGTCATATTTGAAACACAAGAGTGAAAGCCAGTTCAAATGCTGTTGTCCCATTGTGCTGCATAGCGGATTTTTTTAAAATCAGTTTCAGTCTTGAAAATATGTATGTATTTGCAAAGTAAGATCGCATATACAGATAACATCTGATTCTGAGGTGATTAGTCCATCTAAACATTTTAATAAAGAAGGTTTGAAGTTTCTGAATAAATCTCCCAGAATTATATACTGAAAAGTTGGCAAGCTTATGGGGCCCCTAGATTCATGGGGCCCCCTGGCAACTGCCCAGCGTGCTAATCCATTAAAACGGCTCTGGCTGAAACAGGGCAGACTTCAGACCCACCCCATTTATTTGACATGCCTAGATGATCTCAAGTAAACTTCTTCAAACAGCTACCAATGAGTGGGGCTCTGCATAACCGAAATCTACTACAGGAGACACTAATTTTTCCCATATTGTTTTGGTTTACCACCTTCCCCTCCAGCAAAAAAATCAGTTTCTAAAATACTGTAAATACATTTTTTCCTCACATAAAAACAAGTGTTCATATGGACGAGCTTCAGCTGGGACTAGCACTATTGTACACCTAATATACATTTATTATTTGAAACCGTAGACATGTTTTAAAGTTTTTTTAAGCACTAGCAAATGGAAAAAGCTGTCACAGTATCCTCCGCCAATTACCTGCTCCAGCGCGCCAGCAGCGTCAGATAACAGAGAGCATTAATAGCCAAACAAGCCAACGTCAGAAAACAGGAAATCCAATGCACAGTATAAACCCTTTCTCAGGTAACAAGAACCACGACAGGGCAAAGAAACAAGGACAACCAGAAAATATATACACCTTATACTTGGTTGTGATTGGTTACAGAGGATCATGTTGTCACAAATGTGTATGCATCATCAAAAAGCCTCACATAGGCTGACACTATAAAAGGATACTAATGGGAGGGTTCCAAGTCATATATGATATAATAACGAGGCACCAGGAAGCCAGGGATGAGTCGTGCTTTAGACCTCAATAAATACAATATGCTGCGAGAGGCAGTTATTGTGACAGCGCTACACTTGATCAGTGCATGGATATTCTGGTGCTTGCCCCAGTCTCCTAGTGTTCTGGTTCCTGATTCTTTTTCCTGGTTTCTGATTTGTGGCTCCTTCTTCCTGATTCCTGGTTACTGATTCTTGCCTCCTGGTTCCTGCTTCCTGGTAAATCTCTCGACTACTGACCTTAGCCTTCAACCTTGACAATACTTTATGTCTCTGACTGCCTGCTGGATTTCATGGCTTTTGAACTTGGCTTGATTCTTGACTTTGCTCCTTTGCTGCTAGTCCTGACCATTAAGACCGCCTAACTCTGCTTCCTGTTGCTCCTTTCTTGTTTAATTGTTTTCTCTACAAATAAAGACACCCATGCCTTAATAGATCTTGCAGGTTCCAGTATCCCTCTAAGGAAACCTGGGAAGGTCGAGTTTGCAAGGGGTTCCTCTCTAAGCAAACCAACAGGTAAGTTGTCACAAAAGCCTGTGATTTGCATTACAGGGATGTGGTGTGGAACCTAAGGAGGTGATGTTGCTCAACAATTATTGTGTACTGAGCTACTTTTTTATTTATATATTCAAGCACAATACTTACCTTTACATTGATGGTGTTTAGTGTAGATGTTATGTGATTAAAATTATCCGATACACTATTTCAATATGAGGTTTTGAATGAATAATCTGTGAATTTTTACTTCATTTAGCGTTAGGACTTAGCGTTGCTTATCATTTCTGTGAACTTTGTTAAGGCATTAATGCAATGACAGCATTGCAATGTTGGACTTTTTGATTTATGTGAAACACTTGTTTGTTATTATTTAGTCACCACTATTTATGATTTTCTATGCTGTGGTAATAGTTACTATTAGTCCGGGATGTAATCTACCCCCCTTTTGGGAGGTCCAGTCTCTCACTTTCCACCATCTACCGGATGTATTTGCACAAATCCCTCCCCTAAAAGAGTGATCACATGGCAGGCATAGCTGCCTACAGATCTGCCTGCTGGGGGACTGCCTACGCTGTCCTTGTACTTCTCAAATCATGCTCAATCTGACTGGGTTATGCGCTTCAACCGGATCTTGCAAGGATTCTCAGAATCTGGAGTAGCTTGCCAGGAATCTGCCGCTGGTTTAACCCTAGAGTGATGAATCCAGGGAGTCACCTCTGCCACCTTTACAGCTGTTGGGGTAGATAAAAGAACAACATACGAAGGCTAACAGGATACACCCCAAGCTTTAACTCAATATGTATCGGTGGGATGTTACGGGCAAGTCCTGGAGGATTATTCTCTGCCCATACTCCAGGAATGTCAAATAAGGATTAATCACTCCTTGGGTTCGCATTTATAATAGAAACGCCATTCTTCCTCTTTTGGCACCAATACCGCTATTATGCCAGGTGATTTATTAAACTGCAGGGACGTTAATCCATTGGGCAGAAATGTTATCTGAGCTTGAAGCTTTGACAATAGATCTCGTCCTAGAAGTTTAACTGGACACTCCGGCATGTATAGGAACTGGTGCTTAACAAAATGGCCTCCTAGAATGCAAGTGCGACTCCTGAGAACCGGTCTAGCAGCACTTTTCCCAGTAGCTCCTATCACAGTTATAGTTCTTCCAGAAGGAGGAGCTACCAACTTGGTCTTAACAGAATGTTCAGCACCCGTGTCAATCATGAAAGGACTTCTCTTTCCCCCTATTGATACATCAACCATAGGCTTCGCTCGGCCAAGGGGGAAGGAGCCCGGTCGGTATCAATAATCTTCCATGACCGTGTCAGCCAGACCCACAAAATCTCTCTCTTCCCTATCCCTAGGTCTCTGAGTAGGGGGATAATATCTGCCTTCCTCCACACCCCCTCTGCTATTGCTATTATTCCCTCCAAAACTTCCTCTACCTCGTCTTCTATAACTACTATCATAACCACCTCGTCCTCTTCTCTCATCTTGTCTACCGCCTATAAAAAATCCCCTTTGTGGGCAGTCACTCTTCCAATGTCCTTCCTCTCTACAATAAGCACATTGATTCCTGCCTAGTGGTCCCCTGCTCATCCTATTCTCTACTCCTCTATCCATTTCCCCTCCCTGTCTCACTACACCTGTGATAGCTACCGCTAACATGTCTGCCTTCTTCCTCATTTTACATTCCTCGTCACGCTTTTTCTCAGTCTCTCTATTCATGTACACCTTATTTGCTATTTCCATTAACTGTGATAGAGACATCCCTGCAAATCCCTCTAACGTCTGTAGCTTTCTCTTGATATCACTCTGGGCCTGGTTGACAAATGTCGAGTTAATCATTCGGGAATTTTCAGGGGCTTCAGGATTGAAAGGAGTGTACAGTCTGTATGACTCAAGCAGTCTCTCATAGAAAGCACTGGGTGATTCATCAGCTTTCTGCAACACCTCAGCCGTCCTCGACATATTAATCGCCTTCTTCCCACCAGCCTTCATGCCAGCAATAATGGCTTGTTGATAGGCCTTCAAGTGGGGCATATCAGCACCATTCACATTCCAGTTGGGGTCAGAATTTGGAAAATGGGCAGTGGCCCAAGCGGCTGGATTAGCTTGATTTTGAGTACGGGCCGTTACCTCAAGCGCTTTAATAGCCGCTTGATTAATCTGGGTCCTTTCCTCACAATTAAACAAAGTTAACAAAAGCTGCTGGCAATCAGCCCAGGTGGGATTATGGGTCTGAATAATAGAGGTGACCAAATCCGTCATGGCTTGAGGTTTCTCTGTGTAGAAGGAATTATGAGTCTTCCAGGTGAACAAGTCGGTTGTGAAGGGAACATAAACAAATCCCGGGTCGGCTTGCTGTATTTAACCATTGCCGTCAACATGTGGTTGGCCCGGTGTGAGTCGCAAAGGCATTTGTAAATGTCGGGAGGGAAGGGTGCCAGTCATTTGTCGGGTTAGTATGGGACTTCGGTAAGGTTGTTTAGTTACAGGTTCCGGTCGGGGAGTAGTAAGGTAGGTGGAAGTGGGTAAATTAATTTTACTGGTCAGCATTAGGTGGGTGAAAAATAAAATAAAAAATGTGTTAAACCAAAATCCTACCAGTAGGTGTTACCAGAGGGTAAGTAATTGTATCAAAATAGTCTTTATGGGTCCAATAATAAAACTTAGCTTTTAATATATTTATACCTAAAATAAAACCTTAGAACAAGAAATATTAAAATAGGGTAAGCAATCCTACTTCTGTCTGTTGTAGACGGTCATTAGTATTTTAAACAATGTAAATCAATGTAACTCCGGACGATGGCCAGTAGGTGGCCCTAGAGTGCTTCTAAGGTAAATTAAGCATCTCAGTTTGAATTTTAGCAAAAGGGAATTCTTGGACAAAGCTGGAAGGGGCCCATCCAGTAACTAAAAAATTCTAGTGTCTTATACCATTGATCATTACTTCCAGTTGTATTTTAGACTGTTACTGTTACTGAAGGCACACAGGGTTAAGTAGTTGTAGTGCTATTTCAGTGATTATGGTACTGTAAGGACATGAAAGGGTGCTGCCCTGCGACAGCACTGTCCCTTTAAATGTGGGTAAGTACTATGTGTGTTTTCTTTGATTGGTTTAGCTTGCATTAGGCAGAGTAGGACCTGCCAGATATGGGGTACATTGGTGTTGTTGGCAGGCTTATGCAATGTATGATCATATAATGTAACTAAATCTTCATGATTTTCATATATAGTACTTGGTTATTTCTCCTCTTGTTTTGCCTATCATATCTTGTCTTGTTTTAGTTTGTATTCCCAGTCCATGTACAGCCCTGTCCTGCCCCTGTTTAGTTAATGTTCCCTTATGTCTTGTGTACATGTTCTGGGTTTAGCTTACTATCCTTCTCTGGTTCTGGGTTCTATTAGTTCTGTCTTGTTTTCTTGTTTGGTGTCTATCCTAGTCTTGCCTTGTTTCTGTACTGGATACATTCTTGCTGCAGAGCCTTCCTATTCATCTCCTGGGAGGTCTGCTTATTTCCTAGCTCCTAGTTCCTGGGAACCGCTGTAGCTGCATCAGGGTTCTGGTATGTGGCCGCACAAACGCTGGTGCTCAACACCAGGGGGCGTGCGGTTACCCTGCACCAGACCCTGACCTATCCACGCTCACGCTGAAGACTCCCACTTATCATCTGGCATACTGGGTCCCGGTCCCCGCACCATCGCCCAGACAGTGTATGGGTCCGGGGCACCGGACCGCCACCCTGACAGTTTGGCCGTAGGCCCTTGGAGTTCGTGGAGTGGACTTTGCAGCTTTCCTGACCTGCTCTGTCGTCATCCAGTCATGCCTGGATTATTCCTAGTTCCGGTTCCAATTCCGGTTTTGTGGCAGTGCTCCTGTTCTGGCGGTGATCTTCATTCGTTGCTGGTGGTTCCTATGCAGGAGGCCTCTCCGGTGGGGGATCCTTGCCTCCGTGGAAGTCAAGAGGACTTCGTTGCAGGATCCGCTCGCCATTCCTGGTCTCTGCCTGGAAGCTGTTGGGAGCGTCCGGAGTTCGCTCCTTAGGAGGGGAGTTATGTCACATCCTGTTCCAAGCTGCGGATCAGTCTGGTGATGGCTTCTGGTATCAAGTACTCTTTTTACAATTCTTGTTTAGTTTTCCTTGGTTTTTCTGGTTTTCTATTCTATGTCTGGTTTTCTTTATGCTGGGTTTTTCTGGGTTCATTCCTGTATTCTGTCCCGGGAATTCCCAGTCTCCAGGGTTCCTTTAAATATTTGTTTTATGTTGCCACACCCGTTTGTTTTCCATCATTCCTTTTGTTTCAGTGTTCCTGCAGGCAGATGCTCAAGTCTTCTGCCCTTTCTTGCAGGTAAGTATAGTGTTTTCTTTGGTTGGTTTATCTTACATTAGGCAGAGTAGGACCTGCCAGATATGGGGTACATTGGCGTTGTTGGCAGGCTTATGCAATGTATGATCATTTAATGTGACTAAATAACCATGATTTTCATATCTAGTACTTAGTTATTTCTCCTCTTGTTTTAGTTTATATACCCAGTCCATGTACAATGCTGTCTTGTCCTGCCCATGTAATGTTAATGTTTTCCTAATGTATTGTGTACATGTTCTGGGTTTAGCTTCCTATCCTTCTCTGGTTCTGGGTTCTATTAGTTCTGTCTTGTTTTCATGTTTGGTGTCTGTCCTAGTCTTGCCTTGTTTCTGTACTGGATACATTCCTGCTGCTATTCAGCTCCTGAGAGGTCTGCTTAATTCCTGCTCCCAGTTCCTGGGATCCGCATAAGCTGATTCAGGGTCTTGATATTTGGCCGCACAAACGCTGGTGCTCAACACCAGGGGGCGTGTGGTTACCCTGCACCAGACCCTGCTAATCCACCTCCACACTGTGACTCCTACTTATCATCAGGCATACTGGGTCCCGGTCCTCACACCGCCGCCCGGACAGTGTCTGGGTCCCAGGCACTGGACCGCCTCTCTGACAGGTACAATGAAACTGCTGAAAATGATCTGATCCAATAGACTTAGTTACTATTATTAAGAATTCTCCTCACAATTTTAATTGTTAATTAAATTCAATGCTAAAATACACTCCTACCAAAAGGGGATCCGTTCAAAATACAAAGAACCAGTGGGGGTTGGTACAGAAATAGGAGAGTTTGAAACAAAAGAACAGAGTCTGAGTTATGTATTTGGGTAGGAGGGGACAATAGAGCAGGGGGGGAGTGCAAATACCAGCTATACCAGTTTTAGCTTGGGAGGAAGAGTGGGGGAGTGGCTACACCAGCAGCACCTCCTCTGGCTCTGGAGGATGAATGGAGGGGGGGGGTGGCAAAGGGAGCTCAGGTTCAGGGGGAGTGTCCAATATGGGTGGAGTTGCAGCCTTCATGGACAGGCGCGTCCTAGCCACCATGAGGCGACATTGTTCCTCATGGCATAGTTTAATCCACTTAGGCAGTTTTTCAACTATCTGCTTCCAGCTATCACTATATGGAAACTGATAGTTACAGCCACATGTACACGCTGCACTAAATTTAGGTCAAGACTGCCACATGGAGGCCATGCGGCTACCAGGACAGGCCATTCCTTACTACACAGTGTAGTCAAATGTTTTGGGGACAGCTTTGCACCATAATCGCAAGCAGCATATCCCTTAGATATTTTTTTTTTTAAACATACAAGACAAAGGACCAACAGTTTGTGAATCAGAAGCACCCATGATTTCAACAGAGTGTCTGATTAAAAGCTGTACAAATATACAAACAGTTTCAACAGTCACACCAATCTCCTTATCACCAGCACCACATGGCACAATTACTAGGCCCAAACACACATGTGCACGCACACACAGGATCCTCACACACTCAACAATATCACGATGTCTCACACAGTGGCGTACACATGACCCATGGGGCCCCGGTGCGAAAATTGATCCGTGGCCCCCCCCCGCGCGCTTACTCGGCACGGGTCGGGGCCGCACCACATGGCGGCGGGCACCTGGTCGCAGGGCTGCGACCCCGCGACCGCAGTATGCACACACACTTAAAGGACCACTACAGACACCCAGATCACATCAGCTCAATTAAGTGGTCTGGGTGCCAGGTCCCTCTAGTTTTAACCCTGCAGCTGAAAACATAGCCGTTTCAGAGAAACGGCTATGTTTCACTGAGGGTTAATCCAGCCTCTGGTGGCTGTCTCATTGACAGCTGCTAGAGGAGCTTCCGCGATTCTGACTGTGAAAATCACAGTGAGAAGACACTAAACGTCCATAGGAAAGCATTGAGTAATGCTTTCCTATGGGCGGTTTAAATGCGCGCGCGCCTCTTGCCGCGCATGTGCATTCGGAGCTGAGAGGCGGAGGGATCCCCAGCGCCAAGGGAGTCCGACGCTGGAGAAAGGTAACTGCTGAAGACACACACACTCTCACGAACAGACGCATACACACTAGCTAACAGACACACACATTTACTGACAGAGACACACTCAGCGACAGACATACATACACACTCACAAAACATACACTTTCACTGACAAACACACACTCAGTAACAGACACACACAGTAACACACTCACTAGCAGACACACACCCAATAACAGACACACTCACTGACACACACAAACACAAACACTAATACACACACTAACACACACAAACACTAACACACACTAACACACTAACACACACACACTAACACACACACAAACACATACTAACAGACATACTAACACACACACACACATTTTTTTTTAAATTTAATCCCCCCAGCCTCCTTACCTTTTGGAGTGCTGCGGGGATTCCTTGGGGTCCAGTGGTGCTGCTGGGCGGGCTGGCTGTCTGGGCTCCTATCTCTCCAACCCCCTTAACAACAAAAGCCACACTCCCTGTGTTCTCCTCACCTCCCCTTCTCCTCACCCCCACTCCCTGTGTTATTCTCACTTCCCCAGTGCTCTTCTCACCTCCCCCCTCCCTGTGTTCTCCTCACCTCCCCTTCTCCTCACCTCCTCTACCGTGTTCTTCTCACCCCACACCCTCCCTGTGTTCTTCTCACCACCCCCTCCCTGTGTCTTCTCACCTCCCCCTTCCCTGTGTTCTCCTCACCTCCCCTTCTCCTCACCCCCTCTCCCTGTGGTACATTCTCACTCCCCAGTGAGTTCTTCTCACCTTCCCCTCCCATGCTACTCACCTCCCCCCACTCCCCATGTTCTCCCTCACCTCCCCCTTCTCCTCACCCCTCCTGTGTTATTCTCACTCCTGATTTCTTCCTCTCTCCCGTGTTCTCCTCACCTCCCCACACCTCCCATGTTCTCTCCCTCTTTACCTCCCGTGTTCTTCTTACTCCCACCTGCGTTTGCTTCTTGCCACCTCCTCTTCTTCTTGCTCCTCCCTCTTCTTCTTCTTACTCCCTCCCTCTTCTTCGCTCCCTCCTCTTCTTCTTTCCTTTACTCCCCTCCCCTCTTCTTACTCCCCTCCCTCTTTTCCACCCCTGTTTTCTTCCTAGCTCCCCTCCCCTCTTCTTTTTACTCCCCCTCCTTGTTTCTTCTCCTCCCCCACCCTCTTCTTCTTACTCCCCTCCTCTTCTTCTTGCTCCCCTCCCTCTTCTTCTTCTTGCCTCCCTCCCTCTTCTTCTGCTCCCCTCCTCTTCTTCTTACTCCCCTCCCCTCTTTTCTTGCCTGGCGTTTTCTTCCTAACTCCCCTCCCCTCTTCTTTGCTTTGCTCCCCCTCCTTGTTTCTTCTTACTCCCCCCACCCTCTTCTTCTTACACCCCCTCTTCTTCGCCTCCCTCCTCTTCTTCTTGCTCCCCTCCCTCTTCTTCTTACTCCCCTCCTCTTTCTTGCCTGTTTTCTTCTAACTCCCCTCCCCTCTTCTTTTGCCACACACTGCCTTGTTTCTTCTTGCTCCCCACACCCTCTTCTTCTTCTCCCTCCTCTTCTTCTTACTCCCTCCCCTCTTCTTCTTACTCCCTCCCCTCTTCTTCTTCTTACTCCCCCCCCCCGTGTTCTCTTCCTAACCTTACCTCCCCTTCCCTGTAGCGTGAACGAGCTCCTCTCTGGTCCGCGGTACAGGAGTTTCTGTTTCCTGTACCCGGCTGGACTGACAGGAAGTCCACACTGAGTGTGCACTTCCTATCAGTCCGGCCGGGTCGCGGAGAGGAGCTCTGCCACGCTACAGGGAAGGAGAGGTGAGGCAATGGGGCAGCCATCTGAGCGCTCTCTATAGAGTGCTCATGCGGCTCCAGCATTTAAAGGGCCGGCAGGCATGATGTTACTTCCTGCAGAACCAGTCACACAGAGCTGCCCTGATCAGTGTTACAGGCAGCATACTCCGTGTGGTTGTGCTGATCTGGTGGCAGAGGTTCTGCTCCTGGAGCCTCTGCCGATTTCCTTCAGCCACACAGACAGGCACACTGAAGGGCAGGCTAATGGGGTCTTTGGGAATACCCCTTAGCTGTCCCTCAGTGTGTTCTGCATGGGGGAGCAGATTTCTAGCAGTAGGGGCCTGTGGAAGGCTGCGCGGCCCCCTTACTGAGTGCAAGCTGGCTGGGTAGCTTGTTTAACTTCCCAGCTCAACCATCACTTACTGCAGCAGGGATGGGCCCCCCAGAGCATCGTGCCCTATTTGCCCAAGTGCTCAGTCCGCCCCTGTATGCAGGAAGTTTAGGGAATCCAAGAAAGGGGAGGATTCCCATGCGGAGTTAGCTCGCCGTTTAACACAGGCAGCCAAAAAACTGGATGCACTCCCAAAATGTCAAGTCCCCGTAAGAAATCCTCCAACTGTTCCTGCTGGAGCTGTTTTATAATGGCCTGTCCACAGAGGTGCAAGAATGGGTGAGAGACCGACAACCAAAGTACCTGATGGAAGCAGCTCAGTGGGCCAATGAGTATGTGGATGCCCGCCATCCCTAACATCCTGCTGCCGTTCCCAGCTACAGACCTCTTCGGCACCCTACACCACCATTGGCCCCGAATGCAGCCCTCTCACTCAAGGGTCCACCGGCCCCAGTACCAACCCAGAGGGCTCCCAACCGGGCAACCATCCAGTTCCATCAATGCCACCAGTTTGGCCACGAGGAGGGATTGCACTCAGCTGAGGGACCGGTCCCAGAGGATCCGCCCGGGGGCCCCTCCTGCACCACGAGCAGCAGCTTACTGTTATCAGGTCCCCACATACTCTCCAAACCCCAACGAGAAAGCTTGGACCTTCTTGCACAAGGCAGATCCCGTCCAAGCCACAGCAGACAACGGGGATCATCACAGGCAGCCGGCCCAGTTGAACAGGCGCACCGTGCAGGGTCTGCGAGACACCGGAGCTACACTGACCCTAGTGCAGCACCAGCCGGTCACAAAGGTGGAAAAGACCGCGGGGCCAGTCACCGTCCGGGTAGTAGGGGGAGCCGTGCACCGCCTGCCTACTGCCCACGTTCATCTCGTCTTGCTCAGGAACCACATACTGGCCAATGTGCTACTGGGCAACGACCTGGACCAGCTAACCTCCACATATGTGCTCACGGATGACCCCAAGGAGGCATACCCGGTGATGACCCAACAACGAGCTCGCACCACCCAGGACAGCTTACACTCTGAGGTTCGGGTAGGCCCCCATAACCTTTCCCTTGCCCTGGTCCCCTTGCCATGGGATACCCTGCCGAGTTTGGAGTAATTTCCAACCCTATACTCCAGAAGTATAGAGATAGGGTGGCCACTAGTCAGGCAGGGCTGGAAGGAGAGAAGTTTATCTGAGAGAAGGGATTGTTATACTGCATAGTGGAGCGGGTAGGTTCAGGTACAGCTCCTAGCTGCTGGTAGTACCCAGGAAATATAAACATGAGCTACTGAAGATAGCTCACGATATTCCCCTTGCAAGGCATTTGGGATGGAGTGAGTTGCACCGACTCACCCAAAGCTTCTTCTGGCCAGGCATCTCCAAGGACCTTGTGATGTCTGTCAGAAAGTGGGGAAGCAGGGCGACCGGCACAAGTCCAAGCTCCATCCCCTCCCCATTATTGCAGACCCCTACGGCAGAGTGGCTATCGACATTATAGGTCCCCTAGCTAAGCTTAGCCCCTCTGGGAAGAAATACATTCTGACCATTGTGGACTACGCTACTCGGTACCCCGAGGCAGTCGCCCTGAACAATATTCAGGCACAGACTGTAGCCGAGGCCCTGATGTGAGTGTTCTTCCGGTTGGGTTTTCCCCGGGAGATAGTCTCAGATCAGGGCACCCAGTTTACTGCTGAGATGACTCACCAACTGTGGAAGTTATGACACATTAAAACGATCCTGATACCACCCCCAGACCAATGGCCTGTGCGAGCACTTCAATGGCACATTGAAGCAGATGCTCCGTACCTTTGCAGCGACCCGCAAGGATTGGGAAAGATATCTCCTGTTCGCATACCTGGAGGTGCCCCAGGCATCCACAGGATTCTCTCCATTTAAATTGTTATTCGGGCGGAGAGTTAGAGGGCCCCTAGACTTTGTCCGAGAGCACTGGGGGGAAAATGGGGATCAGGAAGGGACCCCATAATGCCTTATGTGCTGGAGCTGCGGGACTGACGGAAGGAACTCACACATCTGATACGGGAGAACCTCCAAGCGGCACAGGAGTGTCAGCGCACTTGTATGACCGGGGAGCCAGGAGCCGTAGCAGTGCGGTATCTCTGGATTGAAGGGGATGTTCCAGAGCATGGTGGACAAGGCGCTCTGTTAGGTTACCTGAAGAGGAAAAATAGGGGGCATCCAAAGGGAATGATTGTAGTCCTTTCTAGGGAATTTTGTATGGATTTGGCAAACCCGCCACATAGAGCTTACAAAAAGAGGATGTCTGGAAAAGTGAAAAAAGAAATGTCTACACCTCATAGTCATCAAGTGTTTGTACCGGCAGAGAAAGAATAATAACTCGATCTAACTGTAGCACCAGAGAGACATTGTCACCAATTGATGATGCAACCTGTCAATAATAGACAACAAAAGTGCGTGGTAACAAATGGAAATGTTGCTGTTTATTGACAAAATGTGTTACCAAGAACAATATATATATTTATATTTATTTTGTCTCATATTCAAGTATTTCTAGAAAACAAGTATAATTACAGTATTGCACATTTAACATGTGACATATGCAATATAATTGCATTCATATCCATAATGAAATATTCAGACTGGATGGTTTATGATGTCTCCAGAACTTCTCACAAGCACTATTTTCCTATGAAACACACTTTACCATTATATAGCCTCTTACATATGCCTTAATATCTATCTATCTAATCTTTGAAATGACCCACACAAGTACTAGATGAGTGGAGATACATTATTGGCTAACACTATCCAAAATGTATGCTTATTCTTACATACAAACACAGAAAATCATCCAAGCTGTTATTATGAACATCAGTGAATTTTGAATTCTTTCTTGGGCCTTGGAGATTGTACTATGGTTTAGCTTTACGTTTCGCAGGTCTAAACGACAGTTGTAGTTTAATTCAGTAGCTGGAATTTCATTCTCGCTTGGTTTTTGTGATGTCTGTTCATCTCTTATCTGCAATAGAAAGTAAAATGTTATATTATGAGTAAAGAAAATATTCTACGGTGTTCAAATTAAATAAAATAATGAGTGCTTTGGAAAATAGGATGTTTGTCTTTACGTATCACAATGCTCTATATGTATGGATAGTTCCTCTCTTAAAGGACAACTGTCACCTCAAAACAATTGTTTACTATAATAATCATTTTATTCATTTTGAAATGAAATAGATTTGTTAAAATTAAGTATATGTAAAAATTGTTTTTAGAAAAAATTAATCCCTACCTTTAGTATATGACAGGAGCCTTCCATTTACATGCACCACAGAGACTGTCTATTTTCAAACACTTTCTGACCCAAGTTGCATGTATATGGCTGAAGGATTCGGTCATATACTAAAGGTTTTTAAAGTTACTAAGGGTGTACATTTAAAAACAAATTATTTATTTTCAAAACTTTTCCCATTTTTTTTTTTTATTGAAAAAATTGTTAATTTGAACAACATATAGACAAAAAGTAAAAACTAAAAAAGTTGACAGCAATATCCCAACACAATTGGGAAAAAATTATTAAAGCAGAGTATCAAGTATATAATTTTGTTTTCTTTTTCCCAACAAACTAACAACAAATATACAGACATATCAGTACAAACTTACAAATCTAGATCACGGCCAGTCCAAAATGGAAGGCTTTTCACCTCAAATGTCAAAATCCAGTATTTATGTTTTAGCTGGTTACTTCAAATACTTTCAGCCATTTAGTATAATGATCTTACTTGTTTAAGGAGTATAGGGAGGAGCCATTTACATTTTTTTCCATACGAAGTTGATATGTAAATTGATCTATTAAGAGCTTCCTTTGGAAAGAAAGATTTGATTTCAATTGTCTAGATATGCTAACTTTAGTTGCTAAAAGGCAATGTATAGCAAGGTATTTTATAGGGGTGGAAGTTAAAGCCCAGTTTAAATGTAATAGGGCCATATCAGGTGCTCTTTTTAAGTATAATTTAGTTAGAGATTTAAATAAGTCGTAGGCCCGGGACCATAGAGATTTACCACCATACCACCATATGTGTAGGAAGGATCAATCCAAACATCCGCACCGCCAACAGTGTGGGTTTTGATTTGGATACATCCTAGAGACCCTGTACGGCGTCAAGTACCATTTGTACTGACATTCTATTAGGTTCAAGCAATAAATATGTTTCCATATATCTTTAAGTGTACAACACCATTCGTTTTCACTTATTTCCACTTCTAACTCTTTTTTTCCCCCATTTATCTGTAGAGGTTTTTGATCAGAGGAGTATTATATTGGTTGCTTTGGAAGTAATTCTTTTGACTTTACTATAGTTGAAAATTGATTCTACTAGGGTTTCAACTTTAGATGTATTTCTTAATGAAGCCTTATTTAAGAAGTTCTTAATTCTCAGATACGTAAAAAGTTCTTTATTTGGCAAATGTAATTTAGCCTTAATTTCAACAAAGGGTAATAATTGATCTGTTTGCAGGATATCATTGATGCACCATTGGTGTTTAGACCAGTTATTTAAAGAGATATCTTGCATATTATCTTCTAAAGCGACCGAATTACATGTTTTAATTATTTTGTGGAAGATTTCAGTAGTTTTTTTAATATATCCCAAGCTCGAATAGTTTGTGATAATATTAAAGATTTATTATTTAGTTGATCTGTAACTTCACCACTATTAAGCCATAAATATACTTCTAAGCTATCTCTTCCGACCGCTTAAGATTCTTTATATACCACATATCTTTTTTAAAAGCTTCAGCTTGTAACTTATACACGTGCCAAATAATGTTAGAAAAATAATTTCTTATACCCGGGTAATTCAGACCCCCTTGCTTTTTTTTCTTCTTTGGAGCTTATTCTAGGTTTCTTGCTTTTCCATGTGTATGTCTAAAAACTGGATTGGATCATGGTTAACCAACTATCTTGGATTTGAAGGGGTAACATTCTAAACAGATTTGACCATTTTGGCATAATGTAGGTGTTTATTGTGTTAATCCTACCTGACCAAGAAGATTCTAATGAACGCCATTCTTTTAACTTTATATTAGTGTATTTTAAAAGACTTAAAACATTTATTTCCATAGTGGTCTTAATCTGTATCGGAATTGTCACACTCAAATAGTTAAAGTCAACATTTGACCACGCAAAGTTATACTTTCTTTGAGATCTTTAAAGCAATAATTTTTTACATTATTAATTAAAGCAATTGATTTAGATACATTTAGCTTGTAGTTTGATACTTCACTATATTTATTTATTTTCTGTAGTACATACAGTAGAGATAATTCTGGGGATGTAAGAGACAATAAAATATCGTCAGCATATAACAATATTTACGCTTCCAATTTGTTAGCTGGAAAGCCTTTGATTTTTTGATCTAATATTAATTTCTAACGGTTCTAGCATTAAAATATAGAGAAGAGGCGATAGGGGACAACCCTGACTCGTACCATTTTGTAAGTTAAACCAACATGCTAAAATATTTACCCCAACTGTTCTTGCCATGGGGTCAGTGTAAAGGGCCATAATGGCACCATGAATCCAGCCCACAAATCCAAAGGAAACCAAAACTGTGTCTAGGAATTCACAGCTGACCCTGTCAAATGCTTTCTCAGCATCTAGTGACAGGGTCAGCAATGGGATCTCCAGACATTCTGCTCTGTCCAGTATATCTAAAATTCTTCAAGTGTAACTTTCATAAGATCTTCCTGGTATAAAACCAACCTGGTCTGGATGGATAACTTTCTCAATGACAAATTTTAATCTGGATGTCAGGATTGCTGCATATTTTTTTTAAACTGTTTATTAATGAAATTGGTCTATAATTACGGACATCCCTTTCATTTTTGTTAGGTTTTAATATTGGTAAAAGGTAAGCTTGTAATAACTCTTTCGGTGTTTTGGCTTTATTGGCCATTTTATCATAAAGAGCGGTTAAAGGGAGAGCTATTTCTTTTTTCATGATTTTATAGAAATAGTTGCTGTATCCATCCAGACCAGTGGTCTTGAATAATTCCAGTCTGTCTATCTCTCTTTCTACTTCTTCAGATTTAATCTCAAAATTAGGCAAATTAAGATCATAAATAGAAATTTTTGGCATTTTTGTGTCAGACAGATAATTGTTTTTTCTTTGTATTGGTGTACTCCAAGGTTATACAAATTACTATAAAAATCATTAAATAAATGACCATTTTTTTCAGGAGAAGAATATATAATTTGATTGTCTAACAATTTATTTACCCTATTTTTCATTTTGTGTTTCTTTATTTTTTTTGTTAATTTTTTATTAGCTCTATTTTCCTGACATATGGTGGCAGTACAATAGGGATTAACTCTTCCCTCAGGACAAGCATCTGAAATAAATAATTAACATAAAAAGTTCCTCCCCTTACCAGGTATAAGAGACCAAAGCAGCCCTGGGACCTCAGTTCTCTTTCTTGTTCCATCAGGAACGGACGGCATCTAGAATGAGATGGTGAGGCACATGGGTTGCTGCCAGGGGGATCCGATCTGTTAGCCTCCCGGGTGGAGAGCTGAATGGCCAGCAAGCATCCTGCAGGATTCCGGAGCAGGTATGGTAAGCCTGCTTTATGCCAAGTGCAGGCACCGGTGAAGCAGGGAGGCAGTCTGTAGTGGCAGCAAATCACTGCCCATTGGAGATGCATGTGAATGGCGGTAGAACGCACGCCTGGGTGGTTATGCGTTCCACCGGAGTTCCGACCGCGCTATGCACATGCGCTTTCTGAACTCCCCAAAATGGCGCCAGATTTCAAAGGATCTGCTTATTTATGCTGTGCAGATCTTACTGTCAGCATGGATGCTCGGCAGTGAAGGTCTCCCGTGTCACCAACCCCCCCCCCCCACGGGTCAGAGGTATGATTCTTTAGGTATCTAATCTTTAAAACTTTCTATATTTTTTATTGTTTCTACAAATATGGTTTATTTGCTTATGTATTGCAGATATGTCTAGTCCTGTCTCTACTGATAATATGGATAAAGACAAAGTGACTACTCCTGCTTCTAAAAAAGCCAGTTCCAAAGCTCAACATCTCTGCTGTAGTGAATGCTCCACTCCTTTACCAGATGGTTTTAAAAGGAAAGTCGGTAATATTTGCTCTTCTTTGACACTAGAACAATCCAAGCAACAAGAGATGAAATCCTTTTTGTTTTGGTTTCAGGATAATCTGGCCCAGACTTGTGAGTCTTTTAAAGAGCCTGCTCACACTTCTCATGTAAAAGCTACTAAACAGAAGTCTAAAAGAAAGAACACCGTCTAGTTCAGAACTATCCTCGGGTGAATGTTCTTTTTCTTATTAAGAATCCTTTAGCGACTCTTCTGAAACTAAGGTTGGTTTTCCTTATGATGAATTGAGAAAATGTATTAAAGAGGTTAATGTTATCCTTTCTGATGAAACGGTAGACAAATCCAAGGGTAAAGCACTTCCAGTCCAACAAAAAAATGCTGGATTTGATTTTCAGAGAATGGAAGAACCTTGAGAAAACGGCTTTTATCTCCAGACATTTTAAAAGTATTGTTAAAATGGAGGAGGAAGATAAATGGGAAGAATTGCTGGTAGTTGATGTACAAGTGGCTCAATTGTCTAAAAAACCTACCATACCTATTGGGGAAGTTTCTGGTCTGAAAGACCCTATGGATAAGAGGGCTGAAACTTCCAGCAGAAGGGCTTATCAGGCTGCAGGTTTTCAGGCTTAAGCAGCATTAGCTGGGGCTCAGAATCTTTGGCTTAACCACTTTGGAAGATAGTCTGGGTGATAACCAAGACAAAGGCCTTTCCCTCCTGTTCCAAAATTTAAGGATGTGTAATGAGTACCTTATGGATATTATTACGGAGGTGATTAAGCTTTTGGCTCGTCTCATGGGTTTGACATCTGTGGCCCGAAGGGCACTGTGGCTTAAAGGACCACTATAGTGCCAGGAAAACATACTCGTTTTCCTGGCACTATAGTGCCTTGAGGGTGCCCCACCCTCAGGGACCCCCTCCCGCCCGGCTTTGGAAAGGGGAAAAGGGGTTAAACTTACCTTTTTCCAGCGCTGGGCGGGGAGCTCTCCTCCTCCGATCCTCCTCCGTTCCTCCTCCTGGGCTGAATGCGCACGCGCGGCAAGAGCCGCGCGCAATCACATAGGAAAGCATTCATAATGCTTTCCTATGGAGCTGGCGTGCTCTCAATGTGAAAATCACAGTGAGAAGCACGCAAGCGCCTCTAGTGGCTGTCAATGAGACAGCCACTAGAGGAAATAGGGGAAGGCTTAACCCATTCATAAACATAGCAGTTTCTCTGAAACTGCTATGTTTATGAAAAAATGGGTTAACCCTAGCTGGACCAGGCACCCAGACCACCTCATTAAGCTGAAGTGGTCTGGGTGCCTAGAGTGGTCCTTTAAGGCCTGCACAGCAGACACTGCATCAAAATCTGCATTATGTGAACTGCCTTTAGAGAAGAAAAAGTTGTTTGGTTCTCCTCTAGAAGAGTTAATCTCACAGATGTCAGAAACCAAGAAGGCCTTGCCTCAAGGCAGAAAATATGCGTGGAAACCCAGGTATAGAAATTTCCAGTTCAAAAACCAACAAAGGAAAAATCCAAGATTTGACACACAAACATTTCTGACGACATCAGAGTGGACAGAAGGTTGCAAGGTTTTGTTCACAGATGGAGGGAGACCACTACAAATCCATGGATTTTAAATCTGGTGCAAAAAGGATACCGAATAAAATTCTTAGATGTTCCAAGACCAAGTTTCCTTGTCTCCTCCTACTGGTCAAGTTAAAAAACCAAGCCCTTTTTTTCTGCCACGGTCTCCCTATTAAGAAAAGGTGTGGTAGAAAGGATTCCAACTTCCCAAGTATATCAGGGTGTATACTTCCGGTTGTTCCTAGTCCCAAAACCAGACATGTATTTTCGTCCAATCTAGGATCTAAAAAACCTGAACAAGCTCATTCCTTACCAACATTTCAGAATGGAGACTATAGCGTCTGACACTCATATCCTTCGAAAAGGAGATTTCATGGCAACTTTAGATCTAAAGGATGCCTATCTGCATATTCCTATGGATGTGAAATCAAGAAAATACCTGAGGTTTGCTATAAGGAAAGGGAAAAATGTCCATCATTTCCAATTCAGAGCCCTTCCATTCAGGCTAGCTTCAGCACCCAGGATTTTTATAAAGGTCCTCACACCTGTCACAGCTTTTTTGAGGATGCAAGGAATCACAGTAGTACCTTATTTGGATGACTGGTTAATAGAGGAAGATTCAAGAGGCGCTCTAGAATCAGATGTGGCCTATACACTAAAAATCCTGGAAGAACATGGTTGGATTATCAACCTAGAAAAATCACACCTTACCCCTACAAGGTCTATCCTGTTTCTAGGGTTTTT
Organism: Pelobates cultripes; assembly: GCA_933207985.1. Classification (NCBI taxonomy): domain Eukaryota; kingdom Metazoa; phylum Chordata; class Amphibia; order Anura; family Pelobatidae; genus Pelobates; species Pelobates cultripes. The sequence goes on from OW240923.1 coordinate 61,424,985, forward strand.
GATCAAGTCAGACACTCTGTCGGTTCATCTGACAAGAGAAAAGAGAAAAAAAGATAAAGATTTTAATAAAAAACCTTCTTTGGATGTCAGAATGTTCAGTGAGGAAAGCCATGCAGGTCCCGGCAGTAAAATGGGCCAGAGCAGAATCAAGGCCCTTACAGTGGAAAATTCTTGTCCAATGGTCAAAGAAGGAAGAAGACTTGGATGCATTAATGAATATATCAGATCATACAAAAGAAAAAAATCTCTTGGTGGCTAGAGGAAAAATTCTTTACAGAATGCCTGTCTTTTCGTCAAAAATCTTGGATTGTGATTTCTACAGACGCTTCAAATACAGGTTAGGGAGCTCACCTCCTGTATCACTTAAGACAAGGTGTTTGGTCAAAAAAGGAAACAAAGGAATCTTCAAATTTCAAGGAGTTGTTAGCAGTTCAAGGATTTCATTGTAGGGAAAGCTGTAAAAATCCAGTCAGACAATCAGACTACAGTCTCCTATCTGAACAAACAAGGCGGTACAAGAGTAAAAAAATTGTATTTCCTATGCTCACGGATTATGTCCTGGGCTCAAAGTCATCTAGACGATATTTCAGCCTTTCACATTCGAGGAGTAGACAACGTGGTAGCGGACAATTTAAGCAGATCAAAACGGTCCCAGAACGAGTGGTCTCTCAATCCAGAAATTTTCACTCATCTGGTGAAGAGATACGGTCTTCCAGTCATAGACCTTATTGCAAGAAGATCAAATGCAAAAGTAAGATCATTTGCCTCCCTCTTCAAGGTAGACAGGCCGCTGGTAATGGATGGTCTTTTGATCCGGTGGGAGTTTCCCCTTGCTTACATTTTTCTCCCAGTAAGCCTTGTCCCAAGGATTCTGCAAAAGGTAACATCAGATTAAGCTCATATTCTGGCCATAATACCGTACTGGCCAAACCACAGCTGGTTCTCGGTTTTAAAGAAAATGGCTTTAAAGTACTGGATTTTCCCGGTAACATCAGATCTTCCGGAAAACGAGGGAATTCCAGTAGAAGTATGTCAGGGTGGCAGTCTGATGCCCAGGACCCAGACACTGTCCGGGCGGTGGTGCGTGGACCAGGACCCATGTATGCCTGATGTTCAGAGTAGGAGTCACTGTGTGGAGGTGGATTAGCAGGGTCTGGTGTAGGGTAACCACATGCCCCCTGGTGTTGAGCACCAGCGTTTGTGCAGCCACATACCAGAACCCTGATTCAGCTTATGTGGATCCCAGGAACTAGGAGCAGGTAATTAAGCAGACCTCCCAGGAGCTGAATAGGGAGGCACTGCAGCAGGGATGTATCCAGTACTGAAGCAAGGCAAGACTAGGAGAGCAAGGCACCATACAAGAAAACAAGACAAAACTAGGAGACCAAGGCAAGACTAGAAATAGGCACCATGCATAAGAACAAGACAAAACTAGGAGAACCCAGAACCAGAGCAGGACAAAAAGCAGAACCTGGAACATGTACACAAGACATGAGGAAAACAAGAACATGAGATGGGCATGACTGGACAGGACTGTACATGGACTGGGATTACAAGACTAAATAAAACAAGACAAGAGATACAAGGTAAAGCAACAGGAAACATAGCTAAGCACTAATTATGAAAAGTATGGGGATTTAGTCACATTATATGATCATAAATTGCACAAGCCTGCAAAAAACGTCAATGTACCCCAAATCTGGCAGGTCCTACACTGCCTAATGTATGCTAAAACAGCCACACTAAACCACAATAGCACTTACCTGCAAGAAAGGGCAGAGATATGAAACACTGCTGCAGTTCCAAGCTGAAACAAAAGGAAAGTGGAAAACAAACGGGTGTGGCAACATAAAACAAACATTTAAGTGAATCCAAGAGACTGGGAAATCCAGGGACAGAATATAAGAATGCACTCAGAAACCCAGCAATAAAGAAAACCAGACATAGACCAGAAAACCAGAAAAACCAACCAAGGACAGCAAAAAGAGTACTGGATACCAGAAGCCATTGCCAGAATGATCCACAGCGAGGAACAGGATGTGACAAAGTATTGAACATGTTCAGGTTGACAGCTTGGCTGCTGCATGGCTAATTCTGCATAATAGGGACATTAAAGAAGAGAGGAGCTCCACCTCTTATATCTACTTAAAGATTTGGACGAGATTTCTTCACTGGTGCATATCTCATTGTTGCATAGGATCCTCTCCTTCTACTGATACTATCCTTCATTTTTTTTTTTTTTTTATTTATATAAATTTTTATTTTTCATTTAAAAGAAAATTCCATCCAAATGCATCCTCATAGTTAGATATTACATTATGGTACAACATTTTGCTTTACGATAGATTTATAATTACACATAAATTTAATATAACCATAATTCATACTCTTGAACATTAGCTGCATTATCAACATTCAGACCAGAAAAAAAAAAAAAAAAGAAAAGAGAAAATAACATACATTTCCTCTATCTTACTGTCAATTTGCATTGGTGCTACCTAAATGTGACTATCTATAGAAAGGGGGTTAAGTTTTCTCAAGTAGTTTGAAATATGAGTTGATTTATGAAGAGGCCGACCTTGGTGGTGATAGTTCGAATTAACGATATTTTATATACATTGGTAAATGTTTATGCTCCAAATCAACTTCCATGTAGATTTTTGGGTAATCTGATGCAAAAGGTTGACCGCGTATCGTCTGGAAGCCTAATTATCGGCGGGGATTTTAATTGCACTATAGATAACAAAGTAGACAGGAATAGAACTAAACTTATGGATAAGGAAGATAATCAAAAAATGACAATGCACAGGTGGATTTCAGTGATTCTATAGATGTGCTTATTCCTAAAAATGTATTAATGGCCATCACCACTACATAACATTTGCTGAACTCCAGGCAAAAGTGTAAAGAACGCATTGTTTTTTAAAATGCTGATATAACCAGTATTTGACAAAAGGTCCGTGCATAAATACTGGCCATGTTGAGGTCTATTTTTCTGATGGTATGCCAAAAAATGACACCTCAACTGAGGTTTCATAGTGTAGTGGTTATCACGTCTGCTTTACACGCAGAAGGTCCTGGGTTCAATCCCCAGTGAAACCATTGGTTTTCTTTTAAAAATTGGTAAGTCAAATATGCTTCTCGTTTACAAAGGTTCTCGATGAAAAGTTGCCGAATAGGTTGAAATTTAAATTAGAAAAATACTGTCTAGATTATTCATTAAAATGGGAAAGAAAAAGTTGCAGAAATTTTTTTTGTTTAGAGAATTTCCATTCTATTTCTGCTATATTTCATTAAAATTGCAAGTTTGGGTTATGGTTCCCACTTTTAAGAATGACCGAATGAGATAAAAAAATATAATCAATAATAAAAGTTATCCAAAGCATCCTGAAATAAAGATTGAAAAAGATGAAAGGGACTTTGAATTTCCAAGCTCATGTATTCACTCTGACAATGCGCACGTGGATTACAGTGATTCTTCAGATGTGCTTATTCCTAAAAATGTATTAATGGCCATCACCACTACATAACATTTGCTGTAAAGAACGCATTGTTTTTTTAAAATGCTGATATAACCAGTATTTGACAAAAGGTCTGTGCATAAATACTGGCGAGTGGGCACCAGATACCAACGATACACCAATTTAAAATACACTTCCTGTATATTCACCCCATGTATATATCTTTTTACCGATTGTAGGGCTAAAATCCAATCTTCAACCGAGGATGAAAAGTGGAGTTCCTGCTCCCAGTTATTCATTGCCGATGCTTTAGCTATTTGCCAAAGCATCGGCAATGAATAACTGGGAGCAGGAACTCCACTTTTCATCCTCGGTTGAAGATTGGATTTTAGCCCTACAATCGGTAAAAAGATATATACATGGGGTGAATATACAGGAAGTGTATTTTAAATTGGTGTATCGTTGGTATCTGGTGCCCACTTGCCTCCATAGATTTCAACCCACACTTCTACCAGATTGTTGGAGATGTGGTAGGGAGTTAGGTTCTTTCTCCCACATCTGGTGGGACTGTGAGGAATTGAAATCTATGAAAACAAATTTATTGGATTTAATGGACTCTATTTTGAAGGTCCAAACTGTCGTTACGGCTCAAATGTTCTTGTTTCATTTAGATATGCCAATAGTTAACATAAGACAAAAAATCCTTATGATTCACTCTTTTATGGCAATAAAAATAGTTATGGCTAGAAATTGGAGAAACATGGGCTCGTTAAACTGGCATGACATATGTATACAATTAGATTATCAATGCAGGATGGAAGCTGGGGTAGCCTCAAATAAGTTATCCAGAGAAAAATATGATGAAACTTGGGCCCCTTGGGTTAGATATCTTAGCCGTAAAAACTATCCTTCATTTTTTACAAGATGGTTTTAGTCTGTCTACCCTCAAAGTCCTAGTTTCCGCTCTCAGTAATTTTTTGGTAAAAAATTGGGCTTCTGATCCTCTCATTAGGAGATTTTTTAAAGCTGTAAGACTCGTAAAGCCTCCTAAGAAAATCTGTTTTCCCTCTTGGGATTTGTCTTTAGTTTTGAAATCTGTGTACTCAGCCTTTCGAACTTTTGGAAGAAGCTTCATAGAAGAATCTGTCCCTGAAGACCGTGTTTTTGGTGGCCATTACTTCGGCTAAGAGGATAGGGGAACTTCAGGCCCTTTCTTCCTCTCCTAACTTTACAAAATTTATTCCGGATAAAGTGGTTATGTACCCTAAGCCTTCCTTTCTTCCGAAAGTCATCTCCTCCAAGGTTATCAACCAACCTATTTTTCTTCCTTCCTTTAATGGTACATCTATGCCAGATTGGGAATTTGATTTGAGCCAACTAGATGTTGGTAGGTCTCTGAAAATCTACTTGGACCGCTCACCTGCGTATAGGATGACTGATCATCTATTCGTGAATTTCTTTGGAAAATTTAAAGGCCAAGTTGCCTCCAAGGCCACTTTGGCAAAATGGCTGGTGGATACTATTAAATTGGCTTATTCTACCTCGAATCTACCTCTGCCTGCCTCCTTGAAAGCACATTCTACTAGAGCCATGGCTGCCTCTTGGGACGAAAAAGCATGTGCCTCTCCAGAAGATATATGCAAGACGGCTACCTGGTCTTCTTTCAACACTTTTGTCAGACATTACAGGCTAGACGTATTCTCTGCCTCTGACGCTGATTTTGGGCACTGTTATTGCCTAAATTCCCGCCCTTAGTCTGGGATCTCGATATATCCCTATTGTACTGCCACCATATGTCAGGAAAAACTGTAATTTTACTCACAGTAAATTCCTTTTTCCTTAATATGGTGGCAGTTCTTCAATCCCTCCCTTTATGTATATATAAATTGTTTTGGTGTTCTATGGATTCACTGAGGTGTTCTTGGTACGTACTGAGGTCCCAGGGCTGGTTGGGTCTCTTATACCTGGTAAGGGGAGGAACTTTTTATGTTAATTATTTATTTCAGATGCTTGTCCCGAGGGAAGAGTACATCCCTATTGTACTGCCACCATATTAAGGAAAAAGGAATTTACGGTGAGTAAAATTACAGTTTTCCCTGGTAATAGTTATTTAGTCTCAGTTTGTTAATTTTTGTTATCCTTTCTTCTGTTTTTATGTTAATTTTATTTTGTAATTCTGATAACTTTCACATAAACTGTCTGGATGGTTGATCTTTATTCATTTTGGACAAATTAAAATATTGGATATTTAAATCGGCTAAGTCTTGATCTCTTATTTTTGTTGTTGTTTGTTTTTCAATTTTAATGAAATAACCCCTCATTACTACTTCATAGGTAGCCCATAATGTAGAGTCTGGATGGTTGATCTTTATTCATTTTGGACAAATTAAAATATTGGATATTTAAATCGGCTAAGTCTTGATCTCTTATTTTTGTTGTTGTTTGTTTTTCAATTTTAATGAAATAACCCCTCATTACTACTTCATAGGTAGCCCATAATGTAGAGTCTTGAATATCAAGAGATGAATTTTCCAACCAAAAAAGCCTAGATAGGTTAATTAATTTCTCTTGATTTTCTTTGAGTTTAAAAGGGGAATCATCTAATCTCCATGTGCTTAAACATTTGGGCAAAGGTTTACCTAATTCTTATATTATAATTCTGTGGTAGGACCAGGTGTTGTCTTTAATTTAAATGTTATTTATATTGTTTATTGTGTTAGCATTAACTAGGCATAAGTCAATTCTTGAGTAAGAATTGTGTACTTTAGATAAATGTGTGAAGTCGTGAGTATCAGGATACATGCCCTGCCAGGCATCGTATAAACCATATTTTAGTAAATTTTTTTGATTATTTATTTACTAATTTTTCATATTTCAGCCGAACTTGCGTTTTTTTTGTCTATTTTAGGGTCAAAAACACAGTTAAAATCATTGGGTAGATAGACATTTACAAGAGTATATATCGTGTCTTCAGTGTTGCAAACCATTATAATGAATTTGCACGACGGGTCACTATCCTTAAATATTACTTCATGCTTTAAATTTAAATCAAAGATAATTGCAACCCACATTTTTTGTTGTTACTAAGAGATGCCTGGCATACAGGTTTATACTTATTACCCCTCCCCACCCCCACTTTTGCAAATCTGATCCTAACCAGTGTGTTTCTTGGATTAAACCTATTTGAATCCCATTATTTATTAAGGAATCATACATCATCTGTTTCTTCCATCGTGTGTTCAGGCCTTGTTCATTAATAGACATCAAATTTTGCATTTGGAGTTAAACATTTTTGGTATATTAGTTTCATCTTTGTATCGCTCATTTGATCTAATTAAATCCGCCAATCTGCCATTACAAATCCTATTCCGTGAATATAATCAACAAACACAAACAACACATAGTGAAATATAAAAATTTCACCTACATTAAACATTAAGGTTACCCAAGGTCTATGAACCATGGGTTCCCAAATCTTCTCACAAGATAGAAGATTTGGGGATATCTGTGAAAATTTCACAGAAGGAGGGGTGAGTCAGGATGTCGGGAGACCGTTATATCGATATTTTGTTAGGGGATGAAACTTTTTTTTTTTTAAGTTAACAATAATTAGTATATATTACCCCTTTTTATAGAGTTATGTATTTTGCAATCAGCAGTCATCATTAGTCATTATCTCACCGGAATATTGATCATAATTTTTAGATATATACAAAAAAAAACAAAAAAAAAAACAACTAAGTGATAAATCTTTAAGTTAGAGTCGGCGACTAAATGTGCTATTAAAACTTCTTCTCAGCTATGGTCAATTATATTAACTATCTATTACACTTTGTTTTTTCATTTTTTCGTGTCTAGTATGTGCTATCCTAAGTATTTTAAATTAGAGTGTTTTTTCTGTGGTCTCACTAATCATATTGTCTTAAATCTTAAATAAAGATGTAAGAAACAAACTAATAATATTTACAATTTTGTATCTGTCAGTGTGGCATGTGTGAAAAAAAATAATTGTGATTCATCATTTTAGTGATTTATAGTGACAATATGAGTGAGTTTTAAGACTTTTATCTATTATCATGTAATCACTGTATACCCGTTATTAATTTCTAATCTGTGTTTTCAGAAGTGCCTAATATTTAAATATTATTTGAAGTTGTCTTTCTACCTGAATCAACGTGAATCCTAATTAAGAATATGGATTTTATATCAGAATCTTTTTCTCTTTTCTTTCCTTCCCCTTTTCTTTTCCTTTCCCTCCTCCCTCTACAGATCTAGAACATCAAATATATCAGATGATTGCATAAACAGTACAATTATGCCTTCTCCTAAATTTTAAACATTCACATCTATTGTGTAAGCACTCTTTGATAGATTATCATACTATTTCTGGTATATTTATAGACAAAAAAAAAAAAAAGATGACATTGCACGCTCAAATACATTTTAACATCCTTCTTTCCTCACTCTTTATAATGTTCACCTCCTCTCCTGTCTCTCTCCTCCTCTTTACACAGATCTTATATTTTAACATAAATTTATTATTCTTTTCCTTCCCCTTTCTTTTTCCCCTCTCCTTTTTCTCCCTTTCCCTTTTTTCTTTTTTTTTCCTTTTCCTCTTTCCCTCCTTTTCCTTCAGTCTTAAGTGATGACCATATTTTCAGGAGGTTCTTAAGATCGTTATATATTCCACTTAAAATGGTTGCCTTACCTGTTACAAAGATCTTCCTATAATGTATCAGTGTTTGCAGATGACACAAAACTTTGTAAAGTAATAAAATGCGAGCAGGATATTGCTTTGCTGCAGAGGGATTTGGATAGATTGGGGGACTGGGCACTAAAATGGCAGATGAAATTTAACGTAGAGAAATGCAAAGTTATGCACTTCGGGGTTAAGAATGCACAAGCAACTTACACACTATATGGTTTTGAATTAGGGATAACCACACACGAGAAGGATTTAGGAATTGTTATAGACAACAAATTAGGCAGCAATATGCAATGTCAATCTGCAGTTGCTAAGGCCAGTAAAGTTTTCTCATGTATAAATAGGGGCATAAATTCTCGGGATGAAAATATAATTTTGCCTCTTTATAAATCGCTGGTAAGAGCACACCTTGAATATGCTGTGCAATTTTGGGCGCCTGTTCTAAAGAACGCTATCATGGCACTAGAAAGAGTCCAGAGATGAGCTACAAAATTGATAAAAGGAATGGAGCATTTTAGTTATGAAGAAAGGTTAAAAAAATTAAATGTTTAGTTTGGAAAAACGGCGCCTGAGAGGGGATATGATAACTTTATACAAATATATTAGGGGCCAGTACAAACCTTTATCTGGAAATCTATTCATAAACAGGGCTATACATAGGACACAAGGTCACACATTTAGGCTGGAAGAAAGGAAATTTCATCTAAGGCAAAGAAAAGGTTTGTTTACAGTAAGAGCAATAAGGATATGAAATTCTCTGCCTGAAGAGGTAGTTTTGTCAGAGTCATTACAGATGTTTAAACTGCAATTGGATAAATACTTGCAAAAACATAACATACAGGGATATAATTTCTAATTAGTGGGGTAATAGCTGCTTGATCCAAGGAGACATCTGACTGCTATTTTGGGGTCAAGAAGGAATTTTTTCCTAGTTTGTGGCAAAATTGGAAGCACTTCAGACTAGGTTTTTTGCCTTCTTTTGGATCAACAACAAAAACATATGTGAGGAAGGCTGAACTTGATGGCTGAACTTGATGGACACAAGTCTCTTTTCAGCTATGTAACTATGTAACTATGTAATGCGTAACAATCAGTGTAAGCCAGGGGAAGGGGGAGAGATGGAGGGAAGAGACTTTTGCTTTCTCCTCTTTTGAAAGGAAAAGGAAAATAAAAATCATGTTCCTAGACTATCGTTTCTTATTTCCTTCTTTTTTTCTTCTATTCTCTTATTTTTTCCCCCCCTTTCTCCTCCTTTGTAGATCGTCCTTTATGTTTCATTGTCCTTTAATGTCTCTTTTTAATAAAGGATCTTTTCAGTTTCATTTTTTATTTTTCAGCCAATTCTTTATCTTCTCTGGGTGATCAAAGGTCTCAGATATATAATCTAGAATAATCATCTTGACTGGGAAGCCCCATTTCAATCTTATATTGTGCTTTTTAAGAATACTAATTTCTGGTGCAAACATTCTACTTTTAATTCTAGTATTGTAGGATAGGTCCGGGAGTGCTTTTATTTTGGAATATAGCCCTTCCTTTATAATGTTTTCTCTATTAGCTTTCAGTACTTTTTCTTTAAATTCTTAGAAATAAAAAAAAAACAGGCAATTATATATCAAGGTGCCTCTGGGGCTACATTTGTTGGTTTGTTTAACCTATGGCACCTGTCAATTTCATTCATCATAGCCATTTAAAGTAAGACCCAGTGCTTTAAAATAATCTTGTAATAGTTGTCTCAGATCGTCGTTTGCCTTCTTTTTAAATTGCAAAATCTCATATTATATTATATAGATATTTTTTATCTGCGGGAACGGTCTTCAAGATCATCAATTTTATTTTCAGATTATTTTGGTTGTCATTTTTATTACATCTTTATTTATTGATTTTATAAGTAAATCCACATTTCCCATCCGATCTATGATTCCATGATTTGGAGTTTATTTGCCAGTTTTGCTATGTCACTTTTAATCTCTTGTTTTATTGCCATTGAATTGGATAGTATTTCTTTTTTAATTTCTTCTAATATAATTTGCAGACTTGTATTAAGAACTTTAATTGTAACTTCTTCGTTATCTTTACTCGTTTCCATGAGAGATAGGTCTAAATTGGATTATGATTCTCTTGGTGAGTTGTCTTTTAACTCTTTAGGGTGTGGAGAGAAATATGTGGAAAGACTTTTATCCTGTTTGGTCTTATCTGTCCTCTAATCTTTTTTAGATGTTAGTTTTTGTTCTTGGGTTATCTTTTTAGTAGCCATGTTGATTCCTAATCTGGACTTAATACAGATATAGCAGGTACTAATTCTTAGGAATTAGGCAATTTGTTTAAAGTTTGCTCCAGTATTTGGTTATAAAAATTGTTGTATACATAACAGCAAAAAATAATTAATGTAGAAGAGAAAGGGAACAAAGTAAAGAAAAGAAAAAAATCTTATCTGTTATCGGCACTTCAGATGTAAACCAAAGCTTCCTTTCAGGAAGCAGGTGGGAGCAATCAACCGGAGAATCAAAGTTTAGGAACCAGGAACATAGGCTGAAAATCAGGGCAATAGGCAGGTATATAGAGACAAGCAAAATAACTAAGCACTGACTGGAAGGTGTGCTGAGTTTAAATAGGTGGCTGGGATCACATGACTGGCCACCTCCCACCAGTAGGTGGAGCACACAGGGGCTATATAAAGAGGTCAGGGACTCAGCGCCATCTTGCTTTACACTATAGTCCCTGACCTTTTCCTCCCCTATGGATCTGCAGCTCTCCTGCTCGCCACGGACCACGGTGGTGAGAGGGACAGAAGAAGCCGCCATAGACCTGGGAAGGGGGCCTCCAGGAGCGGCAAGTACCGCGATTCTGCCACGAAGGTGGCGCGGGCGCCCAGGGGTAGGCAAGTACCCGGCCGTGCCATGACACTATCCGAAAAGGCGGCAAAAAAGGTTTTTAAAGATGGATGGAATCCATCTTTGGTATATAGACACTGGGAATTCCCTGACGAAGTCCAAGGACTTGATCCTGTTCCGGAAGAACCTGCAGTAATCCCTGTGGACCATTGGATTTTGATGGGCTTATCTTTCACTTTTATCTTGTGAGTGCAATAAATAAAGCTGTGTTATAACTTATTTACAGTACTGCATGTTCCTTCTTTTCTTATCTTCCTATATGTATACCTGGAACAAAAGAAGACAGAAAAACTCCATCTTTAATTTGTTTTGCCTATTTACCATCTATGTTTGTGAGTGCAATTTATGGTTCCAACTTATCTGGTGTTCATACTTATTACACTATTGTAGTTTTTTTTTTTGTATTTCATATTGCAGATTATCCAGTTAAAGATGCAAAAAGGTACCCACACATAATTGAAGGAAGGCAGCTAATATAGGCTAAAAGGCTAAATCTCCCAGGTAGGAAGGCAGCTAGGCACAGACCGAAGTCCCAGCTGTATGGTCTCTGTAGTATAGTGGAATTGATGGTTCGTAGTAAGGGGGAGAGAAGCCTATTCAGTATCTTTATGCTCCTCTGTCTTCTGTGAAGATTCCATAATCGTTTTCAAATGTGTTTTGCCAATGAACTAACCCTGCATTGCAGAGCTTATGGCTCTCTTGTCACTTTAGTGGAGGTGGGAAGTGATGCCCAGAACACAGTATGACTACTGACAATGGGAGGAATGAGGGAACTCTTGGCACCATAACCACTACATAACATTGTAGCATTTATGGTCGTTAGAGTGCACCTTTAAATTTAAACAGTAAAACGGTATACTAAATTCACTTCTTCATAATCTGGAGTCTGAAAAATAGTTTTTATTGGGAGTTCTGTTTCTATACTTGAAAAAACAAGGATACAGAGGATATGTAATGTCAGCAACCCAGCAGCATCTGTGAGTTGTTGACTGTGTCCAAGTAGACTGTGTAAGAAACAGGGCAAGTAGACTTGTTTACTCCCTAACTGCATTTCATCTGAATATAAGAACGATTGTGTGATCAGTGGCATTCCCGAATTCTGAGCTGTAATGTAAACAAATCATATACCAACCAAAATGCAGGAATGGTCGAGCATGTTTGTTTTGATTTGTGATTCTGTACTCCCCCGTGAAAGAAAAAACATTGACGGCTAGGCGGCAGTCATTAAATGTTGGTTTTATTCACAGTGTGAAGTGACTAATAGAGGGAAAAAAGGAGGAGTTGTAAACAGAATATATTTTTTTATATATAACGTTCCCGCTATATGCAATTCTAGGGGAAAAGTTATTTGAACTTTCTAATGATGCTGCGTGCCCATCTCACCTAAGTTTGATATGGAAATAAGGAAGCAGCGCCTTGTAGATAGTCTCAAATCCAGGAGATGGCCAGTGGATATGGGAGAGAAAAGAACGAAGAGAAAACAATATAGAGTAGTATCTTCTGACAGTTGTTGAAAGGAGTATAAAAACACACTTCTCAGGAGCTATAGATCAGCTCCTGATGGTATGGCCTGGGCGGTACAATCTTGAGGGTCTCTATCTATTCATGACTTACCCTACTTCTCGATGGATCCCAACGGCCATATATTAATGCAATGTCCTCTACTAATCTATTTTGCATGCTCCTATCCTCTCGCAGTATTCCAGTAATGATTGCAGTATTCCCATACAGAAGTCTGGTTTATTTATTTTTTTATCTACCCAGCTTTCCTGCAGATACCACTCCATTGTTACTGCCTTAGTCCTGCAATGTCCTGCAATGTCAACCAATAGAGGCGCTTTCGGGAGTTTATTGAGCTCTGTTGCCTAACCGACGCTGGATGTCCTCACACTCTGCATAAGAAATCCAACGTCAGTAAAATCTTCATAGGAACGCATTGATGCAATGCTTTCCTATGGGGAGGACTGACACAGCACTAGAGGGAGATTGGCACTGGAATTGAGTGAGTAAATAAATAAAAAAAATTAACTCTTTATGTACTCAATTTTAGTTTTGTGGCTGACCTTCTGCTAAGCCACATTTTTTAACTGATTTGTTATTGATCTCAGGTGAAATCATATTCCTTGCATGAATGTTTGTATAATCAGAGGGTCTTTCTCTTGTATTATCTTTGGATATGTCAGGTAAAGGCTTGAGATACCATTTCCTATATAAAATAGCAGATCAACAATGTGAGTCTGCATCTTCTCCAGGAGATAAAACCTGTTGTGGATTGGACACTGTGACAGACCACCTTGTCACCCTGGAAGTATGCTTGAATTATATCCCTCTACCTTACCCCCAAAAGATCTATGTCCCTGTAGTTTAACCCTTTAGTGACTTGACCATTTTTCATTTTTCTTACTGTTAAGGACCAGGGCTCTTTTTACATTTCTACGGTGTTTGTGTTTAGCTGTAATTTTCCTCGTACTCATCTACTGTACCCACACATATTATATACCGTTTTTCTTGCCATTAAATGGTCTTTCTAAAGAAACCATTATTTTCATCATATCTTTTTTTGGAAAGTTATAGGGCTATAAATACAAGTAGCACTATGTTATTTCCAAATTAATGCTTAAGGTACATTGTAACACTGATATCTGTCAGGAATCCCTGAATAACCCTTCACATGTATATATATTTTAAAAGAAGACAACCTAAGGTATTAAACTTGGGGTATCTTGACTGTTTTCATGCAACTATTTTACCACCAATCTATGCCAAATTTAAAAAATAATAATTGGTGATTTTTTTGACACACATAGCAATTTAAGAATACATGTACAGAGAACTTTAAGGGTTACTGCCAAAGAAAACCCCAATATGTGTTCAGCAATATCTCCTGATTACAGTTATACCCAACCATGTATAGGTGTGTCGGGTTCTCTGGGGGCTAAAAGACCTTATTTGGAGGGTGCGCATTCCAGTTTTCTAAACTGGAATTTTCTCAGCTCGTCATCATCCTATTTGGGACATTTGTGAAGACTGCCAATGTAATTTACCCCCATCAAACCATATATTTTTTAAAAGTAGACACCCTAGGGAATTTCAAATGGTGGTATTTTAACACTTTACATGCACTAATTCTACCCCCAGTCATTTTTTTGTGTTATTTTTCTCTCACATTGTACATCATGATCGCTTCCAGCGCTAATTCCCCTAGGACGTATCAGGTACGTCCGTGGTCCTTCAGGACCGGTTTTTGTCGGACATACCTGATACGTCCTTGGTCGTTAAGGGGTTAAAGCCTGCAATGTGAAGCATTGCCATTCTGCAGGAACAGCAATGTTTACATTGCAGGGTTTGAATGCCTCTAGTGGCTGTCACACTGACAGTCACTAGTGGCACTTCCGCAGAAATATCACAGTTAAACTTGGCAATTTCTATCAGATGATCTCATAGAGATCATCTGACTGGCGTGGCACAACATTTTGTTTTGCATGTGCATTGGCTCCCAATGCTTTCCTATCAGAAAGCATAGGTGTCACGACTGCTAGTGTGGTCCAACACGCAGAAACTATGTAAACCTATACATAGAAATAAGAAAGGAAATAAAAGGACAGAATGTAAACCGGACCTTAGAATGGCCGGACTAATACGCTAGAGATAGAGAATGGTCAAAGGGAAAGCCGAGGTCAAGGAAGCCAGAAAATACACAATACCGTTTAAACAAGCCAATTCAGGGGAAACAGAAATCGGAATAACCAGGAAAAGCCAAGATCAGAATATCAATATCACAGGGAAAAACGCACTCTCAGGAAACCAGGAACAGGAAACCAAGACAGGGCAAGGTACTGGGGTGAATCAGGGATTTAAATATCCCTCTCTAGGCTCTGATTGGTCAGAGGCTGACCCCAGAATGTGCGCGTGCATTGATGTCGTGACGTCACGCGCACGTTCCTATAATTTTGAGGGGCGGAGACATTGATGGACGCGACCGCATGGTCGGCGCCATCTTGGTTTTTCTCGAGCAACGTGGAGTAGCGGTTCCCAGCTCACTGCTGAGCAGGTAAGCTCAGCATGCTGGCGCGGTCGTGCCGCTCGGGCACAGACGCGCATTGCGGCGAGCCGTGACAATAGGATTGGCTGAGACCATTGATCTTGATGGTCTCAGCCAATGAGGCTGGATGGCATTGCTAAGACGAAAGGCTTTTTATTTAAAAAATGCCTGGTGTTATGCTACAAGGGGTTTTAGAATTGGAACTCAACTGCAGCTTGTAGAACTCCTTAATTACAATAGCAAGAAAGCGGAGAATTATTAAGGATACTGTAGCTTTAAAGCAAAGTGGTGGTTGCAGGCAGTTAGTGAAGAAAGTGAAGTCTTAATGAATGCAATAATATTTTAGTAACTGAGAATTATAGCATGCAAATAACAATGCATTAGGAAATAACTGCAGGTTATATCAAGCAAGAAACAGTTCATTAGTAATTAAATCTTCAGAGGTGGAAGTGAATAGTATACTTAAGATTGATGGGAGTTGTCCTCCATGGGAATAGCAAAGTAACAATTCATTAGGAAGTAACTGAAGATTATAGCAAGCAAGAAACAGTTCATTAGTAAGTAAGTCTTCGGAGATCAGAGTAATTAGTATACTTAAGAATGATGGGAGTTGTCCTCCATGGGAACAGATAGCTTGAATCCAAGGGATGAATGATATACACAGTCCGGTTTTCAGGAGACTCCAATACAAAACGTGGTCAGAGGTACAGAGAAGGCAAAATCCTTTATAATAGTCAAAGGTTTGGTAACTTTGGGAACGAAGAGCTTAGCCGCTTGAATGCGGAAGTAGGTCCGAGAATCACCAAGCGGTTTGAATCTGGCGCGGTCTCTCTATATAGCGTAAGAGAGCCGTGTCAGAAAGTGGGCGGGGCCGGCTCCGCATACCGGAAACGCCGGAACGGAGCCCGAACAGATACGGCCTGACACCTGGCAACTAAACAGTTAACAGGGCACTATTATTGTTAAGTAGTTCTTTTATCCACTAGATGCACTTCCACCACACTGACTTAGTAAAACTTGATTAAGAGATACAACAGCTCTTAGGAAAGCATTGAATTCCTTTTTGAGGAGCATTGGATTGAATCATTGCCAGAAGAGGCCATGCCTCCTCAATGGCATTGCAGGAGGTGGAGAGGCAAGTGATCCTACTATTTTAGTCAGTTGCTAAAATCGACTTTAAAATCTTTTTCAAATTTAGTGAATAACTAGTTTTGAGATTTCTTTCCAGGTCAGCTATAACACATGATTTTAAAGAAGTTGAAACTATAAATAGACACCAAATATTTAAACACACTCTGATAACTGCTAAATATAGGCATAATAAAATGATACATTTTAATTGATACAATTAAAGAGGTGGGTGGCATATAATAGCTCAACGCAGTCATTTTACGATCTTCTGTTTCAACCAACAAAGCATTGAATCATCCATTGGGTGTTTAAGCACTCGCTGTATCTCATATTGGTACCTCACCAACACAAAGTCCCAAATAATAGAGATAAACTTGGCATAAATTTATGTAACATACAAGTATTCTTGGACATAGTTATTTTTCTGACTATATAACACTTACTCTTTCTACTGCACTAAATACACGCAAAAAGTTTTCTCTTAAAATTCCCCCAAGCTCCTCCTGCGTCCACCCACGACTTTTTAGTTCTTTTATCAATGATGGATATTTTGAAACATCTTCCAGACCAACGGGGAACCTGTGGAAATAAATGTATATGAGTATATGTATATGTAAATACAAAATGTATCCCAATTTGTGTTCTCTTGCATTTCCTGATTATAACAAAGCCTCCCATGCACAGGTGTATCACTTTTTGGAACTACAGGAGTATTACAGCAAAAGATGATTTAACACTGGTTTGACACTGAACTGGACAGTGTCAAGGAATTTCATGCACCATATCCACTTGAATGAAATAAAATTGTTATGGTGCCTAGTGTGTCCCTTTAGTACACTCAACTCTACACATAGACACATCTCTTCATTCACACATTGATTTTGATTTGTGACATGTATTGTTGAGCATTAAAGTACTACACTTACACACTTGTTTATGATGGAGAGTTTATCCCTGACTGAAAATACCCAGAAAAAATGGATATAATTCCTTAATTCGTATTGTATAATGTTTTATTGAATTTTCAGAATTGTAATCATAATGCAGTTAGTAACCCTTTTACCCTGTAAGTTCATAGGGGAAGTTTTTGTATACTGAGATACACTGATCAGCCACAACATTAAAACCACTGACAGGTGAAGTGAATAACATTGATTATATCGTTACAATGGCACCTGTCAAGAGGTGGGGTATATTAGGGAGCAATTGGACAGTCAGTTCTTGAATTTCTTGTGTTTGAAACAGGAAAAATGGGCAAGCGAAACAATCTTTATTTTTATCAAATAGTGCCAGTGCAAAATAAGCTGGTGTATTTAAATAATCTGATTATTTAAATACACCTTAGCTTGTTTAGCATTGGCACTATCTAATTTGTCTCCCACGTTGGAATAGGGATAAGGAGATAGCAACATTTAAACCTCGTTCCCATAGTTGCATATAGGGTAATTTATCAGTATCAGATGGTTCAATAAAGGCGTTATAACATACAGAAGAGACATAAATTTAGAACCCATGTGCATGCAAAGGCGAGCTATTGGAACCTCTCACTTAGGCACTGGCACATGAATATTATGTGTTAGTAAGAACCATCATTTTGACCGAATGCACATGACCCAACAACGACACCCCCAAATCCCCCCACCCGATCATTTGAGCTTCCAATCTATGTAGTAGAGTTGTGTGATTTTCCTTAAGCAAAAGGGATGCAGATTTGGTTAATTTTATGCCCAAATAGATAAGGGATACTTGGCGCCAATCAAAAGAATAAGTGAATTTTATAATCTGTATGTTCATATCAGAAATCCCTATGGGAAGTGCTTGAGGTTTTTTAATATTATTTTTATAGTATGATATTTCTCCATACTTATTCAATAATTGAGTTAGTGTCGGAAAGGAGATATCAGGGTTAGTTAAAAAAAACCCCAGAAGATCATCTGCAAATAGCGCTAACTTTTGCATTCCGCATAGAGTATGCAGACCATCGATATCTGGGTTCGGTTTAATAAATCTCACTTATAATAATAATAACAACAAAGTATTTAACCAGGAAAGGTACCTTCAGATTACTCTGGTTTTCAAGTACGTCCTGGGGATGTTACCTTAGCCCAACATCCAGAGGTTGTTACTATTACCCAATTTAATGGTACTCATATTATCTACCTAGGAATAATACTGGGATGTGTTTGTATGTAATGTTTGCGTTTGATTGCAGGGGTATGTCTGAATGTAATGTTCACTTTTAAATGTGTATGTACATTTGTGTGAAGTATTTGTGTTTGAGTGAAGGGGTGTGTTTGTATATATATTTTTTGAGTTTGAACATAGGTGTGTGTTTGTCTGTAATATTTGTGTTATATTGCAGAAATGTGCTTATATGTTGTGCTGGTGTTTGACTGATTGGATCTACTTACACAGATATTCATGCACATTAATACACAGATGCATATAAATACACTGATACATACATACACACATATAGATACACACCGACACATACACACATAGATACACACCGACATACACACATGCAACCTGACACAAACAAACATTGATACATGCCCACACCATGACACAGATACACACACCCTGACACACAGAGGCATATACACAGATGTGTGCGCACACACAGGGTCAGCCTTAGGGGTGTGCGAGCTGTACGGCTGCACAGGGTGCCATGGACTAGGGGGCACCATGTGGCCGACACAGCTCACACATGGCTGCTGTCAGGGAGCTAAAACAGGTACCCGGGTGGAGGATTAATTATTTTCCACCCGGGTCTATCAAAATGTTTTTTAAAATCGCTGCAGCGGGGGTAGGGCTTAACGAGCGGCGGGGCTTATCGCGAGGCGGGGCTAATACCTTCCCGAAGCCCATGGTAACTGCTGCACAGGAAGAGGGAAGGAGTCCGTGCTTCCCCAACAACCAACTGCATCCACTGGAAAGAGGTAAGTGTGTGTGTGTGACTGTTTTCCTGTTTGTGTGACTGCCTGCCTGTGTGTGTGACTGTCTGTGTGACTGCCTGCCTGTGTGTGTGTGTGTGACTGCCTGTGTGTGACTGTCTGTGTGTGTGTGACTGTTTGCCTGTTTGTGTGACTGCCTGCCTGTGTGTGTGACTGTCTGTCTGTGTATGTGTCTGCCTCTGTGTGTTTTTTTTTTCTGCCCCTTTGAATCCATGGGAGAATGTGCCTCTTCTTCTCCCCCTTTTTCCTGTCCCATTGTTCTCCAGCAGGGCGTTGTCCCAGCGACACTGCCAGACCAGTTGAAACTGGCTGCTTTGTCCCTCCTCAATCTCTCATCAGCCCTTGCTATTGTTTAACCCCATGGCGATCCAACCGTATTCGTGAGATCTGAGAGCTTTTCGGACATATTTAGCGCTCAGATCCAAGCTATCTGGGGATATGTTGGACATATAGGTTAAACATTGTATTATATGAGTTATGTATTTTTATGTAGGTCTTGTAACAGTTTTTGGACTTAGAGATGTTTTCTGTATCTGGAGATAATTGGCTTACCACACCCACTTAAGCCAATTATCTCCAGGATAGAGGAGAAGATAGATCGGCTGCACAGCCTAAATCTGTGGAATCTGTGGAACTGTTTGGGGCATGAAAGCCATGCTTGCAGTCGGTCAAATGTGACTTCCATAAAACCTTTGAACCCCTGCTCTGATCTGGGTGATTTTTAGATATGTTGTTCACCCAGATCAGGGCTATCCAGGATTTATGGGGTTATTTTGGGGTGTTTCTGTGTTTTGGGTAAAACTATATTTTCTGCCTGTGATAATTAAGTTAGCCCATTGTGTTCAGTAATTATATCACAGACAGAGGGGAGGGTTTGTGTGCGTTAGCTCGGAGTGTCTGACTGTACTGTACGTTGTTGATTGGCTGTTGCAACTTTATGTCATGTGTACCACAAGGTCCACGTGGGTGGTAACCTTGTGGGAAAACGTATATAAAAGAAGCAATAAAGCCTCAGTGCATTCTGTTCCTGTTTACACTCCAAAACTGTGTGTCGTCCTGTTATTGGAGGGAAAGAAGATTTCCTCCTGTGTCTGCTGTTTCAGCTTGCTGGAAGAAAGCTTGCTCCTGTGTTTGCTGTTCCAGCTTGCAGGAGATTCAACTGGGAAAGTCCTTGTAAGGTCTAGAGCTAATTCCCCATTCGGTTCCAGAGTTCCCAGGACTGAGTGTCATCCAGTGCCTGGAGGTGTCAAGTGGAGTGCTCGGTGCAGTGCTGATGATCCTTGGTAAGCGCTAGGAGCATCCATCAACGCAAATACCCAGTCGGGGTGCCAGGTGATCCATTACAGCTTACAATTAGATACTAGGTTGTATTCTTCTATTTCCCTCATTAGAGCTGATATTGATTCTTTCGGTGATGTTATAGTAATTAAGATATCATCAGCATAGAAACTGATTTTAGCCTCTGTTTTGTGAATCTTAAGTCCCTTTATAGTATCAGAGTTTTGAATTTTAGCTGCCAGTGACTCTATAGACAAAATAAAAAGAGGAGAAAGAGGACACCCTTGTCTTGTTCCATTAGTAAGATCAAACCAAGAGGAACACATATTGGCACCTATTATTCTAGCTGTAGGCTTATCATATAAAGCCATTATTGCTTGTAAGAATTTCCCTGTTATACCAAACCTCTCCTGGACCGAAGCGAGGAGATCCCACCTTACTCTGTCAAAGGCTTTTTCTGCGACCAATGACAGAGTCAGGTGGGGAATCCCCCTCTTATTTACATAATCCAGGATATCAATAATTCTCCTGAAATTTGATGATGAAGTTCTTCCCGGAACAAAGCCCTCTTGATCTGGATGGATCAACTCTCCGATAATAGTTTTTAATCTAGCAGAGAGCACTGTCGCATATATCTTCATAACAACATTAATCAATGATATTGGGTGATAATTAGTGATCTCTGTTGGGTTCTTACTCTGCTTTAATATTGGTATAATGTTTACTCTTGTCATCTCTTCCAGGAATTCATCACCCTCTAATACATCGTTAAACACCTTAATCAGGGCCTCTGAGATCCTCAAAGCATATGTTTTATAAAAAAAATTGGAAAAGCCATCGGGGCCTGGGGACTTGCATTTTTTCAGATCATTTAGAGCTCTTTCTATATTGTCCTTAGTAATAGGTCTATTTAGTTGGTCTATTTGAAATGTTTTAAGGGCAGGTAAAGATACTTCTCTATCAATGCTTTTCCGTGTTTAGAGTCTATATTATAAAGTTTAAAATTAAAATCATTAAATGCTCGCCCAATTTCTTCAGGACTAACATATGTTCTTGAGTTAATCATTAATTTATGTACTCTATTATCTGTTTGTTTTTTTCTTCAATTTTCTAGTGAGCTTTTTATCTGCCCTATTTCATCTGTCATAATAGTTTATTTTCATTTTTTTCAAGATTTGCTGCTATTCTTTCTGTAATTTTATCCCTAATTAAAACTTTATTTTTAATACGCTTATTTAGAGTGTCCTGTGATAAATTTAATTTATACTCTCTATTCAGTTGATAGTGATTGCCCGGCTTCCTTCTGTAATCTGCTTTGCAATTTTATAAAATGGCCACAGCCTTAAAAGCGCACCAATAAATGCTCAAGGTGGTGTCTGACACATTATTTTCCAGAAAAAAATCTTCTATTTCATGTTCTATATATTTACAATGTAACAGTCACCTGGGGACTTATGTAACAATTTAACAGGAGTTGGAGCCTAGTTGCAGGAGATGGCACAGGGAGGAGGCAAAAACCAGAAGTGCAGTACAGATTAGGGGGAAATCCAAAGGTAGGGTGAGACAAGAAGTCTCACAGAGTCCAGGAAATCAGTCAGTAGCGAAGCAAAGATCCGTCAGGAAACACCAAACAGGCAAAATTTACAGCAAATTAGATGCAGCTGACCCTAATTGGAAAAGGGCTACAGCTGGATCAGCACTGCTTAATCCAGGCAAGGGGTCAGGAAGCAGAATAATGCAAACAGAAGCTGAAGCCCCCTGGTGGACAGCATGGCAGAAAACCTGACTGTGATGCTGGAGCTGTGAGTTCAAACCAAGCCAGGTCTCTTAAAGATGTTCCATTAAAAGAGGGATAATCACTGGTCAGCTCCATTTCCAAAATACTGTGGTCAGACCATGCATTAACAATGTCTATTCTTGATAGAGAGTGATGGACCCGAGAGATGAGTAAATTCCCTATCTTCGGCATCGCACACCCTCCAGATATCAAAGAGATCATTTAAGTTAAGGATTTTTGTTAACTATTTTACTTGTTTTGAAATATGTCTGCTAATAAAAGCTCCTCCCGGAATTTTTTTTATCCTGAGTTGGGTCTAAGATTGAATAATAATCCCCTGCTATCTCTAGAATGCCCTCATTTACCTCATACACTTTTTCACAAATTTTCTTTAATAAAGCAATTGAAGTGACATTCGGGAGGTATAAGTTTACCCAAGTATACTTAATATTGTTCATTTTAGTTACCAATATCATTTATCGTTCATCTTTATCCAAGAATTTATTTAAAATCTCTACCTGGATAGTATTAGAAAACAATATGGCTTTCTTTTTATTGTCTGTTCTTGAGGCATGAACTACCAAAGGAAATTAATTTGGATTCCATTGTCATTTATCCCTTGCTAGCCAGTGAGTCTCCTGGAGAAAGCATAAGTCTGCATGTGCTTTTCTCATGTGGTTCAGCACCGTTATTCTCTTAATGGGTGAGTTAAGACCCTGCACGTTTACAGATATCAATTTAACCATATTCCTCCTCTTTTATGTTCCACTCTCTGCTACTGCTCACACAATAAATAATACATACATAATTATCAATACATTGCACGTTATCATAATGAGGACCTAACAGGGCCTCATATGCCATTCTTTCAAAACAATCATCCAGTAAGTTTCTCACCAGAATCTTATTTTGCATGATATATATCATGCAAACTCCATATCTCTTATAGAAATATAAAGAGGATGACATCCGCATTAATCATTGTATAATTTTTTACAAATAGAGCGTTAATGCCCCCAGAATATCATATGACCAAAGTTGGAGAAAAAATTATCTCTTTATCTATTTCTCTCTTCCCTCTCTTCTTTTCAGTATCCTTTAGTGCCAGTTTATCTAATTCCCTTTTAGATTTAGATATATGTTTGTTTAAAACATTTGAGGGGGCTTTTTTGTTTTGTGTATCCAAATCCTTAAGCTCCCTAAAGAGCAGTGATCGAGCCGTGTGTACCATCCTTTTGTCTATCAAACCCAATTTAATGCTGACACCCCAGTAACACCGCCTTATGAGCAAGCCACTGAGAGGTCACATCAGTATTTTCCACAAAATAGTGAATAATCGTATCATGGATC
>OW240923.1:61465620-61541132 GCA_933207985.1 Pelobates cultripes
TGGTTGCAGGCAGTTAGTGAAGAAAGCGAAGTCTTAATGAATGCAATAATATTTTAGTAACTGAGAATTATAGCATGCAAATAACAATGCATTAGGAAATAACTGCAGGTTATATCAAGCAAGAAACAGTTCATTAGTAATTAAATCTTCAGAGGTGGAAGTGAATAGTATACTTAAGATTGATGGGAGTTGTCCTCCATGGGAATAGCAAAGTAACAATTCATTAGGAAGTAACTGAAGATTATAGCAAGCAAGAAACAGTTCATTAGTAAGTAAGTCTTCGGAGATCAGAGTAATTAGTATACTTAAGAATGATGGGAGTTGTCCTCCATGGGAACAGATAGCTTGAATCCAAGGGATGAATGATATACACAGTCCGGTTTTCAGGAGACTCCAATACAAAACGTGGTCAGAGGTACAGAGAAGGCAAAATCCTTTATAATAGTCAAAGGTTTGGTAACTTTGGGAACGAAGAGCTTAGCCGCTTGAATGCGGAAGTAGGTCCGAGAATCACCAAGCGGTTTGAATCTGGCGCGGTCTCTCTATATAGCGTAAGAGAGCCGTGTCAGAAAGTGGGCGGGGCCGGCTCCGCATACCGGAAACGCCGGAACGGAGCCCGAACAGATACGGCCTGACACCTGGCAACTAAACAGTTAACAGGGCACTATTATTGTTAAGTAGTTCTTTTATCCACTAGATGCACTTCCACCACACTGACTTAGTAAAACTTGATTAAGAGATACAACAGCTCTTAGGAAAGCATTGAATTCCTTTTTGAGGAGCATTGGATTGAATCATTGCCAGAAGAGGCCATGCCTCCTCAATGGCATTGCAGGAGGTGGAGAGGCAAGTGATCCTACTATTTTAGTCAGTTGCTAAAATCGACTTTAAAATCTTTTTCAAATTTAGTGAATAACTAGTTTTGAGATTTCTTTCCAGGTCAGCTATAACACATGATTTTAAAGAAGTTGAAACTATAAATAGACACCAAATATTTAAACACACTCTGATAACTGCTAAATATAGGCATAATAAAATGATACATTTTAATTGATACAATTAAAGAGGTGGGTGGCATATAATAGCTCAACGCAGTCATTTTACGATCTTCTGTTTCAACCAACAAAGCATTGAATCATCCATTGGGTGTTTAAGCACTCGCTGTATCTCATATTGGTACCTCACCAACACAAAGTCCCAAATAATAGAGATAAACTTGGCATAAATTTATGTAACATACAAGTATTCTTGGACATAGTTATTTTTCTGACTATATAACACTTACTCTTTCTACTGCACTAAATACACGCAAAAAGTTTTCTCTTAAAATTCCCCCAAGCTCCTCCTGCGTCCACCCACGACTTTTTAGTTCTTTTATCAATGATGGATATTTTGAAACATCTTCCAGGCCAACGGGGAACCTGTGGAAATAAATGTATATGAGTATATGTATATGTAAATACAAAATGTATCCCAATTTGTGTTCTCTTGCATTTCCTGATTATAACAAAGCCTCCCATGCACAGGTGTATCACTTTTTGGAACTACAGGAGTATTACAGCAAAAGATGATTTAACACTGGTTTGACACTGAACTGGACAGTGTCAAGGAATTTCATGCACCATATCCACTTGAATGAAATAAAATTGTTATGGTGCCTAGTGTGTCCCTTTAGTACACTCAACTCTACACATAGACACATCTCTTCATTCACACATTGATTTTGATTTGTGACATGTATTGTTGAGCATTAAAGTACTACACTTACACACTTGTTTATGATGGAGAGTTTATCCCTGACTGAAAATACCCAGAAAAAATGGATATAATTCCTTAATTCGTATTGTATAATGTTTTATTGAATTTTCAGAATTGTAATTGTAGCCCGTGAAGTTACACAGGCTGCATTATCTGAAATGCCCAGTAGATGGCACATGGACTCAGTATGCTGTTAATAAAACATTGAGCTTTGATCACATGACTTGCTGAAATCAAGAGAGGAGTGTGGCATCATCGCAGGGCCTGTCAGGACTTCCTGCACAGCTCTGAGGGAGGAGGATTCTAAGAGTGATCTCATGCTGAGCCAGAGAGAGGACATGTGAGAGACTGTAGCACAGAGATAGGGCCTGGCTGAGAGAACTTGTTTCACCCAAGATCACACCAGCTGAGAGAGGGACCTGCAGGAAAGGAAAGAAGACAAGCACTGAGTCCAGACGTCTGGCGAATCCAGTGAGAGGAGACTGCTGCTGACTGACTGGTTAATCGTGTTGTGAGGGTAAGCCAAGCCTCTCCCTGTATCGCCACAGGGCACCTGTCCCCTCACTCACAGTAAAGACTCTGAGGTCCCGTGACGGACATTACACATCTGAGGCTGCTTCAGTGACCCTGTGAAGCAGGACTTATAAAGGCCCCAACTCTCCTATGTGCACCAACGGCCGCTAGGGCGAAGATAAGGGGGTGGGGCGCAGGTGTGCTGGTGGGTGAGTGAGGGAAATCCACATTTGCCTTGTTATCTGTGTTACTCTATTGTATTTTCCTATGTATGTTGGTTCAATTGCTACTTACCATATAAAGTTAGTCCCAGTTAGACTGTGTCAGTCTCATTGCACCAAGTATGTTCCCAGTGGGACCCCACATCCCTACCCCGGATGCTCCACTGGGTGGAGGCACTGCCGCAGACATGTACCCCAGCTCCCAGATAGCGGAGGCTCAGGATCCGCCTGTCAGGCATAGTGAGTTAACTAGGTTTGGGGACCCCAAAGACACTAGGGGGCACCCCCAAAACCCCGTTACAGATGGAGGCACTGCTGAGATGTATTGGGGTACAACCAGTGAGAATAGGTTAAGTCCTCAGGCCACTCCCTCCTTTGTGAAACAGTGGGCCCAGCAAAGAAATGTACCATTACAGCAAGCTGTGATGTTATGCAAAGTCCCATCCTGCTGTGAGATGAATCACGTCATCTTGTGTATAGAAATTCGACTGGGAATAGAAATGGCGACCATCAGAGATATCCTGCAGGATTCTGAAGGCCAAACTTACATGTTAATATATTGTCATACGGGCTTGGGAGACCATGAGATGCCTACCAACATTCATTTACATGGAGCCCCGGATGGAGGATGCTCCTTAGTGTACGCTCTCCTTGATAAGAAAGAAAGGGTCTCACTGCAACAACCCTTTAAATTAGAACGGAAAGATTATGTCACAGAAAATTATTCTAAGCTCCTGACCCCCATCTCCGGAAAGGCCGGAGCCATTTCTAAACAAGCTGCCCATCCTCCTAGAGGACAGGGGATGATTACTCCTAAAGCAGAATCTCATCCATCTACAGCATTACTGAAACCAGACAACCCTGAAGTACACACCCTCCCTACAGGAGGTAGTGATGTATCGGACATACTACAGAAACTCTCAGAAGCCATAGTGACGGCAAACCACACCCATAGTTACCGCAAACTAAAGGTGTTTTCTGGGAATCAGCCTGTTCCTGCAGGAGAAGAGCCTTTTGAGGTCTGGAAGGATAATGCTATGCAGTTGTTGGAGGAATGGTCTTGTACGGATACCATAAAGAAACAGCGGTTGGTGGAGAGTCTTCGTTTTCCCGCTACAGACATGATAAGACTGTACAAGGGAGTAAATGGGCAAGCTACTGCACACGACTATCTACAAGTCTTACAGGATGCTTATGGGAAATCAGAAGATTTGGATGATCTGTTGGTTAAGTTCCTAGCCACTAAGCAGAAGGAGCACGAAAAAGCCACTGACTATATCAACCGGTTACAGCTATTGCTTGGAAAGTTATTCCATAAAGGAGCAGTCACTGCCTCTGAGTTGGATGCTCGGCTATCTAAGCAAATTCAGAGAGGTGGTTTGACCAATAATCCAGTTATGATTCTGCTGAGAGCCAAGTTGGATGATAAAGTTCTGCCTTATTCCACATTAATAAATACAGCCAGGAGATTGGAAGACCAGATGTGTCCACCCCTACAGAAGGAGAAAGAGAATACAGAACTGTCAGCTCTTAGGAAGAAGGTGGCTGAATTGGAGCTTTTATGCAAATCACCACCAGAGAGAGCAGATCTTCCCCCTGGAAGTGGGGGCAACACAGGAAGACTCAGAAAAAGCTGTTTCCTGAGGATTCACCCCGCCGAGGGAACTGCTTTAAATGTGGAAAGTCAGGGCATTTTCAGCGGGAGTGCCCTGCAGATTCCATGGAGGTGGATGTGGGGGTGCTGGCAACCGAGCTCGGGGAGACTCAAATGACCAGGTCTTACAAGCTAAGGAAGACCCGGCCTACATATAGTCTATCTGTAGGGGCCAAGATTGGGCCTAAATCTTTGATACACGTGCAAGTGGAAGGAATTCATGCTTCAGCATTGCTAGATACAGGTTCTCAAGTCACCATTATCTACAGAGACTTCTATGAACGTCATTTGAAACACATTCCTATGGAACCTGCAGGAGAGTTTCAGCTATGGGGCGTTGGGTCTCAAGCTCAACCTGTGGAGGGATGCATAAAAGTGACCATAACTATTCCCCAGTTAAATACCGGGATGATATGTCCTATGGAGCTGGAAGCTTTGATATGCCCTGCAGCCAAGAAAGTGTGTGCCCCAATAATATTGGGTACTAATGCAAAGATGGTACAGGATGTATTCAGGGCCTATCTGACAGAAGTGGGAGATGTCTCCTTAGACCGACTGATGGAGGTCAGCCCTGTCCTAGGAAAAGAGTGTCGACGACTAGCCCTTGCAACAAAACCAGGGTTGTGCCACTATTCAGGAACAGAACCTGCATTTGTGAAGCCTGGTGAGACCAAAACCTTACGAGCCATAGCCTCAATGCACCATGAAATGTTGGGGGGAACTGGACAATACCTTATTGAGTCTCTGCCTGAAGAGGATCAGAAGAAGGGGTGGACTCTCATACCTGAGATAAAAGATTGGCGAAAAAGGTGGTGTCGGAGTTTTCCTGTGATGGTACAGAATTTAACCCCCACGGAAATCCGGATTGATCGTCATCAGAAGATTGGTGTAATACACCTTTTAGATCAAGTTTCGTCCATCATGTCTGTGAGTGCAGAACAGACGGATCATGTGAAAGCACCTTTAGATTTTGATCTAGAAGATTCTCCCCTACCACAGCAGTGGAAAGACAGCCTTCGTTCAAAACTGGCCACCCGAGAGGGAGTGTTCTCCAGAGCAGAGATGGACGTGGGGTGTTCTAAGAGTGCCACCCATGCTATAAGACTTGCTGATCCTACTCCTTTCAGAGAAAGGTCAAGAAGAATACCCCCTCGAGATGTGGAAGATGTCCGGGACATACTCCAGCAGATGGAAGGAGCAGGCATCATCACAGAGTCCCGGAGCCCCTATGCCTCACCTATTGTGGTAGTGAGGAAAAAGAATGGTTCAGTTCGGCTATGTGTGGACTACCGTACTCTGAACAAGAGGACTGTGCCAGACCAGTACACCTTGCCCCGGATAGAAGATCTTCTGAACGCCCTATCTGGCAGCCAGTGGTTCAGTGTGCTTGACTTGAGGTCTGGATATTATCAGGTACCCATGAAGAAGGAAGATCAGGAAAAGACAGCTTTCATCTGCCCTTTGGGGTTCTTCCAGTTTACCAGAATGCCACAGGGAGTCACAGGAGCTCCTGCTACTTTTCAGAGGCTGATGGAGAAAACTGTGGGGGATATGAATCCCAAAGAGTGTCTAGTGTATCTAGATGACCTAATTGTTTTCGGGAAGACACCAGAGGAGCATGAACAAAGATTGCTAAAGGTGTTGGATCGACTTCAAGCTGAAGGCCTGAAGCTATCAGTGGACAAATGCCGATTTGCCCAGAACTCTGTCACTTATGTGGGGCACATAGTCTCCGCTGAAGGAGTAGCCACAGATCCTGCTAAAATTGAAGCAGTGCTGAATTGGCCAAGACCAAATAACATCGGTGAGTTGCGGTCCTTTCTCGGATTCTGTGGTTACTACCGAAGGTTCGTGAAAGACTACTCAAAGATTGCTCGAGAGTTACATGACCTGCTGAAGATTATCTCTGACGTAAAGGGTGTTAAGGCACCATATCCTAAAGACCCCTTTGGAGAGAAATGGACTTCAGGATGTGAAGATGCCTTTCTGACGCTGAAGAAGAGACTTACAGAAGCTCCTGTCTTAGCCTATGCAGACCCTGAGAAACCATATATCCTCCATGTGGATGCCAGTATGGAAGGCCTAGGGGGTGTACTGCACCAAAGTTATCCAGCAGGATTGAGGCCGGTGGCTTACATAAGTAGGAGTCTTACAGGTGCAGAGAAGAACTATCCAGTCCATAAATTGGAATTTCTGGCACTCAAGTGGGCCATCGTGGATAAGCTGCATGACTATTTGTATGGGGCAACATTCGAAGTAAGGACTGACAACAATCCACTTACCTACATCCAGACTACAGCTAAGCTGGATGCTACAGGACATAGGTGGTTGGCTGCCTTGTCAAACTACAGTTTCAGCCTGAAGTACAAGCCTGGGCCCAAGAATGTCAGCGCAGATGCCCTGTCCCGCAGACCTAGACTCCCCCCTCACCAAGAAGAAGAGGAGTGGGAAGAGATCCCTGGGCCGGGGGTAGGAGCCTTTTGTCAGATGTATGTGGTGGCCGAGAGTCAAGAAGAATTTGCCGAGCTAAGAGGGATAGACTCCATTAGCCACTCTCCCGAAGCTGTGCCTGAGGTGTTCCATGCTCCAGTCATGCTTCAACAGTGGTCCAGTATAACCACAGAAGACAAGAGGAAGGCTCAAGCGCAGGACTGGTATATTGGGATAGTTATCAGAGCAATAAAGACTAAGAATCCTAAATTGCTGACTTCTCTACCTGTGAATCAAAGAGAATTATACCGAAGAGAATGGAGCCGACTACATCTCGAAGATGGAGTACTCTATAGGGTCGTGAAGTATCATGATCACCCTGACAGAAAACAATTGGTACTACCGCACCGATACCGTGGCATGGTCCTGAGAGCTCTCCACGATCAACATGGGCATCTCGGGGTGGACAAGACCTATGGCCTAGTACAAGATCGGTTCTATTGGCCTCGCATGAGGGAACATGTCGAGCAACATGTAAAGACATGCAGGAGGTGTATCCAGAGGAAGACCCTGCCTGTGAGAGCTGCCCCTATGGGTCATCTGAAAAGTACAGGACCCATGGATCTTGTGTGCATGGACTATCTCTGCATTGAGGACGATACAGCGGGAATTGGAAATGTGCTGGTGGTAACGGACCACTTCACCAGATATGCTCAAGCTTTCCCCACTAAAGACCAAAAGGCTGTGACTGTAGCCAAAGTCCTTTGGCAGAAGTATTTTATTCACTATGGACTACCCAATCGGCTACACTCTGATCAAGGTAGAGACTTTGAGAGTAAGTTGATAAAGGAGCTGTTAGGCATGTTGCAGGTGCAGAAGTCCAGAACCACACCTTATCATCCGGAGGGTGATGCACAGCCAGAACGTTTCAATAGGACCCTCCTAGATATGCTAGGGACTCTCAAGCAAATCGAGAAGCGGTCTTGGAGTAAACATGTGGAAACCATGGTCCACGCATACAACTGTACAAGGCATGAATCTACAGGGTTCTCACCCTATTTCTTAATGTTCGGAAGAGAAGCTCGATTGCCGATAGATGTCCGGTTGGGAGTGTCTCCTGATGGAACAGATTCAACTTCACACTTTCAATATGTGAGGAACCTCAAACAAAACCTTCGTCGGGCCTACGAGTTGGCCACCCAAGCTGCAGCAAAAATGGAAGAACGGAACAAAAGAAGATATGATGCTAAGGTGAGATATCGGGAGATTCAAGCAGGGGATAAAGTTCTTCTCCGGAATCTAGGTGTGCCTGGAAAACACAAACTGGCTGACAGATGGAAAGATACCCTGTTTGAGGTTGTGTCCAAACTGGAAGGACTGCCAGTGTACAACATTCGGGGCCCGGAGGGCCGAATAAAGGCTTGGCATAGAAACCATCTGCTTCCAGTTGTGTATACTGATGAAGAGGAAGAGAGTAGTGAAGAACTGGAGGAAACCCCAGCAGAGAGTCCTGGAAATGGGGCAGAGGAGACCCCGGGAACTCCCAGTGCAGAGGATCAGTGGTGGTCATCACCCGCTGAAGAAACACAACAATTGCCTCCTTTAACTCCTGTGGTTTCACAAAGTCCCGGAACCTCTCCTGGGTCACAAAGTTCTCCAAGGTTGAATCCAGAAAGTCCCTGTTTTGTGCCTGGAACTTCCCTTAAAAACTCTACTTCGAGGGCAGGAGTCGAAGTTCCACAGTTGATGTCCCAAGATCCTCTCCCCCAGCGAGAACTGAGACACAGCACCAGAGTGCGGCAACCCCCTAGGGCCCTAGTTTATGATAATATAGGAGAGCCCAGTTATGCCCCGCTGACACAAGCAGCATTTAAAATGGCCACTTTCCTACATGCACTAGCTGAAGTGGTAAATGTTAGTGACTGTTTACCCTAAATAACTAGCTAGCTAGGATGTTACTGTGCGAACTGTACTGTAGGTATGCTAAACCTTTTTCTGTTGAATTTTTGTTAAGCTCCCTGGCTAGGACTTGCCAGTGGAAGGCAAGTATTTTCAAGGGGGAGCATGTAGCCCGTGAAGTTACACAGGCTGCATTATCTGAAATGCCCAGTAGATGGCACATGGACTCAGTATGCTGTTAATAAAACATTGAGCTTTGATCACATGACTTGCTGAAATCAAGAGAGGAGTGTGGCATCATCGCAGGGCCTGTCAGGACTTCCTGCACAGCTCTGAGGGAGGAGGATTCTAAGAGTGATCTCATGCTGAGCCAGAGAGAGGACATGTGAGAGACTGTAGCACAGAGATAGGGCCTGGCTGAGAGAACTTGTTTCACCCAAGATCACACCAGCTGAGAGAGGGACCTGCAGGAAAGGAAAGAAGACAAGCACTGAGTCCAGACGTCTGGCGAATCCAGTGAGAGGAGACTGCTGCTGACTGACTGGTTAATCGTGTTGTGAGGGTAAGCCAAGCCTCTCCCTGTATCGCCACAGGGCACCTGTCCCCTCACTCACAGTAAAGACTCTGAGGTCCCGTGACGGACATTACACATCTGAGGCTGCTTCAGTGACCCTGTGAAGCAGGACTTATAAAGGCCCCAACTCTCCTATGTGCACCAACGGCCGCTAGGGCGAAGATAAGGGGGTGGGGCGCAGGTGTGCTGGTGGGTGAGTGAGGGAAATCCACATTTGCCTTGTTATCTGTGTTACTCTATTGTATTTTCCTATGTATGTTGGTTCAATTGCTACTTACCATATAAAGTTAGTCCCAGTTAGACTGTGTCAGTCTCATTGCACCAAGTATGTTCCCAGTGGGACCCCACATCCCTACCCCGGATGCTCCACTGGGTGGAGGCACTGCCGCAGACATGTACCCCAGCTCCCAGATAGCGGAGGCTCAGGATCCGCCTGTCAGGCATAGTGAGTTAACTAGGTTTGGGGACCCCAAAGACACTAGGGGGCACCCCCAAAACCCCGTTACATAATCATAATGCAGTTAGTAACCCTTTTACCCTGTAAGTTCATAGGGGAAGTTTTTGTATACTGAGATACACTGATCAGCCACAACATTAAAACCACTGACAGGTGAAGTGAATAACATTGATTATATCGTTACAATGGCACCTGTCAAGAGGTGGGGTATATTAGGGAGCAATTGGACAGTCAGTTCTTGAATTTCTTGTGTTTGAAACAGGAAAAATGGGCAAGCGAAACAATCTTTATTTTTATCAAATAGTGCCAGTGCAAAATAAGCTGGTGTATTTAAATAATCTGATTATTTAAATACACCTTAGCTTGTTTAGCATTGGCACTATCTAATTTGTCTCCCACGTTGGAATAGGGATAAGGAGATAGCAACATTTAAACCTCGTTCCCATAGTTGCATATAGGGTAATTTATCAGTATCAGATGGTTCAATAAAGGCGTTATAACATACAGAAGAGACATAAATTTAGAACCCATGTGCATGCAAAGGCGAGCTATTGGAACCTCTCACTTAGGCACTGGCACATGAATATTATGTGTTAGTAAGAACCATCATTTTGACCGAATGCACATGACCCAACAACGACACCCCCAAATCCCCACACCCGATCATTTGAGCTTCCAATCTATGTAGTAGAGTTGTGTGATTTTCCTTAAGCAAAAGGGATGCAGATTTGGTTAATTTTATGCCCAAATAGATAAGGGATACTTGGCGCCAATCAAAAGAATAAGTGAATTTTATAATCTGTATGTTCATATCAGAAATCCCTATGGGAAGTGCTTGAGGTTTTTTAATATTATTTTTATAGTATGATATTTCTCCATACTTATTCAATAATTGAGTTAGTGTCGGAAAGGAGATATCAGGGTTAGTTAAAAAAACCCCCAGAAGATCATCTGCAAATAGCGCTAACTTTTGCATTCCGCATAGAGTATGCAGACCATCGATATCTGGGTTCGGTTTAATAAATCTCACTTATAATAATAATAACAACAAAGTATTTAACCAGGAAAGGTACCTTCAGATTACTCTGGTTTTCAAGTACGTCCTGGGGATGTTACCTTAGCCCAACATCCAGAGGTTGTTACTATTACCCAATTTAATGGTACTCATATTATCTACCTAGGAATAATACTGGGATGTGTTTGTATGTAATGTTTGCGTTTGATTGCAGGGGTATGTCTGAATGTAATGTTCACTTTTAAATGTGTATGTACATTTGTGTGAAGTATTTGTGTTTGAGTGAAGGGGTGTGTTTGTATATATATTTTTTGAGTTTGAACATAGGTGTGTGTTTGTCTGTAATATTTGTGTTATATTGCAGAAATGTGCTTATATGTTGTGCTGGTGTTTGACTGATTGGATCTACTTACACAGATATTCATGCACATTAACACACAGATGCATATAAATACACTGATACATACATACACACATATAGATACACACCGACACATACACACATAGATACACACCGACATACACACATGCAACCTGACACAAACAAACATTGATACATGCCCACACCATGACACAGATACACACACCCTGACACACAGAGGCATATACACAGATGTGTGCGCACACACAGGGTCAGCCTTAGGGGTATGCGAGCTGTACGGCTGCACAGGGTGCCATGGACTAGGGGGCACCATGTGGCCGACACAGCTCACACATGGCTGCTGTCAGGGAGCTAAAACAGGTACCCGGGTGGAGGATTAATTATTTTCCACCCGGGTCTATCAAAATGTTTTTTAAAATCGCTGCAGCGGGGGTAGGGCTTAACGAGCGGCGGGGCTTATCGCGAGGCGGGGCTAATACCTTCCCGAAGCCCATGGTAACTGCTGCACAGGAAGAGGGAAGGAGTCCGTGCTTCCCCAACAACCAACTGCATCCACTGGAAAGAGGTAAGTGTGTGTGTG
The DNA here is from genome assembly GCA_933207985.1 of Pelobates cultripes. Lineage (NCBI taxonomy): Eukaryota > Metazoa > Chordata > Amphibia > Anura > Pelobatidae > Pelobates > Pelobates cultripes. Next base: position 61,477,104 of record OW240923.1, read on the forward strand.
TGACTGTTTGCCTGTTTGTGTGACTGCCTGCCTGTGTGTGTGACTGTCTGTGTGACTGCCTGCCTGTGTGTGTGTGTGTGACTGCCTGTGTGTGACTGTCTGTGTGTGTGTGACTGTTTGCCTGTTTGTGTGACTGCCTGCCTGTGTGTGTGACTGTCTGTCTGTGTATGTGTCTGCCTCTGTGTGTTTTTTTTTTCTGCCCCTTTGAATCCATGGGAGAATGTGCCTCTTCTTCTCCCCCTTTTTCCTGTCCCATTGTTCTCCAGCAGGGCGTTGTCCCAGCGACACTGCCAGACCAGTTGAAACTGGCTGCTTTGTCCCTCCTCAATCTCTCATCAGCCCTTGCTATTGTTTAACCCCATGGCGATCCAACCGTATTCTTGAGATCTGAGAGCTTTTCGGACATATTTAGCGCTCAGATCCAAGCTATCTGGGGATATGTTGGACATATAGGTTAAACATTGTATTATATGAGTTATGTATTTTTATGTAGGTCTTGTAACAGTTTTTGGACTTAGAGATATTTTCTGTATCTGGAGATAATTGGCTTACCACACCCACTTAAGCCAATTATCTCCAGGATAGAGGAGAAGATAGATCGGCTGCACAGCCTAAATCTGTGGAATCTGTGGAACTGTTTGGGGCATGAAAGCCATGCTTGCAGTCGGTCAAATGTGACTTCCATAAAACCTTTGAACCCCTGCTCTGATCTGGGTGAGTTTTAGATATGTTGTTCACCCAGATCAGGGCTATCCAGGATTTATGGGGTTATTTTGGGGTGTTTCTGTGTTTTGGGTAAAACTATATTTTCTGCCTGTGATAATTAAGTTAGCCCATTGTGTTCAGTAATTATATCACAGACAGAGGGGAGGGTTTGTGTGCATTAGCTCGGAGTGTCTGACTGTACTGTACGTTGTTGATTGGCTGTTGCAACTTTATGTCATGTGTACCACAAGGTCCACGTGGGTGGTAACCTTGTGGGAAAACGTATATAAAAGAAGCAATAAAGCCTCAGTGCATTCTGTTCCTGTTTACACTCCAAAACTGTGTGTCGTCCTGTTATTGGAGGGAAAGAAGATTTCCTCCTGTGTCTGCTGTTTCAGCTTGCTGGAAGAAAGCTTGCGCCTGTGTTTGCTGTTCCAGCTTGCAGGAGATTCAACTGGGAAAGTCCTTGTAAGGTCTAGAGCTAATTCCCCATTCGGTTCCAGAGTTCCCAGGACTGAGTGTCATCCAGTGCCTGGAGGTGTCAAGTGGAGTGCTCGGTGCAGTGCTGATGATCCTTGGTAAGCGCTAGGAGCATCCATCAACGCAAATACCCAGTCGGGGTGCCAGGTGATCCATTACAGCTTACAATTAGATACTAGGTTGTATTCTTCTATTTCCCTCATTAGAGCTGATATTGATTCTTTCGGTGATGTTATAGTAATTAAGATATCATCAGCATAGAAACTGATTTTAGCCTCTGTTTTGTGAATCTTAAGTCCCTTTATAGTATCAGAGTTTTGAATTTTAGCTGCCAGTGACTCTATAGACAAAATAAAAAGAGGAGAAAGAGGACACCCTTGTCTTGTTCCATTAGTAAGATCAAACCAAGAGGAACACATATTGGCACCTATTATTCTAGCTGTAGGCTTATCATATAAAGCCATTATTGCTTGTAAGAATTTCCCTGTTATACCAAACCTCTCCTGGACCGAAGCGAGGAGATCCCACCTTACTCTGTCAAAGGCTTTTTCTGCGACCAATGACAGAGTCAGGTGGGGAATCCCCCTCTTATTTACATAATCCAGGATATCAATAATTCTCCTGAAATTTGATGATGAAGTTCTTCCCGGAACAAAGCCCTCTTGATCTGGATGGATCAACTCTCCGATAATAGTTTTTAATCTAGCAGAGAGCACTGTCGCATATATCTTCATAACAACATTAATCAATGATATTGGGTGATAATTAGTGATCTCTGTTGGGTTCTTACTCTGCTTTAATATTGGTATAATGTTTACTCTTGTCATCTCTTCCAGGAATTCATCACCCTCTAATACATCGTTAAACACCTTAATCAGGGCCTCTGAGATCCTCAAAGCATATGTTTTATAAAAAAAATTGGAAAAGCCATCGGGGCCTGGGGACTTGTATTTTTTCAGATCATTTAGAGCTCTTTCTATATTGTCCTTAGTAATAGGTCTATTTAGTTGGTCTATTTGAAATGTTTTAAGGGCAGGTAAAGATACTTCTCTATCAATGCTTTTCCGTGTTTAGAGTCTATATTATAAAGTTTAAAATTAAAATCATTAAATGCTCGCCCAATTTCTTCAGGACTAACATATGTTCTTGAGTTAATCATTAATTTATGTACTCTATTATCTGTTTGTTTTTTTCTTCAATTTTCTAGTGAGCTTTTTATCTGCCATATTTCATCTGTCATAATAGTTTATTTTCATTTTTTTCAAGATTTGCTGCTATTCTTTCTGTAATTTTATCCCTAATTAAAACTTTATTTTTAATACGCTTATTTAGAGTGTCCTGTGATAAATTTAATTTATACTCTCTATTCAGTTGATAGTGATTGCCCGGCTTCCTTCTGTAATCTGCTTTGCAATTTTATAAAATGGCCACAGCCTTAAAAGCGCACCAATAAATGCTCAAGGTGGTGTCTGCCACATTATTTTCCAGAAAAAAATCTTCTATTTCATGTTCTATATATTTACAATGTAACAGTCACCTGGGGACTTATGTAACAATTTAACAGGAGTTGGAGCCTAGTTGCAGGAGATGGCACAGGGAGGAGGCAAAAACCAGAAGTGCAGTACAGATTAGGGGGAAATCCAAAGGTAGGGTGAGACAAGAAGTCTCACAGAGTCCAGGAAATCAGTCAGTAGCGAAGCAAAGATCCGTCAGGAAACACCAAACAGGCAAAATTTACAGCAAATTAGATGCAGCTGACCCTAATTGGAAAAGGGCTACAGCTGGATCAGCACTGCTTAATCCAGGCAAGGGGTCAGGAAGCAGAATAATGCAAACAGAAGCTGAAGCCCCCTGGTGGACAGCATGGCAGAAAACCTGACTGTGATGCTGGAGCTGTGAGTTCAAACCAAGCCAGGTCTCTTAAAGATGTTCCATTAAAAGAGGGATAATCACTGGTCAGCTCCATTTCCAAAATACTGTGGTCAGACCATGCATTAACAATGTCTATTCTTGATAGAGAGTGATGGACCCGAGAGATGAGTAAATACCCTATCTTCGGCATCGCACACCCTCCAGATATCAAAGAGATCATTTAAGTTAAGGATTTTTGTTAACTATTTTACTTGTTTTGAAATATGTCTGCTAATAAAAGCTCCTCCCGGAATTTTTTTTATCCTGAGTTGGGTCTAAGATTGAATAATAATCCCCTGCTATCTCTAGAATGCCCTCATTTACCTCATACACTTTTTCACAAATTTTCTTTAATAAAGCAATTGAAGTGACATTCGGGAGGTATAAGTTTTCCCAAGTATACTTAATATTGTTCATTTTAGTTACCAATATCATTTATCGTTCATCTTTATCCCCTAATTACAGTTTTATGTGCTGCCCATAAAGTGGTTTTGCTAATTTCAGTCGTATTATTTTCTGAAAAATAATTTAACAATGCCTTTGTAATATCTGATCTCACTATGGGATCTTCCAAGAGAGAAGTATTTAATCGCCAAGAAAAATTGGGTTTAACTGATAATCCTTTAATATGTACAATGATATCTGCATGATCTGACCACGTAATATTGTTAATTTGTGAGGTATTTAAATAGGGAGAAAGTGTTAAATTGGTCAAAAACATATCTATTCTAGAATACGTATCATGTGGATGCGAATAAAAGGTATAATCAAGTGTGTCAGGATGTTGAGCCCTCCATATATCAATAAGTTTATGAGTTATCATAAACTGAAAAAACTGTTTATCTTGTCCTCCCCTTCCCTGGGATCGCAATGTTCCCGGCTTATGACTTCTATCTATTGCTGGACAAGAAACCGCGTTACAGTCCCCACCTATCAAGACACAATCAAACGCTATGGAATCAATAATTTGGCCTATCGTATCCCAAAATCTATTATCTGGGATATTTGGGGCATATATATTCATTAAATGAAGCTTACGGGTGCCCATTATTCCAGACACTAAGATATATCTTCCTTCTTTATCCTGAATGGAATTTAAGACCTTAAACTGACATCTTTTATGGAACAAAATAGCTACTCCATTATGTTTTTGAATAGCATTCCAACAATACGCTCTATCATACCATTTATCTGTCAAGGATAATATATGAGATCTGTTAAGATGAGTTTCTTGCAAAAAAACTATGTCCGCCTGCTTTCTCTTTAATTCCTTAAACATTATCTTCCTTTTAGCAGGTGAATTAAGGCCTTTTACATTTAAGGAAATTATCTTCTCATCCATCATAATTCAACACCAATACAAGCAGATGTTTTGACCCAATAAAATAAACTAACCATATTAGCATATTGTATACCAAAACATGAAAATGAGGGGAGGAAGAGAAGAAAAAAAACCAAACACAACCATATATACATATATACACAATAAACACCTCCTGGACTTACCCAATGCCAGGAGTTAATTAGGGGGCACAGTTTTCCCAGGTCTACTTCGGCCTTGGGATAAACTGCAACTACTCCCATCAACCTGAAACCTAGATTTTTAAACTAATACTAGCAACCTGATTTTTCTTAACATAACATGGGTCCTCTTACACTTCCCTAAACGCCTCCTTAACACATATGAGCTGTCCTCGGACCCTATACAAAACCATTCAAAAACAAAAAAACTCCTATAATACAACATTTTTACTGCTGAATTACTATTGAGATTTTATTTTTTATTTTTATCAAACGCATCATTTATAAAATACATACACCTATATAATATGCTTATTTCTTCTCATATATGCCTTACTATATTATTCCATGTATACCAATATGCAATAACTTAATCCCTTCACTTCCTTATTCTCCCCTTCACAATCACCATCAGTATATCACATTATATCCCACTTCCCCCCAACAAAAAAGAAAAAAATAAATAAAAAAATAATAGATTAACCTAAATAAATGAAAATTTATGTCCTTTTAAGTTTGATTCTCTCTCTCATCAAACCATTCTCTGGGTAAAGTTGGTAATGGGGTCTTTTGTTGAAATAATGGTATTACTCCCTCTGGTGTATCCAGGCCCATTGTCTGAAAAAATCTACTTGGATCCCCCGTTGGTAATAAAGCTCTGGTTTGTTCATTATGAAAAGCAAGAAGTTTAAAGGGATGGCCCCATGCAAAGGGAATGTGATTAAGTCTCAGATGATCTGCAATCGGCTTCCATTGCCTTCTCTTTAAAAGAGTAGATGGTGAAAGATCTTGAAAAATCTGAAGCACCTTTTCTCTGTAAATAACCTCCATCCCCCTACATTTGCGGACTACAGCGTCTTTGGTGCTATGGTAATGAAATCTCACGATTATATCTCGGGGTCGTTCATCATTCCTTCGTAGACCACCTGACAAACGGTGCGCCCTGTCAATTTCCCATCTGGGTTCAGGAATGTCTGGTAGTAAGGGTCTAAAGATTTCTAAAACCAAATTCTGTACCGGACCCTCATCTCTGGTTTCCGGTATCCCTCTAATTTTAATATTATTACGTCGGGATCAATTTATAAGATCCTCAAATGCCACTTCTAAAGCGTCAAGCCTTGTGCCCCATTCCGAGCTCTGGATTAATAAATCATTATGTGCTTTTGCCACAGCCTCTACCCTCACTTCTAGGGCGGCAGTCCGATTACCAATTGCCTGGATCTCTAATCTTATTTCCTTAGCATTTCTCTCAATCTCTCCGGCTAAAAAAATTCTATCCTCTTTCATTTGTGCCAATATACATTGTATGCCGTCTAATCCTGATGTCCGCATAATAGGTATAGAAATATTAGCTGTATCAATAGGTAACATTTTACCTGATCCTCCCTCTCCCAGGTCTGGATGGGTCTGGTCTATATGGTCTGACTGGATCTCGTGGCTATCCCCATTTTTCCTGCCTTCCAGGCTGTTTGTTGTATCCTGGCAATTATTCACCATGTCAGTGCTATTCGCTGCTCCTGAAGCTGCTCGTTTTGTGGATTTTGCAGCGTCTTCATTTACATCCGCAGATTTCGCTGGCTGAAACATGGAGTGCATAGAATGTAGAGTGCTGCTCCTGGACTTCGGCTTAGATCCCTTACGTAAAGATTTCATCAGTAGCAAGCCCAGGAGGGGGTATAATATTTCCCCCCCCCTTTAAAAAAAAAAAAAAGCAAAAAAAAAAAAAAATTCCTCCTCGTTAGAGATCTGCTAAAACGCTGCCCTGTTACACTGTTACAACAATATATGCCAATATGTAACCCTTCATTTAATATTAATAGCTGTATAGCACCCCGGTCCCAGTATTAAGGTGTAAAGGCATTGTGTTGCGAGGCCTCAGTGAGAAATTATGGGGAGATAAACCCACTAAAGACATTAATAGGGCTTAACAGCTAGCTATTTATATAATGAAATCATCACATCGCACAACCTTGCAGGGATTACCAACATCTGGCCCAGACAACACGGCCATTTAAACAGTGTCACGGCTGCTAGTGTGGTCCAACACGCAGAAACTATTTAAACATATACATACAAAAGGAAAGGAAATAAAAGGACAGAGCGTAAACCAGACCTTAGAATGGCCGGACTAATACGCTAGAGATAGAGAATGGTCAAAGGGAAAGCCGAGGTCAAGGAGCCAGAAATACTCAGATACCGTTTAAACAAGCCAAGTCAGGGGAACCAGAATTCGGAATAACCAGGGAAAAGCCAAGATCAGGATACCAGGAAGTAATATTCACAAAGATAAACACACTCTAGGGAACCAGGAACAGGAAACCACGACAGGGCAAGGTACTGGGGTGAATTAGGGATTTAAATATCCCTCTCTAGGCTCTGATTGGTCAGAGGGTGACCTCTGACCCTAGAACGTGCGCATATGTTGACGTCGTGACGTCACACGCACGTTCGTATAATTTTGGGGGGTGGAGCCATGGATGGACACGACCTCATGGTCGGCGCCATCTTGGATTTCTCTGAGCGGCGTGGAGGAACTGTTCCCGGCATTGCAGGAATTGGTGCGGTCGTGCCGGTCGGGCACGGACGCACATGGTGGCAAGCCAAGGGCCGTGACAAACAGAAATAATGTGCTTTTCACCTTATTTCTCAGCCACCTAAGGTCCTTAGAAGCCCATCAAAGCTTCCTTAATGCCCATGTTCATATCCTTGTGGAACACCAATTCTTCACTCATGGGTTGCTCATCACTCATAGGTTACTTGCGCTGAGAGGGTCCCACCATTTGCCTTTCAGCTTGTAGCTTCTGCAGTGAAACTCGAGCTGGTGGAATCTTGTCTGGCTGTTGTAGAAGTCCCCATTCCCTAAGCTTCCCCAAGCTTGCTTCGGGGTCATCATTAACATCCATAGCACCATTCCGCCATACCAGCACTTTCGTAGGAATGTCACCATCTGTAGGGTATTTTATGCTTGTGTAGCATTATGGTGGTTGAAGCAAATTCCCTTCTACGTGCCATCGTCATAGCAGAGAGGTCCGCAAATATATTAACCTCTTGATAGGGTTTAGGCAGTGCTTGTAGCTTCCTAGAGGCAGACATTAATTGCTCTTTGGAGTGGAAATAATGAAACCTTGTGATGGCATTTCTGCAGTAAATCTTGCAGGTCTAGGTAAATGGTGGACTCGATCTAGAGTCCATGCTGCGTCACCCAAAGTCGGAACCAGCATCTTTCACAGAGCTGTAATATATGCAGACATCGCGTCCATGGAGATAGTATCAGCAATACCCCTGAACCGTGCATTGTTGCGGTGTGATCTATCTTCAATACAGGCCATTTTGTGCTTCAATAGGGTAACTTAATCTTGCAGTTTCAAAATCTTATCTGCCATCTCGTTACATAGTTACATAGCCGAAAAGAGACTTGTGTCCATCAAGTTCAGCCTTCCTCACATATGTTTTTGCTAGTGATCCAAAAGAAGACAAAAAAATCCAGTCTGAAGTGCTTCAAATTTTGCAACAAACTAGGAAAAAATTTCTTCTTGACCCCAAAATGGCAGTCAGATATCTCCTTGGATCAAGCAGCTATTACCCAACTAATTAGAAATTATATCCCTGTATGTTATGTTTTTGGAAGTATTTATCCAATTGCTGTTTAAACATCTGTATGGTCTCTGATAAAACCACCTCTTCAGGCAGAGAATTCCATATCCTTATAGTTCTTACTGTAAAAAACCCTTTTCTTTGCCTTAGATTAAATCTCCTTTATTCCACCCTAAATGCGTGACCTCGTGTCCTATGTACAGCCCTGTTTATGAATAGATTTCCAGATAATGGTTTGTACTGGTCCTGAATATATTTGTATAATGTTATCATATCCCCTCTGAGGCGCCGTTTTTCCAAACTAAAGAGATTTAATTTTTTAAATCTTTCTTCGTAATTAAAGTGCTCCATTCCTTTTATCAATTTTGTACTTTGTCTCTGCACTTTTTCTAGTGCCATGATATCTTTCTTTATCATTTCTTTGACCCCGAAGTGCATAACTTTGCATTTCTCTACATTAAATTTCATGTCCCATTTTAGTGCCCAGTACCCCCAATCTATCTAAATCCCTCTGCAGCAGATCAATATCCTGCTCACATTTGATTACTTTACAAAGTTTTGTGTCATCTGCAGACACTAAAACATGGCTTTCAATGCCTATTGCAAGATCATTTATAAATATGTTAAATAGAAGATGACCCAAAACAGAACCCTAAATGGACACTACTTACCACTTTTGTCCAGCTTGAAAATGTACCATTAATGACAACTCGTACTCAATCCTTAAGAAAATGTTCTACCCAAGAAGAAGAATATTCATCTAAACCAATTTCATTTAGTTTGAAGACTAACCTATTATGAGGAACCGTATCAAATGTCTTGGCAAAATTTAAGTAGATCTCATCCACTGCAATACCCTGATCTATACTTCTACTTACTTCTTCATAGAATGCAACCAGGTTAGTTTGGCATGACCTATGTTACATAAACCCATGCTGATTATGGCTAATAACAAAGTTCTTCCCAATGAATTCCTGAATATTATCCCTTAATAGCTCTTCAAATATTTTCCCAGTCATAGAAGTTAAGCTCACAGGTCTATAATTTCCAGGCAAGGATTTTGAGCCCTTTTAAAATATAGTAACAACATATGCCTTTCTCCAATCCTCCGGTAAGATTCCTGAAACAAATGAATCTTGAAAGATTAAATGCAGAGGTTCACCTATTTCCTCACTTAGCTCCTTAAGTACTTGTGGGTGAATACCGTCAGGCCCCAGAGCTTTATTTACATTAATTTTCTTTAAATGTTGTAGCACCTTGTCTCGAGTCATCCAATCACAAGTTATCTGCAAGTTCTTTGCAGCAATCATCTGCATATCTCCATAGGATTGCTGTAGGATTGCCATAGGATCCTCATTAATATATACTGAAGAAAAATAGTTATTTAAAATTTTTGCCTTTTCCTGATCTTCATTAACTAACAGACCCATCTCTGTTTCCAGTGTACCTACACTTTAATTTTTTGTTTTTTTTACAATTGATGTACTTAACAAAAATGTGGGTGTTGGTTTTGCATTCTTTGGCTATCAATTTTTCATTTTCAATTTTTAGCCACTTTAATTGCCTTTTTGCGAGCATTATTGGCTTTCTTATATCTTATATAGGATGCCTCTGATTTGTCTGATTTAAAAGCTTTAAATGCCTTTTTCTTATTTTTAATCTCGTTTTACTTCTCTACTAAGCCACATTGGTTTCAATTTGTTTCTTTTTTGTCGTGCCCCACAAAGTTCCTCTTGCCTGTTTTCCAATTGATCGGTCCTGCTGCCCTGAAATGCCAACTCTTTATGGATTGAGGCTGTAATCTTGTAAAGTCCTGCTGTAACATAGTACGAAGTTCCTGCAGCATTTTGCTAAGAATTATATCCATTGGTTCCATGTCATGCAGACTTTCCAAGGAGGAAAAGGTTTTCCGGTTTGCCGGTTTTCCGATGTCTCTTCTGCTTTGCCTAATCGGATCCATACGCTTTAGCTGCTTTGAGGGATCCATCGGGTCCGCGGGTAAGTTAATGCTGCTCGGCTGTAATTTTTTTCACAAAGGCAACTGCAATCCTCAACTGGTTCAGCTGGTTCAGCTTGCTCAGCTCGTTAAATGCTCATTAAATGCTCATTTCACGCTTTTGGGTCCACCGAGTATGGAGCAATCACTCCATGCATCCTCTCTCGACAGCAGTCGGACACGCCCCCCCAGTTGATTGCAGTTCTAACCAGCAGGGATCAGCATACACGTTTGTACTTCTAACCCTATAGTGTCCTTTAAGCAGACATTATTATTATAATTACATTTAATAACCACTTTTTGTTAGATATTCCAGCGGTATGTATTTGAAATGGAAACATATGCATTTGCCTTTCCAATTGTTGATTATGTACAGTTTTGAGTATATTGCTTTTTAATTTTGCATAATGTCTATGTTAAATTAGCATAATCCCATAAAAGCCAAGTTAAATTATAAAAAGAAAACATTATACAGAGTGTTTCATGAAAGTGCATATTGATAGAAAACTGTATGACTTACCCATTCACTCCATCATAATCTCCTCCAATTCCAATTGACTCAGGGCCTGCTATTCCTTTTATGTAATCAAAATGGTCTAAGAAATAAGAATTCATCATTACCATATGTTACAGTCAATACTAATGTTCCATTTATTAATCCTGAAAACACACAAGGTAAATAAATATTTTTAAAATATATTTTAAGATATTCCAAACTTCAAAAGTTCTTAATATAATAAACAATTAATAATGTTTGTAAAAACAATTAGGAGGTGAGTGGTATAATAACAAGACAGTCTGATAGTAAAGGTGGTGGTGTAGGGTTTCAGCTTTCACCCAACTGCTCCTTCAAACCTCTACCCTCTCTTCCCTTCAAACCTCTACCCTACCTGCACCTCTCAGGTGTCAATTTAAAATACTAACCCTGGGGTCGGGGCCAGACCGTCGCGCTGAAAGGAAGCCCTCTCATGCAGCTCTGGTCCTGAGCCTGAATAAACACTGATTTACCGCTCACAAACCAACCATTTACCTTTCAAAATAATATATCTGAATAGAGAAACCAGCCAGCATCACAAAGAGACTAGTCGGCGGCTGTAGACCCCACAAATGTGAGGACTCGGAAGGCTTGGGCCTACTTGATGGCATGAACCTGCGGCGTTATGGAAGCACCTGTCTTTCCCAACGTGCAAAAGGCGAACTGAGAGACCACACTATGGCCCTGTACCCTCCCCCCCCCAGGACCCAGGGAGGTTATCCCGGTCACTTGTTTCCTGAATTAAACTGCAAGTTTCCACACATAAGTTTATGGTCATCAGCCTGCAATTGTTGGACGTTGGATGCAGCTCTACCCGTATGTACCCAGCCACTACATGGGAAGCAATACTTACACTGTGGAAAACACCCACTTGCCTTATCAAGGAGCGGATAAAACGACCCTTAACACACTCACCCAGGAGACTGCCCACGAATCACCCAGGTGCATCGAGAGGATTGCCGACAAGCAGTGGCCTCATGGCTACCGGGCTGTCTTGGGTCGGACAGCAGTGACCTCTACCTCTAGGAGATCCAGAAACCTGGAGAGTGTTACTTCCCGTTGCTGTGAGCCCAGCTAGGCTGGTCTGTGGGGGGCTGTGGCAGACCGGTGGCCGCGGGGCCATATAGACTATGCTTAGGAGAAGTAGCCGGCGATAGAGGGGGCCCACGGAGGCACCATGTCTGATTTACCGAGACTCTACTGGGACAGTGGAGGTGCAGAGGCCATCCGTTTGGTGGACTCTAGGAGAGGGGGATATCATGGACTGGGGGGACCCTCGAGTGCTCTCCGTACTGAGAAGCATGGTGAGGGGCTTTACCCAGAGCCGGGTGTTAGTGCATAGGTTGGCACCCACGGGCACCTGACGATGGTGCATTGGGTATGGCCCTACAGAGGCTTCACATAACTCCTCACTCTCACACGGGAACAAGGGCATGAAGGAAGGCATGAGACACATTCTCAGGCAGGGATAGCTTATTTTTCTTTTATTTCCTTAATTTCTTACTTATTTTTTCTTCTTTTAATATATATAACCTGGCTGCACGTGCTTGGACCAAGATCCCTGGTGTTTACAAGAGCACCCGACTAGGGATCTTCACGTAGGGCTCTATCCCACAGGCCCCCCCACACCCTCGGGGGAACCCTTCCCGCTTTATTTTCTTTTCCCCTTCTTTTATTTTATCACATTATAATTAGCCAGATCACTAGGGGGAGATATACACGTCACAACCCAATATATAGTCTGGGCTGTGGATTCACAACCCCAGCAGCAGAATGGGGTAGATCATACAGCCTAGTTAATGACACCGTTTTTGTCACATGACAAATCATCGATAACCATGGGCTCCCAGGTGGCGACTAACATACGAGCTGCCCATGCGCTGTATCTTTCTTCTCGCATGTTAAGGCACAATGTTCACAGCTGTAACCCTGTATATTGATTTAGTTCATCGCATTACACCCTTTTTATTTTTAGGAAAAACACACAGGAAATAGGATAGAGCAAAGGAAAATTAACAACCAGACATACACTGTGTACTGATACTCACCTCTGAGGCCAACTTGAAATTTCACATATATGACCTATTACGTCGCATTGAGCCCTCGCGATAGGATTTTTTTCTCTTAAGTCCATATAATTTGTCATATTTTACTGCAATACGTTCACACTCCTAACTACAAATGCCTACAAATAGATACGACCCCTGTAGTGTACTATATTGATGCGTTGTTTTTAAGTTCTGTAAATACACTATTGCTACCATGACTAACTTTACTGAAATAATATTGTACACCAGCTTATACTGAAACATGTCCACACATGTCCACATTCCTACTGTTAATGTATGCAAACTGATGTGAATAAAAACCTTTCTTGAATGAAAAAAAAAAAAAATATTTACCCTTACCTATAAAGCCCTAACCAACTCTAGCCCATCTTACATTTCTTCAATGATTCATAGGTATGCCCCCTCTCGGTCTCTCTGCTCTACTGGTGACCTTCTCCTGTCTGCATCTTGCCTCCCCCTCACTCCCCACTGCAAATTTACACCTGCAAGACTTCTCACAGGCTGCTCCTTTTCTTTGGAACAGCCTGCCTACCCCTGTCAGACTTTCCCCTAGTCTTCAATCCTTTAAGAAGTCCCTCAAAACCCATCTTTTCATGATTGCTTATGGCCTCCAAGAGTAACTTCTATCTCTCAAACCTTCCTCTTGCTCTCTCCTAAAGGGCCACACTCCACTCTCACCTTCAGTTCTGCTACTTTCCCACCATGTGTATTTGCTGTCTCCTTCAATACCCTTCCTATTGTGTTTTTATACCCCACCTCCTCTAGATTTTGAGCTCGTTTGAGCAGGGTTCTCAACTACCTATTGTTCCGGTTACATTTTGTTATTGTCTCATTTGGTAAATTCCCCTCTTATTGTAAAGCGCTGTGGAATAAGCTGGTACTATATAAATAATAACTAATAATAATAATAATAATAAAACATAAGGAAAATTGTGAGTAGAGAGTGTTTAGTGTCAGTTAGTGAAAAATAAAGTTGAGCAGATACAACATTGTCGTGGGCTTTTTCACTAGCACCACACCAGTGGAATACTTATAAGGTGACTGGTGGTGATTACCGTTGATGACAGATGGCAGGAGGTGCCCAAAGCAGGAGGAGGTTTGGGATAATTTATTGCACAGATCCATCATAAGCCCTGCACTGCTACTGTGATGTCATCTCAAACCAAGGTGATCCATTGCTGATATTTCTGCAAGTCTGCTTGTTTGTATTGCCTTGCGTTGGCCCATCGATAAGATCAATGTGAGACAACTCTCTTGTCCGCAGTCCATGTCACCTTTTTACTCCCTTTGTCTCAATGTTTCTGGAACTATTTGTCTATAACCATCTAACACACATTCTCAACTCTAACTCCCTTCTCGACCCATTTCAATCTGGCTTCCACTCCTTCTAATTATACTGAGACTGCTCTGAGTAAAGTAACTAATGATCTGTTTGTGGCTAAATCCAAAGGCCACTACTCCATACCAATTCATATAGACCTCTCTGCTACCTTTGGCACTGTTCATCATGCTTCTTGTCCTTTTTTTTAGTCTCATCCTATCTCTCTCAATGATCTTTGAGTGTCTCCTTTCTGGTAACACCTCCTCACCTTGTCCTATCTCAGTTGGAGTTCCTCAAAGCTCTGTCCCCAGCCACCTTCTGTTTTCTCTCTATAATGCTTTCCTTGGCACTTGTGCTACTACTTTTGGATTCTTTGACCACCTTCATGCTGATGACACCCAGATCTATCTCTCTTTTCCTGATCTCTCTCCAAATGTCTTAGAACAAGTTTTCAATTGCCCTCTTCCGTCTCCAACTGGATGTCCTCCCACCTGCTAAAATTCAATCCATCTAAAACTGGGCTTTTTATGTTCCCTCCCTAAAATAATAATCCTCCTCTGTACGTTCATGGTGCACGCATCAGTATGTTCTTGTGAGCTAGCTGCCTTGATGTTATCTTTGATTCTGGCCTCGTATTTACACCTCATATCCATTCTGTCACCAAATCCTGCCAATTCCAACTAAAAAACATTGCACACATCCACCTCTATATTATGGAAGATACTACTAAGGAGCTGGATTATGCCCTTGAAACATCTTATTTAGTCTTGACTACTGCAATTCTCTCCTAATTGATCTCTCTGGACATCAAATACCTTTCTACAGTCAGTAGTGAATGCTGCTGCCAGGCTTATTTATCTCTTTAGTTGCTCCTTGTATATGCCACCCCTCTTTCAATCATTATATTGGCTTCCTGAACCCTATATGATTCAATTCTAGCCCTGCCACATTTCTGCACTAATTCACAGATATACCCTTTCTCTGCCACTTCCCTCTGTCAGCTGTCAGAGTTCTTTTTTCCAGTCTACTGTTCGTACCCATACTGCTAAGGTGTGCTTACAGGACTTCTTGTGGGCAGCTCCACCATAAGACTCTCCCCTATTCTTGAATCCTTTGAGAAGTCCCTTAAATCCCTCATCCTCAGAATAACCTATCTACTCCTAAGTTAGCTGTCATTACTCACTCAATTTAATTAGTTTGTCCATTCTCAACTTCATGCTCCCTTTCCGATTCTGCTACTTTCCAACCTTGTCACTTGGTTGCAATCCCCCTTGCTGCCCTTTCTATTGTGTTTATATATCCCACTTCTTCTAGGTTGTAAGTTTGCTTTAACAGGGTCCTCAAGAACCTATTGTTACTGCAAAATTTGTAATAGCTTTTCTCATTTGTTCTTAAAGTCCTCTTAATAATATTGTAAAGTGCTGTGGAATACGTTGGCACCATATAAATGCCAATAATAATATTAATAATAATAATTGGTAATTGCAAAAAATCAGCTAGTAGTTTTGGCGATACAGTTTCGTGAAAATGCCACCAGAATGTAAAATTATAACTGTAAATGTAGACATAATACCCATAAACAGTAAAATAATTTGCATTGTCAATGCTGTATTTATATTAGCATTGAACCAGCAATGTACAGATTGAGCTGTTCCAGATTATGTATGGCAGGTATCTGATTCAATTTGAATCTACATTGGATTAGATGAGAGATGCCAAAAGTTGGCTGAATAAATTTGTGATTCTATTGTGTGAGTACCTGAACAGGAGCATGGAGGAAGATAAGTGTGACTTTAACCATTCAATCAATGTAATAATCCAAAGTGGATTCAAATTTAAGTGTAAAGTGAATGAACCAGAAACATTATCTAAGTCAGCTATGCTCTATTTCAGCTTCTTTGTCCTTTAAAAAATTCACTTTGAATTCTCAGTTTTGTTACTAATACTGTGAAACTAAATTTATATAACATATAAATGCAGAGATGTCAGTTTTGGCCTAAAAAATATTATTTAAACGGTTACTGAAATCATCATAACCTCTACAGACAGCTTTAGTAGTTATGATGTGAGGAGTACCGTGGCCCAATTCCCTGGTGATGGGACAAGCCATTTAGTAGTGGTTTGCACCCAATGGGCTCTGATGCTCTCTGGTGGTCTAATGACATGTCTCCGGCTGCTGCAGAGCCACAGATGGCTGTTGCTATCGACATATATTGGCTGATAGCATCAGCTGACCTCTCTCAGCCAATGACTGTCATTTTGTGCAATCAAAGTTGAACAGAATTGACATTGGCCCGCTTGGAACTCTAGTTGACATCCCTAGGCTGATGACAACGCAATGACAGTGCTGGTGGTGGAGTAACACCTCCGTCAGCAGAGGGGCTAAACTCGGTATGTGTAGCATTCCATAGTCTGCACATGCAGACTTCAGGCACAATTACTACTTTAAATCACTGAGGATAAATTAGAGAGGATAAATTACAAACCTGCCAAATTAGAAATATTTGCGGATTTATCACATGCAACAAAAGCTGTATGGAAATTAATCATAATCAGCCCCTGGTTCTTTTTCTGGAACAAAAAAAAAAGAATAATGTCCATAGTTAACATAATTTGCAATAAATAAAGAGTTTATAAAGCAGGCAGATCAAGTGTCAATTATAAATCGATAAAAAATTAGCATTTGAAAATTATTCATAAGAAAACATCTGCACTTAAAGACAAAGGTAGCATTTCTCCTTGTAAGATATGGAGATTCTGCCTAAACATATATAATTTTATAAAATAAATAAAGGAAAAGAGACAGCGCCAGACAACCAGTAAGGCAGCAACCCAACAAGGGAATCCCCCCAAAACCCTAAAATACAGGATAAAAGCAAAATATAAAAGGAGGGCTGCGCCAGAATAAACAGTGTCCAGTATCAATAGTTATTGAAGATAAAAAGTCCGACCTAAAAAGGTATCCTCTCTGTCGTCTTTAGGTACAGGAACGCGATCTTCAGGTAATATATAAAAGATAAAAGGTAAAAGGAGAGAACAAACGTTTGTTCTCTCCTTTTATCTTTTATATATTACCTGAAGATCGCGTTCCTGTACCTAAAGACGACAGAGAGGATACCTTTTTAGGTCGGACTTTTTATCTTCAATAACTATTGATACTGGACACTGTTTATTCTGGCGCAGCCCTCCTTTTATATTTTGCTTTTATATATAATTTTATGTATCAAGTAAGTTAATATTTCAATGTGGAATCTGAGATTTGTAAAAAAAAAATCTGAGTTTTAAATTCTGTTTTGTGAATTATGAAGCCAGCAAACCACAGTGCCATTTGAACAGCCCCCCAAGGAGCAGATCCCATAGTAAACAGGATCTTCTCCCGCTGCTGTGAGATGCAGAGCTCTACTGGCTTTGGGTAAGACCACTCCATTAGGAATTAATATGAACTGTGGATACTTATTTCTCTACATGATTTAATCATATGATTGTCTGACCATTGGAAAATTTCCACTCATCACATATCTGTACTTATGACATACCCCACAAGGACTGTGTTTTTGCTGTATTTTTGGCTACCACTACAATGCCTTTTTGCCTTCAAGAGAGACAAAGCTTTTTTCTATTGGTTTTGTCTTTTTATTTTTATTGTGTTTTGGAGAACATGTGTTCTGAAGTTCTAGGACATTGTTGGAATCTTTCAAAGTACTTGAAACTTGGACGCTGTGTTTAACTATTTACATATATCCTAATGGAGCATTGAGTGCGAAACACAAAAAGTGTTTTTTTGAATGCAGGCAGGTATGGTTGACTGAAAATGATACCTATTAGCTTTGAGTGTCAATAGGGATGCAGTGTTTATATTTAGTAGTTGGCTGTCTTTTTTTTTTTTTTTTAAACAATTTGGGGATTTCATGTTATGGTATGGACCAAGATTTCACCAAAGGGTATGAGCTCCTTCAAGCCAACTAGGGGGTGCAGGGAGGACCAGCGAGAGCTTTTGATTTTCACTCTGGCTGCATTAGGGTGCACATGCCCATGATTAAAATAAAAAAGAAATTGTGACAAGACCTAGCTGACATTTTGCTATGAGAAATCTTGCTATTTAGAAACTCAAATATTTGAATGAAACTCTTTTTTTTCCGCAATTCTACAGTTTTGTAAATTGTATGTATATACAAGAATAGACAGATCAATTCCCTCCTCTCACATTGCTGGTTTTTATCTACTTACTAAACTAATCAGAATATCATCTGGAACATTCCGGTGTATCTTGCACAGTGCAAAGGCTGCAGAGTGACTAAATATTATTGGTGCTTTAGTTATCTCTAGAACAGCTTGAGAAGTGTTGAAGGAAGTGTGAGAAAGGTCAATGATCATACCAATTCTGTTCATTTCTTTCACGACCTCCTTAAATATGAAGAAGAAAAAAACAAAACAAAAACTTATTCACACTGCACAAAATGTCATTCAATACCAATCAAAAAAAACATTTCTTAAATTTGTATACAGCACATTGTCATTTTTTTTACCATTTCTAACATCAAAATATTTGAACAAAATTTGAAGGTTTTGCTTTTTCGAAATAAAATGGGGTATGCATTATATGTCTGTATTTGAGAACAATCAACCTATGCATTATCACCATCTTGCTCTTAAGTTTCACTTGGTTTTGTAAGAAAAAATAAAATATAAATTATTGAAATTCCATGTATTTTTCCTTAATCAAGGCAGTCGCTTTCACCTCCCATCTTTTTTTAATTCTTAAACCTGTCACTAAATTCAATTGGTCTACTTATGCCCTCAGGAGAAATTCCACTGCATCTCTCTTTCCTTGAAAAGGGTGGATACATGCATGAGTCCTCTGAACTCAAAATTAAATTATCATGCTTCAAATCTGGTTAGCCTTGTAAATTAGAACAGATACTACCCTGAGAAGCTGTGTGTGTCAGAAGTGTGTCAGTTACCGAAGCTTTACTGTGACTTAGACATGGGAGTAGTCCAGGGTTCAACATAAAGTGTCCGTATGAAACTCCACACTGTAGTTGTAGTCAGAGCAACAATCAACAGAATACATGCTCCCATGGCTCTTACACCAGCATAGGTCTTGATTTAATATTTTTAAATAAGCTTTTCTAATACTTTAATATACTTTTTGATAGTTTTAAAAAAAAAATCAAAATATTAAAAAATGATTACGCTCAAACTATAACACATGGCCTCACCCCAGATGATTGAAGTAACCCTCTACATTATCTCCTGTGTACCTCTAATCCTACTTTCTACTCCATAGCAGATTAAGACTGGTCTGGGAAAATGAGGACACACTTTCCTGAAGTAAATCCAGAAGACATCCTAGCTGCATATCACACCTAAGCCAAATACTCCCCATGGTCTTCTTTTGACATATGTTCCTGAAAACCACATATTAATATTCCCCTCATCAACTCCATTTAATGGCAAAGAACGACACATTGAATTGTTTAAAATGCGCAAACACTAAAGCCGACTTGTATTACTGTCTTTGGGAGTGCCCCTTGACTCAAACCTTACACCAATAGTATGCCTTCCTTACTGCTTAATCTGGGTTTTCTATTGTTCTATGCCTAATGAGAACAACTAGCTATAGCTCTACATGCTTTTTAATGGCATAGGGTGGGTGGGGGAATCCTGTGGACTGATGATGCGCCAAACGTTTTTCTCTGTTTAAATTTTGATATCATAATTTCGTCAGTTTGTAACGTGACTAAACTGGCTTTTGCTCATGGTCTGCTGATTAACTTCTCAACCCTGGTTGGCCAGCTCAAATCCCAGACTTAAGAAACACCTATCTCACATGGAGTTATTATTTCTCCAACTTCCTCTATACAAGGAAGGTTTGGAGGATTGGATGGGGGCTAGCTGGATTAGGAGGTGGCTCATTGCTCAATGGTTATATTTTTTCCTTCCTTTTTTATTATTTTTATGTTCTTAAATTTACAAAACTATGGAGTGTTGATTGCTGTATTATCTCTAATGCTGTGATCCTGCTTAAATTTATCGTAATGCATAATGTTCACTGAATGCTATCGGCATGTTTAATAATGTCTGACTTTCCTAATAAAAATGGATTATCAAAAAATAAATATATATTAAATTATATAAAATATAAAAAATATGATCCGTTGCATGCTCACGGCTCTTCCGACGATCAAAACCACAACAAACAGCCTAAATTCTGCCCAAAACACTACTGAATATACTGCAAGATGCCCAGCAGCACCCCAACACTGATGGGAAGGAAAACTAAAAAAACGCGCCCGGATCGGCCTCGGCAATCCGTGGATATTGGCGATCTATTGAGGAGACCGCATGGCGCAGCAAGGCCTAACATGGTGGCCAACATCGAGGACTACTCTGACAGCTCAGACGACATCCCCCTGCACAGCCTGAGAATCTGGGATATCGAGGGCTGGTTAAGTCTGTACCGCCGACAGCGGGTCACCCGGTCACCACGGAGATACTCACCTCTCTCCTCTCAAACCTGCGCCAGACACTATCCACGGAAATCTCCCAAGTAAGGGAGGATGTCAAGGGGTTCACCGCTCACCTCACCACTGTCGAGCAGATTACCCAAATGTACGCAGCGCAAGTGAAAGAACTCCAGACACAGGTGAGAGAACATTTTTTTCATTATTATTATTATCAGTATTATTTTTATTTTCTGGAGTTATTATTTTACATATAGCGTATCCAGAAGCCCTCCCATAAGTCTGACCTAATTATGCATGGGGTCTTGATGTGATGTTATTGAACACATTTGGTGGGGCATTGTAAAAGGAGGGGACTTATTGTGTATACGTTTTCCATGTTTCCTGTATTATTCTTTATTATTTATTATGTATTAAATGCATGGATCAAAATGTATAAATAGATTGTCAATATGACCAAGTGACTCTGAACAAACATTGGGATGTTCTCTGATTGCCATTTCTTTGTTTATATGCATATTCCCCTTTGAGCACCTCCTGCGGGATATCGGGGAACGCTGGAACGCATTTGTGCGTTCCAGATGTGATGATGTCATGAATTATGCCGGAGAGAGACACCGAACTTCCGGATGAGTGGAACGCAACTGCCTTCCAATGAAGAAGATTTCCGGATCTCCATATATGGTATATGGCCATCAGAATGATTATCAACAGATGTAGATTGCAGAAATGATTGGCCGGCTGGAGGTGGTGGGAGTTTTAAAAGGAGTTTGCCGATATGTACAGAATACAGCACTTTATCAACGCACATACAAGCACTTTACCAATGCTCCTGAAGAAGTCTAATATATCTAGACAAAACGCGTCGAGTTGAGCTTGTTATTTTATGTGCTTATTTTATTTTTTGTGTTTTATGTATTTTTTTGTTCCTGGTTCCTGTTACTCCTCCTCATATCTGCAGAGCTGTAACCTGGACTGAGGACCGTGTGTATTCATTGATGGGCATCTGTTTGCCTTGTATCCTGTAAGTGTGACCATTAAAGTGTATTTTCTATTTTTTATACATAATGCACAATGGTTTTTTCACTCTTTTTCTCCACATGAATTACTGAATGGTTGAATTACATACTGGATTTGGTGGAAGCAACAATTGTTTCTGATGAGCATGAATTTCCAACAACAATGTGAGTGCAACCTTTAGCTCTAGGGGGTTACTTATATGTACATTATTACCCTATGAGTGCTTTCTCTATTGTACACTTTTAGGTATATTTTGTTTTTTCGAGATGAGAGAACTTACCTCAGCTCACACTACAGTGACCCACCAACTAGCAGCCATGGAGGATAAACGCAGATAGAAGCACATTAAAATCCGAGGCCTCTCTGACACTGTGACCCCAACTGAGCTACCCCATCTCCTTCGCAAGCTTTTTGCAACCCTGCTGCCCCCTAAGCAAGCAAAGGAGATACAGCTGGACGGTATGTTTCGCCTACCCAAGCCACCACAACTCACAGGCTCTGCAACAGGCGACCTCCTGGTCAAATTTAAAAATGGGCAAGATATGGTGCCATCAAGGGGAAGAACCTCTTCAGTTTTGAAGGCATGGACTTTACATTCTTCTCAGACCTATCACGCACTACCCTGCAATGACGAAAATCCCTTCGACCGTTGACAACATCACTGGCGGCCAGAGGGGTGACGTACCATTAGGGACCATCACACGTGCTCATTATACCGCATCAGGGCACTGAACATCGAGTAACGGACATAACGGAGATGGGCCCTACAGCTTGGGACCCAGCCAATGTCGTCCAGTTTGTCCCAATTCTTAGGGGCGCAACTGAGATGAAGACTACATGACTTGACTTTGTTTTTCATGTTTTTGTTTTCTTTCTTTACCGCATACTCTATAGGTTGAGGGTTACCCCTCCAATTTACCTTTAACACAAACAGATCTCTGACTCTACGCCACTCCAAGTTTCCTGCACACACAAGGTAGGCCACCCCGTGGTCACCCACCACAGACACTGGGAATAACCCGGAAAGGTTGGCTCTACTTTACCAACTACCCCCCAGTTCCAATCAGCCCATAACATTTTGTTTATTGACAAGGAGTTGTTTATATTTTACATTAGGTATCACGTCGGTACCCTCTGTTCTTTTTGGTTGCATACGTTAGACTAGGCCATGTATCGGTCCCCACTATCTATATTGCCCCCCAGACCTCCACATGGCCACTCAATGTTGTTTCCCTGCACTCCCACAGCACAGGTATACCGGCCTTATCCCTTAGGGAGCATGACTCTCACTAGCTACCACAAATCGCGCTATACTAACGCACATCTTTACCTTGTGAAGATTATCTTTATGCTTGCTGCACACTATGCATTTCCTACATACTTTCCTTATCTGTAATAAAATGTGGTAAGATACATTGTATCACATGAGTCTTGGTACTCTAGTTACTATTCGCATCCACTGTGAATGGTTATACCAATGTGTGGATGATTATGGCATACCTCACCACCTATTTAATCTTACCTTGTATACTTATTATCCTCCCCCATCCATACAAAATTTCAGACAATTGCAATGTGTATTGTACAGCCAGAAAAAAAATACAGCACTTACTTTGCCAAAATCTGTCAAGCTTTTTTCCCTGTTTTCGTAAAAAGGGTGGATCCCTTTTGAAGAGGTCTCTGCCCTGCAAGCAAAAAAACAAAAACAAATAAAATTTGACTGCCATTTTAAACTATTATTGTCCAATATATTCTTAACTATTGTTTTCAGTTAATGGCCTTGATTTAATTCATTAGGGGGATCAGAATTTATCAATCTTTGGAAAAACTTTTTAAATGATTTTTCTACAAAAAGTAACTAATGATTTCTGTAGATAAATTATTTGAAAAAGTTTTTCTAACAGATTATTACCATTTCTGATGCTGAGCTAAACAAATTGAATCAAGGCCATGAAATATATTTAATGTAGGATTTCATCCTTGTAATATGTTTGATTTAGTGGAAATTAATTTCATTTCAAACCATTTAGACATATATAAAATCTTTTGCAACTAAAATTTCTGTACCAATACTTTTTAACATCAAAAATGGATACTATCTTGAACATTGCTGTATTGGTCCACACAGATGTGTGCAGGGACTTAATGTTATTTCAGATGGTGTGTATGTTTGAATAAAAATAAATATTTGGCTGCAAGACAATCTGATTAGATCATTGGAATTCTGGTGTGTGAAAAACAAACATCTCAGGAACAGCTAATTTCCTACAGGCCAGATTGTAATAATTCAAAACTTATCCAAAAATATTAAGTTGAGGCCATTGTGAGCTTAAGAATATACACTCCAGACTAGCAGAAATAAACTGCACATGTAATTTCCTGAATATAACTCACAGATAATATCTGCAGGCAAAGCATACAGGCAGTTGTTTTAAAGTAATAGAAATGGTCAATCATGATAGCATTTTAAAAAAACAGCAAATGCTAGACCTCTGCATGTCGAGGAAACTTGGTTCAGTCAAACAATTTTTTCAGAATTTGTTTTTTTTTTTGACCAAATGCCAGATTGGCTCGGCAAACTTTTGGTACAAAAAAAACTGATTCTGGAAGCAAATTTGATGAACTGAAAGGGCATGAAAATGGGCTAACCAGTACATATAATGTCTTTCTTTGTCCTTGCACTCTGACTGCTACTTTTTAAATGCCGGGTGCAATTTAAAGCCAATGCCAAAAATTATAACACAAATAGTGAAGGGCTTGCACTCACAGTCTTTCCTTGTAAAAAATTCCTTTATTTCATGTTCATATTAAATGTGGATGAGCTGAATCAACTGTTAGTTACTCGTGCCGAAGGAGTAGAGTACATTGTGGAAATTAGCAACATAAAATTCGGCGGAAAGCCAAATTCCTGTAGCGTGGCCCTAAGGAATCCCCAGTGCACCCTATCAAACACTTTTTCCGCATCTAATAATAGGAACACACTGGGTCTTCCCGATGCCCTAGCTCGCGTCATTAAAATTTAGACGTTTTCGAGTAACATCGGAGCCCTGTCTCCCTTTTATGAATCACACCTGGTTTCGATGTATCACTGAGGGAATGAAAGTAGAAAGCCTATTTGCAAATATTTTCACTAGCAGTTTCGTATCCGTATTTAACAGGGATATGGGCCGTAGGTTCTGGGGTTTCGTTGGGGGTTTCCCGGGTTTCGGGAGCGTCACTATATGGGCTTGTAACATTTCCGAGGGCATATGATCTGTCTCTATAATAGCATTAAACAGTTTCTCCAGGTATGGAGACTATGTGGATTTGAAGTTTATGACTTTTTCTATTTCCTCACTGGTGATCAGGTTTTGGAGCACAGCCCGTTGCGAAGGGCTTAACGATGGGAGTTGAGCTTGGGTCAAGAAATCTTGTATCTCTTGGTTCGTGGGCTGATGTGTCTCGTCATCTTCAACTAAATTGTAAAGCTTTTTATAAAATTCTGCCATAGTGTCATTTATATGTTGGGGGTTAGTGAGTTTAGTGCCTGACGGGGTGAACATGTGATGTATTTTAGATTGAACTTGTTTTTGCCTTAGTAAGGCCGCTAGGGCTTTTCCGGCCTTATTGCCTTACTAGTATTGTTTCATTTTTAGTTTAGATAGCATGTGGGTCGTTTTCTGGAACAGGAGGTCATTGATCTGTTTGTTAAGGAGGTATATGTTCGTCTGGCCTTCCTTAGTCGGGGAAATGAGTTGAGTGCTCGTTTGATCTCTAAGTTGTTTGAGAAGTGAGATATAGTCATGTTCAGGGCCGTCTTTAACGCAGGGCAAAAGGGGCAGCTGCCCCGGGCCTATTTATTCCTGGGGGGCCCAAAGCAGCTGCCCCTTGAGTCCACAACAGTTTCAACAGGGGCCCACGGCCCTTTAATATTTCACCTGACCGGGTCCCTTAGCCATGTTTCCACGCGGACCGCAACCGGTCCCCTCTCACAGTGAACCCCCGCTGCCGGACCCCTTTTTCTATGTTTCCATGTGGCTGCAGCTTGGCCCCTGTGTTTACTTTCTCCTGGGCAGCCAACGGAGGAGGAGGGGAAGGAAAGAGGAAGCCTGGTGCCTCAAACTCCCATCACCTTAGGTCAGCCACCTCCCACTGGAACCCAGGGAAGCCATCCTTCTGCCTGTAGCAAAAGTAAGGAAACGTAAATTGC
Organism: Pelobates cultripes; assembly: GCA_933207985.1. NCBI lineage: Eukaryota > Metazoa > Chordata > Amphibia > Anura > Pelobatidae > Pelobates > Pelobates cultripes. The sequence continues at coordinate 61,502,909 of OW240923.1, forward strand.
TATTTATATATGTATGTACCTGTGTGTCAGAGTGTAAATGTACTTGTGTGTAAGTGTACCTCTGTGTGTGTGTATATTTATTTTATTTATATAGCGCCATCAGATTCCGTAGCGCTGTACAATGGGTACATGTGTCTGTGTTTGTGTACCTTTGTGTCTGTATACCTTTGTGTCTGTGTACCTGTGTCAGTGTATGAGTACGTGTGTCTTTGTTTGTGTATTGTGTCAAAGTGTATGCGTATCTGTGTGTATATGTAATGTGTGTCAGTGTTTGTGTATTTGTGTCAGAGTGTATGCATACCTGTGTGTATGTGTATGTATACGTGTGTGTCTGTGTACTTGTATTAGTGTGTATGTGTATCTATGTGTCAGTGTTTTTTTGCTTCTCTGTGTTTGAGTGTGTGCATATTGCAGTTCATATACTCCTGCATGTGTGCATCTGAGTGTTTGTGCATATCTGTGTCAGTGTGTCTAAGCGTGTATCTGTGTTTGGCAATACATACACAATGCATTCCAAAGCCCACACTGCACACAAATGCCATCCCCTTTACTCTACAAATGTCACATTAACTCCCCCAATCCTATCACACTCACCTTCTCTCGCTCTGCCACACTCACCATATCACATTAATCCACCTAATACTATCACACTCACCTTCTCTTTCACGGTCACACTTGCCCCCCAGCCCAGTCACACACATCCTCCATCACTCTGTCACACTCACCTCTTACACCCTGTCACACCTAATCGTGTCATGCTCACCTCCCTCGCCCCACCACACTTCCTCCTCAAACCATGAAACATTCACCCTAACCCTGTAACATTCACCCCGCAACCATGCCACACCACACTGTCACGCGTGCCACACCACAACCTTGTCACGCGTACCGCGCAACGCTCATTCATCCCTCTAGCCCTGGCACACTTACTTTGCCACAGTCAAAGGAGCGCAGGGTTCAGGGGGCCCAAGCAAATGCTTGCCCAGGGTCCAATCACTATTAAAGACGGCCCTGGTCATGTTGAGCCCTCTTTTTCAAGAATGCCGCCCGGCTAATGATGTGACCTCTAATCACAGCTTTGTGGGTTAGCCAAATAGTTGGAAATTGTGTGTGGGCTGTACAGTTTATTTCAAAGAACAAATTCAGTTCTTGTTCCAATTTCTCTTTGTAAGAAGGATCTTGAAGGATGCTGTCATTTAGTTTCTAGGGAGAGGTGCCCCTGAAGCGGAGCTTGTCTTGTAGTGTGAGGGATACTGGTGCATGGTCAGACCATGTTAAATCACCAATTGTACGGTTTGTCAGTAAGGGAAGGAGAGGGGCCGATATGAGGATGTAATCAATACGCGAATCAGTCTTATGGGCTCGTGAGTGGTGTGTGTATTCTCGGGAATGGGGATGCGTTGTTCGCCACGAATCATACAAATTGAATTCGAGTAGTAACCATGTTAAGGCCTTGCATTGGGGTCGGAGGGCCACATGTCTACCAGTATGTTCCGGGACCGTTGTGTCTAACTGATGATCTAAAATATGATTCCGGTCACCACTTAGAATCAGATTGTGATGCTGTGGAGTGGGTATCTTGGCTAGGACCTTGCATAAGAAATTCCTTTGATTTGTATTGGGGCTATACACTGAGGCAATAGTGTACTGGGTATCATTGATAGTGCAGTATATGATGATGTATCTGCCCTGGGGATCTTTTTTTAGTTGGAGTAGCTTAAATGCCAGAGATTTATGAAAAAAAGATTGAGGTCCCTCTGGACTTGGTGGAATATGTAGAGTGATATTGTACGGGATAGTCGTGTTGCGCAAAAGAGGGGATTTTCGTGTGAGTGAAATGTGTCTCCTGGACACACAATATGTCCACTCGGTCTCTTCTGGCTGAGTCCAAAAGGACTCGACGTTTGTGCGGAGTGTTTAAACCGCACGCATTAATCGTTTGTACTTTCAGATTTCAGTGGTATGGTAGAGCTTTGGTGCCTTTTTCTTTTTGCGGTGAAAGTTGTTAGGCCTTTCAGTGTCACACTTTATGATCCCCCCAGCCTCCTCATTTTGTGGACGCCACCCGGTTCTGACCCAAATCCTCTGTGTAAATTGCTGGTAAGACCACACCTTGAATATGCTGTGCAATTTTGGGAACCTGTTCTAAAGAAAGATATCATGGCAATAGAAAAAGTGCAGAGACGAGCTACAAAATTGATGAAAGGAATGGAGCATTTTAGTTACGAAGAAAGGTTAAAAAATTTAAATCTGTTTAGTTTGGGGAAAAAGGCACCTGAGAGGGCCTATGATAACATTATACAAATATATTCGGGGCCAGTACAAACCTTTATCTGGAAATCTATTTATAAACAGGGCTATACATAGGACACGAGGTCACACATTTAGGCTGGAAGAAAGGAGATTTCATCTAAGGCTTAGAAAAGTGTTTTTTTTGTGTGTTTTTTTACAGGAAGAGCAATAAGGACATGGAATTCTCTGCCTGAAGAGGTGGTTTTGTCCATACAGATGTTTAAACAGCAATTGGATAAATACTTGAAAAAACATAACATACAGGGATATAATTTCTAATTAGTGGGGTAATAGCTGCTTGATCCAAGGAGACATCTGACTGCTATTTTGGGGTCAAGAAGGATTTTTTTCCTAGTTTGTTGCAAAATTGGAAGCACTTCAGACTAGGTTTTTTGCCTTCTTTTGGATCAACAGCAAAAATATATGTGAGGAAGACTGAACTTGATGTATGTCATTTAACTGAGAGCTAACTCAATTATCTCCCAGACACAGATGCCTGGGCGGGCTTATGTGGTTATAAATGGAGACCCCATGCTGGGGGTCTGGGTATATATCTGTGTGCTTGACTCAATATAAACTGTTCTTCACCCTACACTAATACTCGCTAGTGCTTGGGTGAGAAAGAGGTACTTTGTGTAGGAGGGTATAATCACTCTGGAGCTATATATACTGGGAAGGAACAATGTAGGCTGTAGTAACCCATCTTCTCAAGAGTATACCACCACAAAGGAAAACCAGGAAGAGCAGTACAAACCTATATTTATACATTATATATTTATTAAATATTTAAATAATGCAAGTCAACCTCAAATGTGGCATATATCAAGGTGATGCACTATCCTCAATCCTATGTTTAGGATATCAAGCTGTATGCCAAGAATGAGAGGAACATTCACTCACTGAGCCACCTAACTAAGATATACAGCAAGAACTTCAGTTTGTTGTTTGGACTAGAGAAATGTGTATGATCGCAAAAAGAGGTAAGATGATCTGGAGAGAAGGAGTTCAAGTACCAAAAGTCCAGACAGGCGATGTAGATAATAGCTGCAAGTAAAACACACGGCAACCATGAGGAAGAGGCAAGGAGGATAGCAACATCAAAGTACCTCTAGAGAGTCATACAGATCCTGAAGTTCCAGCTCAAGATCCAAGCCTTTAACATATATGCATATATCAGTCATTAGTTAACCAGCTGGAATAATAAACTGGCCAAGAGAAGTACTAGTCACCATGGATGTCAAGACCCGTAAACTACTTACTGTGAATGGAGGATTCCACATGAAATCCAGCACCCAGAGACTGTACACCAGCCGGAAGAAAGGCAGTCAGGGCCTGATGAAACACACAGCATGCACAAGTACCTCACGAAAATGACTCCCAAAGAAGAACTGCAAATAGTGGATGTGATGGAGCTCCTTGTACCTTGGCTGGGTACTTCTGCCAAGCTTGCTTCAGGGGAAAATCTGGAATCTGGCTTCTGCCCCAGTTTCTGCAGCTTGACTCCAGTCCTTCTGGTGCTTTTCCCCCCTGGATCAGGATACAGTGATATAGCTTTAAAGCAGTTTCACCCAAACACTAGTCGAGACTTAGTGAAGGGTGAAGTAGAGCTGACTTTATTGAACACAATACAGATATTTTATAGGCATGTTCCCACAGGAGGTCATCAGTTAAAACAATGTAAGTCCCTGCCCAAAGTCTTGGTGTCTAGGACATAATTAGTTTAAGCACCATAACTGCTCTACCTGCTGGACACCAAGAACAACTGTTTCACATTCACACAATAAGAGGGTGTGGCAGAACAGCCAGTTTGAACTAGCCTGGAAGTGTCTCTGGAACAATAGGACAACACCCTTCTAGAAAAACAAGGAAAGTGGGGAGAAAAATAGCAAAAGCGTGACTAAAATAGAAGATCAATCTGGGGACCTATGTAAAGTGTCCTACTTCAGCCCCCAGTGATGGCAACTGCCATCACAGTGGATGTGGCTTACATAAAATTCTGACAGTGGTTGGAAAAGGCAGGACTCAAAGACAGCACTGAGGCATTAATCCTAGCAGCACAGGAACAGGCACTCAGCACCAGATCAATAGAAGTGGGGGTCTACCACACCAGACATGAGCCAAGAGGCAGACTGTGCAAAAAGGTCTCTGAAACAATCCAGAACATAGTGGGCAGTTGAAGATGTTACAAGGAACAGCATACACTGAGAGACACGACCAATGTGCTGGGATTGTATACAAAAAAAATACGCTCAGAATATGGGCTGGTCATGGGAGATACCACAAAGAGTAGTTGAGAATGACAGGGCTAATATCCTGTGGGACTTCCAGATCCAGACAGACAACCAACCTGACATTGTGGTGGTAGACGAGGAGCGAAAGACTACAGTTGTTGTAATACCTGGTGACTATATAAATACCAAAAACTAAAAGAGCTAGAAAGGATGTAAAGTGAAGGCAGTAGCAGTCCCAGTTGGGATAGGAGCACTCAGGGCTGCAACCCCCCAATTTTGGAGGAGTGGCTTCAACAGATTCCAGGTAGGTAATCTGAGATTGCGGTCCAATCTCAATTGAAAATTTACAAAATAAAGTATTTGTTAGTGACCTAGCACATAATTATGTAGTCATGTTTAGGCTTCATTTTACTTATTTTGTTGACACTTTCACTATTTGACTTCTCTGCATAAAAAATGACTGATAAATATTGAACATAATATTTAGCAATTGTTTTGACATAGACATTGGCTGGGTGATCCAATCTTAAATTGTGATAATAGATATCATTGTTGGCATTTGTAACTGCAACCCCAGTGGAGAGGGGGTATCAGCCGTTGGGGACGTCCTTCTTCCCGGCAAGATGCTGTGTAGTAATGGAGTAGCCTTCTTTCCATCCGTGGATCCAAGTAGAGAGGGAGAGGTAGAGCTCTTACAAGAGCTAGTGATTAGCTGAGAAGGTTCCCTTTCAATAACGAGACAAAGCTACGTTTTGAAGGGTAAAGTGGAACTAAAGCTTTAATCCAACACTCTGCTTTTATGCATATTTTACACACAGTACTGCCCACAGGGTTTTGCAGAACAACCAATCAATACGTACAATACATTCAGACACTCCCAGCAATTACACACACAATCCTGTGATATAATTACTGAACACAATGGGCTAAAATAATTATCACAGGCAGGAAAAAAACTTAAATTTCCCCAGATAGCTTGAATCTTATTGCTCAATATATCCGAACAGCGCTCACATCCCACGAACAGAATAAAATCGCCGTGGAGTTTAAGTTTAGCAAGGGCTGATATAGAGATTGAGGAGGGACAAAAAAGGCACATTCTCCCATGCAATCAAAGTGGCAGAAAAAGTGTTTCAACATCCCATAAGCCCAAAGTTCTTAAAGGGCCATACACAGTCCAATAGAAGTCCAATACCACAAATGCTGTTTTTAAAGGGCACCATGTCCCAGGGGCCATAGTCAGAAGGTAGGAGGCGGGTAAGCAGCCCCCTCCAAAAACTACTGGAGAGGTCCCTTTTGCCACAGCATTGATGGAGACATTTTAATGAAGCAAGTTACTTGGGTACTCATAAATATGATGCTACAAAGAGTGTGTACCAATAGCAAAGACACAAAGGATAAAACACTGCACAAAGCAAACCAGTCCAGATTTCTTTTTCCAATATAGAGTTGATCACAAACCAGGTTTTAAATCAATAGCGTTTTATGAAATTGGACAGTATTGTATGAATTATCAAAGTGAATAGAACCCAACTTCAGGAAACACTTTTCTGTTGGTAATGGTGCCAAAATACAAAAACAATAACCATTAACAGGATTAACATGTTAATATCACATTTTGAGGTCAAGAGGCTGATACCATTGATTACATCACATGAGGAAGATTGCAGACAACCAATTAGTTAAGTTGTTATCAAGTGCATGTTGGGAGCTGCAGGGAGCACAATAACACCACCTACAGGAAGTCATGTTAGATGCATACTTGGTAGAAGCTCTGAAACTGCTTTGACAGCTGGTAGTCCAAGTTAAGGAGTAAGTTAGAATAGATGCAACAGGAGGGGGAAAGTATGAGAAAGAGAATTGTGATGGGGTAAATGTGCTGAGTGATAGGGGAGTGTATACGGCACAAGGGGACATATGAGGATGAGAAGGTGTAGTGGGGGTGAGAATAGTGATGGGAGTGCATGCAATCCACGGGTTAGTATGAGGGACAAGATTTGCGAAGGCGAGGGGATTTGCAACTTCTGTGGTGTGTAGGGCTGAGAAACATGGAACAAATGGTGCGGTAGGGGGTGAAGGTAGCCTCTTAAAGTAAAATAATTATTTTCAGATTGGATCACCCAGCCAATGTCTATGTCAAAAAAACCAGCTGTTTAGTATGTTCAATGATTCAGTACGGATGTTTCAGGTATTGTATACATGCGTGTTACCGATTTCTTTGTTTCTTTATGTTCTTTCATGTTTGCTTGCTGAAGTAATTTTTAATTGATTAAGGAATTATTAGTATACATTTGGAAACATGTTTGCAAACATTATACACCCAGGGTAGATGTTTGTGAGGTTTCTTCTGCTTGTGTGCAAAGTTTAATAATTTTCAGAGTTTTGTTTATTTAGTTACAATTTTTTTTCAGTGGTTATCAAGTAATTTTTGATGTTGAATTTGATAAATGTCTGGTGGTTCAGTTAGTGTGTAAATTCATTTTCTTCAGAAGGATTTTGGTTGCTTAAGATGGACTTTTCAACATGAGGTATATTGCCATTTTTCAATTGACCAAAGATGGGAAAAGTGTTGTTGAAAAGTATCAGAATGGTGATAATGTGATTGCACTGCCATGATTAACAGCTCAACTGTTGTGTTCAAGATGTCGATCTCTATCTAACAGATTGTAACCAAGACCTATATTGTATATTTAATACTAGACATGGAAGTCAATGTATCAATGAACAGGCTTAAATTATAGATACATATATATTAACTTCCAACAGTACTTGACTGAAAATAATACACCAATCAAAATAAAATTGATTCATGTAGTTGAAAAGGTATCCAGGGTGATGTGGCAGAGGACAGGGTGATATGGGTGAGGAAGTGAGAGATAAAGATAGAAAGGGAGAAAAAAAAAAATACAAAAAAAAATCATCTGCTTGGACAAGAGGGTTGGTGGAAGCTCCAGAATACAAATCCAGTGGCATAACGTGTTGGGTTATGGACAAAATAGTCTATAGAGTAGGTCCTAAGATATTCCTCTAGTATGAGCGAGTGCTGTTTTCCTCAGATGGTCTCAGAAAGAAGTCTTATCAATTTGCGTAAATAACAGAGATTTGGTACAGGCAGTAACAAAAATCAAAAATCTCTGTCTGGTTCCCTCTTATGTCAGAAGAAAATGTATAGTGAAGTAACAAAGTGTTGGTAATGTTAAATTTATATTTCAGGCTAGTGTCTAAAGGGGATTAGGAGACTGGATGATGGTCCCTTAGAATGAGCAAGGATGACTTGGGGTCTTCCTTGAAGAGTGGACAGTATAATCCCTGCTTGATCTGAGACCACTAACCTGTAAGGTTGTGTCCTTGGTATGGGCTCAGTGGGACCCAAGTGCTTGGTCCAGCTTCAGCCAGGAAATACTTGCAGTAGCGCTCAAATGTCCCCACTGGGGTCATTTTTATTTCTTGTTTGTTGTTTGCATAATAGTGACCTTTTAGCAGCCACTAGGCCATGGTCTGGGTCTATGAGCCAATCTGGAAGCAGTTCTTCTAGGTATCAGGTATAAAATTTTAATATAGCTGTACAGAAAGTTCTCCATGTCTTCAACAGACTCCGGTATATCTCTGAGATGCAAATGAGATTAGTTGGGTCCTTGCTTGCATCTTTGAGTTGAATTGTGAGTACTTTGTTACTAGGTTTATTGTGGCCTGTTCTGGCACAATTTTAGGGTGCTCCAGAGCACCTAGAAAGTTGCAGTTGCCTCAAGCAGCAGGGAATGCAGGTCTTATCTCTAGCACACAAAGGTTTAAGTGAATGAAAATAAACCATTGCTTGTTGCATTCAAGTATTGATATTGCAGCATATTTTATTTTACATCAGAAAAAGTGTGTGTAATATATATATATATATATATTATATATATGTGTGTGTGTGTGCATGTATGTATGTGTGTGTGTATATATATATATATATATATATATATATATATATATATATATATATATATATATACATACACACACACACACATTCCATGTAAATATAAAAAGATATATACACATTTTTTTTTATGAATGCTTATTTCCCAGATAGAAGATGAACATTTATGGGCATGGATTGTGAGGTTAAACTTTGCTAACTGTTAAAATATTTATTTCACATATTTTATGGTAAAGTTCAAAGAAAATGGGTGGGGAATGACCACAATCAAAGCCAGAAGGTCTGGGCAATCTTTAGTACTATACCTTGAGCAGGTTGCCAATATATCAGAGACATGAAGTTCTCCTCTGAACCTATACCTGGGGAAGGGATTCCAATTCAACTAACAAAGTGATGGGTAGCTGTAGATATTTAACCTATAGGGACCATGGAATCATGACTTAGACAAAAGACTGGCTTAGCATTATAGTTTGATAAAGTCAGTCAGAGTAGCTGACAAACAGCTACAGTGCCAAGAGCCCACAAACTAAAAACAAATGTACCTCATGGTTGAGGTGAGGGCATAGAGGGAATATTTGGATGGGTTTCCTTTGGTTATAAGGGTGTTACCAGGGACATGACCACCTATTTTTTTTTTATATATGTGAGGAACATGGAGAAAGCCATGATAAAAATGGTAACAAGAACTTTCTGCTTTAGTGGGAATTCATGCTAATTTTATTTATTTCATTTAAAAGCAAAAATGTTAGTAGAACTTTGTAAAATGGTGCATATAAAACAACCCATTTGCAGTATTTCTGCGTATTATTCAGCAATAAATTACAATTTACAGTAATTGTAATTTATTGTTAATGAAGTGTAACTGTTCTAAAATTGTTACGACATTTAACCTCTGTGCTACATGCCACTTCTAGTAAACTGTCTTAAATTACCATGGAGTGTTGCAGGTATGGGTTAGAGTCATATACCTGACTCCCAAGTCATAAAACATCCTCAGGGTGCCCAAACTATTGTCTATGACATGCCCTCCTTCCAATCCAATCAGGCATGCAATCCTTGTGGAGTTAGAAATACCTGTAGGAAAAAGTGGAAACATTTGTCAAATCTATCAAATGCTTGTCCTTAGAAATGCTTCCTAAATATTGAACATTGGTTGTTGTTTATAGTTTGTTCATTCAAAGAGTTATTTAAATATATTTTCGATATAGTAAACATCAAAATGCACACATAATAGAGAATAGCTAATATAATTAGTAATTTGTTCATGTGATTTTTCTCTTTCTGAGCAGGAGTAGGTAAAAACAGCTGCTGTTAACAAACTAATTCATGATTTTTTTTACTAGTTTGTATTATAACGATTGTTGGCAGTAAATCATGAAATATATATTTCATCAAGTGGTAGAGAGGTCAATACCAAGATTATTGTTTGTTTATGGGTATTGTGCGAACTCTCAATCACTTTATTTTTCATAATTTATTGTTCAACATTTGTTTCTGATAAATATTTCTAAAGTCTTCTATAAACCTAGTTGTTCATAAAAAGATGTAGTAAATAAAATTAGTGTGGTGAGCATATTATTTTTTCCTTATATAAATCAAGGTTAAACCACAATTTCCTGCACCATATGGTTATATTAGTAGGTAAATTAATGTTTATAAAGAGGATAGTTTTTATAGCTTCGAGTTTGGAATAATTTATAGATAAAATCAAGAGGGAATAGTTGGAAGGAGATCCAATCCTTAAAGGGACACTATAGTCACCAAAACAACTTCATCCAATGAGCATATTTGGGATGTGCTGGAACAACAAATTAAATCCATGAAAACCCTACCTCGCAAGCCCACGCCTCCACATATCAGAGCTGTTTTGGCAGCATGAGGGTGCCCTATATGATATTAGGCAGGTGGTTTTAATGTTATGGCTGATCAGTATAAGTTACAGGGCAGTCTTAACAGCATAAAGCAGTGCACTTGGGCCCATACATATATAGAATAGCATGTGGCCCCAAGCTTGCCAACCCTCACAGAACGGACGGGAGTCTTCAGGAATTGAATTCACTCTCCCAGTCTTCCGCGCAAACTTTAATATCTCTGGTATGACAGTTTTTTTTTTAATATATTATATTTTTGTCAATTTTTTTTCAATGCAAACTAAACAACTGAGATTAATAGTAATTTCGGAGACACATGGGAAACGAGACAATGCTTCTAGCATCCCCCCTCCAGGCACCCACCACACATGCATGCTAGAAGAATTGTCTTATTTTCTACATGTCTCTGAAATTACTTAGAATTTTAACTGTTTGGTTTCTATTAATTAAATAACAAATTTTGTCATTCCGGAAAATATTAAAGTTTGTGTGGGAGACCAGTAAAGTGACTTGATTCCTGGAGACTCCCTTTAAAGTTATATAAAACAGTCTATATAAAAAATAAAATATTGACTCATTAATTTTGACTTTAAAGATTATTACTTTAATAAGGGGAAAAAAGCTGCATAGTTAAAGGACCACTCTAGGCACCCAGACCACTTCAGCTTAATTAAGTGGTCTGGGTGCCAGGTCCAGCTAGGGTTAACCCATTTTTTATAAACATAGCAGTTTCAGAGAAACTGCTATGTTTATTAATGGGTTAAGCCTTCCCCCAAAGACTCTAGTGGCTGTCTCATTGACAGCCGCTAGAGGTGCTTGCGTGCTTCTCACTGTGATTTTCACAGTGAGAGCATGCAAGCGTCCATAGGAAAGCATTGTAAATGCTTTCCTATGCGACCGGCTGTATGCGCGCGCAGCTCTTGCCGCGCGTGCGCATTCAGCCCAGGAGGAGGAACGGAGGAGGAGAGAAGGAGGAGAGCTCCCCGCCCAGCGCTGGAAAAAGGTAAGTTTTTACCCCTTTCCAGAGCCGGGCAGGAGGGGGTCCCTGAGGGTGGTGGCACCCTCAGGGCACTATAGTGCCAGGAAAACGAGTATGTTTTCCTGGCACTATAGTGGTCCTTTAATAAATGATTTGGTATGAGTTTTTCACTCTTACCTTGTGACGAGGTCACTAGTTCCAGCTCATCATACTCTTTACACATCCGTTTAATGACATCAATTTGTTCCAGAGCCAATCTAACAGCATCTTTATCTTGAGCACTGCATAAAACATATGCCGACCAGAACTGAAATAAACAATATTATGTTACTGAAAAAAAACACTGTTAAACCAAAATGATTTGCATGAACATTGCATATATATTTAAAGAATTCCCCCACCCACTTTACAGATTAATTTATTAAATGCACAATTTGTTTTGTTTATTTATAAAGTTTTCTTTTTTTAATGTAGATATTATAAAAAAAAATAAAAAAATATATAATGTAACTTTATACACAGTGTGACGGTAGTTGCAATCACTGGGGGCTGAAGATGGACACTTTATGGAGGTCCCCAGATTGCTCTTATGTTTTAGTCACCCTGTGCCCGTTATAGGTACAGGGTGTGTAATGTATTTGTTTGTTTGTTATTGTTTATTTTCCTTGTTGTTTTCTTAGAAGGGCGCTGTCCCATTGCTCATTGTTGACTTATTGTACAAAGGTAAAACAGGTGGGAAGGTAATTAGTTCATGTTTTTGTAGAATAGCTTTTGTGCAATGCGTTTTGGTGTCAAGCGGGTAATTCAATTATGGAGTCTTAACTTAATTCTGTCCTAGACACCAAAACTCTGGGGAGTGACTTGTATTCTTTTGTTTGCTAGCCCCCTGTTGTGACTACATATACATTATATATATATATACATTATATATATATATATATATATATGTGCTGTAGTTCAATAAAGTCATTTCTACTTCACCTTTCACTAAGTCTTAAAGAATGCCAGGTAAAATTGTAAATAAATGTGTATAAAAAGATAAGTGGTACAATTAAAAGTTACCAAATATACTTTAATATTTAAAATTACACAATATATTAACCATAAACGCGTTTCGCCAATACGGCGTTATCCCCATATTGATAACGCCGTATTGGCGAAACGCGTTTATGGTTATTATATTGTGTAATTTTAAATATTAAAGTATATTTGGTAACTTTTAATTGTACCACTTATCTTTTTATACACATTTATTTACAATTTTACCTGGCATTCTTTTATCTCACCGGACTCCAAGTAATCCTAGGTGGGGATTATACCACCAACGCTAACAACAAGGAGCAGTTGATCTGCGCCTATCTTGTGAGTACCCACTTTTATTATATATATTTTATGTAAAGCTTTTATCCAGAGAACACTATTGGCTGTTTCTTTTTATCCAAGTGTTTTTCATACTACGGACGGAGGAAATATACGAAGGAAATTCACTCCATATCCCATAAGCGGGGATCAAACCGCTGTACGCCTTTTACACCAGAGCGGGTTCTAGCTCTTTCAAATGTGAGTTTGCAATCAAGATTTATATTTCTACTTCCTCTACTATCAAAATATACTACACTATTTGGTTCTGTATTTGTTTTTATCTCTTGCATATGAGCCGACCTACAAGGAAGATATAAATAAGGACTATTGTTCTGGACCAAGTACCACCATACAATATAACTCCAACAGACGTTTCCAGATAAGACTTTCTCCTTTTATCCACTTATTTTATCTGGACTATTCGTATTATACAGAGTTTTATTCAAGCGCAGCCCTTACTTTTATTTATTTTTATCTCTTTGTGTTATGTTTAAGGGTTTTTGAGGGATTCCCTTATAGGGTTTGTTGTGGAAATAAGGTCTGCACATATTTCCTAGTTAGTGAAAATGTCTATTTACTCATTCCACGATATATCATATATAAAGCTATACACACGTGCTCTAATCAAGATGGCTGCTAGAAGCTTCTAACCCCCTCCTCCCCCTGCCCCTTTAATACCGACTAACTACCTCGTGCAGCAAGATGGCGCCGGGAAACCGTGGGAGACCCTCATGGACCTGGTGACATGAAATATTGACATATTTTTGGCTAGTAAAATGTCTATTTACTCCATTTAGTTATACTCAATATTATTCAATAAATTACTAAACTGACCACTAGATGTCACTCAGGAGTACCCCACCCATCGACCAAACACTCTAATTTTCAAGATGGCGCTGGAATCCGGGGGGAGAACTCCATGACGACAGTAATGACATAAGAAGGCACACCTTGTAGGACGTGCTTTGAATAAAACACTTAACACTTAACCAATTATTGATGTATTATTCCATGTTATCTCTGACAATGCTTATGATGTAATTTTGCTTTAAAAGGGACCTGCCGTCCCCTCTGAATAAACATTCCTCAAGTTATTCAACACCCTGGAACCTGTGTCTGGTGTGAATTACTTCAGGGAGCGTGCACGCATTGTTTCATTGATTTGACCAGGGGCAGATACACAAAGAAATAATCAATGTATTGATTGATTTTTCCATTACAATTGGCGCCCATAACATGGGGCCCCGGATTTGCCGGTTCGGAGGGCCGGATACCAAGGACCAGAGCGGACCCCCAGAAAATGGGACAACCGGAGCCTGATCACCTCCATAATACAGCCGTTGCCTGTGTTATTCTCCTGTTTTGTGTTGGTCTGTCTCGGAGTCCACTTCCGGCTTCCAGAAGGCTACTAGAGACAGGTAATTAGCTCATCCGGTGTGCCCTTTTTTTTAAACGAACCTGTCCATTGTCTATCTGCCTCCTGTACTTGTTTGAATGTGTGTGACGGCCGGTGTATGTGTTTTCCCCCTTTTTAAAAGACAATAGCTTGACTGCCTAGCGGGCAGGGAACGCATTACAGCCGGTGGGGCTGGGTTTTATCTGTTAGCTTGACTGCCTAGCGGGCAGGGAACGCATTTTATATGTTAGCTTGACTGCCTAGCGGGCAGGGAACGCATTTTATATGTTAGCTTGACTGCCTAGCGGGCAGGGAACGCATTTTATATGTTAGCTTGACTGCCTAGCGGGCAGGGAACGCATTACAGCCGGTGGGGCTGGGTTTTATATGTTAGCTTGACTGCCTAGCGGGCAGGGAACGCATTACAGCCGGTGGGGCTGGGTTTTATATGTTAGCTTGACTGCCTAGCGGGCAGGGAACGCATTACAGCCGGTGGGGCTGGGTTTTATATGTTAGCTTGACTGCCTAGCGGGCAGGGAACGCATTACAGCCGGTGGGGCTGGGTTTTATATGTTAGCTTGACTGCCTAGCGGGCAGGGAACGCATTACAGCCGGTGGGGCTGGGATTTTATGTTAGCTTGACTGCCTAGCGGGCAGGCAACGCATTACAGCCGGTGGGGCTGGGATTTTGTTTGATTACTGCAGAGTTTCATTGGTACTTGTGTTATAACGGGGCCAGCCTGGTGGGGGAGGGCTGGGGATTGCTACATTTTAAATATTTGGTACTAGTGGTGTTAACATGTACATGGCCATTTTACTCTCTGTCATTTTGTGGTTTTTTGTTTAATTGTTGTTACAGTGTGGGTACCCTTGGTGTGTGTGTGTGTATAGTGTGGCTAGTTCTGGATTCTGGGGTTTACACTCATCTCTATGTTTGTGATTTTTGCAAATGTCTTCTTGTTAGTGTCCTTTATCTCTCCTGTGTTTGTTGCCCAGAGCTGTGTTAGTCACCCACGCTCGCCCCCTCCGGTCTGTGGCCACCACCCCCGGGTGCACAGACCATCGTGACTAGTCTACGTTTTGGGAAGACGCACGGGTCCACCGTGGCAGTCGAGCACTGTAGACTTTCCTACTTCTTCTTCCCTCTCACTTGGTCTCCTTTACTTGGCAGACCTCGCTTGGTCAAAAAGGGGCAAGTACATGCTAGACCAGCTAAGGGGTATTTGGATTGTGATATTGTTAAAGAGAGGGCAGGGGAAGAAGCTATGCTGAAAAATGAAAAAGTTAGCAAAGATTTCTGGTTTCCAAACGTATAAGTCTCTGTCCTTCTGTCTTGTTACTTTACGGCACTCACATGGTTAACCTTCAAGCCTGCAGTTTTTTCTCTCTCCCCTTTTTGCATTCTGCCTCACTCCCCCCCCCCCTTTGCTTAAGGGGGAGGAGTGACATGCCTGCACTTCGGAGCTACCGATAAGAGTTAGAGACGGGATTTTTGCTGGAAAATATTCTAATTGTGTAGTATTGTGTACATTGTTACATACATAGATGTTGTCAGGCAGGTTATGGAGCTATAATTGTGTAATAATATTATTATTATTGCCATTCGCATGGCGCCAACAGATTCCGTAGTGCTATATATATATTTATAAATTATGTTTTGTGATAAAGTAGTGAGGATTGTGGGGGAGACACAAGAATGTAGCTCAGTGTTGATTACGGAGGTTAGGTAAGTGAATCTGATACAAGAATAGAGGGAATATGCGAAGTTGTTAAGTAGTATGTGAAGAGGAAAGTGATTAATGGTTGGAGGATGATAAGGGAAATTGGTTGAATTCCGTGAGTTTATTTTCCTTTATGTTATTTTAAAGTACATTTTTCTATGGACAGCTTTATGGGCTGTTAAATGCATAATGTTCTCAACTGTCTTATTTAACCTGCCAGGTCTGTTCATAGTTTAGTATTTCATTTTGCAGAACGGAATGTTGCTTCTCTGACTTATTTTATTAGTTATAATATAGTGTATTGTTGAAAGTGCGTCAGCCACCACCCTAAAGATGGCGCCTAGTAGAGAAGGAGGTTGACCCTGCCAGTCCCGTGACCTATCTACAGTCACGGTTGCTTCTAAAGTGACGTCACTTCCGCCCTTACCATGCCCACACCTCCTGTCTTCCTTTCCCACACCTATCATGGACGTCACCTAATTTCCTCCCTTGCTGTCATTTCCTTCCCCGCCCCTGTCATGGCTGCCTCCATCATGAGGCCTACCCCTATTATGCTCGTCCTATTTAGAGACATGTTGTTTTCCTTACACTCTACATATTATGAACAGAAACATTATAATTACTAAAACAATCATGCCATTCGTTTCCCTGTATCAGAATTGTGTCCGTGATAATATTTTAAAAAAAAAAGGGTTGCTAAAATGTCATTTGCACCTGTGGTGTGACCTACAAATGAGTTCTGTTGCGCACGAATATAAGAGCATAACAGCTGATTATCCTGATGAATATTCATTAATGCCTGTGTCTTGCAACAAGGGAAATTGCAAAATAATGCAAGTTATTTTAAACATTGTATCCTTAGTTAATAGAATCTTACTAGTTACAAATCGTATGTTTACAGTAACATCCTTTACGTTAAATGACATTCCTCCGCCTCCCTGTCCCCCGCCACCTTTACCTATGCTTGCCTCTGCCTCAGTTCCTAATCCAGGTCCTGCCCTGCCTGTTCTTACCCCGCCCACCGAGGTCTCCTCCTCCTCCTCTCGTCCCCTCTCCACCTCGACTGACCCCTCCCCAGTGTTACCCACTCACCCGTCTCCATCCGCTGCCCCGCTCTCTGCCCTCTCGACCCTTACTCACCCCACCGCCCCAGATCCTCCAGACCCTTGTCCTCCCACTGATCCCGCTTCCCTTATGCCTCCGGACCTCTCTTCTCTTCTCTCCATCCTCTCATCCTCTACTCAACTCTCTGCCCCCACACCTCCCCTCCTTCCGTTGATCTTGCACCATTAATAGCTGCCCTTTCTGCCTCGCTCCATCATCCTGCAACTCTCCCAGGCACCCCTCCCATCCTCCAGGCTGATCCTCCCGCTATCCACACACTGTCACCTCCCCCCGATGTCCCTGCCCCTTCTACCTCGTTGTCCCCTCCCCTCCCGGCTGATTTGCCGTCCCTAATCTCTGCCCTCACCGCTCTGACCCAGATTCCCATTTCCACCCCTCCAACCCCTCCTCCAGTGTCACCTCCTCCCGATGTCCCTGCCCCTTCTACCTCGTTGTCCCCTCCCCTCCCGGCTCCCTCCAACCCCTTCTCCAGTGTTACCTCCTCCCGATGTCCCGGCCCCCTCTACCTCGTTGTCCCCTCCCCTCCCGGCTGATTTGCCGTCCCTAATCTCTGCCCTCACCGCCCTGACCCAGCCTCCCGTTCCCACCCCTCCAACCCCTTCTCCAGTGTCACCTCCTCCCAATGTCCCTGCCCCTTCTACCTCGTTGTCCCCTCCCCTCCCGGCTGATTTGCCGTCCCTCACGTCCCCCTGTACCCGCCCCTATGTCTCCTCCTCTCTCGGCTGATTTGCCATCCCTAATCATTGCCCTCACCGCCCTGACCCAGCCCCCCGTTACCACCCCTCCAACCCCTTCTCCAGTGTTACCTCCTCCTCCCGATATCCCGGTCCCCTCTACCTCGTTGCCTCCTCCCCTCTCGGCTGATTTGCTGTCCCTAATCTCTGCCCTTACCGCCCTGAATGAGCCCCCCGTTCCCACCCCTCCAACCCCTTCTCCAGTGGTAAGCCATCCCGATATCCCGGTCCCCTCTACCTCGTTGCCTCCTCCCCTCCCGACTGATTTCCCGTCCCAACCCTCTACCCACGCTGTTACGACCCAGCCCCCTGTTCCCATCCCTCCGACCCCTCCCCCGGTGACCCCTGACCCAACCATGGCCAATGACCTGTCTAGCTCGATATCCGCCCTCTTCTCTGCTGTTACCTCCCTGGTTAATTCCGCGATTCCTGCCCCGCCTCCCACTGATTTACCTCCTCCACCTCCTCCCTCTGATCCTCCAACCCCTTCTCCGCCCCCGGCTAACGTCCCCGAGCCTTCCGATCCAATCTCTGCCCTTGCTCACGTCCTTAATACTCACCTATCACGCCCATCCCAGCCGGCCCCCTGCTTTAGAGGCCCGTGCATACCCTCCGGCTCCTGCTGATGGGTTTGACACGGATGATTTCCAAGATATTCAGCCCCTACCTCGACAAAGCTGCCTTGCCCGTGCTCCTATGCAGTCCAGCCACCCTCCCACTTCTACCCGCCGGTACCAAGGACCCGACCAGGCCCATTTAGATTTACTGCAATAGGTAACTGGCAAGCCTGTGTCAGCAACCCCTGCCATGGCAGTGTCTGCGGGGGAGGGCCCTTAGCTACTGTAGTTCTCCCCGTAGAGGGTCATCCAACTACCTTTCTAGTTGACACAGGTGCAGCCCGTAGTGTTCTTAGGGAACAAGACCTGCCTGACACCTCCTTTTTGTCAGACACCGATGTCTCCTGTGTTGGGGTGGATGGTACACCCCGCAGTAGCCCCCTCTCTACACTCCTGCATGTTGGTTCACACATACTCTCCCGTTTTGTTGTTTCTTCTACTTGTCCCATTAACCTCTTGGGTGCTGATGTTCTTTCTTGGCTCCAGGGTCCAGTTAACTACACCCTTATCACAGACAGACACCACTGTACTCTGCTCACTGCCCATATTGTTGAACCTCACCACATCCACAAGGAATTCACGGGTACAACAAACCCCCAGTGCTCTGGACCGTATCCCACAAAAGCTTTGGTCCACCGGCCCAGATGACATCGGATGTCTACAAGTGCCCCCCGTTGTGGTCAAGCTCCTGCCAGGAGCATTACCCCCCCCGTAGGCCACAGTATCCTCTGAAACTGATGCTATCACCAAACAAGTCGAAAGCTCGCCAAAGGTGTCCTCATTAAGTATGTGTCTCCATGTAACACTCCCTCTTCCCTTTTTCCCTGTCAAGAAGAGAACTGCTAAAGGACAACCTGACCAGTACAGGATGGTCCAGGACCTTTGTGCTGTCAATGAGGTGACTGTCAATGATACTGCCATTGTTCCAAATCCACATACTCTCCTATCTCAGGTCCCACCTACAGCCACGGTATTCACTGTAGTAGATCTGGCTAATGCATTTTTCAGTGTGCCACTAGACCCCTCCTGTCGCTCCCTCTTCGCTTTTACCCATGAAGGACAACAATACACCTGGACTGTCATACCTCAGGGGGCCCAGAATTCCCCCACTCAGTTTGCCCGTGCCTTGTCTTTGGTACTAGAACCCTGGCAGAAAACTCACTCTGATGTTGTCCTACTTCAATATGTTGATGACCTCCTTCTCTGTGCTCCTGATTCACTTATTGCTGAACGTGACTCAGAAGATCTCCTATGTTTTCTCGCTGAAGCCGGTTGCAAAGCTTCCAAATCCAAGCTGCAATGGTGCCGGCCCTCTGTGGTCTTCTTGGGACATTCTCTTTCCCATGGCACCAGACGTCTAACTTCTCAGCGTGTACAAGCTATTTTGCAACTCCCATTACCTGCAACACATCAGACTCTTCATGCCTTCTTGGGTCTCATTACATACTGCAGGTCCTGGATACCGGAAGCCTCAAAGCTCATGCAGCCACTCTATGACGCCCTCAGGTGTGAGCCCTTTCATCTCACCGAAGAAGCTATTACCTGTTTCCAAAATCTGAAAAGAGCTATTGCTTCTGCACCTGCTTTGGGCTTTCCAAACTACTAGTTACCTTTCAATCTGTTTGTCTCAGAAAAGTCTGGACATGCTCAAGACAGCGACCTATTGGCTATTTTTCCTGCATGCTCGACCCCGTTGCTAGGGGTAGTCCCTCCTGCCTCAGAGCGGTGTTTGCTGCCAGTGTCCTCTTGGACAATACTAATGATTTTGTTCTTGGTCACCACCTCACGGTGTTGGCCCCTCATGACATTACTGCAATCCTGCAACAAGTTCAACCTAAGCACCTTTCTTCTCAACGTTACCTTTGTCTACAAACATCCTTACTGTTACCTGACAATGTGAAACTTCAGCGATGTCTCTCCCTGAACCCGGCCACTCTTCTGCCACTTCCCAAGGGGGGGAATTGTGCATTACTGGTATAGCCTGGACATCAACCCAGAGGTTCAAGCAGATTTGCAGCTGCCTGCACTTGCACCCCCACATGATGAACAATCAGAAGCCCTACTTCACTGCACCTTATGGTTTAAAGACAGACCAGGCCCTGATATGAACTATGAGGAAGAATTATTCCAGCTCAAGGAAATTCAAATTACCCTGACTGACTTGTTATGGGACCCCACAGGTACCTTGCTCATCTTAGTCCATCTTCCAGAGAACATGACACATCTCTACCATCATTGGGAAACAGCTATCCCACACATATCTCTCACCAGATCCCCCGACACCTCATGGAAAGACCTAGTACCGATGGCCAAGACCTGGAGTCAAATGAACCAAGAACAACTGACTTCTACGGGGATCAACAAAAAGACTATTAATTACTGTACAGCAGGGTACCCAAGGTACCACACAGAAGCCCGTGAAGACCCACTCATCACAGACTGTGACCTAGATATTCCTCATGATTGTTTTGAACAAATTAAAATGGAAACTACACACCTACCAACTGTCTATGAAGCTGCATTACTCAACCCGGACCAAACACTATTTGTGGATGGGTCAAGATTCGCTAATGAACAGGGACAATATCACACTGGGTATGCAGTCACCACCGGATGTCAAGTATTACAAGCAGCAGCCCTACAACCAACCAAGTCTGCTCAAGAAGCAGAGTTAACAGCCCTAACTGTGGCCTGTAAATTGTCTGAAGGCCTACGTGTCAACATCTATACAGACTCAAGATATGCTCTGGGAGTAGCACATGACTTTGGTCTAATTTGGTAGCAGTATTAAAAGTAAAAGCCCACGGAAGGCTAGACTCAGAAGAAGCACGGGCAACCACTTAGCTGATCAGGCTGCTAAGGAAGCAGCACGACAAGGATGGGAAGTGGACAGAAGAGTGGCCACAGACGCAGTGCCCATCTACACCATGCAGACACTGCCTACGGATCTTAGGCTTCTAAAGGAACAACCAGCTACTGCTACTCCCCAGGAGAAACAAAGTTGGAAGAACAAAGGAGCTGTACTCCGTGATGATGTTTACACTACCAATCTCAAGTTTTGCCTACCCAGAAATATGTATCCAGCGGTGGTCCAATGGGCCCATGGGCCAGCCCACCTATCAAAACATCTGATGAACTCATTGATTGACAAGTATTTTGAAGCACCAGGCATCACTACCTTAACACAGAATTACTGTAAATCTTGTACTATATGTGCTAAATGCAATCCTGGAAAGATTATAAAGACCGCACCTAATCACCTAGCCAAGCCACAATACCCCTTTCAGAGGATCCAGATTGATCACATTCAGATGCCAAAGAGTGGACATTATGAATATGCATTGGTCATAGTGGACATGTTTTCAGGATGGCCAGAGGCCTTCCCAGTGACTAATCTCACCACGAGGACTACAGCCAAGTATCTTTTGACGGAAATTGTTTGCCGATATGGAGTTCCAGAAGTGATTGAAAGTGACCAAGGGACCTCCTTCACTGCCTCGTTAACACGGGAAGTCTGGTCAGCACTGGGGGTGACCCTTGCATTCCACACACCATATCACCCACAGAGTAGTGGTAAGGTAGAGCGCATGAATGGCACTTTGAAAGCCAGAATGCTTAAAATGTCACAAGAAACTAACATGCCCTGGCCCGAGAGTCTCCCATTAGCGTTGTTTAGCGTGAGGTACACTCCTAGAGGAAAATATAGCCTATCACCTTATGAGATTTTATTTGGTACAGCACCCAGACTAGGTTGTTACTTCCCTCAACAACTTCAGATTCAGTCAGATGCTATGGTAGACTATGTGACTGCCCTCTCACATGCCTTGACCAAAATACATGCCCAAGTGTTTTCTTCTATTCCAGATCCTGAGTCGAATACAGGTACACACAAGCTGCTTCCTGGTGATTGGGTTATGGTCAAGACGTTTCTCAGGAAACACACCCTAGAACCGAGATTTGATGGTCCTTATCAAGTGCTCCTGATTACAGCAACGTCAGTTAAACTAGCCGGGAAGAGTTCTTGGATACATGCCTCACATTACAAAAAAGTGCCTGCTCCAGAAGAGGCTAATCCTGCTGAAATATGAATTTATTATGTGTCGTGTGTTTTCTTATGCTGCTACACTTTGCCTGGGCCCAACAAGTGGCCATAACCAAAGATAATCATGTTTACACTTTCTGGTACAATTCTTCTAACACAGATGTAGCTACACACACCTTTGATTACTGTGACATAGTTGTTTGCACCTTTTCCACAAACACAATATGCAGCCATATACAAAGACATACCTAGCAAAAAGGCTCACCTCACCAGATTGGGTAGGAACCACTCACATGACTATTAACCCGTTAAAACCACATATTAAGACTCTACATGACATGGTAGCTATAGCCAATCCTACCTTTGAAGACACTATGGCGGTAGAGACTGGGTTTTCAGACACTAATTTGTGGCTAGAATGGATGAGGTATAATGCCAACTCACACAATAAGACTAATTGCTATGTATGTGGAGGAGCTAGGCCCCATCTGGGTACGGTACCTCTAAGTTTACCTCCCGAAGTAGAATTATGTGTCCTAAGCCTCTATGCACAGTCCACCACAAATTCCTCAACATGTGAATCATGGAAAAGGGTTTACCCAATCACTCATGGATATGTCAAGCCACCTGATGGAGTCACCGTGTATCCAGGTAATTACACATGTTATGCTATACTTAAGAATACTGGTGTGTATCTGGGCAGATTTCCATCTGGATATTGCTCAACCTACCATAGCCCACCTGTGTCACTGCTAATAAATCATGCAAAGACCATTGGAGATATCTATTGGTTATGTGGTGACAGACAATTGAGGGCCCAACTAGCTGGGCAATGGTGGGGGGAGTGTGCCCTAGCCAAAGTTATAATGCCTATCCACATTATTCCAGATGCTAGTCATAACACATTAAACCTTACACATGTACATTCTAGAACCAAACGAGAGGCTCCCATCCGAGGGAGCTTCGACCCCCATGTGTATATTGATGCCATAGGTGTGCCAAGGGGGGTGCCTAGCGAGTTCAAAGCAAGGGATGAAGTGGCAGCAGGATTTGAATCCTTAATTCCAATGATAACTGCTAATAAGAATATCAATTGGATTAACTACATTTACTATAATCAACAGCGCTTTGTCAACTACACTAGGGATGCCCTACAGGGCCTGGCAGAGCAGTTACAAGCCACCACCCAAATGACATTTCAAAACAGAATGGCCCTAGATATGATTTTAGCTGAGAAGGGGGGTGTACATAAGATCCTCCCTGAAACCATGACATGCTGCACGTTTATTACAGATAATACTGGGCCCAATGGAAAGGTAACTTTGGCCATAGAAAAACTGGACAGCCTTTCAGATGAACTAAAACGCAACTCAGGGGTCACTAACGTGTGGGATAGGTGGTTTGCATGGATGAATGGTTGGCAAAGAACCCTATTCCAGGTTGGGACAACAGTCCTTATAGTGTTTATCATTTTTCTAATCCTAACTTGTTGTGTACTACCTTGCATACAAAAGTATTTACAGAAGACAGTAGGGAAGACTATAGACAATGTAACCCCTACTTTACTACACTAAGACGTCACTGACCTAGAATGTGACACACCACATACACCCCTCCAATCCCACCAAGTCAGACAGACAACTGCATTTTCATAGGGATAGCATAGGGAAAGCGTCTGTCTCTACAGGCGAGTCTCACGTGCGGAGATGTGGTGGACTAGCCGCTGCGGGTTACCCACGGAGTGAAGTGTTCGATGCTTGTTAAGACAGATGAGCTGCAGGCAGCTAGGGACATATTAGGGACAGTAGCAGTTGTTATGGTAAATAGCCATTTTAGGGGGGACTGTTGTGGAAATAAGGTCTGCACATATTTCCTAGTTAGTGAAAATGTCTATTTACTCATTCCACGATATATCATATATAAAGCTATACACACGTGCTCTAATCAAGATGGCTGCTAGAAGCTTCTAACCCCCTCCTCCCCCTGCCCCTTTAATACCGACTAACTACCTTGTGCAGCAAGATGGCGCCGGGAAACCGTGGGAGACCCTCATAGACCTGGTGACATGAAATATTGACATATTTTTGGCTAGTAAAATGTCTATTTACTCCATTTAGTTATACTCAATATTATTCAATAAATTACTAAACTGACCACTAGATGTCACTCAGGAGTACCCCACCCATCGACCAAACACTCTAATTTTCAAGATGGCGCTGGAATCCGGGGGGAGAACTCCATGACGACAGTAATGACATAAGAAGGCACACCCTGTAGGACGTGCTTTGAATAAAACACTTAACCAATTATTGATGTATTATTCCATGTTATCTCTGACAATGCTTATGATGTAATTTTGCTTTAAAAGGGACCTGCCGTCCCCTCTGAATAAACATTCCTCAAGTTATTCAACACCCTGGAACCTGTGTCTGGTGTGAATTACTTCAGGGAGCGTGCACGCATTGTTTCATTGATTTGGCCAGGGGCAGATACACAAAGAAATAATCAATGTATTGATTGATTTTTCCATTACAGGGTTGCTGCTACTTTGTGTTATTTAGCGCTTACTCATTGTCTTGGTTTCACTCAGAACAGGCCTCTCCATGGTCGACCAAAGAAGTTGAGTGCATGTGCTCAGCGTCATATCCAGAGTTTGTCTTTGGGAAATAGGGAAAACACTGCATCAAATTGGTCTGCATGGCTGTCGTCCCAGAAGGAAGCCTCTTCTAAAGATGATGCACAAGAAAGCCCACAAACAGTTTGCTGAAGACCAGCAGACTAAGGACATGGATTACTGGAACCATGTCCTGTGGTCCGATGAGACTAAGATAAACTTATTTGGTTCAGATGGTGTCAAGCGTGTGTGGTGGCAACCAGATGAGGAGTACAAAGACAAGTGTGTCTTTTACTACAGTCAAGCATGGTTGTGGGAGTGCCATGGTCTGGGCCTGCATGAGTGCTGCCGGCACTGGGGAGCTACAGTTCATTGAGGGAACCATGAATTCCAACATGTACTGTGACATACTGAAGTATGATCCCCTCCCATCGGAGACTGGGCCGCAGGAAAGTTTTCCAACATGTTAACGAGCCCAAACACCCCCCCAAGCCGATCTCTGATATGCTAAAGAAGCTAAAGGTAAAGGTGATGGACTGGCCAAGCATTTCTCCAGACCTAAACCCTATTGAGCATCTGTGGGGCATCCTCAAACGGAAGGTGGGGGAGTGCAAGGTCTCTAACATCCACCAGCTCCGTGAGGTTGCCATGGAGATGTGGAAGAGGATTCCAGTGGCAACTTGTGAAGCTCTGGTGAACTCCATGCCCATGAGAGTTAAGGCAGTGCTGGAAAATAATGGTGGCCACACAAAATATTGACACTTTGGGCCCAATTTGGACATTTCCCCTTAGGGGTGTACTCACTTTTGTTGCCTACGGTTTAGACATTAATGGCTGTGTGTTGAGTTATTTTGAGGGGACAGCTAATTTACACTGTTCTACAGGCTGTACACTTACTACTTTACATTGTAGCAGAGTGTAATTTCTTAAGTGTTGTCACATGAAAAGATATAATAAAATATTTACAAAATATTTACAAAAATGTGAGGGGTTTATTCACTCTTGTGAGATAGTGTGTGTGTGTGTGTGTGTGTATATATATATATAAATAGGATTTTGGCATCAACACATCACTAAATACATCATTGTTGATTGTGACTAAATGAGTTTGATGTGTGGATGTGAAATGTAGCTTTACGTAATTTAATAAATGATGAATTTTAATTAGATTTTTTCTCATTTCACCTCTCTCTGTCCTTCTGTCCTATATGCTTTTTTTTGCATTTTGTAAATGAGTTACAGAAACCTACCACAAATAAATTCCTACTTTCACATACACACCAATACTTTAAACAAACACATGCATTTAAGCGTTCTTCATACTAATATTCCATGCAGTATGCATATGTATATATGCAGAGGCAGCCTCTCAGCAGTCAACAACTTCCTATGGTCTCACATTGGGCTTTGTGTGCCTTTGCGCCCTTGAGAGACTGAGTACTCGGGCTATCAGTCATGGACTGTGACTGAGAATTTTGTGCCTGCAATGTAAGAGGTTTTTTTTTGTGCTCACCACGAGCTAAAAGTTGGACACACTTAAATCTTTCAAAACCTT
This sequence comes from Pelobates cultripes, assembly GCA_933207985.1. Taxonomy (NCBI): domain Eukaryota; kingdom Metazoa; phylum Chordata; class Amphibia; order Anura; family Pelobatidae; genus Pelobates; species Pelobates cultripes. The sequence goes on from OW240923.1 coordinate 61,529,370, forward strand.
TTTTTTTAATTTATTTTTTTCCTCCACGCGGCTGCAACTGTGCAACTAACAGTTTAATGGAAATGCACCCTTATCACATAACTGCAACATTGGTGTCCCAAAAAGAGGACCACAGGTGAGTGTGGTAAAAGGGGATTAGTGGTGCAGCCTAAAGGGAGTGGGTCCACCAGAAAAGGAGACAGGTTCACACGAAGAACTGCTCTGTCAGTCTGCTGGGAATACATGTCAGGCTGCCCTCAAATCAAACATGGGTAGCCCATTTTTCACAGTGCTGTTGAACATAGCGCAAGCTAAGATATGAATTGTCCTGCTGAAATTGTAATGGTTTGGAGGCCTGCAAGCAGTAGAGAACAGTCTACTGATATGGGTAAATTACAAGCTATAATCTGTGAGTGTCTGTATGTCTCTGAGTACAATGTCTGAATAAGCATGTGAATCTGTGTAAGTATGTCTTTCTATGTATGTGCCAAAAAGAGTGGGAGGCTGATGCTCTCAGCCTATCAATGACTGCAGAGAGGAAAATGGAAGCTGGGAAGCAGAGGTGCCAGGTGCTGGATCCCTATCTTTTGGATTCAAACCATTTCCAGGCTCCTGGGTGTTTTTTTACCCCCCTTCACCCTTGCACACAGCAAGGCCATTCTCTGGGCTCTTTTTTTTTTTTTTTTTTTAACATTTAGGACTTTCACTCATTTCTAATTTAAGAGAAAAAAAAAAAAAAGAGGAAGGAAGCCCATCTATTACATGCAGTATCCCATGCACTGTTTCCCTAACCTTTTTTTTGGTATTTACAGCAGCATCACTATTAAGAAATGCATGTTCTGTTTGTGCACCTAATTCCCTTTTTTTAATGTTTCCTCATTGTGTCATGCTGATTCTGGGGGAAAAAATATATTCATTATAAGTGTGATTTATGCTCAGAAACCAGCACACAAGCAAATGTCAATATACATTTTTTATTTTCGACTGGAATCAGTATTGTTAACCCCTTAAGGACAACAGGCGTGCTATGCCATCCTTAGGAACCTGGCTCTAAACGCCTGGGGGCGGCATAGAACGTCCCGGCCGTCCTATGTACTTACCCGGTCGCGGCGATCATGGTATGGAGACTTACCTGGGAGCCCAAGGAGTCCCCCTCCTTCCCCTACGGAACCCCTGGGCCATGTGATTGCGAGGTCCTTGCGAGGACCTCACGATCACATGAACGGCATAGCTGTCCATGTCAGCGCCAACCAGGGGGAGTGCCTGTTTGTTGTTTCTTTAAAACAGTGTAAAATTAAATTATATATATACTTAGATCATATATTTTATATATATATATATATATATATATATACACACACACACACACACACACAGTCTAAGTGTATTTTTATATATATATTTTAATATCAAAATACATGTAGAATGATATTGATTATATGTGTGTGTATGTATGTATGTATGTATATATATATATATACACACACACACACAATTATCTATATATATTTAATATAAAATAAATATGTAAATACGTAAAAAAAATGTGTGTAATTTCGTTCTTACTGTATTTTAAAATCAATATATATTGATATCAAAATACACGTAGAATGAAATATATATCTATATACATAAGTATATATCAATATATATATATTTATATATACACACACACACACACACACACACACACACCTATATATAAAAATAATTAAAATGATATATGTGTATATATATATATATATATATATATATATAAAAATAAAACAAGAGGGGGTTGGCTGTACTCACCTTAACATGCATAAATCTCATAAGAGCAGACTTAGGTTAATCTCATAAGAGCAGACATTAGGCTGTTAGTGTAGGACCTGCCAAAGATGGGGTACATTGACATTGTGGCAGGCTTATGCAATGTATGATCATATAATGTAACTAAACCCCCATTATTTTTGCCTAGATTAGGTGTTTTAAAAAAAAACTAATAAAATCTTTCAACATTGAAGTTGCTGTTTAGTGGATAGGTGAGTGCGCTGGATCTTGTGTATTATATATATATATATATGTAATAATTCTACGTATATATTTAAGTAATAATTTTACATAATTAGGTCATTTTATTAATTACAATTTCCGCAACCTGCCTGACAACCCAGGTCGAAAGTGCAGGGAATTTAATTTGCTAGCACTATATTTAACCCTGTAACTTTCCAAGACACCATAAAACCTGTACATGGGCAGTACTGTTTTACTCAGAATACTTTGCAGAACACAAATATTAAGTGTTTCAAAACAGTAAAATGTATTACAATGATGATATCGTCAGTGAAAGTGACATTTTTTGAATTTTTCCACACACACAAATGGCACTTACACGGACGATATAATTGTTGTGATACGTTTTACTGTTTTGAAACACTAATATTTGTGTTCAGCAAAGTCTCCTGAGTATAACCGTAACCCTCATGTACAGGGTTTATGGTGTTTTCAAAAGTTACAGAGTCAAATATAAGGCTTGCATTTCAGTTTTTTCACATTGAAATTCGCCAGATTGGTTATGTTGCCTTTGAGACCGTATGGTCAGGGCCGCCATCAGGGGGTGACAACCATACGGTTGTCACGGGCCTGGCAGCCCTTCATTCAAAAGAATGAAGCCAAGTGTTTATCATTCTGCGCCGCGCGAGGGGCGTGAGAATTGCTAGAGACAAGCTGAAAGTTAGTAGGAGTGTCCCCAGTACCCTGCAATGAGATGCCAGCCTGTGACATGCCTCTGACTGATACACAAGGTAACCTGACAGTTGGATGCAGTGTGCCTGCGGAAAAGAGCGGTATCTGATATTTTTCATCTGTAATCTGTTAAACAATGTGACTTCCACCAAAGTCATAAGTGAACCTAAGATTTAAATTATTAACATTAAGAGATTAATAAAAGATTTAAACAGCTCCTCTGTATCTGTCTAAATCAAAACAATATTGTCTATATAACTAAACAAAAAAATATAGACTTAGTGTATTTGGTCATAGCTGGTGAAAACAAGGACGTATTAGCCGCGAGGCAAACAAGGCATTTGCCTTGGGCGGCATTTTCCAGGGGCGGCAAAAAAAGCCGCCCCAAATGCCCAGGGAAAATGTCTTGTTAGCCTTGCGGCTAACAGTCCAGGCGGGCGGTCGGGCAGCGCTGGCGAGGGAGCACTTTCCCCTGAGCGCTCTGCTCAACTCCCTTGCGCGCCGCAGAGTGATGCCGGAAGCCGGAATAAGATATCACTCTGCGCCGCGCGAAGGAGCTGAGCAGGGTGCTCAGTGGAAAGTGCTCCCTTTCCAGCTCTGACCGACAGACCGCCCAGCAGCCCCACTAGACCCCAGGGAGAGGGAGACACCCCCCCCCCAGCATTCCCAAAGGTAAGGAGGCTGGAGGGGTTAAATAAAAAATAAAAAAGTGAGTGTTAATGTGAGTGTGTGTTTTTGTGTGTTTGTCTGTTAGTGAGTGAGTGTGTGTGTCAGTGAGTGTGTTTGTCAGTGAGTGTGTCTGTTAGTGAGTGTGTGTGTATATGTCTTTTAGCTAGTGTATGCGTATCTGTCAGTGAATGTGTGTGTGTATTTAGGTGGGGCAGGGGGAAAGGGTTGGGTGGGGGTGGTTTGGGGGGGGGCGCCTGTGTTTTGTCCTGCCTAGGGAAGCACAAAACCAGGATACACCACTGTGTGAAAAGATATGTTTTTCCCACCACCCCAGGAGAAGGTTGGCATATGATGGAGCACAAGAAGTGCCCGTGGCTGTACCCTTCACCTGGTGGTATTAGGTACCATCAAGCAGAAAAGTTATTTGTCAAGATAAACCTCAGTAACTCCCAAATGAATGTCCTCTGTGTTTCATAAACTTTTATCATGGTAGTTATTCGCATGGTATGAATGAGAAATTGAAAAGTAACGTGCAACTACGGCAAGACTGCACAGATAGGCTACCTTTGGTGCAGTCATCTAGTAGCATGGTCAGAGTTTGATTTGTATCTTTAAGATATGATGGTAGTTCCTCTACCAACTCAAGATTTTATCTATATATGCTCACATTTTGCGTCTGGTTAACAGTACCTGACACAACGAGGCGTCCCAAGGGATTATAAAAGTCTTTGTGCACCTTCGGCAGGCAATAGAAAGTTGCCACTTTTGGAAAATAAAACCATATTCTTCTCGTGATTTGTTATTAAAGGACCACTCTAGGCACCCAGACCACTTCAGCTTAATGAAGTGGTCTGGGTGCCAGGTCCAGCTAGGGTTAACCCATTTTTTTTTATAAACATAGCAGTTTCGGAGAAACTGCTATGTTTATGAATGGGTTAAGCCTTCCCCTATTTCCTCTAGTGGCTGTCTCATTGACAGCCACTAGAGGCGCTTGCGTGCTTCTCACTGTGATTTTTCACAGTGAGAGCACGCCAGCGTCCATAGGAAAGCATTATGAATGCTTTCCTATGTGACCGGCTGAATGCGCGCGCAGCTCTTGCCGCGCGTGCGCATTCAGCCGACGGGGCGGAGAGGAGGAGGATCGGGGGAGGAGAGCTTTCCGCCCAGTGCTGGAAAAAGGTAAGTTTTAACCCGTTTCCCCCTTCCAGAGCCGGGCGGGAGGGGGTCCCTGAGGGTGGGGGCACCCTCAGGGCACTATAGTGCCAGGAAAACAAGTATGTTTTCCTGGCACTATAGTGGTCCTTTAATTACCTTATCTAGAATTGTCTTATATGTTGCTAAAGAGGTCTCTGTAGGATCCCGCATATTTAAATATTGAGCCACATCCATCATTACCACATTTCTCTCTTTGTCTGAGGTTTTAATGACTATATCTCCTGAAATGACTTAAGGCCATGCTGTTCCCTTTGACTAAGATTGACCATATGTTTAATCATAAGATCTCTCACTGTGCTCTATTCTAGTTCATTACATACTGAATGTACAAAATTATTTAATTTTTATTGAAGTTGGAGTGCGGGTATTCCTTTAAATTATAATTACCTACTCCTAATTACCTACAGTGAAACCTAATTCTCTAGCCTTCAATGGTTATAGCTAGCAACCCCTTTGTTTTTCTTAAACCATAATACAGGTCTGACAGGCAAGTTTCAACTATCTCTATACTTGCATGAGAAGTTCTTTGGTTGGCTTGTAAAATAATTAAAATTTTATATATATATATATATATATATATATATATATACACACACACACACTTGTAAGCCAACCAGAGCGTTCTGACAGGCAAGTCTCACCTCTCACCTTTGCATTCAGCAATTTTTTTTAATTTTAATTGGAATTTTGTGGAATTGAAAAAAATAATATTTAAGAAAAAAGACAACATCATGTAATTATGACTATTTTGCAGTTTTTTGATTTATTGGGTTCCCCTCACTATTAATAGGATACGGCAGGTAAGTAGATTTAAAAAAAAATAAAAATTTTATTGCGGTGGTGTGGCTTAGGGTCACTTAGTTACACTTTTTGGTGTTGGGCAATAATATATCCACTCCCCCTATTGCCCCCCTTTGGGTGGGGACTGAAGAGGGACACTGGCATATCCTCCATCTATCCTCCATTTATTAAATAATTACCCCAACCTGCTGCCTATGGGTAGTGATGAGTGGACAGCTTAGTGTCTTCCTGGATAATTTTTAGAACCTACACCGGGAGACCGGGATGCCCTTTGTGCCAGGCCCCACTGGTATTTTACAGATCACAGGCCTTTCTTAGCAACTAGGCAATAGCTGCCCATTTGCTAATTTTTAATTAAGACAAATAAAGTAAATATAATGTTTATTAATTGGAAATTGTAGTCTTAAACATCTAAAAAAACATTTATATTTGACAACTGCATAGTATAAATTTATGTTTGTGCATATTTCTGTTTTACTTGTTATGTATTGTGTTTGAATCTGTGTGAACAGTGAATTTAGCCTGATGTGTAAATGCATGCAGAGTTAAAGATAATATTAGAAGTAGTTAGGATAAAGGGGGTGGGGAGGTTAAGGTTTGAGAGGGGTTAATGACAGAGTTATATTACATAGGGTGTTTAGAGTTAAAGGGACACTCCAGGCATCCAGACCACTTCTGTCCATTGGAGTGGTCTAGGTACCAACTCCCACCACCCTTAACCCAGCAAGTGTAATTATTGCAGTTTTTATAAACTGCAATAATTACCTTGCAGGGTTAAGTCCTCCTCTACTGGCTGTCTATCAGACAGCCACTAGAGGGACTTCCGTGTTCTTAGAACACGAAAAGTGTTTTAAACGACGCAGGATGGAAGTGTTTTAAATGACACTCTATGCATGAGGACCTCCAGCGTCACCAAAATCCTTATTGGAAAGCATTAAATAATGCTTTCCTGTGGGGAGGTCTAATGAGCACGTGGGCGGCGCCTGAACCAGCACCGAGGGATATCGGCGTTGGATTCAGGTAAGTCACTAAAGGGATTTTAACCCCTTCAGCAACATGGGATGGGGGTGGGAGGGAGAGGGGCACTGCAGGGTCCTGCAGTGCCAGGAAAACGGATATGTTTTCCTGGCACTGGAGAGTCCCTTTAAGAAGATTAACAGCTTGAGGAAGATTAACGTTGTAGTAAAAATACTGTTTAGGATTATTTAAATTTATGGCTAGAGTTGGGTTAAAATTAGTATTGCGGTGCAAGAGGGGTTTAGTTGTTTTTTGTTTTTTTTTATAATTCTTTCTTTTGTAGCGCAAAATATTTTCAAACAAGCACATGTTGCCAGATTGGAAAGATCAAACATTGATGCGGTATACAAGATGAAGGTTAGTATGGCACAGAAAGTCATTGCACCTTTTTCAATATGCACAAAACAGGAACAGTAAACAGTTTGGTTAGTCACATCTACATAGTGGGTTAGACTCTTAGAAGCCAAAGGGCTCAGGTTGTGTGCTACGGTTTGTGGTTGGACTTAATCTAATTTGGTTATGCAACTATGTAGCCTGTGTGATCGATTTTCGTATCTACTACATGACAAGCTAGTCGTGGTGGAGCAAATGTTGGGCAGGCAGGGTGGGTTTCTCACAGCGTTGTCCTGTCTCTGCAGGATGGCTGGATGGTGGTCTGCTCTCGTGAGGGCAGGTATGATGGCGCTATGAGCTATTTTGGCGTTTGAACTGCCCTGCTTGGCCTCTGCAGTGAGGGTGATAACCAAGGGGGCTACGGGGAGGGTGCAGTGTGGCCTCAGTGCTGTGTGTTCCTTGAGAAATGTGGGGTTTTAGGGCCTAGTGCCCGTATGGGTGCTGAGGCTTGTGTCTGGGAGTTATGTGCCCCAGGGGCTGAAACCTGACTGTGCGTAAGTGAGTAATCATGTGTAACACATAACATAGAAAATAAAGAAATTAAAACCGTTAAACCAGCAGAAAATAACATCTAATTTGTTGGAGTGTTAGAGGTATGGACCATTTATGGTGAGGTAGTCCATCACTGTTAAACTTAGGTTAACGTGAGTGTTCATGGAACCGTAGGTAGTCTCCCACTCGCTCCCGGGATACAAGGTGAGGCGGTTTCAGGGTCCCAGTGCTCTCCACTGGGTTTTGCTGGCCTCGTTGCGGTCGGGGTCGACAAGCTGAGGGTTTCCAGGAAGTTGGTAGCTTCATTTGTCGAGTTGAGGACTTGTGTTGTCCCTTCGTGGGTGACCTCTAAGGAACTTCCTGTTCCCCATCTGTAGGCTATCCTGGCTGCGCGTAGCTGTGTGGTGGCCAGGCCGTATGATTTGCGCCACAGTAGGGTAGCCCATGATAAGTCCTGATAAAAAGTAAATTCTGAGTCCTCAAAGGATAGGGACATCTTGCCCTTAAGCGCGGTCATAATATGGAGTTTGTCTTGGACTGTAACGCATGTTAGGATTACGTCTCATGCTGCGGGGGACTTTAGGCGAGTGTAGGGCGAGAGACGGTATATTCCATCTATTGTGATTTTCTTTGCAGCTGTGTGGGGAAGTATGGTGGCCAAGAGGCGCCTTACATAGTGTGGTAACTCCTCTGCCGAGATGGCGTTGTGGATTCCTCTGATTTTAATGTGTGCGCCTTTGCGAGTCCTCTATGGTGGCCGTTTTGAGTGCCATGAGTTTCTGGTTAAGCTTGTACCTTGTCATCGAGGGATGTTAGATGAGTTTTGATCTCCACCACGTCTTCCTCTGTGGCTTTCACATGGTCAGTAAAAGCTTGTACTTCTATTTTGAGAAGGACCGAGTCGGCTGCTAAGAGCTTGTGGATGTTGGCTAGCAGGAGCTTTAAATCTCTCTTGGTGGTTGGGGCTTCATCGCCCGAGGGTTCAGGCTGCATTGCCCTTGTGATTGGAGATGTCTCTGGTCGTTCCTGCTCTGGGCTGGGTGCGCGATCTGTTTCCTGCTTATCTCCCATGGGTGTGGGCGCGGGCCTCTGTTGCCGTAGGTTTTTGGTATCTGCGTCCCATGGCCGGCGTATGAGCTGGAGTGGCAGTCGGTGAGGGGGATGGAGGGAGTCCCTCTTGCTCCGTTGGTTGTCTCAGCAGGAATCCTCAAGGTCCCGGATCCTGGGCGCGAGGTAGGCCCCAGATGTGCATTTCCGCTTGGGAAACTTTTGAGTCTGAAAGAATGGCATCTATTGATTCAGTTTGCTGTGCTGGTTCAGGCTGGGTGGTTTGCGAGGCTGGATGGGTGTCAGTTTCGCTGATATCGCCAGGATTCTAAAAGTTTGAGGGGAGCTACCAGAAATGGCGTCTTGTTCAGTGTGGTAGCAAGCTCTGTCCCTCCCCCGCCCAAACTCCCCCCTCCCCCCCCAGATGTGTTTTAGTTTTTAAAACAAGTTAAACATAATATTATTAAGGTGTTTATTTTCAGGTTTTGACTTTGCGTTTGAAGGTTTATTTACAAAGTACTCACCCCCATATGCCTTCTGTAGACCAGTCAGATTGATTTATATTGGAGTTGCAGTAGTGCTTAAACAGTGTGCATCCCATGCTCCTCCTGTAATGCACTTCATGTGTGAGAGGCTACTAGTGCATACCTCCTAATCAGGGACGGATTAACATAGGGGTTGAGGAGCTGAAGCTCCATTGATTTAAAAAAAAAAAATGTTTTTACACACTACTCTTCACGTACTCTCACTTAAGTATGGAAACTTAAGATGGATGTAGGGGAACACAACTTGTGTTGACTGGCTAACAATTACATTAGTTAAGGTAATACTGACTTTGGTCTCTCTAACACTGTGGCATGTCCCATTTGTTCTACACTCAATACATACACCTTTTCTCTGTCCCAGACTATATACCAGGAGCTTCTGTTTGCTATTAAAAAGGTAAGGAGAGGAGTGGACAAGTGAGTGCTAGGGGACCGTCACTGCTGTTAGAGGGTATGGATTTACTTGAAAGATGAAAGCATAAATTAGATAGAGATTGGCATAGGTTATGTGTTTTCTCATAGCTGCATCCTATTAGTTTCCCTCCAGCACCATCTGCATTAGATGCATGACGCTTAGGAGGTATGACTATTTTAGTGTTTTTGGTTGATAAGATTCTGTAATTAGGCCCATCATAATTGTCAGCACCAGGCTCCCTGGGCTCTTAATCTGGCCCTGCTCCTAAGCATCCTGATTTCGGGTCCTGTTCCGCCATCCTGCCTTTTTGGTGGTCATCATTACATTACGCTTGCTCTATGTTTAGGGCAAAAGGACCATGCAGAGAGCACTGAAACAGTACTCCTTGCAGAGTCAGCTCTTCGTGGGTCGGCCTGAGTGATGGACAGGCAGCCTGGTGTGTATTAACACCAGACTGACATGCCATTAACTTGGGTGGGTCTGCCCCTTTGGGTGCAGAGCTAGTGACACAATGGCATCACTAACCCGCCCACTTTATTCTAGACAAGCTGGGACAGCACCGAGTATTTCACCCTCTATACCTTTTCCTGCAGCTCTATTATTTAGGCTGACTGGGCTACAGAGAGCACAGGCCATGGCTCCTGGTACTTATCTCTCCCAACCAGCCTATTTTAAAGGACCACTCTAGGCACCCAGACCACTTCAGCTTAATGAAGTGGTCTGGGTGCCAGGTCCAGCTAGGGTTAACCCATTTTTCATAAACATAGCAGTTTCAGTGAAACTGCTATGTTTGTGAATGGGTTAAGCCTTTCCCTATTTCCTCTAGTGGCTGTCTCATTGATTTTCACAGTGAGAGCACACCAGCGTCCATAGGAAAGCATTGTGAATGCTTTCCTATGTGACCGGCTCAATGCGGGCGCAGCTCTTGCCGCGCGTGCGCATTCAGCCGCATGGGAGGAGAAGAGGAGGATCGGAGGAGGAGAGCTCTCCGCCCAGCGCTGGAAAAAGGTAAGTTTTAACCCCTTTCCAGAGCCGGGCGGGAGGGGGACCCTGAGGGTGGGGGCACCCTCAGGGCACTATAGTGCCAGGAAAACGAGTATGTTTTCCTGGCACTATAGTGGTCCTTTAAGCTCAAAAAGGCACATTGTAAGTGCTGAAAACAGGCACCCTTTGTGGGTAGATGACTGTAGACAGGTGTCTGCTCTGCCTAATGGGAAATCCAACCCTGGGGAGGCTATGTGAGTCACGGTAGACGAAGTGTGACTAGGACTGCATAAACAAAGCGTTTTAAATCCTAAATGGCAGAAAACTGAGCAGTGAGACTGCATGGGGCATGCTGCTGCCCACACCTTGTGTAACCTATTAAGGGATAATAAGTGTTTAGAGGTTCACAAAAGTACCAATTCTTTTCTAATTTGAGCTTGTGCCTGTAAGCTGAAAAAAGTAAAGAGAATTGTAAGGATAGGGCTCACAGACAAGGTTTTCCTTGGTGAGCAGGTGAGCTTCCATTAAAGTGGTATTAAAAACCTCCTGTTATTTACTTGTGCATGGTGATTTGTGATAGTGCACAGGTAACTTTTTTTTTATTGTTTATTTGTTCTATGAGTTTTGGCCAATCTATACTGTAGCAATTGCTGCCACCGAGGATTAGTGGGAGTTTGAGCGCAGGGCTTAATTTTCTGTGTTTATATTTACTTTTTCTTTTCTTGGAGGAAGACAACTCCCACCTACATCCCAGAGACATAAAAGAAAACAAAGTAGGACACTTTAGTGCCATATCAGTTTATTTTGACTAGTACCAATTTTATGCATAGCAAACTGATCACTTAATCTCTGCTTAACTTGTAATACATGTGTGAGCTTGTGCCTTAAATATTTGTAGGTTTCTATGGGATTTAAATAACAGAGTGTTTAAGAGTGTTTGATTCTCTACCTGAGCTCCTACATGTCCCATCTTTAGTTTCTGTATGTTGGTCCTGGTACTGTTCAAGGTTCTGAGGTTGATTCCTGACAACCTATTATTATACAACTTTCGCAGCTGTAATGCAAGATCATTATGCCTGAAAAAAATAAAGAGAAGTTGCATAAAGGACTAGACAGAATAACCTCACACTCATGCAAACTTTGTTGCTTTTGCAGACCCTTTAGTTTAACCCTGATATGTTCAGCAGATCATTAGCCTCTTAAAGGGATACTGGAGGCACCAAAACAACTTTAGCGTAACAGAGCAGTTTTGGTAAATAGATGATGTCCCTACAGTCTCATTGCTCAATTCTCTGCCATTTAGGTAGGAGTTGAATCACTTTGTTTATACCAGGGGTGGGGAACCTTCGGCCCTCCAGATGTTGTGGACTACATCTCTCTTGATGCTTTTGCGGGAATTATGGGAAATGTAGCGTGGAACATCTGGAGGACCAAAGGTTTCCCACCCCTGGTTTATACAACCTTAGTCACACCTCCTTGCAT
>OW240923.1:61541232-61595569 GCA_933207985.1 Pelobates cultripes
AACCCCTGCCATGGCAGTGTCTGCGGGGGAGGGCCCTTAACTACTGTAGTTCTCCCCGTAGAGGGTCATCCAACTACCTTTCTAGTTGACACAGGTGCAGCCCGTAGTGTTCTTAGGGAACAAGACCTGCCTGACCCCTCCTTTTTGTCAGTCACCGATGTCTCCTGTGTTGGGGTGGATGGTACACCCCGCAGTAGCCCCCTCCCTACACTCCTACATGTTGGTTCACACATACTCTCCCGTTTTGTTGTTTCTTCTACTTGTCCCATTAACCTCTTGGGTGCTGATGTTCTTTCTCGGCTCCAGGGTCCAGTTAACTACACCCTTATCACAGACAGACACCACTGTACTCTGCTCACTGCCCATATTGTTAAACCTCACCACATCCACAAGGAATTCACGGGTCCAACAAACCCCCAGTGCTCTGGACCGTATCCCACAAAAGCTTTGGTCCACCGGCCCAGATGACATCGGACGTCTACAAGTGCCCCCCGTTGTGGTCAAGCTCCTGCCAGGAGCATTACCCCCCCCGTAGGCCACAGTATCCTCTGAAACCTGCACAAACTGATGCTATCACCAAACAAGTCGAAAGCCTACTCGCCAAAGGTGCCCTCATTAAGTATGTGTCTCCATGTAACACTCCCTCTTCCCCTTTTTCCCTGTCAAGAAGAGAACTGCTAAAGGACAACCTGACCAGTACAGGATGGTCCAGGACCTTCGTGCTGTCAATGAAGTGACTGTCAATGATACTGCCATTGTTCCAAATCCACATACTCTCCTATCCCAGGTCCCACCTACAGCCACGGTATTCACTGTAGTAGATCTGGCTAATGCATTTTTCAGTGTGCCACTAGACCCCTCCTGTCGCTTCCTCTTCGCTTTTACCCATGAAGGACAACAATACACCTGGATTGTCATACCTCAAGGGGCCCAGAATTCCCCCACTCAGTTTGCCCGTGCCGTGTCTTTGGTACTAGAACCCTGGCAGAAAACTCACTCTGATGTTGTCCTACTTCAATATGTTGATGACCTTCTCTGTGCTCCTGATTCACTTATTGCTGAACGTGACTCAGAAGATCTCCTATGTTTTCTCGCTGAAGCCGGTTGCAAAGCTTCCAAATCCAAGCTGCAATGGTGCCGGCCCTCTGTGGTCTTCTTGGGACATTGTCTTTCCCATGGCACCAGACATCTAACTTCTCAGCGTGTATAAGCTATTTTGCAACTCCCATTACCTGCAACACATCAGACTCTTCATGCCTTCTTGGGTCTCATTACATACTGCAGGTCCTGGATACCGGCAGCCTCAAAGCTCATGCAGCCACTCTATGACGCCCTCAGGTGTGAGCCCTTTCATCTCACCGAAGAAGCTATTACCTGTTTCCAAAATCTGAAAAGAGCTATTGCTTCTGCACCTGCTTTGGGCCTTCCAAACTACCAGTTACCTTTCAATCTGTTTGTCTCAGAAAAGTCTGGACATGCTTCCGGAGTCCTAACCCAAAAACATGGCTCAAGACAGCGACCTATTGGCTATTTTTCCTACATGCTCGACCCCGTTGCTAGGGGTAGTCCCTCCTGCCTCAGAGCGGTGTTTGCTGCCAGTGTCCTCTTGGACAAGACTAAGGATTTTGTTCTTGGTCACCACCTCACGGTGTTGGCCCCTCATGACATTACTACAATCCTGCAACAAGTTCAACCTAAGCACCTTTCTTCTCAACGTTACCTTCGTCTACAAACATCCTTACTGTTACCTGACAATGTGAAACTTCAGCGATGTCTCTCCCTGAACCCGGCCACACTTCTGCCACTTCCCAAGGGGGGAATTGTGCATTACTGGTATAGCCTGGGCGTCAACCCAGAGGTTTGAGCAGATTTGCAGCTGCCTGCACTTGCACCCCCACATGATGAACAATCAGAGGCCCTACTTCACTGCACCTTATGGTTTAAAGACAGACCAGGCCCTGATATGAACTATGAGGAAGAATTATTCCAGCTCAAGGAAATTCAAATTACCCTGACTGACTTGTTATGGGACCCCACAGGTACCATGCTCATCTTAGTCCATCTTCCAGAGAACATGACACATCTCTACCATCATTGGGAAACAGCTATCCCACACATATCTCTCACCAGATCCCCTGACACCTCATGGAAAGACCTAGACCCGATGGCCAAGACCTGGAGTCAAATGAACCAAGAACAACTGACTTCTATGGGGATCAGCAAAAAGACTATTAATTACTGTACAGCAGGGTACCCTAGGTACCACACAGACGTCTGTGAGGACCCACTCATCATAGACTGTGACCCTGATATTCCCCACTTAGCTGATCAGGCCGCTAAGGAAGCAGCACGACAAGGATGGGAAGTGGACAGAAGAGTGGCCACAGATGCAGTACCCATCTATACTATGCAAACATTGTCTACAGATCTTAGGCTTCTGAAGGAATAACAAGCTGCTGCTACTCCCCAGGAGAAACAAAGTTGGAAGAACAAAGGAGCTGTACTCCGTGATGATGTTTACACCATCAATCTCAAGTTTTGCATGTACCAAGCGGTGGTCCAATGGACCCATGGGCCAGCCCACCTGTCAAAACACCTGATGAACTCATTAATTGACAAGTATTTTGAAGCACCAGGCATCACTACCTTAACACAGAATTACTGTAAATCTTGTACTATATGTGCTAAATGCAATCCTGGAAAGATTATAAAGACTGCACCTAATCATCTAGCTAAACCATAATACCCCTTCCAGAGGATCCAGATTGATCACATTCAGATGCCAAAGAGTGGACGTTATGAATATGCATTGGTCATAGTGGACATGTTTTCAGGATGGCCAGAGGCCTTCCCAGTGACTAATCTCACCACGAGGACTACAGCCAAGTATCTTTTGACAGAAATTGTTTGCCGATATGGAGTTCCAGAAGTGATTGAAAGTGACCAAGGGACCTCCTTCACTGCCTCGTTAACACGGGAAGTCTGGTCAGCACTGGGGGTGACCCTTGCATTCCACACACCATATCACCCACAGAGTAGTGGTAAGGTAGAGCGCATGAATGGCACTCTGAAAACCAGAATGCTTAAAATGTCACAAGAAACTAACATGCCCTGGCCCGAGAGTCTCCCATTAGCGTTGTTTAGCGTGAGGTACACTCCTAGAGGAAAATATAGCCTATCACCTTATGAGATTTTATTTGGTACAGCACCCAGACTAGGTTGTTACTTCCCTCAACAACTTCAGATTCAGTCAGATGCTATGGTAGACTATGTGACTGCCCTCTCACATGCCTTGACCAAAATACATGCCAAAGTGTTTTCTTCTATTCCAGATCCTGAGTCGAATACAGGTACACACAAGCTGAGCTGCTTCCTGGTGATTGGGTTATGGTCAAGAAGTTTCTCAGGAAACATACCCTAGAACCAAGATTTGATGGCCCATATCAAGTGCTCCTGATTACAGCAACGTCAGTTAAACTAGCCAGGAAGAGTTCTTGGATACACGCCTCACATTGCAAAAAAGTGCCTGCTCCAGAAGAGGCTAATCTTGCTGAAATATGAATTTATTATGTCTTGTGTTTTCTTATGCTGCTACACTTTGCCTGGGCCCAACAACTGGCCATAACCAAAGATAATCATGTTTACACTTTCTGGTACAATTCTTCTAACACAGATGTAGCTACATACACCTTTGATTACTGTGACATAGTTGTTTGCACCTTTTCCACAAACACAATATGCAGCCATATACAAAGACATACCTAGCAAAAAGGCTCACCTCACCAGATTGGGTAGGAACCACTCACATGACTATTAACCCGTTAAAACCACATATTAAGACTCTACATGACATGGTAGCTATAGCCAATCCTACCTTTGAAGACACTATGGCGGTAGAGACTGGGTTTTCAGACACTAATTTGTGGCTAGAATGGATGAGGTATAATGCCAACTCACACAATAAGACTAATTGCTATGTATGTGGAGGAGCTAGGCCCCATCTGGGTACGGTACCTCTAAGTTTACCTCCCGAAGTAGAATTATGTGTCCTAAGCCTCTATGCACAGTCCACCACAAATTCCTCAACATGTGAATCATGGAAAAGGGTTTACCCAATCACTCATGGATATGTCAAGCCACCTGATGGAGTCACCGTGTATCCAGGTAATTACACATGTTATGCTATACTTAAGAATACTGGTGTGTATCTGGGCAGATTTCCATCTGGATATTGCTCAACCTACCATAGCCCACCTGTGTCACTGCTAATAAATCATGCAAAGACCATTGGAGATATCTATTGGTTATGTGGTGACAGACAATTGAGGGCCCAACTAGCTGGGCAATGGTGGGGGGAGTGTGCCCTAGCCAAAGTTATAATGCCTATCCACATTATTCCAGATGCTAGTCATAACACATTAAACCTTACACATGTACATTCTAGAACCAAACGAGAGGCTCCCATCCGAGGGAGCTTCGACCCCCATGTGTATATTGATGCCATAGGTGTGCCAAGGGGGGTGCCTAGCGAGTTCAAAGCAAGGGATGAAGTGGCAGCAGGATTTGAATCCTTAATTCCAATGATAACTGCTAATAAGAATATCAATTGGATTAACTACATTTACTATAATCAACAGCGCTTTGTCAACTACACTAGGGATGCCCTACAGGGCCTGGCAGAGCAGTTACAAGCCACCACCCAAATGACATTTCAAAACAGAATGGCCCTAGATATGATTTTAGCTGAGAAGGGGGGTGTACATAAGATCCTCCCTGAAACCATGACATGCTGCACGTTTATTACAGATAATACTGGGCCCAATGGAAAGGTAACTTTGGCCATAGAAAAACTGGACAGCCTTTCAGATGAACTAAAACGCAACTCAGGGGTCACTAACGTGTGGGATAGGTGGTTTGCATGGATGAATGGTTGGCAAAGAACCCTATTCCAGGTTGGGACAACAGTCCTTATAGTGTTTATCATTTTTCTAATCCTAACTTGTTGTGTACTACCTTGCATACAAAAGTATTTACAGAAGACAGTAGGGAAGACTATAGACAATGTAACCCCTACTTTACTACACTAAGACGTCACTGACCTAGAATGTGACACACCACATACACCCCTCCAATCCCACCAAGTCAGACAGACAACTGCATTTTCATAGGGATAGCATAGGGAAAGCGTCTGTCTCTACAGGCGAGTCTCACGTGCGGAGATGTGGTGGACTAGCCGCTGCGGGTTACCCACGGAGTGAAGTGTTCGATGCTTGTTAAGACAGATGAGCTGCAGGCAGCTAGGGACATATTAGGGACAGTAGCAGTTGTTATGGTAAATAGCCATTTTAGGGGGGACTGTTGTGGAAATAAGGTCTGCACATATTTCCTAGTTAGTGAAAATGTCTATTTACTCATTCCACGATATATCATATATAAAGCTATACACACGTGCTCTAATCAAGATGGCTGCTAGAAGCTTCTAACCCCCTCCTCCCCCTGCCCCTTTAATACCGACTAACTACCTTGTGCAGCAAGATGGCGCCGGGAAACCGTGGGAGACCCTCATAGACCTGGTGACATGAAATATTGACATATTTTTGGCTAGTAAAATGTCTATTTACTCCATTTAGTTATACTCAATATTATTCAATAAATTACTAAACTGACCACTAGATGTCACTCAGGAGTACCCCACCCATCGACCAAACACTCTAATTTTCAAGATGGCGCTGGAATCCGGGGGGAGAACTCCATGACGACAGTAATGACATAAGAAGGCACACCCTGTAGGACGTGCTTTGAATAAAACACTTAACCAATTATTGATGTATTATTCCATGTTATCTCTGACAATGCTTATGATGTAATTTTGCTTTAAAAGGGACCTGCCGTCCCCTCTGAATAAACATTCCTCAAGTTATTCAACACCCTGGAACCTGTGTCTGGTGTGAATTACTTCAGGGAGCGTGCACGCATTGTTTCATTGATTTGGCCAGGGGCAGATACACAAAGAAATAATCAATGTATTGATTGATTTTTCCATTACAGGGTTGCTGCTACTTTGTGTTATTTAGCGCTTACTCATTGTCTTGGTTTCACTCAGAACAGGCCTCTCCATGGTCGACCAAAGAAGTTGAGTGCATGTGCTCAGCGTCATATCCAGAGTTTGTCTTTGGGAAATAGGGAAAACACTGCATCAAATTGGTCTGCATGGCTGTCGTCCCAGAAGGAAGCCTCTTCTAAAGATGATGCACAAGAAAGCCCACAAACAGTTTGCTGAAGACCAGCAGACTAAGGACATGGATTACTGGAACCATGTCCTGTGGTCCGATGAGACTAAGATAAACTTATTTGGTTCAGATGGTGTCAAGCGTGTGTGGTGGCAACCAGATGAGGAGTACAAAGACAAGTGTGTCTTTTACTACAGTCAAGCATGGTTGTGGGAGTGCCATGGTCTGGGCCTGCATGAGTGCTGCCGGCACTGGGGAGCTACAGTTCATTGAGGGAACCATGAATTCCAACATGTACTGTGACATACTGAAGTATGATCCCCTCCCATCGGAGACTGGGCCGCAGGAAAGTTTTCCAACATGTTAACGAGCCCAAACACCCCCCCAAGCCGATCTCTGATATGCTAAAGAAGCTAAAGGTAAAGGTGATGGACTGGCCAAGCATTTCTCCAGACCTAAACCCTATTGAGCATCTGTGGGGCATCCTCAAACGGAAGGTGGGGGAGTGCAAGGTCTCTAACATCCACCAGCTCCGTGAGGTTGCCATGGAGATGTGGAAGAGGATTCCAGTGGCAACTTGTGAAGCTCTGGTGAACTCCATGCCCATGAGAGTTAAGGCAGTGCTGGAAAATAATGGTGGCCACACAAAATATTGACACTTTGGGCCCAATTTGGACATTTCCCCTTAGGGGTGTACTCACTTTTGTTGCCTACGGTTTAGACATTAATGGCTGTGTGTTGAGTTATTTTGAGGGGACAGCTAATTTACACTGTTCTACAGGCTGTACACTTACTACTTTACATTGTAGCAGAGTGTAATTTCTTAAGTGTTGTCACATGAAAAGATATAATAAAATATTTACAAAATATTTACAAAAATGTGAGGGGTTTATTCACTCTTGTGAGATAGTGTGTGTGTGTGTGTGTGTGTATATATATATATAAATAGGATTTTGGCATCAACACATCACTAAATACATCATTGTTGATTGTGACTAAATGAGTTTGATGTGTGGATGTGAAATGTAGCTTTACGTAATTTAATAAATGATGAATTTTAATTAGATTTTTTCTCATTTCACCTCTCTCTGTCCTTCTGTCCTATATGCTTTTTTTTGCATTTTGTAAATGAGTTACAGAAACCTACCACAAATAAATTCCTACTTTCACATACACACCAATACTTTAAACAAACACATGCATTTAAGCGTTCTTCATACTAATATTCCATGCAGTATGCATATGTATATATGCAGAGGCAGCCTCTCAGCAGTCAACAACTTCCTATGGTCTCACATTGGGCTTTGTGTGCCTTTGCGCCCTTGAGAGACTGAGTACTCGGGCTATCAGTCATGGACTGTGACTGAGAATTTTGTGCCTGCAATGTAAGAGGTTTTTTTTTGTGCTCACCACGAGCTAAAAGTTGGACACACTTAAATCTTTCAAAACCTTTTTTTTTAATTTATTTTTTTCCTCCACGCGGCTGCAACTGTGCAACTAACAGTTTAATGGAAATGCACCCTTATCACATAACTGCAACATTGGTGTCCCAAAAAGAGGACCACAGGTGAGTGTGGTAAAAGGGGATTAGTGGTGCAGCCTAAAGGGAGTGGGTCCACCAGAAAAGGAGACAGGTTCACACGAAGAACTGCTCTGTCAGTCTGCTGGGAATACATGTCAGGCTGCCCTCAAATCAAACATGGGTAGCCCATTTTTCACAGTGCTGTTGAACATAGCGCAAGCTAAGATATGAATTGTCCTGCTGAAATTGTAATGGTTTGGAGGCCTGCAAGCAGTAGAGAACAGTCTACTGATATGGGTAAATTACAAGCTATAATCTGTGAGTGTCTGTATGTCTCTGAGTACAATGTCTGAATAAGCATGTGAATCTGTGTAAGTATGTCTTTCTATGTATGTGCCAAAAAGAGTGGGAGGCTGATGCTCTCAGCCTATCAATGACTGCAGAGAGGAAAATGGAAGCTGGGAAGCAGAGGTGCCAGGTGCTGGATCCCTATCTTTTGGATTCAAACCATTTCCAGGCTCCTGGGTGTTTTTTTACCCCCCTTCACCCTTGCACACAGCAAGGCCATTCTCTGGGCTCTTTTTTAACATTTAGGACTTTCACTCATTTCTAATTTAAGAGAAAAAAAAAAAAAAGAGGAAGGAAGCCCATCTATTACATGCAGTATCCCATGCACTGTTTCCCTAACCTTTTTTTTGGTATTTACAGCAGCATCACTATTAAGAAATGCATGTTCTGTTTGTGCACCTAATTCCCTTTTTTTAATGTTTCCTCATTGTGTCATGCTGATTCTGGGGGAAAAAATATATTCATTATAAGTGTGATTTATGCTCAGAAACCAGCACACAAGCAAATGTCAATATACATTTTTTATTTTCGACTGGAATCAGTATTGTTAACCCCTTAAGGACAACAGGCGTGCTATGCCATCCTTAGGAACCTGGCTCTAAACGCCTGGGGGCGGCATAGAACGTCCCGGCCGTCCTATGTACTTACCCGGTCGCGGCGATCATGGTATGGAGACTTACCTGGGAGCCCAAGGAGTCCCCCTCCTTCCCCTACGGAACCCCTGGGCCATGTGATTGCGAGGTCCTTGCGAGGACCTCACGATCACATGAACGGCATAGCTGTCCATGTCAGCGCCAACCAGGGGGAGTGCCTGTTTGTTGTTTCTTTAAAACAGTGTAAAATTAAATTATATATATACTTAGATCATATATTTTATATATATATATATATATATATATATACACACACACACACACACACACAGTCTAAGTGTATTTTTATATATATATTTTAATATCAAAATACATGTAGAATGATATTGATTATATGTGTGTGTATGTATGTATGTATGTATATATATATATATACACACACACACACAATTATCTATATATATTTAATATAAAATAAATATGTAAATACGTAAAAAAAATGTGTGTAATTTCGTTCTTACTGTATTTTAAAATCAATATATATTGATATCAAAATACACGTAGAATGAAATATATATCTATATACATAAGTATATATCAATATATATATATTTATATATACACACACACACACACACACACACACACACCTATATATAAAAATAATTAAAATGATATATGTGTATATATATATATATATATATATATATATAAAAATAAAACAAGAGGGGGTTGGCTGTACTCACCTTAACATGCATAAATCTCATAAGAGCAGACTTAGGTTAATCTCATAAGAGCAGACATTAGGCTGTTAGTGTAGGACCTGCCAAAGATGGGGTACATTGACATTGTGGCAGGCTTATGCAATGTATGATCATATAATGTAACTAAACCCCCATTATTTTTGCCTAGATTAGGTGTTTTAAAAAAAAACTAATAAAATCTTTCAACATTGAAGTTGCTGTTTAGTGGATAGGTGAGTGCGCTGGATCTTGTGTATTATATATATATATATATGTAATAATTCTACGTATATATTTAAGTAATAATTTTACATAATTAGGTCATTTTATTAATTACAATTTCCGCAACCTGCCTGACAACCCAGGTCGAAAGTGCAGGGAATTTAATTTGCTAGCACTATATTTAACCCTGTAACTTTCCAAGACACCATAAAACCTGTACATGGGCAGTACTGTTTTACTCAGAATACTTTGCAGAACACAAATATTAAGTGTTTCAAAACAGTAAAATGTATTACAATGATGATATCGTCAGTGAAAGTGACATTTTTTGAATTTTTCCACACACACAAATGGCACTTACACGGACGATATAATTGTTGTGATACGTTTTACTGTTTTGAAACACTAATATTTGTGTTCAGCAAAGTCTCCTGAGTATAACCGTAACCCTCATGTACAGGGTTTATGGTGTTTTCAAAAGTTACAGAGTCAAATATAAGGCTTGCATTTCAGTTTTTTCACATTGAAATTCGCCAGATTGGTTATGTTGCCTTTGAGACCGTATGGTCAGGGCCGCCATCAGGGGGTGACAACCATACGGTTGTCACGGGCCTGGCAGCCCTTCATTCAAAAGAATGAAGCCAAGTGTTTATCATTCTGCGCCGCGCGAGGGGCGTGAGAATTGCTAGAGACAAGCTGAAAGTTAGTAGGAGTGTCCCCAGTACCCTGCAATGAGATGCCAGCCTGTGACATGCCTCTGACTGATACACAAGGTAACCTGACAGTTGGATGCAGTGTGCCTGCGGAAAAGAGCGGTATCTGATATTTTTCATCTGTAATCTGTTAAACAATGTGACTTCCACCAAAGTCATAAGTGAACCTAAGATTTAAATTATTAACATTAAGAGATTAATAAAAGATTTAAACAGCTCCTCTGTATCTGTCTAAATCAAAACAATATTGTCTATATAACTAAACAAAAAAATATAGACTTAGTGTATTTGGTCATAGCTGGTGAAAACAAGGACGTATTAGCCGCGAGGCAAACAAGGCATTTGCCTTGGGCGGCATTTTCCAGGGGCGGCAAAAAAAGCCGCCCCAAATGCCCAGGGAAAATGTCTTGTTAGCCTTGCGGCTAACAGTCCAGGCGGGCGGTCGGGCAGCGCTGGCGAGGGAGCACTTTCCCCTGAGCGCTCTGCTCAACTCCCTTGCGCGCCGCAGAGTGATGCCGGAAGCCGGAATAAGATATCACTCTGCGCCGCGCGAAGGAGCTGAGCAGGGTGCTCAGTGGAAAGTGCTCCCTTTCCAGCTCTGACCGACAGACCGCCCAGCAGCCCCACTAGACCCCAGG
Organism: Pelobates cultripes; assembly: GCA_933207985.1. NCBI lineage: Eukaryota > Metazoa > Chordata > Amphibia > Anura > Pelobatidae > Pelobates > Pelobates cultripes. The sequence goes on from OW240923.1 coordinate 61,552,242, forward strand.
GAGAGGGAGACACCCCCCCCCCAGCATTCCCAAAGGTAAGGAGGCTGGAGGGGTTAAATAAAAAATAAAAAAGTGAGTGTTAATGTGAGTGTGTGTTTTTGTGTGTTTGTCTGTTAGTGAGTGAGTGTGTGTGTCAGTGAGTGTGTTTGTCAGTGAGTGTGTCTGTTAGTGAGTGTGTGTGTATATGTCTTTTAGCTAGTGTATGCGTATCTGTCAGTGAATGTGTGTGTGTATTTAGGTGGGGCAGGGGGAAAGGGTTGGGTGGGGGTGGTTTGGGGGGGGGCGCCTGTGTTTTGTCCTGCCTAGGGAAGCACAAAACCAGGATACACCACTGTGTGAAAAGATATGTTTTTCCCACCACCCCAGGAGAAGGTTGGCATATGATGGAGCACAAGAAGTGCCCGTGGCTGTACCCTTCACCTGGTGGTATTAGGTACCATCAAGCAGAAAAGTTATTTGTCAAGATAAACCTCAGTAACTCCCAAATGAATGTCCTCTGTGTTTCATAAACTTTTATCATGGTAGTTATTCGCATGGTATGAATGAGAAATTGAAAAGTAACGTGCAACTACGGCAAGACTGCACAGATAGGCTACCTTTGGTGCAGTCATCTAGTAGCATGGTCAGAGTTTGATTTGTATCTTTAAGATATGATGGTAGTTCCTCTACCAACTCAAGATTTTATCTATATATGCTCACATTTTGCGTCTGGTTAACAGTACCTGACACAACGAGGCGTCCCAAGGGATTATAAAAGTCTTTGTGCACCTTCGGCAGGCAATAGAAAGTTGCCACTTTTGGAAAATAAAACCATATTCTTCTCGTGATTTGTTATTAAAGGACCACTCTAGGCACCCAGACCACTTCAGCTTAATGAAGTGGTCTGGGTGCCAGGTCCAGCTAGGGTTAACCCATTTTTTTTTATAAACATAGCAGTTTCGGAGAAACTGCTATGTTTATGAATGGGTTAAGCCTTCCCCTATTTCCTCTAGTGGCTGTCTCATTGACAGCCACTAGAGGCGCTTGCGTGCTTCTCACTGTGATTTTTCACAGTGAGAGCACGCCAGCGTCCATAGGAAAGCATTATGAATGCTTTCCTATGTGACCGGCTGAATGCGCGCGCAGCTCTTGCCGCGCGTGCGCATTCAGCCGACGGGGCGGAGAGGAGGAGGATCGGGGGAGGAGAGCTTTCCGCCCAGTGCTGGAAAAAGGTAAGTTTTAACCCGTTTCCCCCTTCCAGAGCCGGGCGGGAGGGGGTCCCTGAGGGTGGGGGCACCCTCAGGGCACTATAGTGCCAGGAAAACAAGTATGTTTTCCTGGCACTATAGTGGTCCTTTAATTACCTTATCTAGAATTGTCTTATATGTTGCTAAAGAGGTCTCTGTAGGATCCCGCATATTTAAATATTGAGCCACATCCATCATTACCACATTTCTCTCTTTGTCTGAGGTTTTAATGACTATATCTCCTGAAATGACTTAAGGCCATGCTGTTCCCTTTGACTAAGATTGACCATATGTTTAATCATAAGATCTCTCACTGTGCTCTATTCTAGTTCATTACATACTGAATGTACAAAATTATTTAATTTTTATTGAAGTTGGAGTGCGGGTATTCCTTTAAATTATAATTACCTACTCCTAATTACCTACAGTGAAACCTAATTCTCTAGCCTTCAATGGTTATAGCTAGCAACCCCTTTGTTTTTCTTAAACCATAATACAGGTCTGACAGGCAAGTTTCAACTATCTCTATACTTGCATGAGAAGTTCTTTGGTTGGCTTGTAAAATAATTAAAATTTTATATATATATATATATATATATATATATATATACACACACACACACTTGTAAGCCAACCAGAGCGTTCTGACAGGCAAGTCTCACCTCTCACCTTTGCATTCAGCAATTTTTTTTAATTTTAATTGGAATTTTGTGGAATTGAAAAAAATAATATTTAAGAAAAAAGACAACATCATGTAATTATGACTATTTTGCAGTTTTTTGATTTATTGGGTTCCCCTCACTATTAATAGGATACGGCAGGTAAGTAGATTTAAAAAAAAATAAAAATTTTATTGCGGTGGTGTGGCTTAGGGTCACTTAGTTACACTTTTTGGTGTTGGGCAATAATATATCCACTCCCCCTATTGCCCCCCTTTGGGTGGGGACTGAAGAGGGACACTGGCATATCCTCCATCTATCCTCCATTTATTAAATAATTACCCCAACCTGCTGCCTATGGGTAGTGATGAGTGGACAGCTTAGTGTCTTCCTGGATAATTTTTAGAACCTACACCGGGAGACCGGGATGCCCTTTGTGCCAGGCCCCACTGGTATTTTACAGATCACAGGCCTTTCTTAGCAACTAGGCAATAGCTGCCCATTTGCTAATTTTTAATTAAGACAAATAAAGTAAATATAATGTTTATTAATTGGAAATTGTAGTCTTAAACATCTAAAAAAACATTTATATTTGACAACTGCATAGTATAAATTTATGTTTGTGCATATTTCTGTTTTACTTGTTATGTATTGTGTTTGAATCTGTGTGAACAGTGAATTTAGCCTGATGTGTAAATGCATGCAGAGTTAAAGATAATATTAGAAGTAGTTAGGATAAAGGGGGTGGGGAGGTTAAGGTTTGAGAGGGGTTAATGACAGAGTTATATTACATAGGGTGTTTAGAGTTAAAGGGACACTCCAGGCATCCAGACCACTTCTGTCCATTGGAGTGGTCTAGGTACCAACTCCCACCACCCTTAACCCAGCAAGTGTAATTATTGCAGTTTTTATAAACTGCAATAATTACCTTGCAGGGTTAAGTCCTCCTCTACTGGCTGTCTATCAGACAGCCACTAGAGGGACTTCCGTGTTCTTAGAACACGAAAAGTGTTTTAAACGACGCAGGATGGAAGTGTTTTAAATGACACTCTATGCATGAGGACCTCCAGCGTCACCAAAATCCTTATTGGAAAGCATTAAATAATGCTTTCCTGTGGGGAGGTCTAATGAGCACGTGGGCGGCGCCTGAACCAGCACCGAGGGATATCGGCGTTGGATTCAGGTAAGTCACTAAAGGGATTTTAACCCCTTCAGCAACATGGGATGGGGGTGGGAGGGAGAGGGGCACTGCAGGGTCCTGCAGTGCCAGGAAAACGGATATGTTTTCCTGGCACTGGAGAGTCCCTTTAAGAAGATTAACAGCTTGAGGAAGATTAACGTTGTAGTAAAAATACTGTTTAGGATTATTTAAATTTATGGCTAGAGTTGGGTTAAAATTAGTATTGCGGTGCAAGAGGGGTTTAGTTGTTTTTTGTTTTTTTTTATAATTCTTTCTTTTGTAGCGCAAAATATTTTCAAACAAGCACATGTTGCCAGATTGGAAAGATCAAACATTGATGCGGTATACAAGATGAAGGTTAGTATGGCACAGAAAGTCATTGCACCTTTTTCAATATGCACAAAACAGGAACAGTAAACAGTTTGGTTAGTCACATCTACATAGTGGGTTAGACTCTTAGAAGCCAAAGGGCTCAGGTTGTGTGCTACGGTTTGTGGTTGGACTTAATCTAATTTGGTTATGCAACTATGTAGCCTGTGTGATCGATTTTCGTATCTACTACATGACAAGCTAGTCGTGGTGGAGCAAATGTTGGGCAGGCAGGGTGGGTTTCTCACAGCGTTGTCCTGTCTCTGCAGGATGGCTGGATGGTGGTCTGCTCTCGTGAGGGCAGGTATGATGGCGCTATGAGCTATTTTGGCGTTTGAACTGCCCTGCTTGGCCTCTGCAGTGAGGGTGATAACCAAGGGGGCTACGGGGAGGGTGCAGTGTGGCCTCAGTGCTGTGTGTTCCTTGAGAAATGTGGGGTTTTAGGGCCTAGTGCCCGTATGGGTGCTGAGGCTTGTGTCTGGGAGTTATGTGCCCCAGGGGCTGAAACCTGACTGTGCGTAAGTGAGTAATCATGTGTAACACATAACATAGAAAATAAAGAAATTAAAACCGTTAAACCAGCAGAAAATAACATCTAATTTGTTGGAGTGTTAGAGGTATGGACCATTTATGGTGAGGTAGTCCATCACTGTTAAACTTAGGTTAACGTGAGTGTTCATGGAACCGTAGGTAGTCTCCCACTCGCTCCCGGGATACAAGGTGAGGCGGTTTCAGGGTCCCAGTGCTCTCCACTGGGTTTTGCTGGCCTCGTTGCGGTCGGGGTCGACAAGCTGAGGGTTTCCAGGAAGTTGGTAGCTTCATTTGTCGAGTTGAGGACTTGTGTTGTCCCTTCGTGGGTGACCTCTAAGGAACTTCCTGTTCCCCATCTGTAGGCTATCCTGGCTGCGCGTAGCTGTGTGGTGGCCAGGCCGTATGATTTGCGCCACAGTAGGGTAGCCCATGATAAGTCCTGATAAAAAGTAAATTCTGAGTCCTCAAAGGATAGGGACATCTTGCCCTTAAGCGCGGTCATAATATGGAGTTTGTCTTGGACTGTAACGCATGTTAGGATTACGTCTCATGCTGCGGGGGACTTTAGGCGAGTGTAGGGCGAGAGACGGTATATTCCATCTATTGTGATTTTCTTTGCAGCTGTGTGGGGAAGTATGGTGGCCAAGAGGCGCCTTACATAGTGTGGTAACTCCTCTGCCGAGATGGCGTTGTGGATTCCTCTGATTTTAATGTGTGCGCCTTTGCGAGTCCTCTATGGTGGCCGTTTTGAGTGCCATGAGTTTCTGGTTAAGCTTGTACCTTGTCATCGAGGGATGTTAGATGAGTTTTGATCTCCACCACGTCTTCCTCTGTGGCTTTCACATGGTCAGTAAAAGCTTGTACTTCTATTTTGAGAAGGACCGAGTCGGCTGCTAAGAGCTTGTGGATGTTGGCTAGCAGGAGCTTTAAATCTCTCTTGGTGGTTGGGGCTTCATCGCCCGAGGGTTCAGGCTGCATTGCCCTTGTGATTGGAGATGTCTCTGGTCGTTCCTGCTCTGGGCTGGGTGCGCGATCTGTTTCCTGCTTATCTCCCATGGGTGTGGGCGCGGGCCTCTGTTGCCGTAGGTTTTTGGTATCTGCGTCCCATGGCCGGCGTATGAGCTGGAGTGGCAGTCGGTGAGGGGGATGGAGGGAGTCCCTCTTGCTCCGTTGGTTGTCTCAGCAGGAATCCTCAAGGTCCCGGATCCTGGGCGCGAGGTAGGCCCCAGATGTGCATTTCCGCTTGGGAAACTTTTGAGTCTGAAAGAATGGCATCTATTGATTCAGTTTGCTGTGCTGGTTCAGGCTGGGTGGTTTGCGAGGCTGGATGGGTGTCAGTTTCGCTGATATCGCCAGGATTCTAAAAGTTTGAGGGGAGCTACCAGAAATGGCGTCTTGTTCAGTGTGGTAGCAAGCTCTGTCCCTCCCCCGCCCAAACTCCCCCCTCCCCCCCCAGATGTGTTTTAGTTTTTAAAACAAGTTAAACATAATATTATTAAGGTGTTTATTTTCAGGTTTTGACTTTGCGTTTGAAGGTTTATTTACAAAGTACTCACCCCCATATGCCTTCTGTAGACCAGTCAGATTGATTTATATTGGAGTTGCAGTAGTGCTTAAACAGTGTGCATCCCATGCTCCTCCTGTAATGCACTTCATGTGTGAGAGGCTACTAGTGCATACCTCCTAATCAGGGACGGATTAACATAGGGGTTGAGGAGCTGAAGCTCCATTGATTTAAAAAAAAAAAATGTTTTTACACACTACTCTTCACGTACTCTCACTTAAGTATGGAAACTTAAGATGGATGTAGGGGAACACAACTTGTGTTGACTGGCTAACAATTACATTAGTTAAGGTAATACTGACTTTGGTCTCTCTAACACTGTGGCATGTCCCATTTGTTCTACACTCAATACATACACATTTTCTCTGTCCCAGACTATATACCAGGAGCTTCTGTTTGCTATTAAAAAGGTAAGGAGAGGAGTGGACAAGTGAGTGCTAGGGGACCGTCACTGCTGTTAGAGGGTATGGATTTACTTGAAAGATGAAAGCATAAATTAGATAGAGATTGGCATAGGTTATGTGTTTTCTCATAGCTGCATCCTATTAGTTTCCCTCCAGCACCATCTGCATTAGATGCATGACGCTTAGGAGGTATGACTATTTTAGTGTTTTTGGTTGATAAGATTCTGTAATTAGGCCCATCATAATTGTCAGCACCAGGCTCCCTGGGCTCTTAATCTGGCCCTGCTCCTAAGCATCCTGATTTCGGGTCCTGTTCCGCCATCCTGCCTTTTTGGTGGTCATCATTACATTACGCTTGCTCTATGTTTAGGGCAAAAGGACCATGCAGAGAGCACTGAAACAGTACTCCTTGCAGAGTCAGCTCTTCGTGGGTCGGCCTGAGTGATGGACAGGCAGCCTGGTGTGTATTAACACCAGACTGACATGCCATTAACTTGGGTGGGTCTGCCCCTTTGGGTGCAGAGCTAGTGACACAATGGCATCACTAACCCGCCCACTTTATTCTAGACAAGCTGGGACAGCACCGAGTATTTCACCCTCTATACCTTTTCCTGCAGCTCTATTATTTAGGCTGACTGGGCTACAGAGAGCACAGGCCATGGCTCCTGGTACTTATCTCTCCCAACCAGCCTATTTTAAAGGACCACTCTAGGCACCCAGACCACTTCAGCTTAATGAAGTGGTCTGGGTGCCAGGTCCAGCTAGGGTTAACCCATTTTTCATAAACATAGCAGTTTCAGTGAAACTGCTATGTTTGTGAATGGGTTAAGCCTTTCCCTATTTCCTCTAGTGGCTGTCTCATTGATTTTCACAGTGAGAGCACACCAGCGTCCATAGGAAAGCATTGTGAATGCTTTCCTATGTGACCGGCTCAATGCGGGCGCAGCTCTTGCCGCGCGTGCGCATTCAGCCGCATGGGAGGAGAAGAGGAGGATCGGAGGAGGAGAGCTCTCCGCCCAGCGCTGGAAAAAGGTAAGTTTTAACCCCTTTCCAGAGCCGGGCGGGAGGGGGACCCTGAGGGTGGGGGCACCCTCAGGGCACTATAGTGCCAGGAAAACGAGTATGAGGCACATTGTAAGTGCTGAAAACAGGCACCCTTTGTGGGTAGATGACTGTAGACAGGTGTCTGCTCTGCCTAATGGGAAATCCAACCCTGGGGAGGCTATGTGAGTCACGGTAGACGAAGTGTGACTAGGACTGCATAAACAAAGCGTTTTAAATCCTAAATGGCAGAAAACTGAGCAGTGAGACTGCATGGGGCATGCTGCTGCCCACACCTTGTGTAACCTATTAAGGGATAATAAGTGTTTAGAGGTTCACAAAAGTACCAATTCTTTTCTAATTTGAGCTTGTGCCTGTAAGCTGAAAAAAGTAAAGAGAATTGTAAGGATAGGGCTCACAGACAAGGTTTTCCTTGGTGAGCAGGTGAGCTTCCATTAAAGTGGTATTAAAAACCTCCTGTTATTTACTTGTGCATGGTGATTTGTGATAGTGCACAGGTAACTTTTTTTTTATTGTTTATTTGTTCTATGAGTTTTGGCCAATCTATACTGTAGCAATTGCTGCCACCGAGGATTAGTGGGAGTTTGAGCGCAGGGCTTAATTTTCTGTGTTTATATTTACTTTTTCTTTTCTTGGAGGAAGACAACTCCCACCTACATCCCAGAGACATAAAAGAAAACAAAGTAGGACACTTTAGTGCCATATCAGTTTATTTTGACTAGTACCAATTTTATGCATAGCAAACTGATCACTTAATCTCTGCTTAACTTGTAATACATGTGTGAGCTTGTGCCTTAAATATTTGTAGGTTTCTATGGGATTTAAATAACAGAGTGTTTAAGAGTGTTTGATTCTCTACCTGAGCTCCTACATGTCCCATCTTTAGTTTCTGTATGTTGGTCCTGGTACTGTTCAAGGTTCTGAGGTTGATTCCTGACAACCTATTATTATACAACTTTCGCAGCTGTAATGCAAGATCATTATGCCTGAAAAAAATAAAGAGAAGTTGCATAAAGGACTAGACAGAATAACCTCACACTCATGCAAACTTTGTTGCTTTTGCAGACCCTTTAGTTTAACCCTGATATGTTCAGCAGATCATTAGCCTCTTAAAGGGATACTGGAGGCACCAAAACAACTTTAGCGTAACAGAGCAGTTTTGGTAAATAGATGATGTCCCTACAGTCTCATTGCTCAATTCTCTGCCATTTAGGTAGGAGTTGAATCACTTTGTTTATACCAGGGGTGGGGAACCTTCGGCCCTCCAGATGTTGTGGACTACATCTCTCTTGATGCTTTTGCGGGAATTATGGGAAATGTAGCGTGGAACATCTGGAGGACCAAAGGTTTCCCACCCCTGGTTTATACAACCTTAGTCACACCTCCTTGCATGTGACTTGCACGTCCTTCCTGAAGATTAACCTTGATATTCTAGTATATTTAATTTCTTATCTTTTACACTGTTGATAGCCTACTAGAGCTTGCAGGAGCCCCATGTATGTGATAAAAGTTCAATTTACAGAGCAGGGAATAGTAGCTTCTAAAAAAACATCTAATTGAAAAAAAAAAATTTTCTTCATAAAGACATACCATTTGCAAAGAGCTGTGACCCCTTGCTTATTTACATTGTGTATTTTCAGCCAGGTCATGCAGGCATTTTTAGTACTGGGCACAATATGTACTATGTACATGACTATGTAGCTGTCCATTCCAAACCATTACAGCTTCAAAGTAGGGATATAGATTTAAAGATGCTAAATATTTTGTATAATGCAACTCATTTTCCTTGACTATGAGCCGTGGGTTTTGTAGTTCTAATGTTTTATCAGTGTTAGATGCTCTAACATTTTACCAACACTCCTAATTTAATCAAATGGATCAAAAGGGTTATATGATAAAGTATATTTTTCCATTACCAACCACAAAGTACATTGTAAATTTATGTGAAGGTTTGGAAAATAGAGTTTTCTGATGGGGCATATAAATGAGAAGTACAAAAATTGAGTAATTCCTTGTAGGTTTTGTTTCCAAAGTGTTCACAAAACTAGCAGTCAGTGTTTATTATTAGCAACCAGTAGATATGTGTATCCAAAATATACTGAGTAGTTTCCAATCTCCAGGCCCATATTTTGTGGAATACAGATACTACCACATGTCCTACACATATTGATCGTTTTCACTATTAGTTTTTTTGAAGATAAAGCACTTAAATGTGCTCCCAAAACTGAATAACATACAGGGCTGACCCTGCATTTGTGCACTTAAAGGACCACTATAGGCACCCAGACAACTTCAGCTTAATAAAGTGGTCTGGGTGCCAGGTCCAGATAGGATTAACCCATTTTTTTTTTTTATAAACATAGCAGTTTCAGTGAAACTGCTATTTTTACAGTGAGGGTTAATCCAGCCTCTAAAGCCTCGAGTGGCTGTCTCATTGACAGCCGCTAGAGGCGCTTGCGTGCTTCTCACTGTGAAAATCACAGTGAGAAGACGCCAGCGTCCATAGGAAAGCATTATGAATGCTTTCCTTTGAGACTGGCTGAATGCGCGCGCAGCTCATGCGCATTCAGCCGATGACGTCACTAGGAAGAAGGAGAGGAGGAGGAAAGCTCCCCGCCCGGCACTGGAGAAAGGTAAGTGTTTAACCCCTTCCTCTCCCCAGAGCCCGGCAGGAGGGGGACCCTGAGGGTGCGGGCACCCTCAGGACACTATAGTGCCAGGAAAACGAGTATGTTTTCCTGGCACTATAGTGGTCTTTTAAAGTTCATCCTTTCACACTTATATATTACTACTATTAGACAAAGGAAGGCAAAAACTCCATTCAAAATGTATTGGGTTTTTTATTTTATTTTTTTTGGGGGGGGAGATTCAGAATTTGTCATGTGAAATTATGTGATGTCTTTGGTACAGATGAATTTCATCTATACAATTGTTTTGGGAAAAATTATCTGGTCAACTCAAAATGGCATGAAAATGGGCCAGTGTACTGTAAAATATAAATATTATGTATATTGTTTGCAGTATATGGTTTTCATTATATTGGCATTTGATTCACAGATCAACTGAGAAAATAAAATAGAGATAAAGAAAGGAGGAATAAAAAAAATAAAAATAAAAAAACTATATTAAATATGCATTAAATATACTATATAACAATATAGAAATATGGATTTAATTTTTTATTTTTTTTTAACTGATCTGCCTTTTCCCCCCCCTCTATTGGTTACTTCTCACTTGATCTATGAATAAAATAAACATTTAGTGGCTTTCCCCTAACCATCATTTTTTTTTTTTTTTTTACACCACAGATGGTACTTGAAATCATGAATCAAACTAAATGGTATTGCATCATTATTTGGTGATTCGTCCATATAGCTTTATTGGAGTTTGGTATTTCTGACAAACTGCAGATAAATCTCAATTTGTTTGAAATTAAATGCACAAGTCTAGTGATTTCTCCTTAACAAGTTGTTTCCCCACATGCCATCTATTATATCCTTGAATATTCTGTTATTAGTCTGTTATCATAGCTTCTGTGAGTTGCCTTGGAGGTAGACAACACAACAACAACAAAAAACCTACCCCATACAGAGATAGTTTGGAAAATTTTAGACAAAAAAAATGTTGGGGTACAGGAAATCTATAGCTACGTTAGATCAGATTGAGTCCTTTTTGTTGGAAGGTCTTGAAAGGAGCACATGGACCTGGAAGTAGAGTAAAGTAATGTTGGGAAGATTGTTATCTTATAAAGGTTCATTAAAATTGGTTTGGGCAAAAGTGAGAAGGGAGCATGCTGAGAAAGAGTAAGTCGTCAGGATGTTTAGGAATATCTAACCCACCCTCTGCACTCTCAGCCAATCAATGCCTCCATGTTGGACAAGATTTATGCTGAAAATGCAGAAGTGTTCATTCTGCATTATCAATATGGCTGAGATGGGGAGGTCCCTTGGTGCTTGTTTGTAACCAACCAACCAACCAACCAACCATTCTTATATATTTTTAATGTGTTTACATGGAAGGGCCCAGGGCTTAGAGTGCCTCTTTAGTGTCTGCTGCTACTACTTTTCATCTATATCATCCATTTTCTAGCAACAACATTTTAATTACACATCAACTCTGGAATATTTTAGTGTTTGGACATAGCATTTTATCAATTACATACCCATCAATCAATGGGAATTTCTTCATAATCCCAACTGCTTGTTCCATCAGTTGATCATCACTGACAGAAGACACAAAGGGTATCAAAACATAAAAAACCTTCCATGAAATTAAACATGATATCCTTATTGAAGAAATGAAGGTCCTTTTTGCCATGATAGGATCACACTCTTCAGTATCAACACGTTTCTGTAAGTAAAGGAGAAGATGTCATTGTATAGCATGTCCCGACAGCTAGACATTCCATGTTAATAAAATAAAAAAAATAAAAAACTACTGAGATTAGTAGATAAACAAAAGCAGAACCCATAACAACATTTTAGTTAACTATTTTATTACTTCAGAAATCTTTGTAGAGGATGTTATGCTTAAAAATTAGAGAATAAATAGTACATTGCTTATGTAAATTTAAATTAATTATAAACATGCACTCAAAAACATCCAATTAAACACTGACTATATCGTATACAAAGACAACTTCCAAAGGATAACTCACACTACCAGAAAAAATGTCCCAAGGAAAGGTTCTAGGACCACCAAAATGTAAATGAAACAGTATGGGGGCGTGGCCTGAAGTCCGACCTGTATGGAAGTGTGAGTCCCGAGCTCCTCGCCACCAAGCTAATATTAGCCGTTTTTTAGCCCCCTAACTCACCCTAATGGGACGCACCAGGAAACCGGAGAGCCAGCAGACCCCCAGGGCAGCACCGCCGGCAACTCCATCGGGACCGATGGACGGCTTTTTACAAACCCCGCCGGGACAGAGCCGCGAGGCGCACAGCTCCAAGATGGCGCCCGTCTCCCCTGCCTCCTCCTGTTCGGAGCCGGAACAGCCTACACTGGCTGATATTGGGGCAGAAATCAGGAGGCTGGCAGCCAACATGGTCACTAAATCAGACCTACAGTCCCTGACCACCACCCTCACGGCATCCCTCACGTCCGCTGTCACTGCACTACGCACAGACATGGAGGCACAGGATGGCCGCATCCAAGCCCTGGAAACCCAGGCCCAAGCCACCCAACGCCAGGCCTCAGCCGCGGACACAGCCCTGACAAGGCAGGGCAACATGCTACTAGCCCTGCGCAGACAGGTCGAGGACCTAGACAATCGCAGTCGCCGCTCCAACATCAGGGTAAGGGGGATGCCGGAGGGAGAGGAGACGGAGAATGTTGTGGAATTACTGACCGCACTTTTCTGCCAGATTCTGGGGAACCAGGCGCCACCAGACATCCGCTTCGAGCGGGCGCATAGGGCCTTGAGACCCAGGAACAGGGATGGGGACCCCCGAGACATTATCTGCTGCCTACACTCATTTCCCCTCAAGGAACGCATAATGCAGCGGGCCAGGACCCGACCCACATGGCGATATCAAGAGGCAGAGGTCTCCTTGTACAATGACCTTTCCCCTACCACATTAGAGGCTAGGCGTGCCCTCAGACCCATCACTACAGCACTAAGGGAACGCAATATCCCATACAAGTGGGGCTTCCCATTCAGCATCCAGGTGAGACATCATAACGAGTGGATTGCGGCACGCTGGCCAGAAGAAATACCGCGCTTTCTCCAAAGGTTAGAACTACCGTCCATAGCAGTCCCGGACTGGATACTGGAACCGCTTGACCGGGAACCCCGACCCCAGAGACAACCTCGGAATCCGCGGAGAGGCCCCAGAGAGAACCGAACACCTGATATACCCCCACACCCGTCCAACCCAGAAGAATAGCCGTACCCCGCTTGATACCTACATCAGCTCGACTACGATCCTGAGACCTAAATATACGAGCTGACATGGATACACAGCTACTCATACCCACTGCCCAGACCCGGAACCCGAGTGCCCTCCTCCCTGGACGGATGGGATAAACGCACCCGATATAACTTACGCAATTTGGGTGGGGAACGGGAGAGACACAGCATACCATTGTCCACAGGGGAGGGGAAAAGTTGGACACTACTCTTGGGGGGCCTGACTAGTCATGCTTATTGGCAGCCTCACTCACCCCCCACCATCTTCCCACAACGTGAGGCTTGCAAGGGAAACACCGCTACTGGACTATCTTCAGTGGTGGGTAGGCAAGTGGAAAACACCGTGGAGGAGTGTTGCAAGGCTAAAGGGATACAACTTGGCCCGCCAAGATGACAACGGGCCTTTACCGTGCCAAAGCAGAAGCCTGTTCCAGCTCCTCACACATTCAAGCCAACGCTGTTTCCATATGATGGAGGACTCATACTCACAGGTTCAAGGGGGGTCGGTAATTGGGTGAGGGTCAGAACATAGGGAGTCTGTGGGGGGAAGTTAAGCTCAAGGACGAACATATACAAACGTATACACACACATAATGGGTAACACGAAGCTGATAGGGTCTAGGGAGCCGGGACTCTAGACCGGGGAACATGGAATTAGGGGGAGGGGAATGGGGGGACTGTGGGACACTCATATTAGTATCCGGTACCATTAACATATAGGTGCGGGGGAGACAACTGAGCTATTACCCTTCACTCCCCCACATTTAGGCAAAACCACATAAGGACATGTAAGGATGGGATGAGGTGCAGGCACACATGTTAATCGGATGGTGGGGTTCCGCTAATGTACCGAAGTGTGTATATATGTTATATTGAATGGTGGAGTTCCACTAATGTACCCAATTGTATATATGTTATGTTGGATGGAGGGGTTCCGCTAATGTACCCAATTGTATATATATCACATGCTCCATGTGGAAAAGAAGTATACCTTAATGTATGACACGCATTAGAGCTGGACGGCCCTTTACCCCTCTTACAAAGATGTCACTTCTGGGCTATAAGGAAGCAACCCCGCCCTTTCTCCCACCCCACACTCGAGAGCCTCATGATACGCGCAATATGACGAGGCGATACCTTACATACGCTCCCAACCCCATACCCGGATTTGATATATCATAGATACTGGCCTCGGCCATTGCTAATCGCTGGTGTAGGACCATAATACGACCGAACACTCACCCACTCGGATACACAACACTGTGTGACCCCCCCGACCAACATCGCACAGCTCCACAACCCAAAACTGACCCACGTTACCCTGGGAGACGGGGGCACACTTTTGAGACATGCTAGAACGAGACATGGATCCCTGCCTCCACACCATAGCCCTTTGTAGACTGCATATGGCGATAATATTGATTGCGGCTGGCAACCCAAGCTATACTAAGACGGGCAAAGACGACATTCAAACACTTTCAAAGAGGTGGCACACCTGTTAGGTAACCTCGGACTCCTGTATCTAATACAACCTATAGAAGACACATCCTAACACATATAAAACGCAAGGACACAAACACTAACCCCCGACAAGTTCGCGTGAACAAACCCACTCCACGGGGAATTGGCAGTTGGAAGCCGTGAGACTTTGTCTGACAGGCCCAGCTGCCGACTGCTGCCGTGGTCACGCGAACCAACCCTCCTTGGAGGGACTCTTGACACCTATCCGTAGGTGCTGGTATCACCTCCCTCTGGAGGTGGAGAACTCATCTTCTCTTTCATACCCCAGCTTGTCCCTACGGGCAGGCAGGGGCTTATCTGTACCCCACGTCTACCTCACTTTACTTTCCTGCCTCACCTCATCCACTCCTCTGACCCAACCCCTCAGCCTCCCCCCCACCCTTACTACCCCCCTCCCATTGTCACAGCAATTGCGGACACACCACGGAGAGGGGATACTCGTGGGCAATAGACTTCTTTTTGAAGTACCAACAAACCGCTAAAGTCCATAGTGACCCACTCACGATCAACATAAATGGCCTACGAACCAGATCCTTTACGCATTACGACCATGAATTGCCGGGGCCTCAATATTCCGGAGCGTAGGTCACAGCTCATACGGGATCTATCCTCTAGACACATATCCGTTGCCTTCCTCCAGGAAACGCATTTTAAGGAAGGAAATGCCCCGATGCTGAAAGGCAAACACTACCCCAACGCGCTCTGTAGTAACCACCCGACCGCCCGCAAGGCAGGGGTGGCGATCCTCCTCCATGCTAAGCTACAGTTCCAAGAAAATGACCGAATGTCCGACCCTAATGGCAGATATATATTCCTCAAAGGAGATATACAAGACCGTAGGTATACATTCGCGACGATCTATGTGCCAAATAATAATCAATCGCACTATATCCGCAAAACCCTTCTCAAACTTTCCTCATTCACGGAGGGCACACTGATCTTAGGTGGAGACCTTAACGTACCCCTCATCCCCCTAACGGACTCATCCACTGGACACAGCAGCGTTGCCCAGGGAGCCCTCCGCAGCATACAGAAGTCACTTAAGAACCTTCGACTAGTAGACTGCTGGCGCGCTATGCACCCAGCGGACAGGGAGTACACCCATTACTCCAGGATACATAGGCGATATGCGAGAATTGACTATATCTTCCTCCAACAAGAGCAACTTAACGCAATTCAGAGAGTTGAAATTGGACCTGCAAGCTGGTCGGACCACGGACCGGTGACTCTACAAATGGACTCTCCTCGGATACGCCCATCCACCTGGACGTGGAGGCTCCGAGACTCTCTACTCTTAGACCCAGCGGTGAGGGAACGGGTCACTGAGGAACTCACGTCTTACTTCACACTAAACGCAACGGATGAACTACCGGCGACAACAGTATGGGAAGCCCACAAATGTGTACTCAGGGGCACACTAATGCACTTAGCCTCTAAAAAGAAAAAAGAATCCCAAAGACAGATGCAGGATCTCTTGATACGCATAACTACCCTTGAAATGCAACACAAACGATCCCTACTTGAAGAGACCTATAAGGAATTACTGGAAGCCCGAAGATCACTGCAAGCTTACATAACGGCCCGACACTATAGCTCTTTACAGCGCTCGCGGGCCTTTTTCTATCAACATGCCAACAAGGGAGGGAAACTACTGGCCAGGATGATCAGAGGCCCCCAAGGTATGACACAGGTCCATAAGATACGAACTTCGGATGGCACGGTAACACAGTTCCCAGACAAGATAGCGGCGGAGTTCCGCTCGTTTTACACTTCGCTGTATAACATTCCGGGCCCGACACTCCCGGAAGAGACGGCTGTCAGATATGATAAGATACGAAGCTACATTGCATCCCATGTAGGGACACGACTACCCAATGGGGAGTCGGAGAACCTAGATACACCGATCACCGAAGCAGAGGTAGCGGGAGCCATAAAGGTCTCCAAAACGGGCCGCGCACCGGGACCTGATGGCTTTACTCTAGATTACTATAAAAAATTTCAAGCCATACTTCTCCCGAAACTCACCAACGCATTCAATGCGCTAGTGGGCGGCGCCCAACTCCATCATGAGTCCCTGGCGGCAACCATAACAGTCCTCCCGAAACCGGGGAAGGATCCCGAATTATGCAGCAGCTACAGACCAATCTCACTGCTGAATGTGGACGTGAAGCTTCTCACCAAGATTCTATCCACCAGAATTGGTGCAATACTACCGAAATTGGTCCATCCTGACCAGACGGGATTCATCCCTGGGAGGGAAGCAAGGGACAGCACTCTTAGGGCGCTATCCATCCATCACCTAGCAAAACGGTCAAACGATAAACTCCTACTATTATCGATGGACGCGGAGAAAGCGTTTGACAGGGTGGACTGGACGTTCCTCACGGCCACGCTTCGAGAACTGGGTTTCGGGGACAATATGTTATCGTGGATCGGCGCGTTGTACCAATGCCCTAATGCAAAAGTGAAAGTGAACGGAGCGCTTACAGAGTCCTTCCCGATCCGCAATGGGACGAGACAGGGATGTCCGCTATCTCCCATGCTCTTCGCTTTAGTACTCGAACCGTTCCTAGAGGCAGTACGCACCTCGGATGAAATCCCGGGCTACAAAAGCGGTAATGTAGCACACAAAGTGGCGGCATATGCCGATGACCTTTTATTCTTTATCACGGACCCGGAGACAACAATGCCCCATCTCATAGATATGTTCGACACCTATGGCGAGATCTCGGGGTTCAAATTGAATATGAGCAAATGCGAGGTACTCAATGTCACAGTCCCGACGACCCAAGCAGACGCACTAAAAAAACAATTCCCGTTCCGCTGGTGCTCGAATCACATGCAATACCTGGGAATAGCCCTCACCAGCGACCTTGGAGATATGTACCGAACAAACTTCTTACCATCGCTGCAACGAATACAACAAGATCTGAAGAAATGGGCGTACCCCCATATCTCGTGGTTCGGCCGGATTGCAATTCTCAAGATGAATATCTTACCGCGGATATTATACCTATACCAGACGATCCCACAAGCTCTGCCGACAGCATACTTCACATCACTCAGATCCGCGATGGTGAAGTTCGTCTGGAATGGGAAACAGGCAAGACTTTGCCAGGAGGTTCTCTGTTTACCACGAGCCTGGGGTGGTCTAGCGCTACCCGATATGCGCAAATACCATCAAGCGACAGTATTACAACGGGTATTGAAGTGGCATACCCATCCGGAACATAAACAATGGATCGACCTGGATAAAAGCCATATTGGCCCCCCCTTCCTGACGTCGGTATGGAATTCGAGGAGATTACCACAGGTGTCACTCGAACCAAATTCTACAGTAGCACAGACACTGAAAGCGTGGGAAACCATTCGAAGAACCCCACATATATCTCAATCACCGAGCCCGATGATTCAAATACAACATAACCCTCAGATAGGAGGGGGACTGCCCCCGACGTCATGGACATTTCTTGGGGACGGGGAATCATTCCCCATCCATAGGGTACTAAACAACACAGGCATGACCCCTTTGAGGGAACTGCTGGAGGGCACCCAACCTACTAGCCTACTAACCCTCCGTTATATGCAACTCAAATCCTACTATCGCACACTCCCGAACAAGGAAGCCCTACATAGGGACCTATCGTGGTTCGAAACGCTATGTGACCGCAAGACCACCCTGGATAAGACGATATCCACTCTATACCAACACATGCTAGTGGGACACCTCACCAACAATGATCAATTCCGCAGACGCTGGGAACATATGCTGGGCACATCCTTCACCACGGCCCAATGGGAGAAGATCCTCATATTACACCATAAATGCTCATCCAGCTCCCAATACCAAGAAATGAACTACAAACTCCTCTCATTCTGGTACAGAACACCTGATAGCCTACACAGGATCTTTCCAAACGTACCTGACGTATGCTGGAGATGCGGAGAAGCACGAGGTACACCACTACACATATGGTGGGACTGCCCCCTCATTACGCCATTTTGGGACGAAATAAAACAGAAAACAGAGGACATCCTAGGGATCGAAGATGGACTTGACGTGGAGACGGCCCTACTACACGCCACACCTGATACCATAGGGACGTATAGGAAGAGCATACGTAGGCACCTGTTGAACGCTGCCAAAGCACTAATCCCATTATACTGGAAACAGACGGCTATTCCAACAATAACACAATGGATGGAACGGGTGGAAGAGATATATAGTGCAGAATCAACACAGGCTGCTCTTCTTGGTCTTGAGGATAAACATACGGAGCGTTGGCGCCCATGGCTGCTCTACATAGCGGATCGAAACGCGGACAGACAGGAACCCCAGAGGACCCAAAGACTATCACATCCTCTCCTGGAAGGAGAATGAGACCCGATACGATACTCGCGGTGACCACAGGCGCAGGCAATGGGACCTCCTAACCCATCACACCCTCCCATACCCACCCCTCCCTCCACATCCCTCTTTATCCCACTTCTCTACTTTACCTAGTTCTCTATTATCTTTCATTATCCAACGAGGATACATAAACTGACTGAATAACTGATGCAATACAACTCATTCTGAGGTTACCAACAGATTCATTACATATTTACACACAATAGTTTGTCTAGGGGCAACTACTCCAACCACAATATCTGGGAAAATGAACTGGGTAGATATTTATACAAACGGTTACTGACCTTCAAAATGGGCTCAACGACCGACATCTTACTGGGGCTGTGGCTTGCAGGAGATAAAGAGATAGCTAAGATAACCATATAGCCGACTCATTACAGATGTCGACTTACCTAGGGAACGGTATAGGGACGGCCGCCCTACTGACATAAGATGATCTCCCCGGACAAACAGACCTCAATACTAAACCGCCCCGAAGAAATCGGACATGCACTTATTACCTAATTAGCTAAAAAGGAGATAACCTCTAATAGCCCTGCTGGACACAATAGGACACACTCGACTAACAAGACAGCATATCCGAGCATAACCTATTACATGCTCATGGACGCTCCTTTAAACACCCTTGTACCTCCCACGAAGCACAATCCAATGCCTCAGACAGTTGATATGAAAAACCTCCAATAAGCCGAACTCAGTCCACGACCTATCATTATCCCAATTCATGATAGCAATCTTAGCAACATATTGACTAAACCAGCTCGAAATACACAGTTACCCTAAGCTTCTGATTACTAATATAACATTGTTTAATTGTTGATCACTGGAATTTCGCAAGGACCTGCGTGTCCGTTATATTTTGTTTGAATGCCGCAGTTATGTGTTGATAACTCATATCTTGTATGGACCTGCGTGCCCAGTACATGGTATCTTATTGCTGCAACTAATAAACAGCTTTGAAACCAAAAAAATGAAACAGTATGGGAAAAAAAGTAATTTGAAAACTAAAATGAAATTAAATATATACAAATATAAAAATATAAAAGCTGCCGTTTAAAGCATTTCCTCTGCTTGCACAGACTTACTCAAGGACCGGCATAGCATTACTCTCTTGGTGATGCCAACATGCAAATACCCGTTAACCACTTCATTTACCCCTTAAGGACCAAACTTCTGGAATAAAAGGGGATCATGACATGTCACACATGTCATGTGTCCTTAAGGGGTTAAAAATAACACATTCCTCCTTTATTTCCAGTAGAATTTCTATGAGCACCATTCGATCACAGCATTAGAATATCTCTCTCTTCAGTTGACTCATATCATGACTCATGGTCATGCTTTTTTTTGTGATTTTCCTGTTAGATCATACACAGTGAATAGTGCAGGGCTACAACCTGAGTTAAACAGAGTAATGTTTGTGTAATCTTGAAGAAGGGACATGCAAATTTACAGGAATTCTCTCCTAGTTCTAGTTATAAAATAATCCTGGACAAATCCCAAGTCCTTTCAATTTCATTCCCTTTTCAGTACAAGCAGAAATTACCAAAACATTATGGGGTACAAACGGGGGATGGCTGGCAACATGTGGCCTGATGGGCCAGTACAACTGAATGGCTTTTTTTGTGCACAAACTTCAACAGACCTTGGAGTGAATGGCCCTAATCATGTGGACCATACAAAATATGGATTTGGTAAATGAAGGTGACTTAGAGGAGATATAATAACATTATACAAACATCTACAGGGTCTTGTAAGTGGTTTCTTAATAGGACTGTAGAAAAGACAAGCGGTCACACATTTAGACTTGAACAGAAGAGATTTCACCTACGGTAGAGGAAAGGGTTCCATGCATTCAGAAAAATAAAGAATTAAGGATGTGATAGTTAATATGTGGGGTAACAACTTGTTGATTCAAGGAGAAATCTAACTGCCAGTTTGGACTCAAGAATGTGTTTACCAAATTGTGGCGAAAGTGGAAATTGCTTCAAATGAGTTTTTTCACCATCTTTTGGATTAAAGGCAGTATTATTTTGAATGGCTAAACTATATGGATTTCAATTTATTTTCAGCTATTACTATGGCCTTGTTTATATAATACATAAGACTGACAGTTTAACAGCTCCTGTTAAGCCTTTTATCAGCTTCAATCAATTCAAATCCCAACATTAAAGACTTATTGGAAACTGATAAATATCAGTTTGAATATTGAATCTGATATCTATATTTTACATCAAAAATATTCAATAAATTCAATAAAATGTATCGAGGACATAATCTTGCTCTTCCTCCTTTGGATTAACTCAATTTTTTAAACCGTGCACAAATCTAATATTTAGGTATTTGCTTAACCTTGAATCTTAATCTCTTTATGCAAAAATTATCGCCAATATTGAATGTTTGAAAATCTGATCAAGCATATTTCCTGGATAGATAGAATCAATTCTATCACAATGCTAGCCTTCTTTTTCGAATTTTGCTTCTGCCATTGGATTGAAAATACCATAGTGACTTCCAATCACGAATAGATTCATTTATAAAGAATGACCACAGAAACAGCATGCCTATAAAATATTATATTTGCCATTACCTTTGGGAAGCCTTTGGCTTTCATGCCTATTATAATTCAGCTCAGTTATCTCAGGTTTTAGTTTTTTGGCCTGGCAAGATATGGGTTGAAGTGGAATCCTTTTTCCTGCAACCAGGTTTATTCCAATGTTTCCTTAAGATGCCAAAATCCCAGGGCAAATGTCTATGTACCATCTGCATCTATATAACCATCTATATAACCTAAATTCATTATACCTCTGACATAGACAGCAGTTAAATTGGGCCTCTCAGTAATAGGAGCCTATATTTTTAGAACTTTACAATTTCTACATTCATACACAGGTCAAAAGCACACCATACTCTAAAGCAATAAATTATCTGTTTAGCTCTGTGTTACACAGTCAGCTGTCCTTAGACCAGATATATATTTTACAGACATATAGAGTCCTCACCAGTAACTGCTGAACTGAATATCATGCAACATACTAGCAGAAATATGGAGTAGAAACTGTGGGTTTGCTATTTAATAGCTGCTATAAGCTGTTGCTATTAAAAATAGTTGGCAGATTGGGGGTGCTACAAATTACAACCAGTTTTCCAAACTTGTTAAATTTCTGTAACTTCTCATACATAACAGTTGATGATACAGATACCAACCAGTCACATATTAGTGGCTTACTGGTACATCACACAAACAAACATCTGGGCATGCACACTTTGTGAAAGGTTGCGATTGGAAAATTGCTGCTACTCGCTAAAAGTAGTGGCAGTCACAGTAAAGAGTAGCACTGGTTACTAGAAAGTAATGACAAGGTAGTAAACAAGCTCTATATCCCACCCATGTATGAAGTCATCAAAAATACTACACAGTTTGCAGATGGACAAACTAATTGCTGTGGTGGACTTTTAAATCACTCCATTGTCAATATTCCATGCAGTGGTGTACCTAGGGTAAATCAGGCATGGCACATGCCACTTGAAGGGAGTGACACATCAGAGCCCCAGGTGAAGTTCTGGCTCTGATTGCTCTTGAGTTTTCAGTGAGATTCCTACATGGGAGAGGGCGTCAAAATGCCAGTGCCAGATTTCCACTAACATACACAATCTGGAACCCTACCTAGAGCCCTAAGCAACCTTAATGTGGCTCTGGTGCTGAGTAGACAGCTTTATTTTCTTTAGCCCTGTTATGGGTAAATAACAGTAAATAACAGGGCTGACTTGGTGGTGATGGGGAAGGGGGTCAGTGCTGGCAGCATGAGGTTTGCACCTCTGGCAGGTGCAGGCCTCAGTAAATGGTTTTCCTTTGAACTGGTGCTCTCTAGTGGGTCAGAGCACAGCCACCAGATATTCCAAGCTTGCACTCTGAGTTGCTGAATTCCGAACTGTGAGTGGGCTACTACTGAAGTCTGCGTCTGCCAGTGGTGCAAACTTCATGCTCCTGCACTGTACCATAAAGGACTCAGGACCTCCATTAGACTGCCATGCAGAGCTAACCCCTGCTGAACCACCTTTTAAAGTTACATGCCAAGTCTGCTGTAGTTATTATGGTGCCAGGAGTATCATGGTACTATCCCATGGTAAAATTTCAACCAATTTTTGGTTCCACTAGGCTAGATGTTATTTTAGAGAAAAGTGAGCCAATGCAGTACCACAATCAGTGTGGTCATTGAGGTCCAATAAGCAATCAGTTGAAGAGGATAGATTATCTACATAAAATTACTCTTTTAAAAAAACTGTATACAGTACATTGATACAGATGAGCTCAAAGGTTTGGATACCATGGCAGAAATTGTGAAATTTTGGCATTGATTTTGAAAATAGGACTGATCATGCAAAAAAAATTTATTGAAGGATAGTGATCATATGAAGCCATTTATTACAACATTGTTATTTGGCTCCTTTTTAAAATCATAATAACAAAATCACCCATAATGCTAACAAAAATCACCCAAATGGCCCTGATCAAATTTTACATACCATTGGATGTTTGGCCTTATTACAGACATAAAAGGTGACACACAGGTTACAATGGCAATTAAAGGTTAATTTCTCACACCTGTGGCTTTTTAAATTGCAATTAGTGTCTGTATATAAATAATTAATGAGTTTCTTAGCTCTCACATGAATGCATTGAGCAGGCTAGATACTGAGCCATGGGGAGCAGAAAAGAACTGTCAAAAAACTTGACAGTTTAACAAGGTAATGGAACTTTATAAAGATGAAAAGGGATATAAAAAGATATCCAAAGCTGTAAAAATGCCAGTCAGCACTGTTCAATCACTTATTAAGAAGTGGAAAATTCGGGAAACTCTTGATACCAAGCCAAGGTCAGGTAGACCAAGAAAGATTTCAGCCACAACTGCCAGAGGAATTGTACAGGATACAAAGAAAATCCCACAGGTAACCTCAGGAGACATACAGGCTACTCTCGAAAAAGACTGTGTGGTTGTGTGGGAGCACAATATGATGATACTTGAACAAAAATTAGCTGCATGGTCGAATTGCCAGAAATAAGCCTTTGCTGCATCAATGTCACAAAAAAGCCTGTTACAATAGGCCCAACAACATCTTCACATGCCTCACAGCTTCTGGCACACTGTAAATTAGAGTGATGAGACCAAAAAAGAGCTTTATAGTCACAACCATAAGGTTTATGTTTGGAGAGGCGTCAACATGGCCTGTAGTGAAAAGATTACCATCCCCACTGTGAAGCATGGTGGTGGCTCACTGATGTCTTGGGGTGTGTGCTCTAGAGGCATGGCAAGATGAATGTAGCATGTTATCAGAAAATTCTGGCAGACAATTTGCATTGTTCTGCATGAAGGCTGCGCATGGTACGTGTTAGAGTACCCCAGGGGTTAAAACCGTGTAAGATGCTCCTTTCCCGAATAAGAAGGCAACTATCGATCCCTCCAATCAGCCGAACAGGAACCATACGAATCATACACACTCCAAACATCCGAACGAGAATAACCATACGAATAAATCCCCCCCCAAGTACGAGACAAAGCTCCGTATTGAGGGTCAGCAGGAATCTGGTTTAATGTGGGCTACCTGCCCGGTATTTATGCAGGTGTTCCACCACGTTGACACTCCCCTAGGGAAACTGGTGGAAGACTGGGACCAAAATATACAGTAGCCAATCATAAATGTAAGGGTATAACCACTCCCATAGATACATTGTAAACCCGCCTCTCTATCCTGGAGATAATTGGGAAGTAACCCAATTATCTCAACGATAGAGACCAAACTCCATTTTACACGTGGTTATAAAAAGACATAAAAATACATAACTTCCAAACTACCAAATGTAATACACACATTTAACGTATCCCCAGATAGCTTAGATCTGAGCGCACATTATTACCGAATGGCGCTCAGATCACATACATACAGTTCAATCGCCATGGAGCCAAAGTCTTTCACATAGTCTTTCGTTATATGAATGGGCTCCATGGGATGGCTATCTGGGGTGACTCCATTCGTAGGCAAAAGTACTGAATGGATGGTAGAGAAATAGAAGAAGGGAGCTCGATGGTTTTCAGCGGTGTTCGTGAGAAATAGTGTCAGTTTTTACTTCCAGGAAATCGACGAACACCGTTGGGCATTCGTACATCCAAGATGGCCGCCGCCTACTGTTCGTGCATACGAACGACGACCACTCAGCCGGCACTCGACAATTAGGAAGTGTCTGCTGTTAACCACAATGTTCTAGTGAAGCCAAGAGGTTAACCAGCAGCACACTTCCATTCTGGGTGGCCAGTCGTTCGGCAAATTGTTCGGTAAAAGGGGTATAAAGCGTGGGGACTGTACGGACAGGGAAACAGCCGAACCATCTGTCTTTAAAAGCAGTTTTAAAGACAGATGGTTCTGTCACAGTACGCTTTTAAACAATGACCCTAAGCACAAGTCCAAGTTGACCCTCCAGTGATTACAACAGAAAAAGGTGAAGGTTCTGGAGTGGCCAGAATATCATCTTAGTGACCTTAATATCATCAAGCCAGTTTGGGGAGATCTCAAACGCATGCAAGACGACCAAAGACGAATGGGCCTGTGTGAATTAGGGGCCTCACAGACAAATATTATAAAAGCAAAAGGTATACAGATGCAGCGCTGGCTCCAAAAATGGCAACAAATTTGGGACTTAGATACCCTAACAATCCAAAGATATATAGTAAAAGAAAGAAAACAGGTTACGCCAAATAACTATTCAGTACTGGTATTGCTAAGGAATACAGTTGTATGCAAGTAGTAATAAATGGAATCTATTTTTACAAAGAATGTCCTCGTTAAACAATAAGAAAGTCCTTGATAACAGTGGTAGTTGTAGCAGGTAGTTCAATGTATTTCACTGCTTAAGATAGGTTCCAAGATATGAAACAACAATAAATAACAGAGAGAACGAACAATAGTGTGATATTGTTTGTAACAAGTGCAGTAGCAATAATTTATATAAAAATACACTCACAAACAAGGTGTAAGGGCTTACCTGGGTTGGGAGTCCGGCAGGCAGAGATATATGCTCACCCTTGAAAGTAAACACAGGCCGAGGTGGTCAGGCAATAATTCACCTGGCCTGTGAATTATTATCAGTACAATTCCTAGGGTATGTCATTTCTGAACAGGGAGTCAGCATGGATCCTTCTAAATTAGAAGCCATATTGTCTTGGCCTCTTCCCCAAGGCCTTAAGGCAATACAGCGATTTATAGGCTTTGCCAATTATTATCGGAGGTTTATTAAAAACTTTTCATCAGTTACTTCTCCAATAACGAAACTGACTAAAAAAGGTTTGCACCCCAGGGTTTGGACTCCTGAAGCCGTTAAAGCCTTCGAGACTCTCAAAAAGGCATTTGCCACTGCCCCTGTGCTACACCATCCTGATCTTTCCCTTCCCTTTGTTATGGAAGTAGACGCTTTAGAATCAGGTGTAGGAGCCGTGTTATCACAAAGACAATCGCATACCGAACCCCTCCATCCCTGTTGTTACTTTTCTAAAAGACTGTCTGATTCGTAAAAGAATTACGACGTCGGGAACAGGGAACTATTGGCTATTGTGATGGATTTTAAAGAATGGAGGTACTTGTTAGAAGGAGCTAGACACAAAATTCTGGTTATAACTGATCATAAGAATCTCTCCTAGATAGCGGATGCTAAAAGGTTGTCCTCTCGTCAGGCCAGATGGTCTTTATTTCTTTCACGCTTTCAGTTCATTATCACATATAGGCCTGGATACCGTAATGTCAAAGCTGATGCTATCTCCAGACAGTAAGAACCTTTGGAGTCGATTTCCTCCGCTCCTGAACCCATTGTACCTACATCTAAGATAATAGCTGCTACCCGTTTAGTTATTTCGTCTCTTTTCCTTGATGGTATCAAGACATACCAATCCCAAGCACCCTCTGAGACACCTGTTGGTAGATTATATATGAAATAAAAAGACAGAAAGAAGTTATTAGCTTTATTTCACACCACCAAAACTGCTGGTCATCCAGGGGTTACCAAAACATACAAGGGTCTCCTTCAACAGTTTTGGTGGCCTTCACTTAAACAAGACGTGGTAGATTATGTGCAGGCTTGTTGTGTTTGCACACAGTGTAAATCCCCTAACATTAAACCCCCAGGACTCTTAATGCCACTTTCTGTTCCCAAGAAACCATGGACCCACTTATCCATGGACTTCATGGTAGATCTTCCTTCATCTGATGGACAGACAGTAATTTTGACCGTGCCTGATAGGTTCTCTAAGATGGCACACTTTATTCCCCTTAAAAAACTACCTTCTGCGGTCCAGTTGGCTCGGGTATTTGCCAAGGAGGTTTTTCGCTTGCATGGTATACCTCAGGATATCGTATACGACAGGGGTCCTCAATTTGTCTCTCGGTTTTGGAGGGGCTTTTGTGCTGAGATGGGGATCTCCTTGTCATTTACTTCCTCCTATCATCCACAATCTAATGGAGCTGCCGAACGGGCAAATCAATCTGTGGAGTTATATTTACGCTGCTTCACTAATGCACACCTGGACAATTGGTCTCATCTCCTTCCCTGGACTGAATTCACCAAGAATACCGTGACTCATTCGTCCACTGGCTTAAGTCCTTTTATGGTTGCTTATGGGTTCCAACCCTCTGTCCTTCTCGGTGTGTTCTCCAACAAGGGAATGCCCACTTTGGACGAGCACCTTGACTCCTTGCGGAAAATGTGGGATCAAGTCCATGCTGCTCTCTCCCGTGCGGCTTCTACTCAGAAAAGATTTGCTGACCGTTATAGGTGTGCGGCTCCTTCTTATGTCTCGGGTGATAGGGTTTGGTTGTCCTCTAAGAATCTCCGCCTCAGGGTTCCCTCGATGAAATTTGCGCCCCGGTTCCTTGGTCCCTATAGGGTATTGCGTAGGGTGAATCCCGTGTCCTACTCGCTGGCCTTGCCCCCTTCCATGCGTATACCTAACACTTTTCACACCTCCCTTTTGAAGCCCTTGCTCTGTAATCGATTCTCTGGTCCTCTCAGGCGTCTGGATTCCCTCCACGCTGTCTCCAGTGATGTGGACGAAGTGGCTGCTCTGCTTGATTCTCGTTTATCTCGGGGTCGGTTGCAGTATCTGGTTGATTGGAAGGGTTACGGCCCTGAGGAGCGGTCTTGGGTTTCTGCCTCTGATTTGAATGCGCCCTCTTTGATCCGCTCCTTTCATGCGCAGTTTCCTTTGAAGCCTTCAGCTTCCCGCCCATTGGGCGGTCCTTGAAGGGGGGGTTATGTCAGGGCTCCCCTCCTTCTACCTGTCGGCGAGCAGAGTCTCCTCTGCGCTGCGTGCCGCTCGCGTCCTCCTCCTCGCCTCCTCCTCGTCCCTTCATTTATGTAAACGCCAGGGTCACTCACGTGAACTGGCGTTAAAGCCACAGTACCCTAATCACAGTGGGAGGTATAGATATCTGCCACGTGTGATTATTAATTCTGATTGGAAGTTATCCAATCAGAATTAAGCACTGCAGGTATATACTTACCTTCCCTGTCTCTCAGTGCCCTGTTGTGGTCTTGTGATACCTGTATTGCAGTTTTCTCGTGTTGCTCTCTAGTTACCGATTATTTGGTTCGTTATTCCGACTTTCCTGTATTCTCCACTCATTTGACCTCGGCTTGTTTCTCGTTCTTCCGTTTTCTAGCTCCCTTTACTTGGCTTGTCTCCTGACTATTCTTAGTGTGCTTAACCCGGCCATTCTAAGGACCGGTATAGCACCCTTCCTCTCTGTGACCTGTTAGCGTGTTAGGTTCCCGAATCGTGACACCTACTACAACTACCACTATTATCAATGACTTTCTTATTATTTTACAAGGACATTCTTTGTAATTATAGACTCCAGTTACTACTATTTGCATACAACTGTATTCCTTAGCAATACCAGTACTGCCTAGTTATTTGGCTCAACCTGTTTTCAAATATTATAAAAGACTGCACTGATGCTAAAGGGGGCAATACACAGTATTAAAAAGTAAGGGCATGCAGATGTCACATATTCCGCACATAAAAATGTGATTAATGGCATTAAGTTTTCTGACAGGAATAGTTGTGCCGAGCAAAATTACTGTCCTGACAGGAAAATTTTTGTCGAGCAGCAATCAAGACACAGGAGGGTTTGTGCTGAGCAGCAATCATGCAAATAGGAACCTGGTAATGGCCTTTGGGTTCAAAGGCCGGTTACAACAAATCGGATGCACAGGCGGCGTATTTAGGCCCAGTTCTCTTGCTCAGTGCCCTGTCGTGGTTTCCCTTGTAGTTGTCCGAGAGCGCTTTATTGATTCTGTTTTTTCTGGTTATTTGACTTTGGCATTGTTTTTGACTTCCCTGTTTTCTGGCATCCCTGACCCCTGGCTTTTCCTTATCGTTGTGTTTCTTTCTGTGTCCCTTGACCTCGGCTATTCCTGACTATTCTTTGGTACGTTAGTCCGGCCATTCTAAGGTCCGGTATACGTTACCTATCAGTCCTCTGTGTTACACAATCCTACGTGCTGGATCATACTGTAATCCTGACAGCAGACTTTTGAACAGGGGTCCTTTCATTTATTTTTTCGTTGCCATGTTTTGTTTTATGATCGTGTTATAACCTATAGTTGAATATAAATCCCATAAGAAACAAAAGAAATGTGTTTTGCCTGCTCACTCATGTTTTCTTTCAAAATGGTACATATATTATAAATTCGCCAAGGATATGCAAACATTTGAGCACATCTGTATATGCAACCATTGACATCTATGCAGTGCATTGATATATGCAACCATTGACGTCATGCTTCTTCGGCTAAAGCCGAGTGTAAAAAAGTGTGTAAAAGATATTTCCTTAAAACAAAACAAAAGTTAACAAATATTATATTCTTGCAAATGTTTGTTTCGTGCCTTGACCAGAAAAGGAGAACTATGTCCAGTAGCGCCTGAGCACAAATATTTCTTTAAACAATGTAACCATGAAAGGTTGTGTCACAGTGGACAGAGTTTTCAAAAAAATTATTTTTTTTACTCAGAATAAATAGAAGCCAGTGTGCGAGCTCATCTAATTTGAGAAGGAGACAAAAACTTAAAGGATCACCTATCCAGAGTATAAAACATTTTGCAACATGTATTGTGATTTGCACAGGCAGTAGCCACATCAAGGGCCACCAAAGACAAGTCCACAATAGGTGCAGATACTTTTGCATTGTGCAAACTAATCTCTTGCATTGAGCCTGTTTAAGAGGACTTTAATAGAGCACTGTGCATAGGCTACCTAAATAGGTCTATCTGGGTAGGTCTGCCAGTCATCCCACAGTGAACACATCTTTTTATCTGGATCTTCTCCAGGACTCCATTTTCCACTTGGCTGCCCCTTTTCAAGTCACCTGACACACATTTTATCACCAGCATGCCCTCTTTATGGGCATTAAGGCTTGCAAATACCACAGGAGTTGCAACACTTGAGAATTTAAAATTTGTCTATCCTCTGCTCTAGGTAAAAAGTTATTGTACCTATGCTTGGTTTATTAGTTCCACCACAGAGTGGCAACCTCTTTTGTCTGATTTTTTTCCCCATGACTTCAAAATTTAAGTAATCATGGGATATTTTGGGCTCAAAATAACTTACACTTTGATTTACACATTAGTAAATAAGCTGGCAATTGCGGGAATGTTTCTATTTCAGCTGCTAAAGCCTAAAATGTGCAATTTTTAAAATAAATACTGCACAGTTCTTCATTTATTGAATAAAAAAGCTACCACTACATGCCATGATATATGCTGTGCAGCACAGAAGACAAGGAGAAATGTCAGGTGAAAGACACTCAGTAATAGCAGATACATGGAGGGCTATTTTAAGGTTATTTGACAAAGCAAGCCACTATACAAAAATAATTTTCAAAACCAACCAGTAAATGCATTTCTTGACTATAACTGGATGAATCAAAATAATTAATATACAATTTGGCATTAATAAAAAAAAAATTGGAAAAATAAATCAATACATATATATATATATATATATATATATATATATATATATATATATATATATATATATATATATATATATACATTTGCTGTATATAAATATTATACTATAAGGGTATTACCATAAATGCAACCCATTCCTACACTTTCATAAAAAGGGCTGCAAAAAAACCAACACTGAGGAACAGTATAAATATATCAAATGTTTGAAAGACATTTGATATATTTATAAACCAATGATAACGCACGTGCATCTTCATAAATTTAACAGGCCAAACAAACCAAACAGACTGCATACAAAAACAACAAACAAAGTATTTAGAATTTACAGAATAACTGACTTTATAAAAACTAACTTTAAAAAAATGAAAAATAAATAAATAAATTAGACAATTCATTCAGCCATCCACTATGACTTTTAAGATATGTTAATTTAATGGAATACAATCACATGAAATACACAAACACGTACCTTTTGAGGAAGTGGTATTTGGTTTGTTAAGTATGTTCTGAGGTGCTATTTTCTTGTGAAATGTTCTTCACTGTGAGACAAAAACGATTGTTTCGAGTGATATGTCTTATCTCGCGTGCACAGGGATGGTTTTAAAAAAAAAAAAAAACGCCAAAAACATAAACAGTGTTGCAGCAATAAAGAAAAGAAGGCGTAGCTTCAGAATTTAACCATTTTGTTTTCAAATTCATGTAATATTTATTTTCCAATAGTTTTAAAAGTATAGGTGATAGTTAAATCGTCGAGGAAATTTGTCTTGCTGCCATTGAAAGATAAATTCTCTCATACAACCAGAGGTTTTGTATCCTAATACTATCTACTAGGCTATAACAAAATGTTCTTGCACTATATACATTAAGCAAAAACAATAATACTGTACTGTGGTGCTCTGTAAACAAAATGTTCTTGTGTTGTATAATGCATACAGCAATACAACACTGTCCAATCAGTGCTGACTGAGTTTTCACATAAGATTGCAAACCAGTCAGCAAAACAAAAGTTCAATGATGAGGAAGAGAAAATGTAGCTTGTTGGCATTAAAAAAAACCCTGCCAACCACAAAATTAACCTCTTAAAACCACACAGCATTCTATGCCGTCCCTATTTGGCCGTCTCTAAACGCCACAGGGTGGCATAGAACGCCCTGGGCGGTCTTGCCTCCCACGTGGCCGGTGGCACATGGCCGCTGCAGATCGCTGTGCCTGGGGACTGCGGTCTGCAGCTTCCGATCGCAGTGACATCAGTATTTACCATGTGTCAGCCGATTTTTAAAATCGGCTGACACATGTTGCCAGCCGCATTCTCCTGAAGCAGATCGCGGTCGGGGGACATGCCTGGCCCCCCAGGCAGTCCCCTGCGGTCAGTGACCGCGATCTGCTCAGTCTGATCGCAGTGAGAGGCTGTCTCTGCGATCTGAATGCAGAGAGAGCCTCTCCCTGCGATCTTATCGCAGTGACAGCCTGTCACTGCGATCAGAGTTACTATGTGTCAGCCTATTGTCTGACACATGTAACTACAGCCAGGATCCCCCTGCAGATTGCGGTGGGGGGCATGCCTGGCCACCCAGGCACTCCCCCTGTGGCCAATTACCAATTACTGATCCTGTGTGTCTGCCAGTGATGTAAAATCAATGACTGACACTGTCTCTGACCCACTCCTGTAATAAAAATAAAATATTAGTTAAAAAAATAAATAAATTACTGTTACAAATAAAATATACTTAGATCATGCATATTATATATATGATCTAAGTATATATATATACACACACACACATTTACACATACACTAAGTGTATTTTAATATTAATATATATAATTATATATATTAATATCAAAATACACGTAGAAGGATATTGATTAAATATATATATAATTATAATTTTATATATATATGTTTATATATATATATATAAAATAAAAAAATGTAAATACGTTAAAAAGTAAAAAAAATTAAAAAATATACATATGTGTAATTTTGTTCTAACTGTATTTTGATAATATATATATATATATATATATATATATAGATAGATAGATAGATATCAAAATAAACGTAGAAGAAATAATATATATATATCTATATACATAAGTATATACGTATAGATCACTATATGTATACCTATATATAAATAAAACTAATAATAAAAAAAAAAAATATATATATATATATATATACACACGTATATATAAAATAATTTTACATATATATTTATATAATAATTTAACATAATTAGATCCTTTTATTAATTACAATTTGCAGGACCTGCCTGACAACCCAGGCTGAAAGTATAGGGAATTTAATTTGCTAGCACTATATTTAACCCTATAACTTTCCAAGACACCATAAAACCTGTACATGGGGGGTACTGTTTTACTCGGGAGACATCGCTGAACACAAATATTTGTGTTTCAAAACCGTAAAATGTATTGCAACGATGATATCGTCAGTAAAAGTGAGGTTTTGTTTGCATTTTTCCACACATAAACGGCACTTACACTGACGATATTATTGCTGTAATACTTTTTACTGTTTTGAAACACAAATATTTGTATTCAGCAAAGTCTCCTGAGTATAACAGTACCCCTCATGTACAGGTTTTATGGTGTTTTCAAAAGTTACAGAGTCAAATATAAGGCTTGCGATTCAGTTTTTTCACATTGAAATTCGCCAAATTGGTGTGATGCTTTTGTGTAATGTCTCTTTAATTGGAACTCAACTGCAGAAACAATAAGTTTCACCTCCTTTATTTTATTGAAGTGAACAAGGTAGACTGTATCTTTAAATACACATGCAAGGAAAAAATGCAATGCTTATTTGTCAACAGAGAGTTTAGAGAAATTAAATACTATAATAATTGATATGACTTGCTTTCCTTGACAAGAGATTTACTTAACTTAGAAGCACTCTGGCACTGGAAGGGTTAATTCACCCAATGGAGGAAAAGGAAGGAGTCTCTTTTAACAAACTGCAGTTTAGTAGTGAGAGAAAGGAAGTCCGTTTGTCCAAGCCGAGGTCTGAGAGAGGAGAAGGTAGAAATCCGTTTACAAGCCGAGGTCTGGGGGATGAGAAGGTAGAAATCCGTTTACAACCCGAGGTCTGAGAGATGAGAAGGTAGAAATCCGTTTACAAGCCGAGGTCTGAGGGATGAGAAGGTAGAAATCCGTTTACAACCCGAGGTCTGAGAGAGGAGCCGGTAGCATCGAGTGGGGCAGCTGATCTTACTGCCGCACCTGAGTGAATAATCCAGCCCTTTGAATCTGGCGCGGTCTTCCTAAGTATCGTGGAAAGACCGCGTCAGAAAAAAGGGCGGAGCTAAGCGCAGTGAACCCGGAAGTGGGTTCCGGCGGCAGCATGAATGTTAGGTATACCTGACAATTGGTTATGTTGCCTTTGAGACCGCATGGTAGCCCAGGAATAAGAATTACCACCATGATGGCATACCATTTGCAAAAGTAGACAACCAAAGGTATTGCAAATGGGGTATGTTCAGTCTTTCTTAGTAGCCACTTAGTCACAAACACTGGCTAAATTTGGCGTTCAAAATAGTTTTTTGCATTTTTCACACACAAACAAATATTAACGTTAACTTTGGCTAGTGTTTGTGACCAAGTTGCTACTAAAAAAGACTGGACATACCCCATTTGCAATACCTTAGGTTGTCTACTATTGCAAATGGTATGCCATCAAGGGGGTAATTCTCATTCCTGGGCTGCCATACAGTCTCAAAGGCAACGTAACCAATCTGGCGAATTTCAATGTGAAAAAAAATGAAAAGTGTAACATGCTATATTTGACCCTGTAACTTTCCAAAACACCATAAAACCTGTACATAGGGGGTACTGTTTTAAATGTGAGACATCGCTGAATACAAATATGTGTATTTTATTGCAGTAAAAGCAAACAGTATTATGACATTTAAAGTTAAAATGTCACGTAGAACTAAGAAAAGTTTTTTAAAAATCTTATTTTCTCTCATTTTTTTTATATTTTATTCATATTAAATTATGTTCCATATCTAAATATTTGATGTTAAATGAAAGCCCTGTTTCCCCTGAATAAAATGATATATATTAAGTGTGTGTGCATTTAATATGAAAGAGGTAAATTATTGTTGAACAGACATATAGTAAAATTCTGTGGTTTGTTTAAAAAAATTTTGGATCACAACATTTGGCTGCGGTCTTAAGGGGTTAATGGTGCTGTCTCAGGTCAATAACACCCACTAAAAGGTGTAAATATACATTATAAAAAAAAACCCACAGAAAATAGTCATGTGCTCTGACTTCCACTACTCTTGGGCTATAGTAGTTTTCAGGCCAAATAGATATTGATTATTGAAATGTAACCACACATGTCAATGTCAAGGCAATCATTTTAGCAACTGAGGCTGCCCAAGAGTAATGATAGTTTGGGTCTAGGGATAATTTCTCAGTTTTTATTTACATTTGTAATTACACTGTTATGTTACAGTGCTAGTGCTCATCCCATCTGTGCCCTTAACACCTTAAGGACAAGGCCATGTTGTACGTTAAGGACCAGGGCTGTTTTAACACTGTTGTGGTGTGTTTAGCTGTAATTTTCTCTCTTTCATTTACTGTTCCCATACAAGTTATATATTGGGTTTTTTTAGGACAAAAGGACTTTCTATACATACCATTATTTGTATCATGTCATATAATTTACTTTACATTTTTTTTAAAATATGGTGAAATATTGAAAAACATGTTTTTTTACTTTTATTTGAAAAATCTTTTACTCATCTACAAAAGAATTTTGTCCCGAGTTTAAAAACACTTGCTGTTTCAAAATATATATATTTTTTTTTATTTATTAATAGTGACATTGTAACACTTTTATCTGCAGGGCTGGCATTTCCTATAGGTGACTTAGGCAGTCACCTAGGGCTTTCCTTAGGAAGGGGAGCCTCCAGGAGCTCCGGCCCCCTTCATGCTGCAGTCGCTTGACAGCGCTCTATAGAGAGCCTCAAGCGGCTGCAAAATTGCCTGGGTCAGTGTGTCCATGAGGACGCCGGCCCGGGGGCGCAAGATATGAGGGATCATCAGAAGGGAAGCGCACAGCGCTCCCTCCTGCCAGTCCCTCAGTGTAGCGTGATCGAGCTCTGCTCTGGTCCATGGTACAGGAGCATCCATTTGCTGTACCCAGACAGACTGACAGGAAGTGTTCACTCAGCGAATGGAAGGAGAGACCACCTGGGGGAGGAGGGAGGGGGGGAGAGAGAAGGAATGAGAGACCACTTGGGGGAGGAGGGAGGGGGAGAGAGAGGAAGGAGAGACCACCTGGGAGAGGAGGGGGGGAGAGAGACAGAATAAGAGACCACCTGGGGAGGAGGGGAGAGAGACGGAAGGAGAGACCACCTGGGGAGGAGGGAGGGAGTGGGGAGAGAGGGAAGGAGAGACCACCTGGGGAGGGAGGGGAAGGGTGAGAGGGAAGTAGAGACCACCTGGGGAGGGAGGGGGGAGAGAGAGGGAAGGAGAGACCATCTGGGGAGGGGGAGAGAGAGGGAAGGAGATACAACCTGGGGAAGGTGGGGAAGAACACCAGGGGAGGAGGGGGGAAGGAGAGCCCACCTGAGGAGGGGAGGGAGAGGCAAGAGCACCAGGAGAAGGGGGAGGAGAGACCACAAGGGGGAGAGGAAAGACCACGAGGGGGAGGAGAGACCACTAGGGGAGGTGGGGGAGGAACAGGAGAGACCACTAGAGGGAGGAGAGGAGAGACCAGTAGGGGATGGCTTTCTATCCTTTACACAAAATCACACTGCATCCACTACACACACACTGCATCGCCTACACAAACTAGTATCTCTATACTCTACATTCCATAGGCACGCACATTAGATCCTCTATGGGTGAACCTTATTGGCATACTCACGGTCAGGCCATGGGGGCTCAGACCTTGAGCTGTGTAAAGGGCCCCCAAAAAATGGAGCTCCTTCCCGTTCCCCCAGAACACTGATTTTTGTGACCACAGTTGCAAACAGACTCCAGAGAGCCTGTTCTACACTAGACCAGTGGAGCCAGACTGCAGCCAGAGCCCATCATCATCCTCATCTGGTTGCAAGTAGGCAATCCAGTATATTATTAGTGACACTAATTTCTAATTCACCTCACATTAAAAGGACACTATTGTCCTCAGAACCACTGCAGCTTAATGTAGTGGTTCTGGTGTCTGTAGCCTGTCCCTGCAGGCTATAGACAGGCTGTAGACACTGTGTGCAGCACTGGCTTTGGTTCATATGAGAGATCATATGGGTGGGGCATTGTGATGCCAGATGGTGGGAAGTGCATATGGGGAGGGGGGAAGCAAATTGTTCTTTTGCCTACGGTGGCAAAAATACTTGCACTCGCCCTGGTTATCTGTCATAAATCTCTGAATCACACCTCACATGTACATGTTTTTTTTTTAAGTACAAAACCCAGGTACCCAATATAGGGTATGTCCAGTCTTTTTTAGTAGGCATTTGCTGTTGCCCAACTGTAGCGGGAGTTTGAGCACAGGACTTTTTTTGTTTTGTATTTGGATTCACTTTTGAATCACACAGCCATGTTGCAATGCTGGCTGTCGCCCATCCCATGTGTTCCCTATTAAGGGTTAATAAGTATGTAGGGGTGGATATAAAAAATACCACTCTCTGTCTCATTAAAGATATCTTTGCCATAAGCTCAAAGAATTAAGTTGAATGGTTAGTGTAGGACCCACCTGAAAGGATTGCCTTGACGTGGCAGGCGGGCATTCCCTCCAATGGCCATTGGAGTAACTAAATAGCCTCCATTTGTTTAAATATACATAGGGATTTGGGAGAGAACGCAGGTAATGTTTTTTCTTTGGTTTTTACTGTATGTATTGAGGCTGATGTGTACTGTGGTCGTTGCTGCTGCCCAACAGTAGTGGGAGTTTGCGCGCAGGACTTGTTTTTTGTTTTTTTTTGTATTTGTATTTACTATAAAACCTTTACATGGGGGGTACTGTTATACTCAGGAGACTTCACTGAACACAAATATTAGTGTTTCAAAAGAGTAAAACGTATCACAACAATGATCATCAGTGAAAGTAGCATTTGTGTGTGAAAAATGCAAAAAATGTCCCTTTCACTGACAATATCATTGCTGTGATATGTTTTACTGTTTTTAAACACTAATATTTGTGTTCAGCAAAGTCTCCCGAGTAAAACAGTAGCCCCCATGTACAGGTGATAGGGTATCATGGAAAGTTACAGGGTTAAATACAGTGCTAGCAAATTAAATTCTCTGGACTTTCAGCCTGGGTTGTCAGGCAGGTCCCTCAAATTGCAATCAATAAGATTACTTAATTATGTAAAAATATTACATAAATATGCACGTAGAATTTAAATATATATGCATATTTATATATTTGAAGTCTATGTGTATATTTATAAAAATGTATGTAGTTATGTATATGGATATATATATATATTTTGTATTATTTTATTTATATATACATAAATATATATATATATATATATATATATATAGTTTCATTCTAAGTGTATTTTGATATAAATATGTATATATTAATATCAAAATACAGTTAGAATAAAATTACATATATAGTTTTTTATTTTTTATTATTTAAAAATATATATATTTTTATTTACTTATTATGTATATTTTATAATAATATTTATACAATATAAAGTTATTATATATTATATATATATACGTGTGTAATTTAATTATACATGTATTTTATATTAATATATGTATATATTATTATAAAAATACACTATGACATTATATATACAAGATATATACATATTATATATAGATATATGTATATATATATCTCATATATATATATATATATATATATAATTTATTTATTTACTAACATATTTTTATTTTCATCTTCAATTTCCAGCAGCACAGGCAGTCCCCCTGCAGGCAGATACATGGTAGTAATTTTGAGTACTAATTTATCATTTAGACTTTTGCCTACATTGTATTTATGAAGGCTTGTGGACCTATTGTATTAATAGAGATTTTTTTTTTTAAATTGTTTATTTTTCTTTGTGCAGGGAATAACAAAACATTTGTCAATGCCACAACAGCATATTATAAAATATGTAAACACAGTGGTTATGCATTTGTGGAAGGAGAGTTTTGGCACATTTTTTTTTAAAACATTACATTATGAACTAGCTGTGCTATTAGCTGTGTCTTGCTAGGTAGACCTTGGTGTGAGAATCATTAGATTATATAGCAGAGATTACACCGTGAGATAACAGTATGATCAGTTATTAGAGGGACTAACAATATACGTGTACTATTTGTATGGCTAATAACATAGCATCGCTTGAGTAATAATGTCGTTAGACAAGCCAATGATATGTGGGAAGGTGAGACGTCCCAACAGTAAGGTGAGAAACTGCAAGATGTGCATTAAACAAAAAAAAGAGGTTTAACAAATTATAATCTTGTGTGTAGTACTCGCCCCCAAAGTAGCCTGTGAACCGCTAGAACACTGGGCAGTTGTGGCTGTACTGTAGCACCTAGTGTTTGGATGGTGTTCATGAATAACTTTGGGGGCTCAGAAATTTGACGCTTAGTCCAGTGCAAGGGCAGTGTATGCCATGCTTAGGTTCATGTCCATGGGTATCAGCTTATTGCAAATGTCCGCCAGGTTGAGTGGGTTCTGCAGGGTCTTCTTTGTTGGCGTCATCTCCGGAGCTAGCCAGCTGGCAGTCTGGGTCTTTTCATCCGCTCATCCGATGCCCAGTCAATGCAGAAGTGTATGGTCACGTTGTCGTGGGGTTGTTTGCTGCATGGTGGTGCTTTTCGGCATGTTGTGAGGTTGTACCTCGCGTGGATGCTTCGTGGTGCTTCCACATGTCGGTGAGTGGTTAGTGGGTCTTGTGGGCATAGAGGTCTCTCCCCAGCGTGTTTGAGGCCGGGTGTCTGCGTCTGAGGGAGATGTTGCCGTTACCCGCCTCTGTGTTCCAGAGCTCTGTCTTCGGCTGGAGGCCGCTTTGCGGGCTCGTGGCGGGTATATACCCTGTTGGCGCCGGATTGTCGGTCTGATTCATGCCGCCACTGACCGCGTGGTGATGTGGAGGAACCGGCCTTTAGCATGGAGCCTTGTCCGCAGGCCGTCACTTAGCCGGGCAAAGAACTCCAGGGTGTGCTCTGGTGGTTTAGCGAGGGTGATTTTTGGTGCTGGGCGCTGCTGTGTCGCCATCTTGCATGGGTCCCCACCGTCCCGCTGGGTTGTGAGTTTAGTCGCTTGTAGAGGTCGCTTTGTGGGGGTAATTGTCCCCAGCGAGGACCAGGATATCCCCCGGGGGGGGGGGGGTAGCAGGGCAGTATTCAATGCTCGCTTTTGAGCAGGTCTCGCGCCCGGAGGTCGGCTGCCTCCCCCAGGCCCTGGGCTCCACTCCAATGTAGGCCGCATGGCCGGTTTGTGTGCCCGTAGCGTATAGTGGTGCATGGAGGGCATTGTTCGAATCCCCGTGTGGTCCTGCATCGGTTTTGGGACCTTGTGAAAAGCTGGCACAGGTAGTTAAATCAAGGTTGTCATATGTTTGCCCGTTGTAGTCAGAGCTCTCAGAGAACACGTACGACCATCTTGGCTGTCAGGCCCCACCCCCTACTAGAAATTTTTTATGCTTTTTTATTAAGAATTTTAAACCCTATCCACTTGTAATACTTTACCTCTTATCCTTTTTCCTACATTGTATTTATGCAGGATTATGACTCTATTGTATCACAAGAGATTTTATATGTATACTTTATATATTTATTAAATATGACTATGGACGTTAGCTGGTAATGTAGAATATTATGGATGTAGGTGGAACACACATTGCATTCCACAGAGACTTTCCTATGTTTGTAAGCACATATGGACTGTCAAATAGAGGGGTGAAATGCAGGCTGCGTTCCACGGACACATGATCCACCCATGTGACAGGAAATGACGCGCAACGAAAAGGAACAGAAAGCGCTCGAGGACAGAACGTTGGAACGCAGGATGCTTTCCACCGTATAGGAAAGAGCCGGTAAAATTAAATTACGAGCCTTATAAAAGACAATACATGGACCCAGCTCAGTCTAATTCACCAACTGAGGAAGCCACAATTTGGCGAAACATATCTTGGTGACTCTTGGACATATAATTTTTTTCTTATCTTTTATTGTTTTAATGCGTCAATAAATGTGCTTATTCAACCTTTTACCTGATACCTGCAAATTTATCACTTTGGGTGGACAGCTGGATCACCTCCATACCATCTGCAGTGGGGTTTGGATCTCCCTAAAAGGATCCTAAGGAGATACACACCAGAGCCAGGTTCTTTATATAGCTTTATCCTTGTGAGTGTGTTTTATTGAGATCCACATATCTTATGTTGTATTAAGTATAATCTGCACTATTGTGTATCCCTCTGTTTCTGTTTCAGCATTTTCTGTTGTATTAAGAAGAGAGGGAAGTATTTGTATAACTCCATCTTATGTGTTTGTAGATTGTTCCAATTAGTCTATAGCACCTTCCCTCCAAAAAGCGATCTCCTGGCATGTCGGCAAGTGGGGCAAAACAGTGTCTCAAGTTAACCGGGAGTGGCGAGCTCCAGTAGCCGTAACTGAGTTCCATGAGATTTGCGGCTAAATCCCGCTGGGGACCGTTCAGGAGTTTATGTACCATAATCCATCGGCATTGCCATTCTGCTTCCCGAGGCAGTAGTGGATGGTGAAGTCATATGGCTGCAGCACCAAACTCCAGCACAGCAGCCGAGATTTGTCCCCCGCCACTCGGTTCAGCCATACCAATGGGTTGTGATCCGTGAGTACTGAGAATGGTTGTCCATACAGGTAGGGCTAGAGTTTCTTTAGGGGCCACACCACGCTCAGGCATTCCTTCTTTTGAGTCAGGTCAGTGAAGAGTTTAGCTTTGGCACTCTAATTCGGAACAGACTTCTATAGTACCCAGCAATCTCTAGAGCCGGCCTACCATCCTCTGAAATGTAGCTGGAGTGTTCTTCATCCCGGATGGCATGACACCAAATTGGTACATTCCGCAGGGTGTGACGAATGCTGACTTAGGAATGGCATCCTCGGCTAGGGGAATCTGCCAGTACCCCTTAAAGAGAGCTATAATAGTGAGGTATTATATACCCTATGCATTAAAGAGACAGGACAAATAATGGCATATATGAATATTGCAGACTTAGGTGTTTAGTAACTTTATCTCCTCACTTACTTAGGCATGGGAGTAGCCTTTTAAGGTTAGTTCAGTATTCAGGGGCGTACCTAGAGCATTTGGCACCCGGGGCGGATCCTATGCTTGGCACCCCCCAACTTCCAAAACCTGTCAAGCCAACTTTGCAAATCCGCTGTCAGCCCCTCCTACAAAACCCTTGTCCTGCCCCGCCCCTCCTACAAAACCTCTGTCCTGCCCCTTCTACAAATCCTGTACTGCCCCTGTCTACAAAACCCCCTTCCACAAATCCCCTGCTTATCCCCCCTTATAAAGACTCCTGTCCCAATACAAAACCCCCGCCCCCTTCTACAAAATCCCTGCAACCCCACACACACATTTACAGGCAGACAGTCACACACTCAGTTACAGACAGTCACACACTGTTACTGGCAGACAGTCACACACAGTCACAGGCAGACAGTCACACATACACATTTCCTCTGTGCGGCCAGTTTATCAGCTGTTTGCGGCCAGTTTATCAGCCCCCTCCAGCCAGGGCCGGTGCAAGGATTTGTGACATCACAATGCCCCACCCATATGATTTGCTATGTTAACTAACGCCAGTGCTGCAGTGCCGCCGTGTTTACATTAAAAGGCCTGCAGGGACAGGCTATAGACACTAGAACCACTACATTAAGCTGAAGTGGTTCTGGGGACTATAGTGTTTCTTTAATGTGAGGTAAATTAGAGCTTAGTGCCACGAATAATATACTAGATTGCCTACTTACAACCAGATGAGGATGATGATGGGCTCTAGCTGCAGTCTGGTTCCACTGGTCTGGTGCAGAACAGGCTCTCTGGAGGCGGTTTGTAACTGTGGTCACAAAAATCAATGTTCTGGGAGAACGGGAAGCAGCTCCATTTTTTGGGGGCCCTTTACACAGCTCAAGGTCTGGGTCCCAGGGTCCACCTTCATGTTCCACCAATGAGTTTGCTCACAGGGGGTGGAGTGTGTAGGGGATGTCCTGATATGTGTGTAAGGAATGCATTGTGTGAATCTGTGTTTGTATGTGTAAGGGCTGCAAGGTGTGTTTCTGTGTATGTACAGGATGCAGTGTGTGCGTGTGTAAGGGGTGCATTGAGTGTGTGTAAGGAATGCATTGTGTGTTGCTGTGTGTGTAAGGGATGCATTGTTTGTGTGTGTGTGTGTGTGTCTGTGTGTGTAATGCATTGTGTGTTTTTCTGTGTGCAAGGGGTACATTGCATGTGTGTGTGATGGATCTCAATCTCTCCC
>OW240923.1:61604686-61657607 GCA_933207985.1 Pelobates cultripes
GGGGTGAGAAAGAGAAATTAGGAGGGGGGAGAGAAATTGAAATTAGGAGGGGGGGGAGAGAAATTGAAATTAGGAGGGGGGGGAAGAGATATTAGGAGGGGGAAAGAGAAATTAGGGGGGGAGAGAAAGAGAGAAATTAGGAGGGGGAGAGAAATTGAGGGGGAGAGAAATTAGGAGGGGGGGTGAGAAAGAGAAATTGGGAGGAGGAGAAGGAAATTGGAGCGGGAGGAGAGATTGACATTCATCACATACACAATGCACCCCTTGCACACAGAAAAACACACAATGCATTACACACACAGACACACATACACAAGCAATGCAACCGTTACACACAATGCATC
Source organism: Pelobates cultripes (assembly GCA_933207985.1). Taxonomy (NCBI): domain Eukaryota; kingdom Metazoa; phylum Chordata; class Amphibia; order Anura; family Pelobatidae; genus Pelobates; species Pelobates cultripes. Next base: position 61,605,031 of record OW240923.1, read on the forward strand.
CCTTACACACACAGAAACACACAATACATTCATTACACACACTCAATGCACCCCTTACACACATTCAATGCATCCCATACATACACAGAAACACACCTTGCAGCCCTTACACATACAAACACAATTTCACACAATGCATTCCTTACACACATATCAGGACATCCCCTACACACTCCACCCCCTGTGAACAAACTCATTGGTGGAACATGAAGGTGGACCCTGGGACCCAGACCTTGAGCTGTGTAAAGGACCCCCAAAAAATGGAGCTGCTTCCCGTTCTCCCAGAACATTGATTTTTGTGACCACAGTTACAAACCGCCTCCAGAGAGCCTGTTCTGCACCAGACCAGTGGAGCCAGACTGCAGCTAGAGCCCATCATCATCCTCATCTGGTTGTAAGTAGGCAATCTAGTATATTATTCGTGGCACTAAGCTCTAATTTACCTCACATTAAAGAAACACTATAGTCCCCAGAACCACTTCAGCTTAATGTAGTGGTTCTAGTGTCTATAGCCTGTCCCTGCAGGCCTTTTAATGTAAACACGGCGGCACTGCAGCACTGGCGTTAGTTAACATGGCAAATCATATGGGTGGGGCATTGTGATGTCACAAATCCTTGCACCGGCCCTGGCTGGAGGGGGCTGATAAACTGGCCGCAAACAGCTGATAAACTGGCCGCACAGAGGAAATGTGTATGTGTGACTGTCTGCCTGTGACTGTGTGTGACTGTCTGCCAGTAACAGTGTGTGACTGTCTGTAACTGAGTGTGTGACTGTCTGCCTGTAAATGTGTGTGTGGGGTTGCAGGGATTTTGTAGAAGGGGGCGGGGGTTTTGTATTGGGACAGGAGTCTTTATAAGGGGGGATAAGCAGGGGATTTGTGGAAGGGGGTTTTGTAGACAGGGGCAGTACAGGATTTGTAGAAGGGGCAGGACAGAGGTTTTGTAGGAGGGGCGGGGCAGGACAAGGGTTTTGTAGGAGGGGCTGACAGCGGATTTGCAAAGTTTACAAATTGTAAAAAAAAAAGAAAGAAAACCTTTAACATTTTTTACAGGTTTTTTTGGGTGAGGGGGTGCCAAGCATAGGATCCGCCCCGGGTGCCAAATGCTCTAGGTACGCCCCTGCCGCAGGCTGTCACTTCCTCACAGCCTACCGAAGCTACAGGGGCCCAGTCACAATCTTAAAGAGCCGTTTTGCCTTCCTGTTGATAATTGGTAAGGCATTTGATTTAATTAATTGGGTGTTTGCTGTTGTTTGCAATTAAGCACATGCTCACTCAAGTGTCACATTCCTAAGATGTGGTGCCTTTAGAAGTGTATATAAAAGTTGTAGATATTAGCTTGGCTGCTGCTACAAAGTGTATTTGGAGAAATTCTGGAGATAAACTGGAGGAAATCTGAGGTACATAGAAGGTGAAAAAAAAAGTAAGATTTGTTTGATTTAAATTCATCTCATTAAAACGTCAGACTTAGCTCAGTGTAATAGTTGTTATGCATTTGTTTCATTTGTTTTTGGAGGTTTGGATGCTGTCTATTCTGCAGATAGTTCTTTATATTGTGGCAGGGGATTGCATTTTTGAAATCTGAGATTTGTAAATTATCTGTTAAACAAACTCAGGCTGGGACTGTTGCAAATCCACTGCTGCAGAGATGTCCTAGGAATGGCAGATGGATTACTGTGGGATAAAAGGCATACTGCACAGTCTGTGTCTTTACATAATTCATTTTTTAAAGACACACTTAATTCTATCCTCTGTCCGTACTCCCACCTCTGATGCTCGCCTTCAAGACTTCTTGAGGGCTGCACCGTTCCTGTGGAACTCACTTCCCTCCTCCGTTAGATGCTCACCCAGTCTCCACTCTTTCAAAAAATCATTAAAAACACACTTCTTCATAAAAGCGTATCAATTGAACTGTTAATAGCTCCCCACTGATTCCTCTCTTGCAACTTTTATTAGTTTAATACTATCCTTAACTTTTATGTCACTTTACCCCACTCCATCTAGCATTTAAGCTCATTGAGCAGGGCCCTCAACTCCTCTGTTCCTGTGTGTCTAACTTGTCTGGTTACAACTTCATGTTTGTTCGTCCACCCACTGTAAAGCGCTGCGGAATTTGCTGGCGCTATATAAATAATAACATAATTTTCTGCACTTTCAGATTGTAGTGGTGTTATGGAGACAGGTTTAGGCACCGAGTTTGTGGAACCACCATTCTGTATCATAAGAGGTGTGCAGTTGGACAATAGTGGCTTTGTGAGATGTCTTCCTGGAGCTACTGCTCACAGAGACAGGAGACATATTTGGAATGTTGTTAAGCAAGCAAAGCAGGAAGGGGAATTGGATGTACTTGTCTATCTGGGGACAAATGATTTGGCTTGTAATGAGGTTTCAGAGGTAAAGGAAGTGTTTTGTGTTCTTGCCAATGATGTACCGCAGGTTGTGTCCACACTGTCATTCTCTGAAGTTCTGCCTGTGCATAACATTCAGAATTATAGGTGGATGTGTATTAGAGACTTTAACTCGTTGCTTGCTAAATGGTGTCAGGAGCACGGGTTTGGCTTTGTTTCTCATGGTAGCTCTATTTGGAATAGAAATGAACTGTACAAAAAAGATGGGTTGCATCAAGTTTTGCTAGGAAATATTTAAACTAGGAGGGGGAGACAAAAGGTGATAAAACATCAATCCAACTGTATCCAAAACAAGGACAGAAAGTGCCTGTAGCAAGCGTGTTAAAAAATGATAAGCTTAGAGTCATGTCTACAAATGCCTGCAGTTTAGGGAATAAGATCCACGAACTTGTGGCAATAATGGCAACTGAGAATGTAGTTTTAGTCGCTGTTACTGAGACATGGTATAATGAGAAAAATGACTGGGACATAGCAATACCAGGATTTTCCTTATATAGAAAAGACAGGGAAGGCAAGAAAGGGGATGGGTGGCCCTGTATGTGAAGGATAGCATAAAATCTAACCTGATAAAAGTTAGTGAGGTGAACAGTTTGGGTTATGTTAGAATTTGGTAATCACACAGTAACTCATATAGGTGTGATTTATAGGAGCCCATGAGAAATAGAAGAGCTAGATAATCTACTAGTTGAGGAAATAGCTAAAATGACATTAAAAGAGAACTTTATTATAATGGGGGGTGACTTTAATCTTCCTGATGTGAATTGGAAAACTAAAACAGCTGCATGTGCCAGGAGCACATATATTCTAACCTCCCTACTGGAATTACCTCTAAAACAAGTTGTTGTGGAGTCAACTTGTAAGGAGGGCATACTAGATTTAGTGTTTACAAATGGAGATTTAGTATCAGATATTATGGTAGGTGAAAGTTTAGGATCTAGTGATCACCAGTCAGTGTGGTTTAATATAAGAAAAGTTACTGAGTCACACCACACAAAAACAAAAGTTTTAGATTTTAGAAAAACAGACTTTCCTAAAATTAGAATATGCATAAAGGAGTCCTTATCAGACTAGAGCAGCTTAAATGGAGTCCAGAAGAAATGGGATAATGTAAAAGTTGCACCGCTGAAAGCAACCATTAGGATTGCCAGTAAGAGCAGAAAATTAAGAAACCGCTGTGGTACTCCACAGAAGTGGCCAAAAGAGTAATAAACAAAAAGTTAGCATTTAATAATTATAAAAAAAATGAGGAAGACAGATCTATTAAGCAGAAAGAGGCAAAGCAAGTTAAAGGAACCCCAAAGCACACACAGAAGAGAGAATAGCCCAGTCAGTAATAAAAAGGGGTTGTAGCAGACTCCATTCCCCTGTGTTCGGTTGTCCGAACCCCCTTGTTCGTCTCCTGAATGACTGGTGTGTGGTCCCTTTTTTTGCCACTGTAAACACTGACCTCCCCTGGTTGTTAACCACAAATTACTGACTTGACACCTTGGCTTGAGTGCTTTCCCTGGGTTGCCGCCATTCGCATGACCGAACACATGAGGTCCAGTGCATTTTTTCTCTCGAACACAGACAGCGGTACTTGGCCGTCGAATGCCTGGAACTGTTTTCGGCCTCACATCTCCGTGAACTTGGGCAAAGATGCTACCGCTGCCTGTTCAACTTCCTGACCATCTAGACAAACGACATTCGGGAGATATGATCTACCGAACAGGGGGAGCATTTGATACATAGAAGCTGGGGGGGGGAGGGGGGAGGGGAAGCGTTCATCAGTGTTCGCAAAGGAACCCCCGAAAGCTGACCGGCCATCCTGCCTAATTCTCTAGAACTGTTTTGGGCTATCACCTCGTGGCCAGTCGGTCAAAACTTTGTTTGAACGTAACTTTCGTTTTACCAAACCGATCTGAGTGCTTTTTGGATATGTTATGCGCTCAGATCGGGGCTATTCGAGAATATTATTTTTGGGGGGGTCCTGTACTGTTTTAATGTATTTTTTTGATATGTTAAAATTATATGTAAGTTTTTGTATTTGAGACAAAATTGAGTTATCCTAATTTGAGTTCAATTATCTCTCAAACACAAAGGCACTTGGAAAAGAAACCCTTGTGATTTTTGACTTGGGAACCCCATGCTGTGGGCAATGCATTATAGCCATGTGTGGCAAAATAAAGTCAGTTTTATTCCCAGAACTACAAAAAAACAATATGTGTGCACAAACCACAGTGCAATAAGTGCTCAACAGATAAATAGCAGAAAAAAACCTCCCTGAATCAGGTAGGATTTCCCCAAAGACTTCCTCCTGTCTTCAACAGAACATGTATAGAAAAAAAGGGGATGATCTGCTAAACAAATAACAAGAACAGTGCATAGCGCATAACTGTGTATATGAATAAACCAAATGTGTAGTTTTCAAATGGCCACTCACACTTTCGTTGAAATAGAAATGCCTTGAAATTGCTCTTTTCAGCAAAATAAATTGCTCTTTTCAGCATAAATGCCCTTCCAGGAATGATTCTTCCACCACTTTTAAACTCTCATGGAACAGTTAAAAGGTGTGTGCTCAAAGAAAAAAACAGAACTTGTAGTACATATTTAAAAATGTAGAAAAAATAATTTAATCACTTACATCTAAATATAAAACAATGGATGTAATCTCACTGTCACCACCAGGGGTCCTACGCGTTTCGTCCGTATGTAGGACTACCTCAGGGACTTCAGTGACCAGAAATGACAGCATACAAGTGAACAATAAACAACCCTTCCCTTCACCACCCTTTATACCTCCCCCAATGTCCACAAAACTCTTCATCCAAATCAGGTGCTTGAAATTTCAGTTCGACGGCCGGTATCTATGACGTCATCCTCATGCGTCCGTCGGTTTCGTATGCGTTCCACCATGCGTTCCACTGCCGAAACCCGGAAAGGTATTCCCAAAAAAAGCACCAATAATTTTCAAAAAAACTAAAAATTTGAAAAATATATTAGCTCCAAGTTACGCATTAAAAATCGGACGTAAAGGTACACTCTCTAATATTAAAGGTTTTAATCCTTGTAATTCATGTAAGGCTTGCAAGAATCAGAGGTATATACAGAAAAAAGAATTTATAAGTACAACTACTAAAGAGAAATTTAAAGTTAAATCTAATATAAATTGCAACTCTAGGTATGTGGTCTACCTGCTACAGTGCCCATGCGGGAAACAGTATGTGGGAAGAACGGGCCGAAAATTGAAAGAGAGAATTTTGGAACATCAAAATAATATTAGGAAAAAGTCAACAAAACATATAGTACCGATTCATTGCACTAGTTGCAGGAAATTTAATTGGAATAATTTTTCCTACATGGGTATAGAGCGGGTTGACCCTTATTGGAGAGGGGGCAATTTAATGAAAAAGCTCTCGCAAAGGGAGACTTTTTGGATAAACAAATTAAAAACGTTGCAACCAGATGGGTTGAATTTGGATATAGACCTATGGAGCTTTTTTGAAAATTAATACGATGTAGGTACCTTTTTGCACCACTAGTGTAAATGTTGCATTTTTTCTATATATTTTTTATGGTATAGATGGTAAAATAATTTCTCCACATCATGAGTACCAGTAGTAGAATATTTTTGTATTATTAAATTTAAATGGGTTTTGGGATAGATAAATTGTCCTTTTATGTATTCTGAAATTCATCGAATTCTTACTACATCAAATTTATATATACTGAGATTTATTGAATTCCAACTACATCAAATTTATGTTTACAGATTTTTAATCTGCATTCTAAGATTTTACATTTTTGGATTCAATTAAACTTCAATCATATGTATACTTTTTTCCATTCATCAAATTTTATTTAATTTTTTAATATAATTTATTTTATTTTATTCTAAGGATAACTTTAAAATCAACAAACTGTTCTCTGCGGGATGTCTTTGACATTTCACTAAAAGAAAAAAGAGGATAGGGGATGGATCGAATTCTATTTTTTATATTTATGGAATTCTATCCTATATTTTATAATTTAATTTAATTTTTTAATCTTATCCAATGATAACGTTAAAATTAATAAATCTCCTTTTTGGGATGCTTTCAATATTCCATTAAAGGAAAAAAGAGGAGAAAAATAATAATGTATGGATACTTTATATCTTTTGGAATATTTGAAAAAATGCAACATAAATTGGGATATCACGTTTTGTCCACCTTATAAGTGTGTGTGCTCTATTTTTATTCTTATTTTTATTTATTTTCTTTTATTTTTATTTTATTTTTATTTATATTTATTTTTACTTTATTTTTATATTTCATTTTTTTATTTTTATTTTTATTTCTATTATTATTATTTATTTTTATTTAGCCTTTTTATATTATTTATTTATTTCTGTTATTTTTGTTATGTTAGTTTGTTTATTTACTATTATATATCTTTATTTGATTTTAATTTGATCTATGTACACATATATTATACAGTGTATATAGTTTTATTGTGATTAAGTATAATTAGGCTGTGTTAGTTATATATATTTGGAATCTTGTAGTACTGTTTGAAGTGTATAATCCTCCCTTTTCCCTCTCCCCCCCCTTTCTTCTTGCCTCCGATCCATGTATATTAAATCTGCCTCTAATGAGAGGGACTTGGAATAGAAATACGTGATTCATACATAGAAGGCATAAAGCACTTCCGGGTTTCGGCAGTGGAACGCATGGTGGAACGCATGCGAAACCGACGGACGCATGAGGATGACGTCATAGATATCGGCCGTCGAACTGAAATTTCAAGCACCTGATTTGGATGAAGAGTTTTGTGGACATTGGGGGAGGTATAAAGGGTGGTGAAGGGAAGGGTTGTTTATTGTTCACTTGTATGCTGTCATTTCTGGTCACTGAAGTCCCTGAGGAAGTCCTACATACGGACGAAACGCGTAGGACCCCTGGTGGTGACAGTGAGATTACATCCATTGTTTTATATTTAGATGTAAGTGATTAAATTATTTTTTCTACATTTTTAAATATGTACTACAAGTTCTGTTTTTTTCTTTGAGCACACACCTTTTAACTGTTCCATGAGAGTTTAAAAGTGGTGGAAGAATCATTCCTGGAAGGGCATTTATGCTGAAAAGAGCAATTTATTTTGCTGAAAAGAGCAATTTCAAGGCATTTCTATTTCAACGAAAGTGTGAGTGGCCATTTGAAAACTACACATTTGGTTTATTCATATACACAGTTATGCGCTATGCACTGTTCTTGTTATTTGTTTAGCAGATCATCCCCTTTTTTTCTATACTTATTCCCAGAACTGTTGTAACGTATCACCTGGCACCCCAGCTGGGTAACTCCGTTGAAGGATGCTCCTAGCGCTTCCTGAGGACTCCAAGCACTGCAGCAGACACCACAACCACTGAACCGGAGAAGCATAAGAATGCTCTCAAGCATATGAATGCTGTAAGCAGCTGAACAGGAAAAGCATACAATCAGCTTACACTCCTGGCAATCAGCATACAACACTTCGTTTTGAGGTCAAGCAGAACCTGCCAGAGCTGTGGGTTTATTGTTCTTATATACACATTCTTACACATTAGTACCACCCACAGGGTTTTGGAAAAAAAACAATAAACATGTACAATACACTCAGACACTCCCACACAAAATCCTCCCCTCTGCCTGTGATACAATTACCTTACACAATGGGTAATGTAATTATCACCGGCAGAGAAATACATTTTTTCCACATTATTCATAACTTGAAAAGTATGCATCACATTCACATAAAACATTTTCAGAATCAGCATACTCCAAATACAAACATATGTCAAAAACATCCAAATTGGTCCATTGGTTCAAAAGATAGATCGAAGTCCTTTGTGACCAAATGAAGCATGGCTTTTCTGCCCAAAACCAGTTCCACAGAGTCTTCTATCCTGGAGATAATTGGGAAGTAATCCAATTATCTCCAAGGACAGAGGCAAAACTCCATTGAACACATGGCAGCAAAAGACAATAAAACACATAAAAACATAACTGTGCAGCCATTGCATAAAATACAGGTACATTCAACATATCCCCAGATAGCTCAGATCTGAGCGCACATTATTACTGAATGGCGCTCAGAGCACACACATACAGTTCAATTGCCATGGAGCCAAAGTCTTTCCCATAGTCTTTCATTATACGAATGGGCTCAATGGCATAGCTATCTGGGGTATCACCACTCAAACAGGGCAAGCAACGAATGACCCGGCTTTCGTGTCTTCGCAGGGGAAAATCAAGTGTTTCAACATGGGGCCATAGTCTAAAGGCAGCAGGTGGGCAACCAGGCTTCTCCAGTGCATAGTGGCGAGGTTGGTTCCGCCATAACTGTGTCAGTTGTACTCCCTGAACCTGCTGGTGAGGATGTGGGCTATTTACTTGGCATTTTCTTATTCCTGATTCTACTCTTGGTGATCCAGCGGACTAAGGCTCCGCTAAAGGGGGATAAAACATTTTTTAGATACATAAATGAGAAAAGGAAAGTAAAACAAGGATTAGTTACATTAAAAACAAAACAAGGAAGGTATGTAGAAGAGGATGAAGCTGACTGCCTCACTTAATATTTCTGTTCAGTATTTACAGATGAAAATGAAGGAGAGGGACTTCAGTTAGGAAAAAGGATAAATGAGTAATTTGTTACATGTGAGTTTACAGAGGAAGAGGTTTTATTTCAACTGTCAAATGTAAAGACAAAAAAGACGATGGGGCCTGATGGGATACACCCAAAATTATTAAAAGAACTTAGTGGTGTAGTAGGAAAACTATTTACGGATTTATTTAACCAATCATTGTTAACAGGAGTAGTCCCAGAAGACTGGAAATTAGCCAATATTGTACCCATTCACAGAAAGGGCAAGTAGTGGGGAAAGTGATGGAAACCATGTTAAAGGATAGGATTGTTGAACATCTAAAATTACATGGATTTCAAGATCAGAGACAACATGGGTTTTCTTCAGGGAGATCATGCCAAACTAATCTTATTGATTTTTTTGATTGGGTAACTTAAAAAAATAGATCAGGTTTTGCAGTAGACATTGCTTAACTAGATTTCAGTAAGGCTTTTGACACTGTTCCACATGGAAGGCTCATCAATAAACTGCTTCTTTAAGTTTGGATTCCAATATTGTTGAATGGGTAAGGCAGTGGCTGAATGACAGGCAACAGAGGATTGTGGTCAATGGAGTATATTCAAAGCAAGATCTAGTTACCACTGGATTACGTTAGGTATCTGTACTTGGACCCATTCTCTTTAATATTTTTATTAGTGATATTGCAGAAGGTCTTAATGGTAAGGTATGTCTTTTTGTTGATGTTACTAAAAAAAACATATGGCAAATGATTTAGGTAAATTAGAAAAATTGGCAGAGCTGTGGTAACTGTCATTTAATGTGGATAAGTGCAAGATAAGGCATCTTGGGCGTAAATACCCAAGGGCAGTGTATAGAATATTTGATTGATACTGACCTTAACATCTGAGGAAAGGGATATAAAAGTAATTATTTCAGATGACTTAAAGTTAGGCAGACAATGTAATAAAGCATCAAGAAATGCTAGCAGAATGCTTGGTTCTTTAGGGAGAGGTATTAGTAGTAGAAAGAGAGACGTGCTCATGCCATTGTACAGAACACAATACTGGAGACCCTATCTCCAGAAGGATACTAATACTTTGAAAAGATTCAGAGAAGGGCTACTAAACTGGTTCATGGATTGCAGTATAAAACGTACAAGGAAAGGTTAAAGGATCTTAACATGTATAGTTTGGAGGAAAGACGAGACAGGGTGGATATGATGGCAACATTTAAATACACAAAGGGAATCAACACAGTAAAGTAGGAGACTATATTTAAAAATAGAAAAACTACCACAACAAGATGACACAGTCTTTTTTTTTTTTTTTAATTCTTTATTTTTGGTGCATAGAATAAACTTTACATACGTGCTGGCAATGCCCCATCAGCTGTTGCCGGTGATTCAATCTACATATAACAGCAATTTTTAGGCATGTATAACAGTGCACATTTTTTATTTTAAGGTGATGTAGATAATAGTGTAATGCTAGCAATAAAGGTTAACTGTTCGTGTGGACTGACTATTAGTGTATATATAGAGGGGTCAACTGTTGGTCTAAGCTCGTAAGTAGGCGAGTTTCTCCCCATAGCCATGTGTAGCAAGGTATCGTGGGCCCCCTCTCTAATCATGAGGGTACTACGGTTGCCTGCCCCTGAGTATCATTCCAGTTCGTCGTGGAGTGCTCCATCCGTGCGAGGGTATTGCGTAAGTCATAGGTTGCAGTGTCTGCAGTGGGGCATTCTTAGGTCCCTGTGTAAGCTCATGTTGGTTAGGTATCCGCAGTTTGGTGCTCGCGGTGAAGTTAAGTCTTCTAGGGGATAGGGGCACATACAGATCTGTGAGGATAAGTGAGGGCTATGGTGTTAAGGCGATTTCTTAGGTTTCAATATTCGGGGTGATACCCATTGTGCTGGCCATAGGCCTGAGTTACCCTGAGGCATTTGGGGGTTGGGTGTAAAACATCGCGAGGGTGGTTGTCGGGAGGCTGTTGGTGCGTTGTGTCCAGGGTGGGAAACTAGTGGAGTGGTTTGTGTGGGGTAGATACCACTGTGCCCCATAGAAAATCAAATTAAGTTAAGTTATGGCCTTAACTTGTGGGTTCAAATTGGTGCATCTAGGCACAAAGTCCCGGGTGGCTGCTGGGTCCCAGCCATGAGGGTTCGAGTGTCCCGCAGCTTGTACTGTTGGGCCCAGGGAATCAGGAGGAAGGCCCAGTGCTTGTAGGTGTGTAGTCGCTTCAGCTTGGTCATGGATGGAGATGGTGGAGTCCCCCTGTGTGATGAGCAGCATGTGGGCTTGGCTCCATCTGTAGCAAATATTCTTTGCTTGCAGGAATAGTGTGAACCTGTGAACTGATCGCCGCCAGGCCAGAGTTCCCCTTCAGAGATCTGCGTAGAAGGCAAGGGACATCCCCTCAAAGCTGTAGGGTGACTTCCCCCTGATGGTGGCCAGTACCGCTGCTTTATCCTTATGGCTTTGAAACTGGACCACCAGGTTCCCTGAGGTTGCAAGTGGTGCTTTGGTAGGTCTCCGGAGTCGAAATACTCCCTCTAGAGACACTGCCTTTGCTTGTTTTGGGGTTAGCGGGGCTCCTATGAGGCGTCGGGCGAAATGCGGGATTCATCCGTCGGCACATTTTCCGGAACACTAATTTTCAGATTTTTCTGCCTTCTCTTATCCTCTTGGGCGTCAAGCCTGTGTTCAAAGGATTGGCTCTGTTGCTGTATCTCTTTCATCTCTCTTTGCATCTCTGTGATGGTTTGAGTGTGCTCTTGTGTGGTACTTTCCACTAGGCCAAGGCGGCTGGTCAGGCCCGCAGATCTTGCCTTATCAGGACCACATGTGCTGATATTTTTTGATTGAAGTCCGCCATGAGCTCTTTGATAGCCGTCAGTGTCGCTGGTGCGGCATCCATTCCCGGTGGTGGGGGTGCCGGATGGACCGTCGCTGGTAACCGATGAGTTGGTGTGAGAACTCCCTCTGCTTCATCTGACATATCCGAAAAGTCAGAGCAGCTGCCGTGGAGGGCCACCATCTTAGGCTCCTGGCCACCATGTGCCTGCCGCCACAGATCACCGATGCTCATACCCTGCCGGGGTTTGTCAGGTTTCGGTTTTTTGGTTTTCCGTCCCATCGGTTTTTCCCTTCCGATATTCCGGAGCTCAGAGGCCATGCGACTGTCTGCTTCAGTAGTTAGGCCATGCCCCCAAGAGGACACAGTCTTAAATTAGAGAGGGAAAGGTTTAAAAATAATTTGAGGAAATATTACTTTACAGAGAGGGTAGTGAACGCATGGAATGACCTTCCAGCTTAAGTATTTAGAAAATTGGGCAGATTAGATGGGCCGAATGGTTCTTATCTGCCATCACATTCAGAGTCCACATGGGTTTTATCCCATTGAATTGTTGTACGAGAGAAGGATGAGAGGACCCTTGCTCCTAATAAGAGAACACTGGGAGGGAGACATGGGAGAAGAAGGGACCCCAATAGAACCCTATGTTCTGAAACTCCAGGACCGATTGTAAGTCCTCCCTGAATCTGTCCGGGAGAACTTGCGAACGGCCCAGGGGCAATAGAAGAGATGGTACGACCAGGGTACTATAAATCGCCTGTTCGAAAAAGTATAAAAAGTTCTGGTACTTAACGGCAGTAACTGAATGAGTCAGACTGACTTTTATGAGTTCATCCTGGCACTCCAGCTCGGTCACACAAACACCTTGTCCTGGTTAACTTATCATTCAATTTTCACCCATTCCCGATAACCCAGGAGAGCGATCTTTGGAGGGGAGCTACTAGGTGGGGAAAGGCACAATCACTACCTATGAGCCAGGAGGAGCCTACCTTTCACAACCAGTCAGAGACCCCATTAAAAGACCAACCAATCCCTCTAACCACCTGTAACTGTGTTCGGCAGGAGACCACGGTAGTGGTTGGTCTAAACTTTAATGAGGTCGTGTTTCTACAAAACCCCATGGGCCAGAGCACTATTAGGACAGTTTGGGCGCTCCATCAAGAGCTATCTGGAGATATAAAACTTGTGGGGGTTCATGACTGTCTTCTATGTGTGTTCAGGGTTTTACTGTGTTCGGCTCTCTGTATCCGGGAAATAATAAAGTCTTTGACTCAATTATCTCCCAGACACAGAGACGCCTGGGCTTGAACACTGTGTGGGAGAATGGGGAACCCATAAAACTGAGCATAAAAGGCTGCATTATGAACAATAAAAACAGATCACTCCCAGAATTATGTCTTGTCTGGTTACTGGGGGGCAAGAGAGCTATATTCACTAACGGTTCCAGTCTGGCTAAGAGGAGAGTTTAGCGGAAGTAACCAGTGATCCGCTACACTCAACCTCGACTCAAACTATACCTAGACAAAGTGAAGGAATTGGTGGCCATATGTGCGCCCATATCGGAAGATAATGAGAACCTTCCCCTACCTGACTTCCTCAGTGACGGCCCAGAGTCAATAGAACAGATCAGTGTAGGGACCAAACTCAACCCTGAGGAAAGGGAACAAGCCACATGTCTACTAAGGGATTGCCAAAGTATGTTTTCTGCTGTACCAGCATACAGGATACACCACCCTAGCTGTCCACGACAGAACCCCCTATGGTAGCAACCATACCGCATCCCATAGGCAGTGCGGGAAAACATGCTTAAAGAAATCAAGGAAATACTAGCACTAGGGGTGATAAAACCCTCTCAGAGCCGCTGGGCCTCCCCCGTAGTGTTAGTACCCAAGAGAGATGGTTCAACTCGCTTCTTATTGACTAGGTAATGACAGAACAGGACGCATACCCCATGCTCCGGGTAGACGAAGTACTAGACAGGATGGCCGGAGGGAACTACCTAACCACCATTGATCTGTGCAAGGAATACTGGCAGATCCCTCTGGACCCGGAGGCCATCCCCAAGTTGATGTTTGTCACCCCATTCGGCCTGTACCAGTTCAAGGTCATGCCGTTTGGGATGAAGAATGCTCTGACTACCTTTCAGATGATGGTCAACTGGCTCCTGGAGGGATTTCGAGCCATGGTACTGGGGAGGAGCGATGTAAAGAACTCACCCTTTTATATACCACCCCCTGTGTGTGTGTCCACCCAGCGCTCTTTTGTCATGCCCAGAAAACATCCACATAGAGCCGGAGTAACCAGATACCGTCAACGGGGGTTACCTATGTTTGCTCTGGAACTCCGGCTCGACCCTGCACCTCCCCTTGCCCCTGTCATGTCCTTTGATTATTCACCCCTTCCTGGTGGCTTGGGAGAGTGCTTCTTGAAGGGAAGTTACTACTTTTCAGGAAGAACAATCGCTTACTATAAGCAAGAGGGAGATACTCTTCATCGAAGTAATAGAGCTTTCGGTAAATCACCTACAAAGGACTCTGACCGCCTAGAACTATTTTTGGGCAGAACTTTTGTAGCGGACAGTTAAAACCTTGATCGTTGCCTGAGCGCTATTTTCACAGAATGGGCACTTAGAACAGAGCTTTACGGAGATGTATAATATGTAGGGGAATGGTGCTGTTTTGTATGTGTTTTCTGGGTTATTCTGTATGCATCTGCTATATCCGGGAGATAATTAGTTTAACTGAGAGCTGGCTCAATTATCTCAGAGACACAGAGGCACCTGGGTGGACCTACCTTGTAGAGAATGGTGATCCCATGCTGGTATAAAAACCACAATAAGACCAGTTGTTTTACCCTTTATCAAGTCTCGACTGATGTTTGGTTATGCAAAATCTATAACACACTGTGGTAAACTCACCCATTTAAGGGAGTTTGCCAGGAGTTTTTGGAGGGGCCTACTTGCCCGCCTCCTGCCTCATGACTATGGTCCTGGGGTGTATGACACTTTAAGAAACTTACTTGGGGCTTATGGACTTCTATTGGACTGTGTATGGCCCTTTAAGAACTGCATTTTGGCTTATGGACTTGTATTGGACCGTGCTGGCCCTTTAAGAACTGTCTGGAGACATATTTACTTAAGGAACTAAGTGTAGAAATAAGTGAACCTCTGTTTTTAATCTTTCAAGATTCTTTTCGTTCAGGAAGTGTTCCGGAGGATTGGAGGAAGGCAGATGTGGTTCCTATATTCAAAAACGGTTCAAAATCCTTGCCTGGAAATTATAGACCTGTGATCTTAACTTCTGTGGCTGGGAAAATATTTGAAAGGTTATTAAGGGATAATATTCAAGAATTCCTTGAGAAGAACATTGTTATCAGCAAAAAGCAGCACGGTGTTATGAAGCACAGGTCATGTCAGGTCATGTCAAACTAACTTGATTGCGTTCTACGAAGAAGTAAGTAGAAGTATAGATCAGGGTGTTTCAGTGGATGTGATCTATTTGGATTTTGCCAAGGCATTTGATACGGTTCCACACAATAGATTAGTGTTCAAACTCAAGGAAATCGGTCTAGATGAAAATGCTTGTTCTTGGGTAGAACATTGGCTTAAAAACAGAGTACAAAAAAAGAGTTGTCATTAATGGTAAATTTTCAAGCTGGATAGAGGTGGCAAGTGGTGTCCCTCAGGGGTCTGTTCTGGGACCCCTTCTATTTAACATGTTTATAAATGATCTTGAAGACAGCATTAAGTCGTGTTTCAGTGTTTGCAGATGACACAAAACTCTGTAAAATAATAAAATGTGAGCAAGATATTACTTTGCTGCAGATGGATTTAGATAGACTGGGGGACTGGGCACTCAAATGGCAGATTAAATTTAATGTTGAAAAATGCAAAGTTATGCAATTCGGCGTAAAGAATACACAAGCAACGTATACCCTTAATGGAAGCGAATTAGGGATAACACACGAAAAGGTCTTGGGAATCATTATAGACAACAAACTATGCAACAATGTGCAATGTCAATCAGCAGTGGCCAAGGCCAGTAAGGTATTGTCATGCATGAAAAAGGGCATTAATTCTCGGGACGAGAATATCATTTTGCCTCTTTATAAATCACTGGTAAGACCACATGTTGAATATGCTGTGCAATTTTGGGCACCTGTTCTAAAGAAGGATATTATGGCACTAGAAAAAGTGCAGAGGCGGGCTACAAAATTAATAAAAGGAATGGAACATATCAGCTATGAAGAAAGGTTAACAAATGTAAACCTATTTAGTTTAGAAAAACGTCGCCTGAAAGGGGTTATGATAACATTATACAAATATATTCGGGGCCAATACAAACCAATGTGTGGAAATCTTTTCACAAACCGGACTTTACACAGGACACAAGGTCATGCGTTTAGACTGGAAGAAAGAAGATTTCGTCTAAAGCAAAGAAAAGGTTTTTTTACTGTAAGAACAATAAGGATGTGGAATTCTCTGCCTGAAGAAGTGGTTTTATCAGAGTCCATACAGATGTTCAAACAGCTACTAGATGCATACTTGCAAAAACAGAATATTCAAGGATATAATTATGGCAAACCTAGCCACTTGGACAATATTTAAGGACTATCGCTTTAAGGGTTGCCTGTATGATTTTCATGATATGTGTGTTCCTGGGTATAATGTATGTGATTGTGTAACATTGTATTGCCTGCATTGGCTATCTGCCGAAAGCAGATAGCTGATTCCCTTTCGTTTCACGAACGGCACCTTTGCAGGCCGTTCGTGAACCGAATAAACCTGTCACGTTCTGTTCCTCGCTGCGGATCATTCTGCATCGGCTTCTGGTATCCAGTACTCTTTTTGCTTTCCTTGCTTGGTTTTTCTAGTTTTATGGTCTATGTCTGGTTTTCTTTGTTGCTGGGATTTCTGGGTTCATTTCTGTAATCCATGCCTGGGATTCCCAGTCTCCAGGTTTCCTTTAAATGTTTGTTTTATGTTGCCACACAAGCTTGTTTCCACTTACCCTTTTGTTTCAGCTTGGACCTGCAGCAGTATTTCATCTCTCTGCCCTTTCTTGCAGGTAAGTGCTATTGTGGTTTAGTGTGGTTATTTTAGTATACATTAGGCGGTGTAGGACCTGCCAGATATGGGGTACATTGGCGTTGTTGGCAGGCTTATGCAATGTATGATCATATAATGTAACTAAATCCCCATGCTTTTCATATTAGTGCTTAGCTATGTTTCTTTTTGTTTTACCTTGTATCTCTTGTCTTGTTTTATTTTGTCTTGTAATCCCGGTCCATGTACAGTCCTGTTCAGTCATGCCCAATTTATGTTCTTGTTTTCCTCATGTCTTGTGTACATGTTCTAGGTTATGCTTTCTGTCCTGCTCTGGTTCTGGGTTCTACTAGTTTTGTCTTGTTCTCATGCATGGTGTCTATTTCTAGTATTTCCTTGTTCTCCTAGTTTGGTCTTGTTTTCTTGTATGGTGCCTTGCTCTCCTAGTTCTGCCTTGATTCAGTACTGGATACATCCCTGTTGCAGAGCCTCCCTATTCAGCTCCTGGGAGGTCTGCTTAATTATCTGCTCCTAGTTCCTGGGATCCGCATAAGCTGAATCAGGGTTCTGGTTGTGGCTGCACAAACGCTGGTGCTCAACACCAGGGGGTGTGCGGCTGCCCTGCACCAGACCCTGCTAATCCACCTCCACACTGTGACTCCTACTCTCAACATCAGGCATAATGGGTCCCGGTCCACGCACCGCCGCCCGGACAGTGTCTGGGTCCCGGGCACCGGACCGCCACCCCTGACAAAACCACCCTGTAACAGCCCACACACTGAGAGACCTGTGGCGCTCGTTAACCGATTGCAACAATGTTGCAATCGGTAAATAGAGGCTCTCCTAGGTGGCCGTCGTTTGGCTACCGACCATGCGGCGGTCGGCCATCTTGGATCCTTTGTTCCCCCAGCGGTGTTTGGTCGTTGAGCGCGTGGTACTAAAAACGGCTACTCGGCGGCGCGAACACCGCTGAACTTCTAGGCCGTTCGGGAGTTCCGGGCCGTTCGGTATTTTATTCCCTATACATCAATCGGTCTTTTAAGTGTGTGTGTTTTAAAGAATGTTTTTCGTGCTGCGTTCGGTTGTTTTAGCCGGGATATGAGCGGTAATCTCACGAATGATGCGGTCAGACCCCAGCTATCTACCGAATGTCCATTCGTGCAAATAGACCTAATAGTCGAAAAACGGTGTATTTTAAAGTAAATTGCCGGTTCTGCTGCACGGAGGGATAATCCACTTAACAGTATATTCCAGTGGGAGGATCCCTCTCGTGCAGCAGTGCCTGATGGGGGAATGGCTCTGTAATGTAAGTTCCCCACATAGTCCATTCTTGGAATACTCCTGGGGTGGGACTCAGGAAACCCCTTGCATGGGGAATTTTATAAATTGTGGAGCCTGTGAATAAAGCCTTCAGTTGACTCTCAGAACTGTGTTTCGTCCGGTTACTGGGAGATTTGGGATACTGCCTTACTTTTCAGCGCTTGACTGTGGATTACCTTCTGAACCAGCGGAGATCGTGGGATTTAATATTGCCGCTCCGCTACAATAATCTTTCCGTTTAGGGTAACAACTGCTTGATCCAAGGATAAATCTGACTACCATTCTGGGGTCAAGAAGGAATTTTATTCCTGGCTTGTTGCAAAATAGGAAGTGCTTCAAACTGGGTTTGTTGCCTTCTTTTGGATCAACAGCAAAAAACAAATGTGAGGAAGGCACAAATGTGAACTTGATGGACGCAAGTCTCTTTTCAGCCATGTAACTATGTAACTATATTGAGACTTTGTGTGACAATGCCCCTTTAAGACTATGTCCCCAAACCTTTAAAATCCTTTGTGCATGGCTTTCTCCCACTTGGTTCAGTGAATGGGGCTTACTGAACCAAGTACCACACAGGCGGACCACACAAAAGTGGAAGCGTGCAGGCAATTTACCTCCCAGGCTGGGAGCCTGCTGTAAGTAAATTGCTGACCGCTGGGGGGCCGCTGTTCGTACAAACGAACACATGGCGGTGGCCATCTTTATTCAGGCGAGCGCGGTCAGCGGTGTGTGCAGCCAAATTCATGGAAATGAAATGAACACCGCTGACCCTTACCTTCTCCTACACTTAGACTCTACGGCTGGAAACTAAATCCCGTTAGGCAGTTTGAATGTACTGCTATACTGAGCCAATTGCACGAATGGTGCCCCGTTCGTGCATTCGAATGAGACTTAGTAATTTTTTCTGCCTGAAATAGACCGACCGCACAGCCCAAATCTATGGAACTGTTTTGGGCATGAAAATCGGTCGGTCACAAAGGACTTCCAGTTAACTTTTTAACCGCTGGAGGGATTTGTATGATTTTTGAGAGTGTTTATATTTAAAGTATGCTGTTTATTAATATGTATTTTTTATGAAGATTGAATGTAAAGTTTTAAAGTTACAGTACATGTATAAAAAGTATATTTTTCCTGCCTGTGATAATTACATTAACTCATTGTATTCAGTAATTATATCACAGGCAGAGGGGTGGATTTTGTGGGAATGAATTGTAGTGTTTTACTATATATTACGTGTTTGATTGGTTGTTCTTAAAAACCCTGTGGACGGTACTATGTGTGAAAAATGTGCATTAAAGCAGAGTTTTTCATTAAAACTTCCGTTTTACTTCACCCTCAATTTGGAGTGCCGTCTCTTATTGGGGGAATCTGCTACAAGGGATTGCTATGCTAGTCAAACTCTCTTGCTATATCACTACTAATTTCTTGTAAGAGCTTGTTCCTGTCTTGCTCTCTGAAGGAGTCTACGGTGGTTATGGTGTCGGCTGGAGTGCTTGGAGCCCTCAGGAAGCGCTAGGAGCATCCTTCAACGAAGGTACCCAGTCGGGATGCTAGGTGATCCATTACACACACTAATAGCCTTGTGGAGAGAATTACGATGGCTATACCATTCTGGGTACAAGCGCTCCATTACCATTAAGGGGTTACACTTACGTGTGACTATATTTTTATAGAGGGGTAGTATAAGTACATTTTTTTTAATGAGGCAGCACATTAAGTCCTGTAGCCCAATGTGTCCTAAAATTCTAAATTTTATATTTTGACCTTCCTTCATGGAAGATGATTTATGAGGAAGGGGAAAGGGAGTAGGCCACTCACTTGGTCTAATAAAGCAACGAACAAACAGAAAAGTGTAAAAAACAAAAATAGAAATTAGACATATACCTGTAGCAGAATCTTCAATTTCCTTGGCACTTGGAGAGGACTGCAGGTTAGCCTCCTTCTTTCCACTGACTATTAAGTTTTTGAGGTTGGGATATAGCTTTGTTTTAAAAGGAGATTCTTTCAGACTACGAAATTACGAAAGTGCAAAAAAGTTCCATCAATACATTTCTGTTTTCCCATAGTTTGGAAAATTGTAATTATGTTATAAATACAAAGAAAAAACCCAAAGGAAAGAGTTGTGTAATTCACCAAAAAGTGGTTATAATAAATGGTACAAGCTGTACAGTAGTAGATGTAGTTTTACCATAAGCACTGTATATCTGTTAACATAAGTGGGGGGTGGGGTGGTAGAAAACTCACAGGAAGATGGTTAATTCAGGCATGTCTCCCTTAATATTAGGGTAATGATGTGGATATAGAAAATCCTCCAGCGATGAAATTCTTTGGTATATGGGATATCTTCTTAATCACTCAAATCAAAGAAGATAATAGTGCAGATTGGATAAAAAGTATAACATTTTTTTATATATTGCACTTACAATGTATCAAAGGGAAAACAGCATGTCTCTACACCAAGTTGGTATCCACATGTTCAGCAGATGATAAAAATACAGCAGAAATTCCAGCAGCAACAACAGGATCACAGATCCAGATAAAATAAATAAAAGAGTTCATATGAACAAAAGAAACTTTCTTTTCTGCTTCCACAAAGTCTGTAATGTCTTATTTATTTTTGAGCCCCCTGCCTCTTTAGATGCTTCATTGATTGAGAGCAGGGTAACCCCCAAATAATAAATAGTTTTCTTGTAAGAATTCAGTTTCAACATGATATAAATCACCGTGGTTATTCCTATTTTGTTTTTTTTTCCAGAAAAGGAAATTCCAGTAGTTAACCTTTCTGATAAAACATAATCATCATCTCATGAACTCTCCTTATTTAAAGCAGTGGTTCCCAAACCTTTTAGGTTCAAGGCGCCCTTAAAGGGACACTATAGTCACCTGAACAACTTTAGCTTACTGAAGCAGTTTTGGTGTATAGAACATACCCCTGCAGCCTCACTGCTCAATCCTCAATAGCTTGCTAGACCCTGCAAGAGCCTCCTGTATGTGATTAAAGTTGAATTTAGAGATTGAGATACAATTATTTAAGGTAAATTACATCTGTTTGAAAGTGAAACCAGTTTTTTTTTTCATGCAAGCTCTGTCAATCATAGCCAGGGGAGGTGTGGCTAGGGCTGCATAAACAGAAACAACGTGATTTAACTCCTAAATGACAGTGAATTGAGCAGTGAAATTGCAGGGGAATGATCTATACACTAAAACTGCTTTATGTAGCTAAAGTAATTTAGGTGACTATAGTGTTCCTTTAATATTTCAATATATTTCCAAGGCAACCCAAGTCAAAAAAATTCTAGGTTGTATATGCACAGCGCTGCAGCATATGCTACGCCCCGGTTCGGCAGAAATGCTTACTGTTCAGGCGCAGATAGAGAACCTAATCTTGGGAGTGGCACAGGTAGATTATTTAAAGAAACAATTCAGGCACAATAACCACTACATTACGTTGTAGTGATTATGGTGCCAGTAGTGCCATAGTGCCCTCCCAGGGTAAGTAGGAAAACTGTGGTCTGCCGGGATAGGGGCTGTAGTGTGTGTGTGTGTGTGTGTGTGTGTATGTGTGTGTTGCAATATGGTGAAGTGTGTGAGTGACAGGTGCAGTGTGTGTTTGTGTGTACAGGGGTGCTGTGTGCATGTGTGAAGTGGTGCAGTGTGTGTACAGGGGTGCATTGTGTTTGTAAATGATGTAGTGTGTGTGTGTGTGTGTGTGTAGGGGGTGCAGTGTGTCTGTATGTGGGGCACTTTGTGCATTGAGGCGTACAGTGTGTATGAGGGGTGCAGTGTGTGTGGGAGGGGTGCAGTGTGTGTGGGAGGGGTGCAGTGTGTGGGGTGCAGTGTGTGTGTGTGGGGTGCAGTGTGTGTGTGTGAGGGGTGCAGTGTGTGTGTGAGGGGTGCAGAGTGTGTGTGAGGGGTACAGTGTGTGTGAGGGGTACAGTGTGTGTGTGTATGTGGGGGCAGTGTGTGTGTATGTGGGGGCAGTGTATGGGGGTAGTGTGTGTGTATGTGGGGGGTAATTGTGTGTATGGGGGGCAGTGTGCGTGTAAGGGGGAACAGTGTGTGGTCTGTGAGAGTAGGAGGGCAAATTAATAAATATATACTTTTTTTTTTTTAATTAAAAATAAAAATGATATCCCCCCCTCCCTGTTTACCTTTGCCTGGGAGGTTGGACGTTTCCTGCAATCCCTGGTGGTCTGGTGGGGAAGCCCTGGTGGTCCTAGTGGTGACAGTGAACTGTAGCAGCCTCAGAAGCTGCTAGAGTTCACTCTTGCGAGATTTGGAGCGTTGCCGTGGTAACTGCAGCAACATTCCGAGCTTGCGAAAGGAGAACCTGGCGCAGCTGCATGTTAAAGCTCATCCGGGTCCTCTCTCCCTCCCTCCCCTGCCGACTGTCAGCAAAGTGCTAGCGGGCCTGAGAGGAAGATCTCTGATCTCCCCTCCGGTCCTGCATAACCAGCAGGGGAGAGTGAGGCACAGTTCCAGGTGCTATGATTATAACACCGGGAAAATATCTTGCGGTGCCCTTGTTTAGAACAGCTGATCTAAAGGTTTCACATTTTGTCCTACATATACCTTTAACAACGTGGAACTGGACAATTATTTGTTGCATTTGTTTTCAAAGTGTCCGTTTGAACAGTTCCTTTAATAATACCCTGATTACTCCTACTAATTAAACACTTAAAGATGCTACCTTTAATCATCCTGTTAATGATCATGCTGTAGAAACATACATTAATTTGGTACAAAAAGATATGAAATCTTTTACTCATTCTGGTTCAGCCCCAAATTAGCCCCCTAATTTGACAAAGAAAGAGTGTTTAGCTCTCAATAAATTACAGAAGGACAACAATCTGATAATCAAACCAGTTTATAAGGGGGTACTTTGTGATTCAAAAAAGAAATGACTATGTCAGAGAAGTCTGTAGGCAACTCAGTGATGTAACCACTTATAAGAAGTTAACTAGCCATCCTATCACTTTGCAAGGAAAATTGAAACTGCACTTACGTAGGCTTTGAATAAATGTATTATAGATAAAGATCTATTTAAAAAATGTTCTTGAAAGAAATACGGTGGTCCTGCATTTTATACATTACTCAAAATTTACAAGACATTGGTCGATCCTCCATATAGACCAATTGAGACAGGGATTTGGCTGTTTAGACCCCCAGCCCCACCTTACCTCCGGTTAAAAAGGTGATTTACTCACCTTTTTTTAGTGCTGCGTGGGTCTAATCGCAGTTGGCCCCACCCACGCTCCAACCACTTGACTGAGATCATCAAAGTTGACCAAATACCACCTATTTATGATTTTTTATTGCATCTCTAAAAGATTTAAACAGTGAACTGTGGATGAAGAATTGGTCAAAGTTCTGTTCCAGTCATCTATATCAATATTAATTCCTAGATTTTTTCCCATTTAAGTATAACAGGGATTTTGTATGAATTATCTAGATTCGTTATGAGTTGTCTTGTTTTTGAAATACTTTTTAAAAAATTTTAATCATTAAATAGCTTTGATAAATTTAAAGTTAGATTGGTATGTTGAAAAGTAAGATATTTATTTAGTATATTCTTTATTCTAAGATTATTAAAGATCTGGGAATTAGAGAGATTAAATTCATCCATTAGATTTGAAAAAGATTTTATAGAGGCATGTTTAATTAGTTGTGATATACTTTAAATATTTCCATGCTTCCAAGGGTTCAGATTTAGGTCTTCTGTAATTACTTCTAGAATTTGGATTTTAATTGTAGGAATTCATTTTGTGGATATTCTTTTCTTTTTAATATCTATCCATGACTAATATTTGACTTAAAACTTTACTATGTTGCTTTAGATAAGAAAGCAACTGTTTTTCTTTTACATTCCATATACTTGAAGATAAGTCATTATGGCCTAACATATTTCATTCTATATCTTGCCAACTCTCTTTGAGTTTTATCGTTCTACATATCAGTACAAAATAACAATCATCTGTTCCTTAGCAGGTCTTAAACACAACCTCAGATGAACAACAACACATGACATATTGCACCGTGTCATGATTTAATAAAAATAAACTTAAAAATGGAGAGGCAATGTGTGAAAAACAAAGTACACCCTTACCTCTTCCACAGAAATTAAAAAGCTAAGTAACAGGCAGATGCTGGTAATCAAATGCCCTTGATTAATTGATCAGCAGCAAGAATGACCACCTCTTTAACCCCTTAAGGACGGCGGGCGTACTATGCCGTCCTTGGGGTCCCGGCTCTAAATGCGGGCAGGTGGCATAGAACGTCCCCGCCGTCCTATGTACTTATCTGCTCGCCGGCGATCCCATGCCGGCAATCGCGGTGGGGGGACTCACCTGGCATCCCAGGGAGTCCTCCTGCTGCCGTTCCGGCCCTCCTGGGCCATGTGATTCCAAGGTGCCATCCACAGCATTGCCAGCAGGGGGGAGTACCTGGAACCTGGAATGATAGGTAGTCCCCCTGCTGCCTGAAAAAAAAACTTAAAATAAAGTTTAAAGAAGTGTTAACTAAAATTATAAATACTTAGATCATACTTAGAATGATATTGATTTTATATATATATATATATATATATATATATATATATATATAATATATAAAAAAAATTAAATACGTTAAAAAATTAATAATAATAATTAAAAAATAAATATATGTGTAATTTCGTTCTAACTGTATTTTGATATTAATCAAAATACACATAGAACTAAATAATATATATATCTATATACATAAGTATATATAAATACAAATAATTTTAAAATTTTATGTGTCTGGATGAAAGCTCCGATCGGGAGCTGAAACATTGACATCTCTGGATTAACCCAGAATAAATTGCATAAACAAATCCTAGGAGTGCCGGTATTTTTTGATATTTATATATATATATATATATATATATATATATATATATATATATACACATACGTATATTTATATTAATTCTATGTATATATTTATGTAATATTTTTACATAATTAGGTCATTTTATTAATTACAATTTGCGGGACCTGCCTGATAACCCAGGCCAAAAGTCCAGGGAATTTAATTTGCTAGCACTATATTTATCCCTGTAACTTTCCAAGACACCATAAAACCTGTACATGGGGGGTACTATTTTACTCGGAAGACTTCGCTGAACACAAATGTTAGTGTTTCAAAACAGTAAAATGTATTACAACGATGATATCGGCAGTGAAAGTGAAATCCTTTGCATTTTTCACACACAAATGGCACTTACACTGACGATATAATTGTTGTAATACGTTTTACTGTTTTGAAACACTAATATTTGTGTTCAGCGAGGTCTCCCGAGTATAACAGTACCCCTTATGGTGTTTTCAAAAGTTACAGAGTCAAATATAAGGCTTGCATATCAGTTTTTTCACAATTAAATTTGCCAGATTGGTTACGATTGGTTACGTTGCCTTTGAGACCATACGGTAGTCCAGGAATGAAAATTACCCCCATGATGGCATACCATTTGCAATAGTAGACAACCCAAGGTATTGCAAATGGGGTATGTCCAGTCTTTTTTAGAAGCCACTTAGTCACAAACACTGGCTAAAATTGGCATTCAAATTATTTTTTTGCATTTTTCACACACAAATATTAACACTAAATATTTGTTTGTGTGTGAAAAATGCAAAAAACTAATTTGAACGCCAATTTTGGCCAGTGTTTGTGACTAATATGTACTTTTGTAATTTATATATATTAATATCAAAATACAGTTAGAACGAAATTACACATATATATTTTTAATAATTTTTTTTTAATTTTTATACGTATTTACATATATTTTTATTTTATATTATATATAAATATATATAATCAATATCATTTTACGTGTATTTTGATTATTTATATATATATATATATATATATATATATAATTATATATATATATTAATATTAAAATACACTTAGGGTATGTTTATGTATGTGTAAATGTATATATATACTTAGATAATATATATATAATCCAAGTTTAAACTGTTTTTTAAAACTTTTATTTTACTTTTTTCAGGCAGCAGGGAGACTATCTATAATTACAGGCACTCCCCCTGCTGGCACTGCTGTGGACGGCTATGCCGTCCATGTGATCGTGAGGTCCTCGCAAGGAGGTCCTGGCATGGCAGGTAAGTCCCCCCAGTGCGATTGCCAGAGTGGGATCGCCGGCGAGCAGGTAAGTACATAGGACAGCGGGGACAGGCTATGCCACCCGCCGACGTTTAGAGCCGGGTCGCCAAGGACGTCATAGCACGCCCGCCGTCCTTAAGGGGTTAAATGTTCAAGTTCATGACAGTACCTATGGTTTGTTTGGAAAGGTTGCCAGGAGAAAGACTCTTCTCTCTAAAAATAACACAGCAGCAATGCTTAGGTTTGCAAAGTTATATCGTAACAAACCACAAGACTTCTGGAACAAAGTGGAAATGTTTGGCCATAATGCAAAGCTCTACATTTGGCGAAAACCAAACACAGCATATCAGCACTAACAACTCAAATCTACAACAGAATGGCTGGGGAAAAAAAGAATCAACGTGTTGCAAAGGCTCAGTCAAAGTCCAGACCTCAACCCGATTGAAATGCTGTGGCGGGACCTTAAGAGAGCTGTGCACAAACAAATGCCAGTAAACGACAATGAACTGAAGCAAAGTTGTAAAGAAGAGTGGGCCAAAATTACTCCACAATGTTGTGAGAGACTGTTAAAGTAATACAATTACTTCAAGTTATTGCTGCTAAAGCTACAAACTATTGAATTATCAGATGTACTTAGTTTTTCACACATGGCTTCTCCATTTTGTCTTTATTTTTGTTAAATAAATCATGACTCTGTGTGATATGCAGGGCTGCCATCAGGGCATGACAACCGTCCTGGGGGGCCCGGACTGCTCAGGTCGTCCGGGCCCCACATTTAGTGGTGTACATACCGGGTCGCAGGGGGCCCTGCGACCCCGGTATGTAACCACTGGGCCAGCCTCTTCTCCTGGGGGGCCCAGCAGCCGGTCACCTCAGGGCCCCCCCAGAGGCTGGCCCTGCTGACACCCGGCGGGCGCGAGGGAGACTGACGTCATCTTCCCGCGACGGCATCAGTACGCGGCGCGCGAGGGAGCTGCATCCCATACATACACAAACTCACCTTGCAGCCCTTACACATACAAACACAGATTCACACAATGCATTCCTTACACACATCAGGACATCCCCCCCACACACACTTCACCCCCTGTGAACAAACTCATTGGTGGAACATGAAGGTGGACCCTGGGACCCAGACCTTGAGCTGTGTAAAGGGCCCTCAAAATAATGGAGCTGCTTCCCGTTCTCCCAGAACATTGATTTTTGTGAAAACAGTTACAAACAGCCTCCAGAGAGCCTGTTCTACACCAGACCAGTGGAGCCAGACGGCAGCTAGAGCCCATCATCATCCTCAACTGGTTGTAAGTAGGCAATCTAGTATATTATTCGTGGCACTAATCTCTAATTTACCTCAGTCCGACCGGGTACAGGAAACAGAAACTCCTGTTCCGCGCTCAGGCGGCTGCAGCATTTAAAGGTCCGGCGTATAACACGCACCCATAATTTGCCCCCTATTTTCAGGGAGAAAAAGTGCGGTTTATACGCCGATAAATATGTTATACACTGAAGCCCTGCTTCCTGCCTTGGAAACCAATTAAATGCCCCCTTTCCTATTTATAGCAGGTTTACTGATTGGGGCCCTTGTAAGCACATATTCTTTTGGCTTCTCACAGGGACCATTTACTCTGGTGCCACCCCCCTCCACCTGATCCACCACTGCACCTACTAAATAAACTTTACTGTATAATTAACTTCAAATATGGTACATGAAAGTGGCACTGTCACCAATTATGTAGTTGGAAACTTTATTTCTCTCTCAGTATTATAAGGAAATCAATGCTAACAATGGGGCCAAAAATAGAGCTGGCGATCTGGAGCTTTGTTTGGGACCCTACTCAGGGATAGAACCTTTGCCATGCACCCCAGTAACACCCTTTAGATAAGCATTGCTTGCCATTGCAAGTAATGGTGGTCGCTTCAAGATTAATTTACTGAACAAGACCTTTCCAAACAGTTAATGGTATACTTGGAAGTAAATCAATTAAAATTGTCTATGTGGATTTGCTCTGATTAAGTTATGACCCCAGGATAAATGTGTAGGGTCCATAATGATTATAACTACTAATGAAAAAAAGAACATGTGTTAATAAACTTGGTTTGTTGCAAATAGATCTTTTTTTTCTCTTTCTCTATTCATAGCCAGTCTATGATGAAATGTAAACATTTGAAGGGTGTTTATTCAAATTTAAAAAGAGTAAGAAGGATAATGTTAAAGGAATGAATAAACAATTTATACAAGTATGAACCTAATTGAATCAGTGATGATATGATGCAAACACAATTAATGGCATGGGGCGGTAACGCAATGCAGAGAAGGTAAGGTAACAGTGAAAATAAGAAAGGTTAACACAAATTATTGATCAAATTATTTATGTATTTATGAAATTGTATTTTTGGTTGACTGTTGTGAAGAAAAAAAATACTTTTTATTCGTGACTTTGTGAGGCCATTCGGTTTTATTAGTTCGGTATTTTAAACTACCAAACACCGACCACCCCCAGGGAATTGTCGATTGAGCGCTCTCTCTGGCCGAACACCATGTGGAAAAGAAAACGGCGGCCACCGGGACTTGGTCGCCGAGTGTCTGGAAGTAAAATCGGACACTCGACTTCCTGAACACCGCTAAAAACATCCGAACGCTTGCTTCCTTTCCACGAACCACTAGGAGAGCGCCATTCGGTAGTTTAGTTCCCACAAACAAGGGGAATAATCACTCCTATGAGCCAGGGGGCTCCGTTCGTGCTTTCATTCATTTATTTGACTTTAACAAAATAGACTGATCGCACATGGAACTGTTTTGGGCAGGAGCCTCATGTGCGGTCGGTAAAATGAGACTTCCATACAATTCGAAAACCCCTGAAATGATATGGGTGATTTTTGAATATGTTGGTCACCCAGATCAGGGCTAAGAGGGGACATGCCATTTATGGGGATACCATGTGTTTTAGGGTACGTTCTTAGTTTTGGGGAAAATATGTTTTTTCTGCCGGGAGATAATTATCCCTTAGCTTACCTAATTATCTCACAGGCAGAGAGGAGGGGATTGTATGTTTGTAGTGGGAGTGTTTCACTTTGTCAATGTTATGCTATTGGTTGTAACTTTTGTGTCCTGATGCCTAACAAGGTCCAGGTGGGAGGTCCCCTTGCATGGGGACTTGCATAATAGCCAGTGTGGCATCAATAAACCTTCATTCCTGTTTTACCCTTCATGAAGTCTAGGCTTAAGGACCTAACTTCTGGAATAAAAGGGAATCATGATATGTCACACATGTCATGTGTCCTTAAGGCGTTAAGCAGATACATGAGGTGCTGACTTCCAACACTGCATGTAGCTCATCAAAAAGGCTGGGGTCACAAAAAATGTCCCCAGTTAATTGAGGGGAGCCCCAGGTTTCCATTGATACCTGGAACTCCCTGGTGTGAGCAGGGATTTAACCCTGATCACCCCAAATTGTAACAGTGAGGATTTAAATACCCATTCAAATGCTTGTTTGCAGTGCTCACTTTGAGCTCTGCAAACAGAACATCGGTCAGTCTGGGGCCACTAATTCTGGCCCCAGGTGAGAGAGGGGAGCCCCAGGAATCAAATTATACTTGGGGCTCACAGTTACGAGCAAGGAAATAGACCCTGGTGAAAAAAATACTGCATGACAGAAATCTTCTGTCATGCGTCCTTAAGGGTAGGATCAGCATGACGGAAATTTTCCTTCTTGCGTCCTTAAGGGGTTAATGGAATTAATCACACACATGAGGCTACTGTAGGCTCAATCAGGCTGATAACAGCACAGAGATAACAAATTCTAAAATAAACTGAATGTGCAATAAATGCAGTTTAACCATTAGATTTATTTTACTGGAAATGTGTAGGGAGATTGTGTAGGTCACATGCTGTGAAGGTATGACTAGGTCTGCATAAACAAAGTGAACTAACTCCTAAATGGCAGAGAATCACGCAGTTAGAATGCAGGGGCATGATCTACACAACAAAACCACTCCATTAATATAAAGTTATGTTAGTGCTTATAGTGTCCCTTTAACTCTCCTCCTGCAATATTGTTAATAGCAGGGGGTAAATTAAAGTGGTGGCAGTTTGAAATAACATCAGGAGAGTAATCCTCATTAATTTCATTCACTACAGTTCGAGTTTACTAAAAAATCCTGACAGTCTCATTATGCTACTCTAGGATATCTATGCATATATTATTTTTTTTTAAACCAAATGTTATTACCTTTATACTGGTGTCCTGCTGAAGTTTCTAAATCGCACAGATGTGTTCCCTTAGTTCCTTTTTCTCTCCGGAACATTTACCCACACTATATAAGGTGACTTGATGGCTAAGGTCCTAGCAGAGCAATAAGTCAATATGCAAAACTCCTCAGTCCTGCAGTTAAAAATTGTAACCCTTTTCATTCACACAAAACAATGAATCTCTTCATGTCCTCAGCACTCAACATGTTTATATGTTATCGCCTAAAAGATAATAAACTCTCTCCTTTTGCTTTTTTATATAAATAACTGCCTCACCCTAAGACATATATTATATATATATATAATATTAATTGATCATATAATGCCAAAGTAATGTGCTAAAGTGAGAAATCAAATTAAATGTAAAATTTCAAGAGTATCTGAATGGAATGTATATATCTGACTAAAAGATATTTTCCTGGCACTATAGCTCCCTCTGCCTCCCCCCTGCTGCTGTGTATAAAGGGTTAAAAAAACGTTTTTTTACTTATCTGATCCGAGTACCAATGTCACTTGGTGTTTGTTCGCATCTGTGTCTTCCCGAAGGCACATGACGAGGGGGGTTAATGCACATGCACAGCGACTGCCGCGCACACATTAGGTCCTCCCCAGCCACTAATGAATGTCTTAGTGCTGCAATGTAAACATTGCAGTTTCTCTAAAACTGCAATGTTTACATTGCAGCACGAAGTGCAATAGGGACACTGTAACCAGACCTTTGAGCTGAAGTGGCCTGGGTGCCTATAGTGTACCTTTAAATTTGAAATTAACTGAATTCTCCATTAACTGTAAATTTCTTAAAGGGACACAATAGTCACCAGAACAACTACAGCTTATTGAATTTGTTCTGGTGAGTAGAATCATTACCTTTAGGCTTTTTGCTGTAAACACTGTCTTTTCAGAGAAAATGCAGTGTTTACATTACAGCCTAGTGATAACTTCACTGGCCACTCCTCAGATGGCTGTTAGAGATCCTTCCTGGGTCATGGCTGCCTAAAATGCATCCAGACATTTAGTATCTCCTCCCTCTGCATGCAGACACTGAACTTTCTTCATAGAGATCCATTGATTCAATTCATCTCTATGAGGAGATGCTGATTGGCCAGGGCTGTGTTTGAATCATGCTGGCTCTGCCCCTGATCTTCCTCTTTGTCAGTCTTAGACAATCCTATGGGGAAGCATTGTGATTGGATCAGACTACCACTTCTGACGATGTCAGCAGACTGCTTTTTTTTATTTTGAGGCAAACAGCAGGCAGATCTACAGCTTCTGGCTTGAATACAGTAAGGTTTTTGCTAAATTTATGGAGGCATGAGGGGACCAGGGGGGCTAGATGGTGGTGTTAACACTATAGGGTCAGGAATATATGTTTGTGTTCCTCGCCCTTTAGTGACCCTCTAACCTTTTCTGTTACATAAAAATCACCAAATTTCACCAATCCCTTGAACTGAGAAAGTTAAAATTCACCAACAGGGGTTATTCACTATTTGTAGATGCTACCATTAATTCAGCTTAGGAGAGTATTTTTGCATCCTTTGCTTTGTGTTCAATTTGCATCTCTGACATTTATTGCACCAACACATATTATGTACCGTTTTTCAGAGGGCATACAGGGCTTTAATTTTATGTCACATATACATAGATAAATTCTCCTTAATTATAAAAAAAAATGCCAAAACATGGGGAAAAAACTTTTTTTTCACAGTTTTGGCAATATTAGCATTTACATAATATGTCCAGCTTAGAAAAAGTAGTTCAAAATAAATTCATTTATGTGTCTTGATTTATAGAGTACATAATATGTATAGGATTTCAGCTTATTTTGAAAGTTACAGGTCACAAAATACAAGGACTAAAATAATATTTTAATGTGAAACAATTTTAGAAGTTGGTATGTTTGTATTGTAGGTTTGGTAGCCACCACAGAAAACAAATTTGTCACACAAAAGTATATATTTATGTAAAGTAGACATCACAGGCTATTTAACTAAGGTTAGTTTGACACTTTTTACGTAACCATTTCATCGCCAATCTCTGCTAAATATTGGAGTAAAATTGTGTTTTTTCTCTATTTTTGCATATACACATATAACAAGGTTTTTGTAATATGTATTTCATAAAGCTGGTGTGTGCTATTCCTGCACAGAAGCCCATATTGTGTTCAGCTACATCTGCTGAGTATAATGATACCCCCATTGTATGCCTTTGGCACTATTCTGTGAAGCTACAATGCTATATAATAGACAAGGCTAATTCAGTTTCTATACTTAGAATTTTCCTAGATGGATTTTGTGACGGTACCAACCCCGCCACTGGGCATTGGAGGAGCCTGGTTGCTCGCCTGCTCCCTCAGGACTATGGCCCCATGTTGAAACTCTTGATTTTCCCCTGCAAAGACACGAAAGCCAGGTCATTCGGTACTTTCCCTATTTGAACAGTGATACCCCAGATAGCTATGCCATGGAGCCCATTCGTATAACGAAAGACTATGTGAAAGACTTTGGCTCCATGGCAATTGAACTGTATGTATGTGATCTGAGCGCCATTCAGTAATAATGAGCTCAGATCTAAGCTATCTGGGGATATGTTGAATGTACCTGTTTTATGCAATAGCGGCACAGTTATATATATTTATTGTCTTTTGCTACCATGTGGCTAATGGAGTTTTGCCTCTGTCCTTGGAGATAATTTGATTACTTCCCAATTATCTCCAGGATAGAAGACTCTGTGGAACCGGTTTTGGGCAGAAAAGCCATGCTTCATTTGGTCACAAAGGACTTTGATCTAACTTTTGACCCACTGGTCCAATTTGTATGATTTTGACGTATGTTTGTATTTGGAGTATGCTAATTCTGAAAATGTGATGCATAATTTTAAAGTTATGAATATTGTGTAAAACTGTGTATTTTCCTGCCTGTGATAATTATATTAACTAATTGTGTAAGGTAATTGTATCACAGGCAGAGGAGAGGATTTTGTGTGGGAGTGTCTGAGTGTATTGTACATGTTTATTGGTTGTTTTACAAAACCCTGTGGGTGGTACTAATGTGTAAGAATGTGTATATAAGAACAATAAGCCCACAGCTCTGGCTGATTCTGCTTGAACCTCAAAACGAAGTGTCGTCTCGTTATTGGGGGAATTGGATTGTATGCTGTTTCAGACCGATTGCCAAGAGTGTAAACTGTTCATATGTTTTTTCCTATTCGGCTGTTTACAGCATTCAATGTTTGAGAGCATTTGTATGCTTCTCCGTTTCAGTGGATTGGTGTCTACAGAAGCTGCCTGTATATCTGGAAGGGGAATGTAACGGACCGTTTTGCACACAAGGGGTAAAAACCGTTTAGGCGATCGGCCCCCTTTCCAGAGATACAGGCACAGCTACTGCAGAACACCAAACTCCCGAACTGGATACAAAATAGCACTCCAACTCCCGAACTGGAACCTCCCAAATAGCTGCTAGCAGACGAACAGGAAAAACAGACAATCAGCTTACACTCCTGGCAATCAGTCTCTAACAGCATACAGTGAATCCCCCCAAGAACGAGACAAGGCTCCGTGTTGAGGGTCAAGCAGTGGTCTGAGGTGCTGGCACAC
The DNA here is from genome assembly GCA_933207985.1 of Pelobates cultripes. Taxonomy (NCBI): domain Eukaryota; kingdom Metazoa; phylum Chordata; class Amphibia; order Anura; family Pelobatidae; genus Pelobates; species Pelobates cultripes. The sequence goes on from OW240923.1 coordinate 61,639,229, forward strand.
CCAGCCTGGTTTTTATTACAGTCTTGCAAATACAGGACCGCCCACAGGGAGGTATAAAACAACCAATCACATCACAGTTACATCCCACATATTCCCTCCCCTTATCCTGAGAGGAAACTCAATTATACATACAGTTAAAACATACTTTCTACCCAACTTTCATAACTCTAAAACCATACATCACATTCACATAAAATTACATATTCACAATCAATCCATTCAGGGGAACAACATATTAAAAATGGCACGAATCAGACCAGGGGTTCAAAAGTTAAGGGAAAGTCCTTTGTGACTAAATGAAGCATGGCTTTCCGGCCCAAACCAGTTTCAGAGTCTTCTATCCTGGAGATAAGTAATTCAATTATCTCCCAGGACAGACACAAGACTCCATTAAGCACATGGTTGCAAAAAGACACAAAACACTTTAAAATACATAAAGTCACCTTTTATACATAAAACACAGACATTTCACATATCCCCAGATAGCTCAGGTCTGAGCGCACATTATTAAGTGAATGGCGCTCAGACCACACGAATACAGTTTAATCGCCATGGAGCCAAAGTCTTTACAGTCAGTTTCATACAAATGGGCTCCATGGGATTCCTATCTGGGGTATAACACATTCAAACAAATCTACCGAACCCCAGGCAGAAAAGCACGAATTAAACTTTTCTGCAGGTAAAAAAAGATGTCTTTTAACAGGGGGCCATAGTCCAAAGGCAGCAGGCGAGCAACCAGGCTTCTCCAATGCAATGTGGCGAGATTGGTCTCGTCACAGGGAATATCTCCTAAACGGCTGTGATGCCCTTTTATGCCTGGGGGTGCCGTTACAGATTTCATAGGACTACGTCTCATTTTAGGGTATTATAGCAGTGTGACTGTTCAAATAACCCCACAAAGGGCTTTCATTTGATAAAGCAGACACCCCAGGGTATCTTATATGTGCCTTAACTTGTCACCATTTTTTCACCAATTTATGTCAATGTTTGTGGTGAGGGGGGAAAAAATTGCATTTTTACATCTATGTTGCATTTTTGCTGAGTATTTCTTACACTTGATATGTACCACTGTCATAAAACACCCCAAATTATGCTCAGTTACATCTTCTGAGTAAAATAATAGTCCCAATGTATGATCAAGGCACTATTTTGTGAAGTTACAGCGCTGTAAAAGAGACGTGACAAGTTCAGGTTTTTAAGTGTGAATTTTCAAGGAGGGTTTTGATGCGTCCATGTCCCACTTTAGAGCACTTGAGCAGGCTACATATTCCAACTACACCTTAAAGGCATACCATTTCTTAAAGAAGATATCCCAGGGTATTTCAAAAGCCATATTTAGAACTTTAGCGTGGGATAATTTTTCCGCTACCTTCTACCAAGTGTAGTGGTAATAAGCATTTTTTGGGGATTTTTGACACACAAAGTAAGTTTGCACAGTATATTTTGCAAACCGTATGTGTGCTACGACTGTATAATACTTCATATGTTGCTCAGCTACGTCGGCTGAGTACAGCAATACCCCCGTATGTACCCTTGCCAGGTATATGTGGACACTGAAGGGCACATTTGAGACATTTTTACGATGTGTCTATGTCCCATTTTAGAGTATTTTAGCAGGCTATATAGTCCAACTACACCATAAAGGCATACCATTTCTTAAAGAAGACATCCCAGGATAATTCAAAAGGCATATTTTGAACCTTAGTGTGGGATCATTTTTTCGCTAATATGTTCCAGGTGTAGTGGTAATGAACATTTTTTTATGTATTTTTTTTACTTTTTAAAACTTGTTTTAGAACTTTTTTACTTATTAATTTATTAAACTTTCGTAACTTTTTTTTTACACATTTAAAAAAAAATTATAAAATTTTTTTTTACCATTAACCCCTAACTAGCAGTAAGCAGCACTAACCGTAAATTCCCCACTTTCCCATAACTCCCTCCCATCCCAGCTAGCAAAATATATCATTTTAAAATATTTAAATTAATTAATAAAATAAAATGAACCCCTGAGGGTTAAAAAAAATATATAAAACTTAATCGTCACGGGTAAAAAAAAAAATTCGATCACAGTATAATACTGATCAACTGGCAGGGAATGGGATTAATTTTTATTTGGACTGGGTAAAGGGGGGTGGGATTTTTAAAAAAAAAAACTTTTTTCACTTCAGGGGTTTTCATCCACTATTTTTTCCCCACCACAACTTTGTTGGTATGTAAAAAAATAACTAAAAATTATATATATATATATATATATATATTACCATCCTAATAATAATAAGCACACAGAGATGTCTGTATATAGTGAGAGAGGTTATTTCTAAATATTTTAATATAATGCAGAAGTAGAGACTTTAGTATGTTATCTGATAACAAGTAACTATGGTCACATTGCATGCTGGGGGAAATGACGGTGTGCCTCGTCTAATGGGGAGGAGCGGGTCAACGCAAGACTTTTATTTATTGGCCTGTGAGGACCTCAGGCAGCATGCCCTATTCGCAGTGTGCGTGCGCGTTCCCGAGGAATAGGAGAATGCGTCGCCACGGCAACAGATTCCCGAGAGGAGGCTGTGCAGTTATTACCGAATTATACATGTCGCGCCTTTTCTGACGTCACTTCCTGCGCGCGGTCTGATTTGGACGTTGTATCAATCTCACTGGGAAGCGGAGGTAATAGCACGGGATTTGCTATTTGACTATGTTTTTAGCCCGGCGGCTGCTTCGGACAGATCTCCGGTGTCTGCCATGTAACCGGGCATTTATTTCGGAGCATTTGCCGGTGATTCAGGTCCCCCGCCAGGCCCAGCTGCTCGCAGAGAGGAGAAGCCGGCAGACTGGCAGTAAGCGCGTGGTCACCCCCCAGGCTGGGAAGCTCCTAATCAGGACCCGCAGGCAGGAGCTCAACCAGCCGGCAGGACAGACCTGCAGCCACTGGGAGCGGCCCGAGCTGGTCAGCAAGGGCTGGAAACACCGCCTATCGCGGGGAGATTACTTTATCATCGAGCGGCAGACGGCGGAGAGGCCCGGCCCGATCAAAACCTCCACTTTCCAGGCCCTGGGGCTGGACCCAGCTTTGGTTAGCGCACTCTCTGCCTCAGGAGTGAATATCCCCACGTGGGTCCAGACGCAAGCCATACCTACCCTGCTGTATGGCAAAAATCTGCTTTGTGCAGCCGAGACAGGAAGTGGAAAGACTTTGAGCTACCTCCTGCCTATCGTTAACCAGCTCTGTACTGGCAAAAACACTTCTCATGACCCTTTGAACCTAATTCTTGTACCCTCCAGGGAACTTGCCAGCCAGGTGGCATCTGTTGCCAGGAGCCTATGTACGCCTTTGGGGCTGACTGTGAGTGTAGTGGGTGGAGGACATGGCCTGGTAACAGTGGACAGACAGTTATGCAAAGGACCCATTGATATTTTGGTAGCCACTCCAGGTGCCCTGTGGAAGGCTCTGAAGAGGGACAGTGTAAGCCTGGCATCATTGAAATGTATTGTTCTGGATGAGGCAGACACTTTGTTTGACAATTCTTTCTCCAAATTGGTGGAGGATATCCTAATGCAGACTCGTATTGCTACTTGTGAAAAAGACGTGCATGGTGAGGAGAGCAAGGCCCAACTAGTGGTCGTGGGTGCCACTTTCCCCAGTGGTGTTGGTCAAGTTCTTGGCAAAATGACTGACCTAGCAACCTTTGCCACTATTAAAAGCAAGAGTCTCCATTACCTGCTGCCTCATATACAGCATAAATTCCTAAAGGTGAAGGGGGCTGACAAAGTATCAGAGTTGTTGACTATTCTTAAGAAACAGGTTGCAGAGGGGCAAGGATCAGGAGTTCTAGTTTTCTGCAATAGTTCCAGCACTGTGAACTGGCTGGGCTATATTTTAGATGATCATTGCGTTCGTCACTGGAGGCTACAGGGAAACATGCCAGCAAGCATGCGAACTGGCATCTTTGAGGCCTTTCAAAAAGGACAATCAAATGTTTTGGTTTGTACAGATGTTGTCTCTAGGGGCCTGGATAGTCTAAATGTAGAGGTCGTAGTAAATTACGACTTCCCTGCAACACTTCAGGACTACTTGCATAGAGCAGGCAGAGTTGGTCGACTTGGCAGTGAGAAACAGGGCCGTGTAGTGAGTTTTGTCACTCATGCCTGGGATGTGGAGTTGGTGCAGAAGATAGAAATGCAAACTCGCAAGAGGACTAGCCTTCTTGGCACCAAGTGTGACATCAATGATACTGTGAAACGCACTTTATAAATATTTAGATCAATAAAAAATATTGTTATTGAAAATTCTGATTTGTTTTCAAAAGTTTGTTTTATCACTGAAACATACAGTAAACATTTTCATTGCTTTATGATCCTTAAAACTGAAGTTAATTGGTCACCTAAAATAATATTTAGCAACAAAACCAAAACTTTGTCATTGGATAAAATCAATATACTTTTTTATATATATGTATGTACTTTTATAGCCTGTTCAAAGTGTTTATCATGACTCTGTATGTAACCGTTCTTTTTAAGGATCTTTGCAACCTGTTGCTGAAAATTGGACATATGTGACATTTTAGATGTGTGGTTAAAATGTTGTTTGACAACTTAAATGTGGTCTGCTGGACTCCAGACACCTCCATAAGTGCCAGAAACTCTCTACGCTTAGTGCTGTAGGGCTTTGCTCATTGGCTGACAATGATCAGCTGTCACTCTAACAGTAACTGGTCCTGCATGGTGGGGAATAGCTCAGGAGAGCTAATGAAAGCTTCGTCCAATGGGTTCCAGCAGAGAAGGTGAACAGTTGGCTCCAGTTGTCAAGCTGTTTGCAAAAACAGTAGTGCAAACACATTAAGGTGCTTGCAGTAGTCTTATAAATCCTGTATACCATGCATTCGACCACTCCATTTCATTTTCTCGGCTTCATTCTGCCGCTCCATATGTGTTTGTTCATTCTCAAAAAATCATATTTTTGGAGTTCGGTTCTCATTTAGGCACTCCAATTAATTTGTTCAGCGACATAGCAAAATTATAGGTATAGTGCATAACAGTAAATGCTATTTCATTAACCGATTTTGTTCAGTTTAATTTGGCATGAAATAAAATGTTTGTAGGGGTATAAAAAATTGTTTTTGGCCCTGTAATGGCTTTTTATGTTATTACATTTTATGAACTTATCTGGTATATGAGATTATTTCAACTTTTTTTTTTTTTTCTCTCTGCTCTTTTTTTTTTTCTCTCAATCTAATAAAACCATCTTTAAGTCATAATACAACAGAAGGTCAGCGCTAATCTACAAACAATAAAAGAGCAGGCAGCAACCCTAGCAAAGGGGATCCCTCTATACCCTTCAACAAAGCAGAAAGAAACAGTACAAGAACGGTATAGGGCTGTGCCTATATTATGGAGTATAAGTCCCAAATAAATGACACTGGAGCAGTAGAAGAAGGTCTCTTAGGTGGACTCTTCTTCCAGAGTGTTCGTGTATATATTTATATATACATAGAGAGAGAGACAAGGAGATATGCGGGCAACCAATAGTGTAATAAGTAAAATCCAAAAGGTGATATATATATATATATATATATGGTAATACACTCACAAAAAAGCTATAACCAGCTCTAGTATAGATGGCATACAGCAGCATAATCCCGTATATGGGATATGCAGGAAAAGTGCGGCCGTCTGTGCAGTGTAGTTCTTAAATGCTTTGAAAAGATAAAATGGCACCAATAGTGCTGTCAATGTGATAAACAATGGTGTAAAATAAATACAATTATACTCACAAGTCTAGAGCAGGAAACACTGCTCTATGTATAAGGCGTTTTTTGTATGATTCTCACCTCGATTGCATGGAGTACAGGAACAGTAAAATGCCAGTCAAGGATAAAATTAAAAAAGGTGTATATAAAATATAATAAAAAGAAGATTGGCACAACTGAGTGACCAAAAAAAACACTGTTTAAAATAACTATAATACGTTTCACCATATGTGGCTTCTTCAAATGGAATAAACGCAACAGCCTGGCAGACTGTTTAAATAGGGATACTGAGTAATTAAAATTTGCGCCAAAAAGAAGTTATCCCTTTCTTGTATTACATCTTTAAGTAGGGATGCACCAAAATAAAAATTCTGGTCTGAAACCCAAAAATGACTTTTTTTTTTTTTTTTAAATGATTTTAAAATGTGTTTTTTTTTTCTGTAATTATATTAATATTTGACTTTTTAATGAAGTAAACAAGCAATATAAACTCTGAATATAAAAGCAGTGCTTTAGATGGAAAAAAAACTGCTCAAAAAAATAAAGGGAACACAAAAATAACATCCTAGATCTGAATGAATTACATATTCTTCTGAAATACTTTATTTACATAGTTGAATGTGCTGACAACAAAATCACACAAAAATTAAAAAATGGAAATCAAAATTTTCAACCCATGGAGGTCTGGATTTGGAGTCACACTCAAAATTAGTGGAAAAACACACTACAGGCTGATTCAACTTTGATGTAATGTCTTTAAAACAAGTCAAAATGATGCTCAGTAGTGTGTGTGTGTGGCCTCCACGTGCCTGTATGACCTCCCTACAACGCCTGTGCATGCTCCTGATGAGGTGGCGGATGGTCTCCTGAGGGATCTCCTCCCAGACTTGAACTAAAGCATCTGCCAACTCCTGGACAGTCTGTGGTGCAATGTGATGTTGGTGGATGGAGCGAGGCATGATGTCCCAGATGTGCTCAATTGGATTCAGGTCTGGGGAACGGGCGGGCCAGTCCATATCATCAATGACTTTGTCTTGCAGGAACTGCTGACACACTCCAGCCACATGAGGTCTAGCATTGTCTTGCATTAGGAGGAACCCAGGGCCAACCGCACCAGCATATGGTCTCACAATGGGTCTGAGGATCTCATCTCGGTACCTAATGGCAGGCAGGCTACCTTTGGCGAGCACAAGGAGGGCTGTGCAGCCCGCCAAAGAAATGCCACCCCACACCATTACTGACCCACTGCCAAACTGGTCATGCTGGAGGATGTTGCAGGCAGCAGAGCGTTCTCCATGGCGTCTCCAGACTCTGTCACATGTGCTCAGTGTGAACCTTTCATCTGTGAATTTGCCAATCTTGGTGTTCTCTGGCAAATGCCAAATGTCCTGTACGGTGTTGGGCTGTAAGCACAACCCCCACCTGTGGACGTCGGGCCCTCATACCACCCTCATGGAGTCTGTTTCTGACCATTTGTGGCCTGCTGGAGGTCATTTTGCAGGGCTCTGGCAGTGCTCCTCCTGTTCCTCCTTGCACAAAGGTGGAGGTAGCGGTCCTGCTGCTGGGTTGTTGCCCTCCTACAGCCTCCTCCACGTCTCCTGATGTACTGGCCTGTCTCCTGGTAGCGCCTCCATGCTCTGGACACTACGCTGACAGACACAGCAAACCTTCTTGCCACAGCTCGCATTGGTGTGCCATCCTGGATGAGCTGCACTACCTGAGCCACTTGTGTGGGTTGTAGACTCCGTCTCATGCTACCACTAGAGTGAAAGCACCACCAGCATTCAAAAGTGACCAAAACATCAGCCAGGAAGCATAGGAACTGAGAAGTGGTCTGTAGTCACCACCTGCAGAACCACTCCTTTATTGGGGGTGTCTTGCTAATTGCCTATAATTTCCACCTGTTGTCTGTCCCATTTGCACAACAGCATGTGAAATTGATTGTCACTCGGTGTTGCTTCCTAAGTGGACAGTTTGATTTCACAGAATTGTGATTGACTTGGAGTTACATTGTATTGTTTAAGTGTCCCCTTTATTTTTTTTTAAGCAGTGTACATGAAAACCATTAAGCTCACATAGGTTGGTATGCAGTCAGAATACCAAGTACTGAGCGTGTTACTGAATGTATCCCTATAGACAAAGGGTGGCTCTGCACCCATGCAAGCAGTGCACCGTCCACAAAGTAAATAAAATAAATATATATATATATATTCTGCACATTAATGAATAACAACCAATATGTTCATTGCTTAACACAGTCATATAATGAATGAAAAGAAACAAATGTGTATATTACATACACACAAATATACTAAATATTTTTAATAATAGTACACTGTATACAGATTGGGATGGACTATGCTGGATATACAGGAAGCACTGCTGTACATGGCTCTGGGTATTCTGTTAGCACTGGATATACTTCAGGCAAAATGACATGAACACTAATGTAATCCTATGTATAGTAGCCAACACAAAATTAATTGGGAATATTGTATTTCATATTTGGTAATCCCCATGTTGGCAAAGCACTGGTTATAGCGCAAGCATTAAAAAAAAACTTTTTTATTGGAGGCTCACATGCTGTGAATTGGGAATCTGCAGGCATGTAACACTCACTGTTCGCAGCACAAGACTTTTTGGACACAGCACTGTGTATAAACAGCATGTGAGTCTTTGTACTGTATTATCATGGGCACAGCAGCAAGTATATACAGCAATACTATAATAACCCTTAGTACACAGCACTGGGTATACTCCCCCTCCTATGCCCCCATGGTGCCCTTGCTAGTTATCTTGGCTCTTTTTCTCCTGCTGGTTCTCTGGCCCTCGGTGGTCTCTGGTTGCCCCCTATCCGCCCCTGCCATGAAGCTTGGCCATAATGTTTGACCCTGGGGATGGCCAGTTCTCGGTCCTCTGGGAAGCCCTCTCTTTCTTCCGTGGGGTCCTATCCTTAGCGGCCCCGGTGTCTGGCGAGGCCATGATCCCGGAGGAAGATGATGAGGAGGATTGTAGGGGCACCCCCACCCTCCCGGCTGCCAAAGTTCTCTATCTTCTTCACGGTCAGCATGGAGGGATGTTGGAGCGGGGCACAGCCATGGCAAGCGGTGAATCCTCTGTGTGTGTGTGTGTGAAAGGTAAGCTGTCTATTTTCTGCAGATTTGCCCCTTTTTTGGCCGAAATGAGAGGCCCATTTTTGGCAGCCAAAATTTCGGTGCATTCCTATCTTTAAGTCATGGTTATATGAGTTTAGAGTCTGTCATATGTTATCAAAAATCAATAAATGGTTAATCATTGTAACTACTTCTCTTGATTATCTGTTAAGTCAGATCAAAGTCAATTTATATATTAAAAGGAGGAATATCGCTGGCCTTGTTTCACTACTTTTCCAAGGTTGTGGTATGTTGTTTTACCTCGTATGCCAAAGGGCCACATTACCTATGTCTCTGATACATTCCGTTCTTAAAAAAGTACATATAGGTAATTAATCGAATTCTATTTGTTCATAGAATTATGGCTATTTCACAGGAAAGTGTGACCCAACCGACTATTCCCGAAACAGTGACTATCCCTAGTATAAATTGGCACCCAAAACCTTTTACAAATCACCCATCACCTCACTTGGTGGAATTCCTAATTTCATGGTTTTCACATGGGTTCCACACAGGCGTAATATCTCTCCCCATAGACACCAATCTACAATCCTCTACTAACAATCCTCAGTCAGTAAACCTGCTACTAAACAAATAGAGCAAGGCTTCATCTTAGGTCCATTCTATATTCTCCCTCTTCCAGATGGAGGACCAGCCACCTTAGTATAGCCATTGGTAAATCAAACACTAAAATTGATAGTTTGATAATTGACTTCTCAGCTCCTCTTCCTTCCACCATACCCAGTATAAATTCTCTGATACCATCAGAGGATTTCGCATTGCAATATTCAAAAGAAGATGATGCACTTAAAGCTATCATCGATTCTAGACAACATAGAAACATAGAATGTGATGGCAGATAAGAACTATTCGGCCCATCTAGCCAATATTTCGAAATACTTTTAACCCCTTGACGACCGATGAACCGTCATAACGGTCTGGGGGTACTTACCTGATCGCCGTCGGTCCCCCTGGCGGCGATCAGCGCTCCTCCCAGTCCAGGGGGACTGCCTGTCTGCCCAGGCAGTCTTCCCGCGGCAGATCAGGACCCGCAGCCACGTGATCACTCGATCACGTGGCCGCAATAGGTACCTGTGTATCTGCCTGCAGGGGGACTGTCTGTGCTGACAGGCAGTCTCCCTGCAAGTGGAAAATCAGAAATAAAGTTGAATAAAATATATGATATATATACATGTATTATATCTATATGTAATATGTATATATATCTTATATACATAATGTCAATCTAAGTGTATTTTTATATTTATATATACGTATGTTAATATAAAAATACACTTATAATTAAATTAAACACGTGTGTATATATATATATATATATATATATAATAACTATATATATTGTGTGTGTGTGTGTGTGTGTGTGTGTGTGTATATATATATTATAAATAATATATTAAAGGACCACTATAGTGCCAGGAAAACATACTAGTTTTCCTGGCACTATAGTGCCCTGAGGGTGCCCCCTCCCGCCCTGCTCTGGAAGGGGGAAAGGGGTTAAAACTTACCTTTTTCCAGCGCTGGGTGGAGAGCTCTCCTCCTCCGATCCTCCTCTTCTCCTCCCCGTCGGCTGAATGCGCGCGCATTCAGCCGGTCACATAGGAAAGCATTCATAATACTTTCCTATGGACGCTTGCGTGCTCTCACTGTGATTTTCACAGTGAGAAGCACGCAAGCGCCTCTAGCAGCTGTCAATGAGACAGTCGCTAGAGGAAATAGGGGAAGGCTTAACCCATTCATAAGCATAGCAGTTTATGAAAAAATGGGTTAACCCTAGCTGGACCAGGCACCCAGACCACTTCATTAAGCTGAAGTGGTCTGGGTGCCTAGAGTGGTCCTTTAATAAAATAAATAAAAAAAGTAAAAATAATTTTTATAATTAAAAAATGATATATATATATATATATATAATTTTATTCTAACAGTATTTTGATTTTAATATATTTATATCAAAATACACTTAGAATGTAATGATATATATATCTATGTATAAATAAAAATTATACGAAATATACATATGTCCATATACATAATTACATAAATAATTTCATAAATATACACGTAGACGTCAAATATATAAATATTTATATATATTCAAATTCAACATGAATATTTATGTAATATTTTTACCTAATTAAGTAATTTTAATGATTGCAATTTGAGGGACATGCCTGACAACCCAGCCCGAAAGTCCAGAGAATTTAATTTGCTAGCACTGTGTTTAACCCTGTAACTTTCTATGACATCCTAAAACCTGTACATGGGGGTACTGTTTTACTCGGTAGACTTCACTGAACACAAATATTAGTGTTTCAAAACAGTAAAACATATCACAGCGATGATATTGTCAGTGAAAGTGAAGTTTTTTTGCATTTTTCAAACACAAATGGCACTTTCACTGATGATATTATTGCTGTGATACATTTTACTGTTCTGATATACAATATTTGTGTTCAGCGAAGTCTCCTGAGTATAACAGTAACCCACATGTAGAGGTTTTATAGTGTTTGTGAAAGTTACAGGGGCAAATATAAGGCTTGATTTTACTTTTTTTTTTTTTTTCAGATTGGTTAGGTTGCCTTTAAGAGCGTATGGTAGCCCAGGAATGAGAATTACTCCCATGATGGCATACCATTTGCAAAATAAAAAAATCCAAGGTATTGCAAATGGGGTATGTTCAGCCTTTTTTAGTAGCCACTTAGTCACAAACACTGGCCAAAGTTAGCGTTTTTTGCATTTTTAACACACAAACAAATATAAATGCTAACTTTGGCCAGTGTTTGTGACTAGGTGGCTACTAAAAAAGACTGGACATACCCCATATTGAATACCCTGGGTTGTCTACTTTAAAAAAATATGTACATGTTAGGTGTGATTCGGGGATTTATGACATATAACGGTGTTACAATGTCACTATTGATAAATTTAAAATATATATATATATTGAAACAGCAATTTCCTACTTGTATTTATAGGCCTATAACTTGCAAAAAAAAGCAATAAAGCATGTAAACACTGGGTGTTTTTAAACTGGGGACAAATTTTGAATCCGTTTAGCAGTTTTTTCATTAGCTTTTGTAAATAAGTAAAAGATTTTTCAAGTAAAAGTCCGAAAACATGTTTTCTTTTTTTCAATTTTTCACCATATATTTTTGTTTTTTAAATAAAATATATGACATGATACAAATAATGGTATGTAAAGAAAGCCCTTCTTGTCCTGAAAAAAAAATATATAACTTGTATGGGAACCGCAAATGAGAGAGGGGAATTTTCTCACCGGGGCCCCATGGGTCATGTGTACGCCACTGCCTCCAAGCTATACATGTAAAGATCCTTTAACCTTTCCTGGTACGTTTTATCTTGCAATCCAGTTTAGTAGCCTTTCTCTGAACTCTTTCTAGAGTATCAATATCCTTCTGAAGATACATCTCCAGTACTATGTACAATACTGTCAGTATATTTATAGTGGCAGACATTTTGTGTTAAGACAGAAATTAAAAGTGTATACTGTAAGTCACCATCAGAACAGAAGTGACTCCATTTTGTATTACAATGCTAAGGCAGACACAAAATATTTCTATCTGTAACTATATTCATTTAATTCTGAGCTAAGGAATGCAACTTATGTAAACAAGACAAGAGATAAGACATGATGTCTACAGAGAAAAAAAAATAAAAAATAAAAAATATATATATATATATATATATAAATATATACACTATCCACATTTAACTTACTATTATTATATTAATCATATATAATTAGTACTATGTTAATAATATAGAATATTCATGAATATAATATCAATGAAGAAATGTCATATTATTTACTAATGTTAGTGTAATATGTGTAATCTATTTTTTTTTTTCAATTCTTTATTTTTGATAGTGCAAATGAGTACAAACATGCTTGCAGCGCCCCAATAGCGAGTGCAAGCAATTCAGAAGCAATCTTTGGCATAGCTAAGACTTTGCATATTTTTAGGTAACATAGATAACAAACTTTGTCGTGGCTAAGACTTTGCACATTTTTAGTTAAAATAGATAACAAACTTTGGCATAGCTAAGACTTTGCACGTTTATAGTTAATGTAGATAAACTTTGTCCATGGCTAAGACTTTGCACATTTTGTAGTTAAATAGAAAACAAACTTTGGTATAGCTAAGACTTTGCAAATTTTTTGTTAAAATAGATAAACTTTGTCATGGCTAAGACTTTGCACATTTTTAGTTAAACAGAAAACAAACTGTGGCATCGCTAAGACTTTGCGCATTTTTGTTATTGTGGAAATCAGGCTAGTCATTTTCAGCTTGGTGAGAAGGGGAGAGAAGTACAGGTACACGTTATGAAGGGAGTTGGTGGTAAGATCGAAAGGGTGGGTGAGTGATGTGTACTTAAAAGGTTGCATAAAATAATGGCCTCAAGGGGACCATTTGGTCTCTGTTATGTGGCACTCTGAGCTATTTGGTGTGCACTGGTAAAAGTTAGTGCCATGACGTGAAGTATACCCCACTATGTGATCAGGTGGCTGTTCCTGGAGGTTGTGTGTTTAGTTGGTAGTGGTTAATGCTGTGGTGTGATATGCCTTCCCTACTGTTGTAATGGTGGTGGATGTGTAGTGTGGCAAGGGTCTGGTTACCAGGTGCATAGTGTGCCCATCTAGTTGCCGCTGGGGGGTTTATGAATCTCGTGTCTGTTTATGGTAGACGGGGCGGAGGGGGGGAGGTGAGGGAGGAGAGGTTTTTTTTACAGGCTGGGTGGCCGAGGTATGTGTGCAGGGCCGGACTGGGAAAAAAATTAGGCCCGGGCATTTTTCAATTAGAGCGGCCCCCAAGAAGGGGGCGGGGCCAGAGAGGGTGTGTTTTGTCATCATTAATGACAAGATAGCCCCCTCTCAAAGTGAGCATGTTGGTTCAATGCGCAGAGCCCCGCCGAAGAGCTCTAGCATTAGAAAAAGGCCCTGTATTTGTTCTGCGCAGCGCAAGCAAATGTAATAACATGCTTGCGCTGTGTTTGCTTTTAAATTGTCTCTGGTGTCTCCACAAGTGGGATACCAGAGGACAAAAGGGCTAGGAATGTGTATGTTGCATGTGTTTGGCGCATGCTTGTGGGATTGCCTGTGTGTAGAGTGTGGTGTGATATTGTGTAAATAGGTCAATTTTGTGGTGTAATATGTGTGGCTAGGGGCTGTAGAGAGTGCGTGTATAGGGGCATAATGTTATAGGGTATGTAGCGAGTGTGTGCATACGGGCAGTAGTGTGTGTGTATAGGTGACGTAGTGTGTGTAGGGGTTGTAGAGAGGGTGTGTTTAGAGAATGTTGTATGTGTTTGCTTACAAGGAATGTAGTGTGTGTGTAGGTGGTGCAATGTGTGTGTAAGAGATCTAGTGTGTAAAGGACCCAGAGTGTGTATAGAAGATTGTGTGTGTGTGTGTGTGTGTGTGTTTGTGTAGAGGATTAAGAGTGCATATAGGGTAAGGGATGTAATGTGTATCTGGAGCGTAATGTGTGTAGTGGTGCAGTGTGAGGGGTGCTGTAGTGTGTGTGTGTGTGTATATATATATATATATATATAATATATTTGGACGTATTGTATGTGTGAGGTGCGCAGTGTGTTTGTGTAAGAGGGGTGCTGTGTGTGAGGGTGTTTTTATCTGCCGTCACATTCTAGGTTTCTAATTTTTTTTGTCTGTTAACTCACTGAGGGTTATTTTATAATAAATATATATATATATATATATATATATATGTGTGTGTGTGTGTGTGTGTGTGTGCTCTATATGTGTGGGAGTGAGGGTGCTGTCTGTCTGAGGGATTGGTGTGTGTCTGGGGGTGCTGTGTGTGTCTGGGGATGCTGGGGGTGCTATGTGTGTCTGTGTGTGCTGTGTGTGTGTCTGGGGGTGCTGTGTGTGTGTCTGGGGGTGCTGTGTGTGTGTCTGCGTGTGCTGTGTGTGTATCTGGTGGTGCTGGTGTCTGTGTGTGTGTGTGTCTGGGGTGCTGTGTGTGTGTCTGGAGGTGCTGTGTGTGTCTGTGTGTGTGTGTCTGGGGTGCTGTGTGTCTGTGTGTGTGTGTCTGCTGTGTGTGTGTCTGGGGGTGCTGTGTGTGTCTGTGTGTGTGTGTGTCTGGGGTGCTGTGTGTGTGTCTGGGGGTGCTGTGTGTGTCTGCGTGTGCTGTGTGTGTGTCTGCGTGTACTGTGTGTGTGTCTGGGGGTGCTGTGTGTGTGTCTGGTGGTGCTGTGTGTGTCTGCGTGTGCTGTGTGTGTGTCTTGGGGTGCTGTGTGTGTGGCTGGGGGTGCTGTGTGTGTCTGCATGTGCTGTGTGTGTGTCTGGTGGTGCTGTGTGTGTGTCTGGGGGTGCTGTGTGTGTCTGCGTGTGCTGTGTGTGTGTCTGCGTGTGCTGTGTGTGTATCTGGGGGTGCTGTGTGTGTGTCTGGTGGTGCTGTGTGTGTGTGTGTCTGGGGGTGCCTGGGGCTGCTGTGTGTGTGAGGGGGCTGTTAGGGAATTTATTTAAAATATTTGTTTTTATTATTAATAATTAAAATAAAAATAGTTATGTCCCCCCCCCTCCCTTCTTACCTTTATCCTGGGAGGGGGGGGGGGAGATCCGTTCTGCCTGGGAGGGGGGAAGCCGTGTTGCCGTGGAGGGGGGCTGTACTGCCATCCTTCCCTGGTGGTCCAGTGGTGAGAGTGAACTTTAGCCTGCAGGCTAGAGTTCACTCTCGCGAGATCTGTAACCGCGGCAACGCTCAGAATCCCGCGAGAGGACCCGGCGGAGCTGCTGGTTAGAGCTCCGCCGGGTCCTCCCTCCCCAGCCTGCTGGCGGCTGCCTGTAACTGCCTGTGGGCCAGTGAGGGAAATCTTTGATCTCCCTACTGGCCCATGGGGGCACATAGCAGGGCTGGCGCTTGGGTAGCGCTGGCCCTGCAGGGGCTGACAGGGGAGATCCTGTGATCTCCCCTGCCGGCCTCGGCCCCACGGCCATCGCGGCCCACCAGGCATTTGCCCGGTATGCCCGATGGCCAGTCCGGGCCTGTATGTGTGCATGGTATACAGTGAACTGGCTGCAATCTTTTGTGTGGATACAGTAATAGTATAAGATTTAGGTTGTGGTAAGCCTAATCAGCAGGACATGCAAACCAAGTAAATGATTGTAACACTGGAAGAGTCTTAAGGGGTTAACACTGTTTGGGTTTGGTCAGACAGTCCCGGTCAAGGAGTTGGTATGGATGTTATTGCCCCTGAGGGCTTCATGTTGTGTCATCAGCGGGGGAACCGTAACTGGGCCGTTGCGGGACAAAGTTTTCACCCTTGCCGGGTCCCATGTGTGCCGCGGTTTGGAGGCTCCGGAGTGAGCCGTGGGGCGCATAGCCTTCTGGGGTAGTCCCAGTGTAGGAAGTAAGTCCTCCGCTCCCTGCATGTCGAGGACCTCATGTGTGTTCTCGCCGTGTATCACCAACAGGGAGTGGTTGAGACGCCACCTGTACCTCGTTCAGTGCTGTGAATGGCCTAAACGACCTCCTCCAGGCCAAGGTGCTGCAGGACAAGTCTGCAAAAAAGAGAGCGACGTGGATTCAAAAGGGTACTCGGCATGGTTTTTAACCGCTGCCATAGTTGCAGTTCTGTCCTCCCTTCTCTGAAAACGGAGTATGGTGTCTCTGGTGGCCGCCGCTGGGGCCTTGGCAGGTTTGGGGACCCTGTAGATGCCATCCAGTCTTATCGTTTTGGCTTGCTTTTGTGGTCTTCGCACAAAGTGCGGCAATTCTTCCGACGGCATATCATCAGGGAGTCTCCGTATCTTCAGATTAGTCGCTCTGCGTGCGTCCTCCATTGTGGCGAATCGCCGTTCAATGCTCTCCACTTTACTTTGCAGGTTCTGTATCTCCCGCTGCATGGAGCTGATGTGAGCTGCTGTGTCTGTGGAGGCGTTTTCCAGGGTGGTCAGCTTCCCGGTTATTCCCTGGAGGTCCGTGCAGAGTCCCGCCATTTCTGCCTGGAGTGTGTACTGGAGACCTGCCAGCCGCTCCTTGAGCACTGCTGTCGTGACAGGCGCATTGTCTGGGTCCGGAGGTTTGGTAGTCATTACCGGGCAGACAGGAGAGTCGTGTGCGTCCTCTCCCTGAGAGAAATTGTCCGACAGGTCGGAGTAAGTAGCTGGGTAGTCAACCATTTTGGGCCCTGTCGCTTCATAAGCCTGCTTCCACATGGCTCCAATGTCCAGACCCATTCTCGGTTGGTCGGGCTTTTGCTTCTTATTCTTGCGGCCCATGCTGGTTCTGCTTCTGTATCACAGTTTTTTGGCTGTTTTGGTCGGTTGATTTCGGTCAGATTAGGGTAATTTTAGTGGAAATCGCAGAAGCTGTAGTGCCATGCGACCACTCTGCTCTGTAGCTTGGCTCCGCCCCCCCGGAATATGTGTATTCTTAACTATAGTTTCACATAAGAAAACCAAACAGGATCACCAATGACAGATAACACTAAGTAATTAATTTTACTTTTAAAAAAGTTCCATTGTAAGGAAGGGTGAAATTACGGCTACATGTGTCAGAGGTTGTTTCTGTATTATTTTTTAATATACTTTGCTGTATGTTCTTGCTGTGAACGCCGCACGAAATACACATTATTTTCTAGTTGTATTTAAAATACCGATTGACTGTAGGGGAATAAACTACCGAATGACCGGGGCTCCCGAACGGCCTGGAAGTCCAGCGGTATTCGTGCCGTTGAGTAGCCGGTCTTAGTTCCAGGCGCTCTGCGATCAAATACTGCTGGGCTAACAAAGGATCCAAGATGGCCGACCGCTGTGTGGTCGGTAGCCGAACGACGGCCACCTAGGAAAGCTCTTAACTACCGATTGCAACAATGTTGCAATCAGTTAATGGGTGCCACACGACCTCCTGTGTGTGGTCTCCCATTCGGTAGTTTATTCGTTTCACGAACAGTGTTGAAATTCACTGTTCGTAAAACTACTGTATGAATGCTGGTGGCTTTCATGCCGCCAGCATACGAATGCTCTTGTTCACCTGCAATACAGATACCTGAATACACTTGGTTCTAAACACATTTATGCAAATACAGTCATAAGTGGCTAGTTTTGCCACAACCAGCAATGGCTTTATACGGAAGTCACCGCTGGCATTCCCACCCAAAAGAAGGGTCAGCCTGTCTTTCGCCACTTTAAAGCCCGGTGCTCTCTTCTGCTCCCTGGAGATGAACGTGCGGCTTGGCATCCACTTCCAGAAGAGCCCGGTCTCATCCACATTGAAGACAACCTCCGGTGGATAGCTCCCTCTATCCACCACGTCCTTTAAAGAGCCTGGAAAAGCTGCAGCAGCTCCAGTGTCTGCACTTGCCGCTTCACCGGTGATCTTAAGGTTGTAGAGGTTGTACCTTTTCTTAAAGCGGTCAAACCAACCTCTACTTGCTGCAAAACTCTCCATCACATCTGGATCTTGACTCTGTATG
>OW240923.1:61663454-61715365 GCA_933207985.1 Pelobates cultripes
TCATTTTCCCAAAGTGGATTAGCCAGGCCAAGCCAGAGCTTTATCAGTAAGGAGGGGGATCATAAACCCAATTTTGGCTCTATTAGTAGGATAGGATCTAGATGAAAGTTCGAAATGGATACTTATCTGATTCAAAAATCCTCTACAACCTACTGTATCCCCTCCATAGCACAAAGGAAAATGCATGTTATTGCTGCAGCAATAGGAGTTAGGGATTGATCTTGACCTTTGGGTTGCATGTTCACTGAACGGTTAATCAAATTTTGCAAAGCCTGCGCAAACTGATCCATCCTGTTGTCAAGGCCATCCAGACGCATATCATGAGAGACTGCTGGGGGGGGGTTAATACCTGCAGGATACATAATGGCCCTGTTGTAATGTAATGAATAGGGTTACCCAACACGCAGAATAATAGCCCTCCTAAAAGTACAAAGTAAATACCTAAACCGGACCTTAGAATGGCCGGACTGAAAGTAATAAAGAGAATAGTCAAAACAAAGCCTATGTCAAAGGGAGACAGAGAACAACCAAACGAAATACAAAAGCCGAGTCAAGGGAACTAGAAATCAGAGTAGTCAGGAAAAAGCAGAGACAATACCAAAATAGCAAAAAACTAGATACAAACGCACTCTTGGGACCCTAGTAAACTAGGAACCACAACAGGGCACTGAAACACTGGCTAAATGTGCTTTTATATGTTTGGGGGTGTGATTGATGTTGTCACGCCCCCAAAACATGAGAGGGCTCCTGTAAATCCCTGTAATCTGTAATCTGTAAAGATTACCCGATCGGGAAGGAGGACTGGAGGAGGCGGTCTGCCCGATTGGAGAAACAGCTGATCGGCGGAACGCCAAGTTAAGTATCGGATTCCTCACATATAATATATATATATTTCCTGGCCATATCCATGGCAGCACAACAATGGGTAGCTCCTCCCCTATCCCTAGTTAGACAGGAACTAATTAAAATAAGGGTACAAATACCCCCTCCTACCTCCTCCTCCCTCAGTCTTTTTGTTCCTGTCCTATCCCTATAGGACCAAATTAGTCTATTTTCAGGACTATAATCACTTTTCTTTTATGGCTTACCTGAGGGTTTTTACCTTCTGTCCTCAAGGAAGTTCAGCCTCTCTTCCTTGGGAAGCTTCAGTATCCGGCCCTGTGCAAAGGTGTCCCCCTGAAGATACCCCCTTAGTGACCGGGGGTTTTACTTGCAGTGACCCTAGGGGTAGCAAGAGAAAAAATGCCAAATAACTCTGATTCCCTGCAGTGACCAAGAGGTAGCAGGAAGTGGCAAGAAGACTTTATCCTGGATGGATTTCTACATATTGAAACAGCCCACATGTATGTATGTACAAATACTTTTTACCATATATATACTGTATTTGTTAAATCATATGTGTGGGTTTTCCCCCCCCCCGCCTATTATTTCTGTGTATTTTTCATTTCTTTCACGCCTTCTCGGCGTCCTGTTTGTCCGGGTGCGCATGTGCGCCGTTTCGCGCGTGCACGTTTGTTTCGCGTGCACGCTAGCTTCATTCGCGTGCACGCCGGGTCCACGCGCACACCACGCTATACACCGCGCATGCGCCTGGTCCCCATGAGGCAGTTACAGTGCCTCCTACTCGGAAGTAGCTTCCGGGTTTGTGCCGCGCATGCGCAGTTAACGAGCGGTGAATTCGCTCGTTTTGAGCATGCGCGGATAGGCGGTGACGTCAGATATGACGTCACACGCCTATTTAAGCGCCAAAGTTGGATTAAATTGTTACCTGATGTCCTCATTAGGTCTTTAGAGGACCTGTTTTCATACAGTTCTCAATTTGAATTGCGTTTCAATTTTACAGGAAAATCTGAAGGTAAGCTTTACTTCTTAAAGGTATATACACATTTTTTCATTTCTTTACTCCTTTCTTTCTATAACAATAAAAATTCCTTTTTTAGACTGTTCATAATCAACTCCAAAATGGAGAAAGACAAAAGGAGATCAATTTCTTCTGATTCGGACTCTTCTGGATATAAAAATAGGTCACACTCTAAGAGTTATAGGTAAGCCATATCACATCATTTATTTCCTTTCCGGAATATGATACATGAAATAAAAGAGTGCTAATATGAGATATTTCCCTATCATGATAGTTCTACGGGAAAGAAAACAGTGAGATCATCCAAAGGAAAATCTCCAAAGAAAAATCAATGCGAAGCCTGTAATAATAAACCGCTGGAAGGCAAACGGTTATGTGCAGAATGTTTATCTGAAGCGGCTGGAACATCTAATCCTTCAATGGAATTTGTACAGTTCATAAAACAAGCGGTGGCTCAAGGTATCAAAGAAGCAGGGGCAAGTCACAAAAGACCCCGGTTACATGAACCTTCGGATTACCAACGTAATGATTCGTCAGATGAATCCATGGATATGGAATCATACCAGGGGAATTTCTTATCTTCGGATGAAGAAGAAACTCAGGCCCCTGCAGATTTTCTAGAACCTGCTCAGATAGACCACCTCATTTACAAAGTCCGTAAATCTTTGAGCTTGAAGGAGGCAGTTGCGGAGCAGTCAACCTCTTATCGTTATTTCTCAGACTTGAGAAAGAAAAGAGCTACCTTTCCAGTGCATGATACTATTAAGGAATTAATTAAAGACGAGTGGTCTAATACAGATAAGAAGCTTTCAGCACAAGGCAGAATATCTCGCCTCTATCCTTTTGACAAGTCTGATTCATACCATTAGGATAATGCCCCTAAGGTGGATGCAGCATTAGTTCGACTCGCAAAACATACCACATTACCAGTAGATGATGCAGGCTCATTTAGACACCCAATGGACAAAAAGATGGATCTGCATCTCTCAAAAGCTTATGTAGCAGCAGGGACTGGTTTTCACCCTGCAATAGCCCTTACTTCAGTGTCCAGGGCCTTAAAAATCTGGATCAAAAACTTGGAAGAAGATATCAGAGATGGGAGAAACAGATCTTCTCTTCTGGAAAGATTAAATGATATTAAACTGGCCGTTGACTTTACCTCAGAATCCTCGGTGGACATGGTGAAAGCTTTAGCAAGAAACATGGCTCTTTCAATTTCAGCTAGAAGAGCTTTATGGCTGAGATCCTGGTCCGCAGATTCATCATCAAAGTCTAGTCTATGCGCCCTTCCTTTTCATGGTGAGATGTTGTTTGGTAAAAATCTAGACGAGTGCATCAAAAGAGCTGCAGAAGGTAAAAAAGCCTTTCTCCCACAAGACCGGAAAACCCGTGGATCCTTTCGAGCCAGAAGATACTCTGAATACCCCTCTTTTCGTGATACCAGATCTTATAAACCAGGAAGAGAATATGGAAGATCTATTCCATGGAGAGGAGGTCATTCATCCAACAGAGGAGGAAAGTCTAGAAGTTCCTCATTTCACAAGAAGCCTTTATGACAAACCCACCTACCATTCTGGAGGAGTAGGTGCCCGTCTACTACTATTCCAGAATATGTGGAAACATTCAACTCAAGACAGATGGGTGCTGGATATCATACAAAGAGGTTATCTTATAGAATTCTCCACAAGGCCGCCTCCTCGCTCCTTCCAGAAGACAATCTGGCCAAGAGATGTAGAAAAAAGAGATTCCCTAAAAAAGTTTATCTCATCCCTTCAAGACGATGGAGTTATCGTTCAAGTTCCAAGAGCTCAACGAACACATGGGTTTTACTCCCATATCTTTCTCACCAGAAAATCCACAGGGGGATGGAGACCAATATTAGACCTAAGCAGACTAAACAAGTTCCTAAACATAAGGAAATTCAAGATGGAGTCTCTTCAATCCATTGTAAAAGCAGTTTTTCCAGATCAATGGCTCATGTCAATAGACCTGGCAGATGCATATTTCCATATTTCCATAGCACCCCAGCATCAAAAATTCCTCAGATTCGCTGTAGAAGAGGGTCATTTTCAGTTCCGTGCTCTCCCTTTTGGGCTAAGCACTGCTCCGCGTACTTTCTCAAAAGTTCTGGTGGTTCTCATCGCAGAACTCAGGAAGAAAGGCATTGCAGTATATCATTACCTCGACGACATCTTGATTCTGGCAGAAAACAGAGATATATTAGAAGATCACGGCCTGATATGTATACAGTATCTTCAAAAACACGGATGGAAGATCAATTTCGCCAAAAGCAACCTAAAGCCATCCCAGAGCATGATATATCTAGGAGCAGCATTCAACACTGCAGAAGGTTCCGTCCAACTATCCCCAGAAAGGGGTATGAAAATTCGGAAAAAGGTCAAAGACATGTTAGCATTCAGTGTTTCCTCAGCAGAGACAACTATGAGCCTCCTGGGATCAATGTCCTCCACCATAGGACTTACGAGATGGGCCCAATGGAGAATGAGGCCTTTCCAAAGGAATTTCCTTTCTCAATTCAAGGGCAATCTGTCTCAACCTATAGTGATCCCTCCTCACGTACAAAAAAAAAATGGTGGGAAGTGTCCTATTTGGAAGGTTATCTTAAGGAGGGATTAATCCCTAGAGGATTAAGAGTGGAAAAGATTCCAGCATGTGGTGTAGATAATGAAGAATTCCTAAAAAAATGGGATTCAATTCTAGACACATGTTCACAAAATCTTATGAAATTAATAATTGAATTTGAAAAACAAGAAAGAGAACAAATAGAGATAGATCTAAAAACCTTAGAATCTGAAGGAAGTCAAAATATAGAATCTAATAAATATAAAGAAAAAGAACAAGAAATTTGCAATACAATTAAGAACTTAGAGGAAAGGATTGCGGAGACTAAAAATAATAAAATGAAGAGAGATAGAAGAGATAAAACTTTTAATACTTTCTCCACTAGCAATAAAATCAAAAATAAACAAAAACGAAATTTTGATAGAAATAATAGGAACTTTGAGGGGCCATACAGGAACACTTTTTTTAGAAAACCTGATATCAATAAAAGAGACACTTCACCTATGCAAGCAAGACATTTTTCAATTAATCACACACGAAATTCACCTGTTAAAAATAGAAGATATTCTAATAACCACACACAAAGTCCACTTATCACGAGACGAAAAATATTTACTTCAAATAATACCGCACAAACCCAAAATTCTTCCCAACCAAAAGGTAGGAGAGAACTGATTTCCCCAAATCCATGCGACTCCCCCCCTAGGAGATCGTATGCTCAAGCAACAAAAACTAGCCTGGAACATCCAGAAGAAAGAGAAAATCTTTTTTTAGAGGGAGGGTCCCATCACAGAGATGGGAGAATAACCCAATTTTTCAAACCACGTCACAACCACCAGGAAACTATACTAGATATTCACGCAACTCCCCCCAAAAGAAAAAGAATAGAGGAGAACCCAAGGAGAGAGGACTCCCTGAGACAAAGATATTAGAGAAACAATATGAAATCTACAATTTAACAGATATAGAGTTGAGCCATACTGATTTAAAAGCCTTAAGTAAGGGTTTAAAATTTGCCCCGAATCAAAAAATGAATTTTTTTAATACATATATTGATGTCCAGAAATATATTCGTAAAATGACATTAAAAAGGTTTTTCTTAAAAAGAGAGATAGAAGAAAATACATCCCCAAAAATCATAGATCACACCACCTTAGAACAAAAACAATTTAAAAAGAAATCACAATTCTATCCAGTAGGGGATAGAGGCCCTTTTTTAGAAACTTTCAACAATATGGTGTGCCATGATTTAGAAAAATTGGAAAAAGAAAAAAACTTAGGAGAAAATAAATATAATATGAGTAAAGAAGAATCAGAAAGCATAACTAAATTACAAAAGATGGACACCATAGTAATAAAAGAAGCCGATAAGGGAGGAGCGATAGTCATTATGACAAAAGAATATTATATGAAGGAGGCGTATAGAATTTTGGGAGATATAGAAACTTATATTAAACTTACAGGAGATCCAACTAAAAAATTTAACATCATTTTGGGATCCCTATTAAATCAAGCCTATAAAAATGATATAATCTCTAAAAACAATAAAGAATATCTTTTTAATAATTTTCCAATAATACCTATTTTCTACTTTCTCCCTAAGTTACATAAAAATCCAACAACCCCCCCAGGTAGGCCAATAATTAGTGGCATCAACTCCGTATCCGCCCACTTATCTGAATTTGTGGACCACCATCTCCAAAAATATGCACAAGAAGCATCTTCTTATTTGAAAGACACTGCACACATTTTAAGAATTTTGGAGGGTGTAACTTGGGAATCTGACTATATCTGGGCAACCATAGACGTTACGTCATTATACACAATAATAAAACATAACAAAGGTTTAGCAGCAGTGGAACAAATTATGGAGAACGATGAAAGTATATCATCAAATTTCAGGAATTTTATCTTAAATAGTATTCATTATATCCTCAAACATAATTATTTTTATTTTGATGATTCATTTTATCTTCAAACTACAGGTACAGCCATGGGGACCAGGTTCGCCCCCAGCTATGCAAACATATACATGCGGGATTGGGAGTCCAATCATGTGTGGGGTGGGCATGGCTGGGTAGCAAACCTGGTCCTATGGAAACGTTTTATTGACGATATAATTTTGATCTGGCGAGGTACATATGAAGATTTATTATCATTTATTGATTACATTCATCAAAATGATTATGGTTTAAAATTTACACACGAAATAAATACTACCACTATCAATTTTCTTGATCTAAGCCTCTCCATTGAAAATAATCAGATCCAATCCAAATGTTTTTTCAAAAAAACAGAGGGTAACAGCTTCATCCATAGAAAAAGTTGCCACAAAGATAAATGGTTGGAAACTATACCAAAAAGCCAACTAATACGAGTGAGAAGAAATTGTACGAAGGACTCAGACTATAGAGAACAGGCTGAATTTTTAAAAAATAAATTTGTGGCAAAGAAATATGAAACAACATTGTTAGATAAAGAAATTAAAGAAATAGGAAAAAGAAATAGAAGAGACCTAATAACATCTAACCCCAAAAAACATTCTAAGGATAATTATAATTTTTCTTTTACGACTCAGTATAACATCCAACACTGGAAAATAAAAAAGGTTCTTAATAAACACTGGAACATTTTATGTCAGGATCCAATTTTGGGCAAAGTATTACCAAAAAAAATACCAATCATTTTCAGGAGAACAAAAAATCTAAAAAATGTATTAGCACCAAGTTACGCTTTAAAAATTCCATATAAGGGTGTGACCCCAAACATCAGTGGTTTCAACCCTTGCAATTCTTGCAAAGCTTGTAAAAATCAAAAATTTATTCAAAAAAAAGAATTTATGAGTTTCACTACAAAGGAGAAATTCAAAATCAAATCTAATATAAATTGCAATACGAGAAACGTGGTATACATGTTACAATGCCCGTGTGGGAAACAGTACGTGGGGAGAACATGTAGAAAGTTGAAAGAGAGAATTTTAGAACATCAAAACAATATAAGAAAAAAATTAGTTAAACATATAGTACCATTACATTGCAATACTTGCAATAAATTTGATTGGCAAAGTTTTATTTTTTTGGGCATAGAACATGTGGATCCACATTGGAGAGGAGGAAATTTAACCAAAAAGCTCTCCCAAAGAGAGACTTTTTGGATCAACAAACTAAAAACACTCCAACCTTTTGGTTTAAATTTAGATATTGATTTATGGAGTTTCTTTGAAGATTGAGAGAACCACTTAATTTACATTCTGATGTTCGGGAAAACACTGCACCTTTCTCTCATTCAATTAATAATAAATAAAAATCTTATTTTTTATTATTAATTATTATTTATTATTATATATTTTTTATTATTATTATTATTATTTTTTATTATATTCATTTATTTTTGTTTCGAGTTGTAAATTTATTTTATTTATCTTTAAGAATGGGATAAAGAGTGCAATATAAATAGGTTATATTACTTATATTAATGTCTATATATCATATATGTATGTATATGGTTTGTTATATATTTTATAATCATTTAAAAATGTTAGACTATCATATTATTATTCATGCAGTTTATGAAATAAGATGCTATTTCCATATAAATCATAAGAAGGAAATGTGTGTGGCAAATATGTGAAAAAATGTTTTATATAACTTGTACCCAATGAAAATGGGATATATATATGTATAGACACATGTATCCATAACTTTAGATTACATGGAGAATGTACATTTTTTATTTTGATTTGTAGTGCCATCCAGAGTATATTCTTTTAATTGCTTGTCCCTCCCCTCTCCGTTTTATCCACCTGCCTATATATTCTCTGAGCTAATGCATTAGAATAGGAGAAAGCAACAGACGATCGCGACCCACTTCCGGGTTTGCGGAACGCAAGGTGGAACGCACGTGACCCACTTCCGGGTCTGTGGAACGCAAGGTGGAACGCACGCGACGCACGCGACGCACGCGATGACGTCACTCGGTTCCATACCGCCGAAAAGAAAATTGAACACCAGCTGAAAGAACTTAAAGATTAAATGGGGGTGTATATAAAGGACTGTGGGGGGGATATTGTTATTATTGCTGCTATTTTTGATTGCACTTTATCACACCAAGTCCCTGAGGAAGTCCAATTTCAGGACGAAACGCGTAGGACGTGTATGGTGATATGCTGTTTGTTTTATACCTAAATGTAAGTCATTAAATATATTTTTTAACATATTCTGGAAGTGCACTACATTTTTGTACATTTTCTCTTTTTGAGACACACATATCTATTTCGCTGATGAATATGTGAGGAGAGACAACATACTGGATACTGAATAACACCATTTAAAGCTGCTCTAATTCCATAAAGACATCATTCAAGGCTATCTTAAATCTTCAAAATTGTGAGTGACCATTTGTGATCACACATCAATACCAGTCTCCACACAGTTATATGCTATGTTTTTTATTTGTATTTAGCAGATTGTCCCCTATTTTTCTGTGTATATCTATTGAAGACAAGAGGAAGTCTTCGGGGATTCATCCGGATACTTCACCTTAAGATAAGGGAAGTTTTGGTTTGCTCCTATATTTTATTATTCTCACTGGGGTTGTGTTCACATATATTGTTGTTTTCTCACGTACAAGAATCCCTGAAGTGGTGGACCCAGAAAGAGTCTCTCTTCAGAGGTTATCCCTTAGGAAATATTCCATGGATCATCATCACCACAGATGCCAGTCAATGGGGCTGGGGAGCCCACCTTCAAGACAACTATGTTCAGGGGAAATGGACATTTTCAACCTCCAACACCCCTTCGAATCTTCTAGAACTTCTGGCAGTTTTCAAGGCTCTAATGCACTTCCAGCAACTTTTACTTCACAAATGGGTCAAGATCAGGACAGACAATGCCACAGTTGTGGCATATATAAATCACCAAGGAGGGACGAGAAGTTGCAGAATGATGAAACTTATGAAACCTTTGATGTCCTGGGCTCAAATGAATTTGGAGAATATCTCTGCAATACATCTCCCAGGAACTCAGAACTCTGTGGCAGACTTTCTCAGCAGGGTGAGATTAGACCCGGGAGAATGGAGTCTATCAGACATAATATTTTCTACAGATCGTAGAAAAATGGGGCCTTCCCCAGATAGATCTAATGGCTACAAGCAACAACAGAAAAGTCAAGAACTTCTTTTCGAGAATTCCAGATCCCCAGGCCATAGGAAGAGACGCATTGACATGCAGTTGGAACTTCGACCTGGCTTATGCCTTTCCTCCAAAACCCCTCATCTTCCCTCTGCTAAGGAGACTACGACAAGAGAAGGCATCACTGATTCTAATAGCCCCTTTTTGGCCTCGCAGACCTTGGTTCCCGCTCCTACTAAGTCTGTGCAAGAAGGATCCATGGCGTCTTCCAGTTGTCCCATTCCTGTTACATCAGGGTCCAATTCATCATCCAAACCCAGCATCCCTTCGTCTGATGGCATGGTACTTGAAAGGGATGGGTTAAAGAACAAGGGGTTTTCGAGATCAGTAATCGAGACACTTCTTCAAGCAAGGAAGAAGTCCACTTCATCCACTTACTACAGAATATGGGATGTATTTTCTTCATGGGCCAGTTCAAGTCCCTTTGATATTTTGAACCCTTCAACTACTGACATTCTTGATTTTTTACAATCAGGTCTAGAGAAGGGATTGAGTTATAACACTTTAAAAGTACATATTTCAGCCCTCTCTGCTTTAACTAATCATAGATGGGCACTGGATCCGGACATAGCTAGATTTCTGACTGTAGTCCTCAAGATCAAGCCACCCATTAAGTCTATTACTCCGCCATGGGATCTCCCTCTGGTCCTGAAGGCTCTTAAAGCAGATCCTTTTGAACCTATGGCATCAATTTCCTGTCATCTTCTCACGATCAAGACAGTTCTACTAGTAGCCCTAGCCTCTGGTAGAAGGGTTTCTGATCTTCAGGCTCTTTCGGCTCGAGAACCTTTTACGATATTTCATAAGGACAGAGTCATCCTGAGAACGGTTCCAGAATTCCGCCCTAAGGTAACTTCAGAGTTCCATATGAATGAAGAAATAATCCTTCCAGCATTAAGTACAGAAGAATCTAATAACGGGGAAAACGCTGATGATGATGCTATCGACCTAGTAAGATGTCTTAAGATATATATACAAAGATCCTCAGAATGGCGTATTTCGGAAAGGCTTTTTGTTATTCCTAATGGCCCTAGGAAGGGTCTGCAAGCTTCGAAAGCCACTATCAGCAGATGGATAGTTTCGGCCATTATCCAATCTTATAGATCATCTAATACAAGTGTTCCTGAAGGTTTGAAAGCTCATTCTACACGTTCCCTTTCTTCATCCTGGGCAGCTGCAGCAAAGGTTTCTACAGAACTGATTTGCAAAGCAGCCACTTGGTCATCTTCTAATACATTTATTAGACATTATCGTTTAGATGTAAGAGCTGGCCAATACGATGGATTTGGCAGATCAGTTCTTTCTGCCTCAAAGGATTAACTACTATTCTTTTTGTTCATCACATTGAGTTGTTTGTGACAATACACTTGCATTATATAATAATGTGTCTGAGTTTTTCTTTCCCTCCCTTGGTTTTAGCTTGGGTATTACCCATTGTTGTGCTGCCATGGATATGGCCAGGAAAGAGATAAATTTACTCATACTTACCGTAATTTTCTTTTCCTGGTCATAGGCCATGGCAGCACAAAGGTCCCACCCAGGGATATTGCTGTTAACTAGACTGAGGGATGAGGAGGTAGGAGGGGGTATTTGTACCCTTATTTTAATTAGTTCCTGTCTAACTAGGGATAGGGGAGGAGCTACCCATTGTTGTGCTGCCATGGCCTATGACCAGGAAAAGAAAATTACGATAAGTATGAGTAAATTTATCTATATATATATATATATATATATAAATTCCAAAAATAAAGTGGGTGCACTCACAGGATTTTTATGGAAAAAAGTTAATACTTTTTATTGCATGTGAGCAAAATAAATAACACTCTGTCCCAATCGAAGTTTCGACCCCAATCTGGGTCTTTCTCAAGATCAACAAGTGAAGCAAAAAAATACATAATATATATAGAAAAGAATAAAGTGACTTACCAATCCAAGTGAAAATTCAGAGTGTGCCCGTACCCAGAAGTGTTCATGCGGGACACGTGACCCCCGGTAACGTAGAGGCGTATAACGCCGTAGTATGTGCGGTCGGTTGCTAGGGAACATCAAAACAACCGACTGTTGAAATCAAGTGTTGAGTGCATTGAAAGAAGTGTATACATAAGTAAGATCCATACCCGTGTATGAAATAGTGCTTGAATAAGCACTCTAAATACAAGTGATAATTAAAATAAAAAAATATGGAGGAATGCCAAAAAATGTAATTCAAAATAATAGATAAAGCATTGTGGATAGACCCCTGTAGCAATCAGGCTCATCTGCCCCCTCCCCCCCACCCCCCAAAGAAAGAGAGAAAGAGACTGCAACCACAGACCAAGTGTAGTGAACATATCGTGACTACTGAAGTGCCGCGGCATATGCTAAGGCAGTGATACATATTGTTGCAAACATATTTAAACAGGACTTAATGCGAAGAATAAAATGCACAGTCTTATATATAGGGGCAGCTACAGAGATAATCCTACTGGTGTGTCAATCCTTATGCTAAAAAAATAGAAACGATATGTAGTATGAGCTATCTACTAATGCAATATTGCACAGAAATTAGGAACAAGAGACTGGCCAAAGAGAGATTTATAAATGCTAAACTAGCTTATTAATCTATTTGTATATTGTCACAAAGCTATTGCCACTATTCTAGTGGCCAAATTAGTACTATTGTTATCAGAGGCGGCTCTAGACTTTATGAGGCCTTAGGCGAAACTCAAACATGAGGCCCCACTAACAAAAAAGTGTCACATATACACATTGAGGCACTGTCTACCTGTGTATGTGCCTGAGAGTGTGTCTGACAGAGAGTATCCTTGTGTGTGTGAATGTATGTCTCTATGAGCATGTTTGCGTTTTTGTCTGAGACCGTATGTGTATGTGTATGGGGTAGCTGCTTGAAGTGTGTTGTGTGTATGGGGGGTGATGGTGAGAGGGAGAGGGGGTGATGTGAGAGGGAGGTGATGGGGAGAGGGAGGGGAGGTGATGGTAAGAATGAGGGGAGGTGATGGTGAGAATGAGGGGAGGTGATGTGAGAATGAGGGGAGGTGATGGTGAGAATGAGGGGAGGTGATGTGTGAGAATGAGGGGGTGGTGAGAATGTGATGTGAGAATGGGGGGATGTGAGAATGAGAATGAGAAGGGGATGTGAGAATGAGGGGGGATGAGATGGATGTGAGATGGAGGGGATGATGCTGAGGGGGTTGGGGGAGGGTGATGCTGAGGTTGGGGAGTGATGCTGAGGGGGTGGGAGGTGAGGCTGAGGGGGTGGGGAGTGAGGCTGAGGGGTGGAGGCTAGGCGGTATGGGGGTGAGGCTGAGGGGGGTGAGGCTGAGGGCGGTGTGGGGGTGAGGCTGAGGGGGGTGGGCAGGGCCGGCGCGTCCATAAGGCGGCAGAGGTTGTTTGTGTGTGTGTGTGGTTCTGTCAGTGTGTGTGTGAGTATGTGTGTCTGTCAGTATGTGCATGTGTGCATGTGAGTACGTGTGTCTGTCAGTGTCTGTGAGTTTGTGTGTGTGTGTGTCAGTGTGTGTTTTTCAATGAGTGTCAGTGTGCGTGTGAGTGTCTGTCAATGAATGAGTGTGTCAGATAAGTGAGTCTGGCTGTCAGAGATGTCTGTGTGTTTGTCATTGAGTGTGTGTGACTGTCAGTGTTTATACACCCCTGACTGTAGCGTGGCCAAGCGGAGTGTACCGTGGTACAGGAACTTCTGTTTCCTGTACCTGGCAGAACTTACAGGAAAAGCTCACTGTACCGGGATTCGCTCCGCTCAGCCACGCTACAAAAAAAGGTAGGAGGCACACCAGGAAGGGGAGGGGACCACTATGGGGGTGGGTGGCGCACCAAGGGACAGGGAGAGGAGGGGAGAGATACCCTAAGGTACAGGAAAAGGAGGGAGGGGGGGAGAGGAACACTAAGCGACAGCCAACAGATGGGGGAGGGGAGAGGAACACTAAGGGACAGGGAAAGGAGGCGGGAAGGGAAAGGAACAGTAAGGGTCCGAGAAGGGAGGGGACCATTAAGGGACGGGGAGAGGGGCCAGATGTGAAAGAAACTTGAGAAGGAAAGAGACACACACAAAGGAGCTGGGAAGAATAAAAGACACAAATGGGCTAGGAGAAAAGGAGTCACACAAAGGGGCTGGGAGGAGTAAGACACAAAATGTGGGAGGATGTAAGAGTCATACAAAGAGGAGAGATAGGAGACACACAAAGGCAAAAATAGGAGATAAAATACACTAAAGGGAATCAGATATTTAAAAGACGGGATAAGAAACACAAAAGGGAGGTTAAGAGGCACATGGGTGAAGATGTTTTTGGGGGGGCAGAAAAATGCATCTTTGCCTATGTACCCAAAATCCTTTGCACCGGCCCTGGGGGTGGGGGGTGATGCTGAGGGGGTTGGGGGTGAGACTGAGGGGGTGATGCTGAGGGTGGTGTGGGGGTGATGCTAAAGGGGTGGTGGGGGTGATGCTGAGGCGTGGGGTGATGCTGAGGGGTGGTGAGGGGGGTGATGCTGAGGATGGGGTGGTGGGGGGTGAGGCTGAGGGTGGTGGTGAGGCTGAGAGTGGTGGTGGGGTTGGTGAGGCTGAGGGTGGTGGTGAGGCTGAGGGTGGTAGGGGGGTGGTAAGGTTGGTGAGGCTAAGGGTGGTGTGGGGTGGTGAGGCTGAGAGTGGTGGGGGTGAGAGAGAACCTACCTTTATTCCCTGGTGGTCCAGTGGGCTCCCTGGTAGTCCGGTGGCCATTGCTTCCGGTCTGCAGCTCTGCAGAGCTGCAGACCATGTAATCTCGCAAGACCATCAGAGCATTGCCGTGGTAACCCACGGCAACGCTCTGATTGGCCGGTTTTCGCGAGACACATGGTCTGTAGCTCTGCTCACTGACCGAGGACCTGACACAGTCTGCCCACAGGCGGTTTAGACGGCCGTGAGGCCCCAGCCAGGGCGAGGCCTTAGGCTAATAAGAGAGCCGCCTCTGATTGTTATATATGTGTGTATGTGACAAGCAGACTGTCTTTTCCAGACAGGAACAGTCCTGGAATTGGTTACAAACCGGGTCCTGTACACCATGACAGACAAAAAAAAAAAAAATCAAAGAAATGGTTACATGATAAACCCTATTATTCATTAGCTTAACCAGGGGAGAGAAAACATAACTTGAATACGACATGTAGATTAACAAAGGAAATTCCTTTCTGGTCTCCCACTTAAAGTATGAAGGATAACTGAGTTCTACAGGATACTATACATATATACACACATGGTGTACTGATCATACTGATGTGGCATCTAATCATACAAAGAGATATAGCGTGTGAGATGTCCTATATTAGCCCGTAATAAAAAAGATCTATATATATGTGTGTAAGGCAAAAGATCACTATTCGGTTTTAAGTAAAGGACTTACCTTTGTACCTGTATCCAAAACTTCCTCATTTAAAACAGACATCGAGCTGTATAAATTGCAGAGAACTCTTATCAGCCATGAAATACGGAAGGATTCAGACTTATCATCTATCACTCCATTCTTCTCTAAACAGAAGACAGACATCAACATCACAAACCCAGCAATTAAAACGTTCATTCAAGCTATTAAAGGTGACATTACCAATATTGTTCAACACTCTCCTCAACACAGACATAACCTTACTAAGTCTGAGAGAACAGCGTTGAAAGATCTGCAAAAGGATTCACAAATTGTAATACGACCGGTGGACAAGGGAGGAGTGGTGGTCATTCAAATGTACCAAAATTACAAACATGAAATCCTTAAACAACTGGAGGACCGCAATACATACCGAAGACTGACATATGACCCGGTGTCACAATTTCAAAAACGAATTGATGAACACATACAAATGGGATTACAGTTGGGGGTCATCGACTTCAAAACAGCAAAGTAGTTATACGTTGAACACCCTAAACATCCAGTGTTATACACGATTTCAAAAATATATAAGAATCCCATACAACCACCTGGCAGACCGAAAGTTTCTGCACGAGATGACTAATTAGAACCCATAGCCAAATTCATCGACTGGTACATTAAAGAAAATTTCAAACAGCTGTCTATCTGTTTTAAGAGACACTCCAGATCTCCTCTCCAGGGTTAAATTAATGAGATTCAATAAGGATGAAAATATACTACTTGTCACACTGGATGTTCAGAGTCTTTATACGATAATCCACCATGAGCAGGGGATCGATGCTCTAAGAAACATTCTACTGAGTTTGCAGGTCTACCAGGGACCACCCATCTAGTACTTGTTGGAATTTCTACAGATTGCCTTAACATGCAATTTTTTTAAGTTTGAAGACCATTTCTACTTACAGACCTTGGGCAACACGATGGGAGCGACAATGGCTCCTTCATACGCCAATGCGTACATGTATTGGTTTGAGAAACTGTACATATTACCAAAATATGACAAGTACATAATTGAGTCTGATTTGTGGATGATATACTCATACTGTGGAGAGGCACGTTACCAGAACTAAATTAAATGATTGAGTACAATCATTTACCAACAACAGTTCGCTTTACAGCCACTTCGAGTGTCACAGATATACAATTCCTGGATGTTACTCTATATAAACAAGACGACCATCTGGGTTCTACTCTCCATCGAAAACCCACAGACAGAAACATCTTACTGGAAGCTACCAGTTTCCACCCACACCCATCGAAAAATTCTCTACCAATTTCTCAGTATATGAGGGTCTTTCGGTATAACAGCGACCTGGTGAACAGAGAAGAACAGCTACAAGAAATGAGCTACAATTTTATGGAAAGAGGGTATCAACCTCAGATACTTGACAATGCGAAACAGAGAGCCTTAACGATTTGTCGGAATGACCAAAAAAAAATGTCACTAGCACCTATAGACAAAGTTCCTCAAATATTTTTACCACTCACTTACCATACGGGTTCAGTTGAGATGAAGAAGTCTGTATATAAATATTGGGGGATACTCAGCTCAGACAGGAGTTTAGCGGACATCTTTAAGCGGCCACCCATTATCAGTTTTAAACGAAACCAAAATCTCAAGGATGTATTGGTTAAAAGTGATCCAACCACATGCTACAGCAAACCGAAAGGATATACCAAAAAGGGTTGTTTTAAATGCAGTGTCACCTGTAGCCACATGGTCAGTGGGGCTACCTTTGCACATCCCCATAGTGGAAAAAGAATCGCTATTAATCACTACATCACCTGCATGATCGATCATGTCATATATCTGATCACATGCCCATGTGGGCTATCATACGTGGGCAAAACTGATCTCACGGTTCGAGATCGAATCAGAGGACATAGACCAGGGATCATGACTGCATTCTGAGACCAAAGAATGGACAAACCAGTGGCTAAGCATTTTTTAGCAGCTAATCACCGTTTACCAACTTTACGGTTCATTGCCATAGACCACTTACCACCATCACCAAGAGGAGGAGACAGATTGAGATTGTTACTTCAAATGGAAGCAGGATACACAAACTGGTTACAGTAACACCAAGGGGACTAAATGAACAGATTTCATACTCTATGTTCTTGTAAATCGACACAGCATTGAGACTTTACAGGTCAATGACATTACATTATTGTTTGGGATTGATATCTCCAATATCTGGAAAACTAGAGGAATATAAATTTTTGACATGGACATTTTTTTTTTGTTCACATTTTTATGTAAAAAAAGTTTTATGTATTTTTTAATTTTTTATATTTTTTATATTTTCTGGTTATTTATTCATGTGGTATTTTTTATATTTTACTTTTTATTTTTTATTTATTATTCATTTTTTATTTTACATTTATTTTTTTTTATATTTATTTGTTACATTGATCTATTTATTTGTTCGTGTTTTGCTACAAGGGGTTTTAGAATTGGAACTCAACTGCAGCTTGTAGAACTCCTTAATTACAATAGCAAGAAAGCGGAGAATTATTAAGGATACTGTAGCTTTAAAGCAAAGTGGTGGTTGCGGGTAGTTAGTGAAGAAAGCGAAGTCTTAATGAATGCAATAATATTTTAGTAACTGAGAATTATAGCATGCAAATAACAATGCATTAGGAAGTAACTGCAGGTTATATCAAGCAAGAAACAGTTCATTAGTAATTAAATCTTCAGAGGTGGAAGTGAATAGTATACTTAAGATTGATGGGAGTTGTCCTCCATGGGAATGGCATGTAAGTAACAATTCATTAGGAAGTAACTGAAGATTATAGCAAGCAAGAAGCAGTTCATTAGTAAGTCAGTCTTCAGAGATCAGAGTAATTAGTATACTTAAGATTGATGGGAGTTGTCCTCCATGGGAATGTATAGCTTGAATCCAAGGGATGAATGATATACACAGTCCGGTTTTCAGGAGACTCCAATACAATCCGTGGTCAGAGGTACAGAGAAGGCAAAATCCTTTATAATAGTCAAAGGTTTGGTAACTTTGTGAACGAAAAGCTTAGCCGGCGTTTGAATGCGGAAGTAGGTCCGAGAATCACCAAGCGGTTTGAATCTGGCGTGGTCTCTCTACATAGCGTAAGAGAGCCGCGTCAGAAAGGGGGCGGGACCGGCTGCGCATACCGGGAACGCCGGAAAGGAGTCAGAACAGATACGGCCCGACAGGACCCCCCACCTAAGGAGCACACTCAGGGTGCTATTA
This sequence comes from Pelobates cultripes, assembly GCA_933207985.1. Classification (NCBI taxonomy): domain Eukaryota; kingdom Metazoa; phylum Chordata; class Amphibia; order Anura; family Pelobatidae; genus Pelobates; species Pelobates cultripes. The sequence continues at coordinate 61,681,729 of OW240923.1, forward strand.
CCTTGGTTTATCAGGGTAGCGTTTGAAAGGCAGAGATCAACTTTTTTGCATGAACATCAGAAGAATTCTCCCACGTGTTATCTTCAGTCCCATAACCCTTCCATTTGATAAGATATTGTAAGTTACCTCTATGAAGTCTTGAGTCAAGAATTTTTTCTATTTCATATTCCATTTCACCTTGAACTATGATAGGGTCAGGCTTTGACAGTTGTTCTCTATGGAAGGGATCAGGGAGAAAAGGCTTTAGAAGGGAAACATGAAAAACAGGATGAAGCTTAAGTGAAGGAGGGAGTTTCAACTTCATAGTGCTTTCATTAATAATGGATGCAATTTGAAAAGGACCAAGGAAGAGAGGACTCAGTTTCTTTGAAGGACGGGTTGTAGAAATATTCTTGGAGGATAGCCAAACAGTATCACCAACTTTATATTTAAGAGGAGCTCTCCTTTTAATATCATAATTATTTTTATGCAAGACCATAGAACTTTCAAGGTTTTTCTTCAACTGATTAAACAATGAGGACATTTCCTTATTTTGAATAGAAACCATTGGGTTAGAAGTTGCCTTGGGATCATCCGGAAACAGAGAGGGATGGAATCCATAATTTGAAAAGAATGGAGTAATTTTGCTGCTTGAGTGTATGGAATTATTATAGGCAAATTCAGCCATAGGTAACCAATTAATCCAATCATCTTGTAAATACGTGCAATAACAACGAAGGTATTGTTCCAGACATTGATTGACTCGTTCTGTTTGGCCATTGGTTTGAGGATGGTATGCAGAAGAGAGTTTACGTTGGATTTGAAGTGAGGAACACATTTCCTTCCAGAATCGTGAAGTGAATTGGGTACCTCTGTCTGAGATTATTTCTTCAGGAAATCCATGTAATTTGATTATATTGTCTATGAAGACTTTGGAAAGTTCGGAGGATGAGGGTAATTTCTTTAAGGGAATAAAATGAGACATCTTTGTGAAACGGTCTACAACGACAAGTATGGTGGTGTATTTCTGTGAAGGAGGGAGTTCCACCATAATATCCATAGAAATATATTGCCAAGGTCTCACAGGGACTGGTAACCCCATCAATAATCCGTAAGGAAGGTGATGTTCTGCTTTGGATCTTTGACAAACTGGACAAGACTTAACATAAGTTTCAATGGTTTTATCTTGACGAGGCCACCAATATTGTCTAGTTGAGAGTTCAATTGTCTTTTTAATCCCGGGATGTCCAGCAAGTGGAGAGTCATGAATTAATTTTAGAAGTTTGTTCCATAGTTTTGGAGGAATAGAAATCCTATTTTTGAAATAAAAGATTTCATCTTTTTTGAATAATTTAGGTGTGGAAGGTAATTCAAGTTCTTTGAGAGATAATTGTTTTAGTTCATCCAATACGGTAGTTGTAAGTCCAATAAGAGACTTATTGAGACTTGAGAAGGTTTTCCCTTCTGAAGAAGGATTACAAAGAATTATGGAAAGAGCATCAGCTTTTTTGTTACAAGATCCAGGTCTATAGACTATTTGAAAATTGAACCGATCAAAAAAAAGATTCCATCTTATTTGTCTGGAGGATAAAGTTTTGTTGGAATGGAGGTATTCAAGATTCCTGTGATCTGTATAAATGATGATAGGAATTTCATTTCCCTCTAGAAGGTGACGCCAATTCTCAAAAGCTACTTTTATGCATAACCATTCTTTTTCTCCGATAGGATAGTTCTTCTCAGCTGAGGTTAAAGATCTTGAAAAAAAAGCGACAGGATGGAGAGGATCTTGAGGAGTCTTTTGTTGAGAGAGAACTGCTCCAATAGCATTTTCAGATGCGTCTACTTCTAGAACATAGGGATATGAAGGATTTGGAAGGTGTAATACAGAAGCAGTTGTAAATCTATTTTTTAATTCATCAAAAGCTTTTTGAGCCTGGTTATTCCAACTAAAGGGATGTTTGTTTCCAGCAAGGATATGGAGAGGATGTGCTATCTCAGAGAAATTCTTGATAAACTTCCTATAAAAATTTGCAAAACCGAGAAATCTCTGTACATCTTTGGTAGATGAAGGAATTGGCCAATTAAGAATGCAGTTTATTTTTGAATCATCCATACTTATTGAATGAGGCGAAATAACATAGCCAAGAAAATTGAGTTCTTTAACTTCAAATAAACATGTTTCTGGTTTAGCATATAGTTTGTGAATTCTTAATCGGGATAACACAGAGCGTACATGTTTCCTATGATCTTTAAGGTTATCAGAATAAATTAATATATCATCGAGATAAATAATGACACAAGTGTCTAAGAGGTCTCTGAAAATCTCATTAATGAAGTGTTGGAAAGTAGCAGGAGCATTACAGAGTCCGAATGGCATGACCAAATATTCAAAGAGGCCATATCTAGTACGGAAAGACGTTTTCCATTCATCGTCTTCTTTAATCCTAATTAGGTTGTAAGCCCCTCTGAGATCAAGTTTGGTGAAGATAGTTGCCGTTCTTAATCTTTCAATAAGTTCAGGAATCAAAGGTAGAGGGTAACGTTTTTCTAACTGATATTTTATTTAATGCACAGTAGTCAATTATGGGACATATAGTTTGATCTTTATTTCTTACAAAGAAGATCCCAGAAGCAGCACGAGAAGTAGAAGGACGTATGAATCCCTTACGGAGGTTTTCTTCAAGGTACTCCTTAAGGGTTTCTAATTCTTTCTCAGAAAGAGGGTATATGTGACCATAGGGGATGGGAGCACCAGGAATTAGGTCAATAGGACAGTCATAAATCCTATGAGGAGGAAGAGATTCAGCTTCTTTTTTACTAAACACATCATAGAAATCTGAATATTGTTCCGGTATTAAAGTTTCTTGACTTAATTGTAGTATAGGAATCTGTGGGAGACAATTGTCCTTACAATAATCTGAGTCAAAGGAGAGAGAGAAAGGAGCCCAACGGATGAAGGGATTATGAGTTTGTAACCAGTTGATACCTAAGATGATTGGAAAAGGAGAGGATTTTATAATATCGTAAATGAGAAATTCTGAATGGTTATTATTGATAGTGGTCAAAATAGGAATAGTTTCATTTTTTATGGGACCAGAGGGGATTAAAGAACCATCAATAACTCTGATAGAGACAAAAGATGCTTTTTGCACACAAGGAATTTTATTGTTTTCAACAAACGAAGAGTCTATGAATACCCCCGTAGCTCCAGAATCAATAATGGCCTCAGTCTTGATTCTTTCCTTGTCCCACTGTAAAATTAGTGATACAGCAAACTGATGAGATGAGGAAGAGGGAAGGGTTTTCAGTATTGAGGTATTAATTCTAGCCTTACCTCCCTTAGAGCGTTTTAATAGATGACATTCTTGTAAAAGGTGTTCATTAGAAGCACAATACATTCAGAGATTTAATTCTATCCTTCTTGTTGTAACGGATCGCCTGGCACCCCGACTGGGTACCTCCGTTGAAGGATGCTCCTAGCGCTTCCTGAGGACTCCAAGCACTCTGGAAGACACCACAATCACCGAACCGGAGAAACAAATAAATTCTCCCAAGCATATGAATGCTGTAGACAGTTGAATAGGAACCATATGAATAGGTTTACTCTCCTAGCAGTCAAACTGGAACAGCATACAATAAATCCTTCCCCCAATAATGAGACGACACTTCACTTTGAGGGTTAAAACAGGAACTCAGGTGCTGGCACACCCAGCCTGGTTTTTATTACAGTCTTGCAAATACAGGACCGCCCACAGGGCGGTATAAAACAACCAATCACATCACAGTTACATCCCACATATTCCCTCCCCTTATCCTGAGAGGAAACTCAATTATACATACAGTTAAAACATACTTTCTACCCAACTTTCATAACTCCAAAACCATACATCACATTCACATAAAATTACATATTCACAATCAATCCATTCAGGGGAACAACATATTCAAAAATGGCACAAATCAGACAAGGGGTTCAAAAGTTAGTAAAAAGTCCTTTGTGACTAAATGAAGCATGGCTTTCTGGCCCAAACCAGTTTCAGAGTCTTCTATCCTGGAGATAAGTAATTCAATTATCTCCCAGGATAGACACAAGACTCCATTAAGCACATGGTTGCAAAAAGACACAAAACACTTTAAAATACATAAAGTCACATTTACACATAACACACAGACATTTCACATATCCCCAGATAGCTGGGATCTGAGTGCACATTATTAGATGAATGGCACTCAGATCACACAAATAAGCCTTTCTGCAGGGGAAATAAACGGTTTAACCTGCAGGGCCATAGTCCAAAGGGAGCAGGCGAGCAACCAGGCTTCTCCAGTTCACAGTGGCGAGGTTGGTTTCGCCACACTTCTCCCCTTTACCAACTAGACTAACAGGGTATCTGACCTCCTGCCGGTCAGTGCCCTGGTTAGTCCAGCAACCCACCCACAAAACAGAAACAGCAGTACAGCCCACCCACAATAACTGGTTACTACACCTGGGTAGAGGAGAACTTTGTCCATGTCCAGGTGCCTCACCACGACTGTGTGGGCAACTGTTAGGCTGCCTTGGTGGGTTGCTGAGTGGGCAGAGACCAGCGGTACTCTGCCCTGATGCCAGTGCTACCACGGAAGTAGCCTGGTGGGAGCCTGGTTGTGGGAGGGAGAGACCGACTGTCTCCCCTCTGGATACACCGCTCTGTGGCTGGGGAACAGGACCGACTGTCCCTACCCCTTGTGCTGTAAGTGCAGAGACTACAGTCCCATCTGCACTGTTGGGGGGTGTAACATCTCCCCTTGCTGGGTTAGGCTGCCGCTGGAGAGAGGGTGTAACAAGCTCCTCTCTCTGAACTGTAAACTGCCGCTGGGGAGAGGGGTATCAGGCTCCTCTCCCTGACACTCTCTCTGCTGGTGGAGAGGGGGACCAGCTGTCTCCCCTTTCATTATTTTGTCCTGTGGTTGGGGTGCGAGACTGACGGTCTCAGGACACTCTGCCGCTGGGGAGGAAGGACGGCACCTTCAGCTCCCTGGGGTACACACTGCCGCTGGGGAGGAAGGACTGCACCTTCAGCTCCCTGGGGTACACACTGCCGCTGGGGAGGAAGGACTGCACCTTCAGCTCCCTGGGGTACACACTGCCGCTGGGGAGGAAGGACTGCACCTTCAGCTCCCTGGGATACACACTGCCGCTGGGGAGGAAGGACTGCACCTTCAGCTCCCTGGGATACACACTGCCGCTGGGGAAGAGCCGCTGGGGATAACAAGCTCCTCTCCCTGACACTCTCTCTGCTGTTGGAGAGGGGGACCAACTGTCACCCCTTTTAATATATTGCCCTGCTGCTGGGGAGCGAGACCGACTGTCTCCGCTTCCTGCAGGACACACTGCCGCTGGGGAGGAAGTACAGCACCTTCAGCTCCCTGGGATACATACTGCCGCTGGGGATCTGGGCTGACTGCCCAGCATCCCTGTAGGGCCTGTAGAGAGACCTCGGTCCCATCCCCACCTGCCAGCTGGGTGTCTTCCCAGGACAAGTCAATAAGGTCTTCCATCTCTGGGGCTGGTTGGGACATATGTGGTACAGTACCAAGGTCTCCTGATAACAGGCTTGGTTGCTGGGGAGGAGGAACTAAACTCAATGCTTCCGGTGGTATACAGTCAATAAGCCCCATCATGTCAGAGACGTTATACGTTGGAATAGGCAAACATAATCCTGTTCTAGTTCCCACTCTCGGTTGGCAAGAAAAGATAGATCTGGCTGAATGGCATCGATCTCTGTAAGGTCCCAGTTGTCTGCCCGCTCAGCTCGGATGGACCAGAAGCGAGCAATGTCGGTGTCTCCGAACCAGAGACTAGTTTCAATAGTATCCCACAACAAACCAGGGCCATCGTAGTCTTCCCCCCTCAATACACTTGTACTCAATCAGCCATGGGTAGAGGTGGTAAACATGCCACCGCAGGGCCCGATAGGAATCATCCAGCCACACCTCAGTCTCAACTAGCGTCTCCAGTTCGCTTACCCATTCCTCTGAGGGCTGGTTTCCCAATAACGGCATCCGCAGCTCTAGTTGTTCTGCTTGGCGCTGGTTTGTGGTCAGGATTTCCTCGCACCGGAAAGGGTCGAATTTCGTTGATGTCCTCCTTCCAGAGATCGGTACGAAGCACCACCCTCCACTCTGTCTCTCTTTCCTCTGGGATAGGATACTCCATACTGCGCATCACATCCTGTAGTCGCTGCTGGAGCCTGGCGTCAAAGTGAGATACTGCACGGCCTTCCATCTCTGAAGTAGTGCTGGTTTTCATAAATCTTTATGTAGACAGGGACGCTGTATGAACACTAGCGTCGCCTTCAATTTGTAAATCCACGAACTGTGTCTCTGAGCTGCTTTACCTCGCACTAGGACGCCATCCCAACGCTGCCACCAATGTAACGGATCGCCGGGCACCCCGACTGGGTACCTCCGTTGAAGGATGCTCCTAGCGCTTCCTGAGGACTCCAAGCACTCTGGCAGACACCACAGTCACCGAACCGGAGAAACAAATAAATTCTCCCAAGCATATGAATGCTGTAGACAGTTGAATAGGAAACCATACGAATAGGTTTACCCTCCTAGCAGTCAAACTGGAACAGCATACAATAAATCCTTCCCCCAATAATGAGGCGACACTTCACTTTGAGGGTTAAACAGGAACTCAGGTGCTGGCACACCCAGCCTGGTTTTTATTACAGTCTTGCAAATACAGGATCGCCCACAGGGAGGTATAAAACAACCAATCACATCACAGTTACATCCCACATATTCCCTCCCCTTATCCTGAGAGGAAACTCAATTATACATACAGTTAAACATACTTTCTACCCAACTTTCATAACTCCAAAACCATACATCACATTCACATAAAATTACATATTCACAATCAATCCATTCAGGGGAACAACATATTCAAAATGGCACAAATCAGACAAGGGGTTCAAAAGTTAGTAAAAAGTCCTTTGTGACTAAATGAAGCATGGCTTTCTGGCCCAAACCAGTTTCAGAGTCTTCTATCCTGAGAGTAATTCAATTATCTCCCAGGATAGACACAAGACTCCATTAAGCACATGGTTGCAAAAAGACACAAAACACTTTAAAATACATAAAGTCACATTTACACATAACACACAGACATTTCACATATCCCCAGATAGCTGGGATCCGAGTGCACATTATTAGATGAATGGCACTCAGATCACACAAATAAGCCTTTCTGCAGGGGAAATAAACGGTTTAACCTGCAGGGCCATAGTCCAAAGGGAGCAGGCGAGCAACCAGGCTTCTCCAGTTCACAGTGGCGAGGTTGGTTTCGCCACACTTGTTTTTTCTTCAAGAGACAAATGTCCCCTAATAAACCCAACTTCCATTGGTTCAATTGGTTGCAGGGGTTTATTAGGAATTCGCAAGGGAGGACTGGGTTTTTTCCAATATGAATTAGTGAGAGCCTTCTCAGTTTTACGTTCTCTAATTCTTCTATCTATACTGATAGAGAGTTGAATTAATGTATCAAGCGTTGGGGGGAGAGTGGTTCTAGATAATTCATCTTTAACTGTTTCAGATAATCCTAGACGGAACTGATTGTGCAGAGCTATATCATTCCATTGGGTTTCCGAAGTCCATCTTTTGAACTCAGCTATTTAATCTTCCACAGGTCGATTTCTTTGTTGTAAAGATCTAATAGTAAGATCAGCAGTAGCTTGTTTATTTGGGTCCTCATAGAGAAGTGACATTGCTTAAATTAAATGATCTAAAGAATCCAGTATGGGATCCTCATTTTCCAGAAAAGAGTGTGCCCAGGACATAGGTTCTCCCCTAAGGTAGGATATTATTGAACAGACTTTAATCCTGTCAGTGGGGTATGACCTGGGTTTAAGCGTAAACAATAATTTACAAGAATTCAGAAATTCTCTATATTTGGAGCAATCTCCATAAAACTTTTCAGGGTTACAGACAGCAGTGTCACTTGAAGTATGAGTAACCTTATTTTGCATTTCTCTAATATAAGAAAGAAGTCTCTCATTAGCAATTTGTAAATCCTGCATGCCTTGAGTGAGCATGTCAACTCTATGGGTTAAAGAGGTAATTTGAGAATTCACTTCTGCTGGTTCCATTTTTTGGCTTGGTGATTCTGTTATGCTACAAGGGGTTTTAGAATTGGAACTCAACTGCAGCTTGTAAAACTCCTTAATTACAATAGCAAGGAAGCGGAGAATTATTAAGGATACTGTAGCTTTAAAGCAAAGTGGTGGTTGCAGGTAGGAAGTGAAGAAAGCGAAGTCTTAATGAATGCAATAATATTTTAGTAACTGAGAATTATAGCATGCAAATAACAATGCATTAGGAAGTAACTGCAGGTTATATCAAGCAAGAAACAGTTCATTAGTAATTAAATCTTCAGAGGTGGAAGTGAATAGTATACTTAAGATTGATGGGAGTTGTCCTCCATGGGAATGGCATGTAAGTAACAATTCATTAGGAAGTAACTGAAGATTATCGCAAGCAAGAAACCGTTCATTAGTAAGTCAGTCTTCAGAGATCAGAGTAATTAGTATACTCAGTGGCGTACACACCCGGCCCAGCAGGGGTCCCGGTCGTACCCACTGGGCCAGCCTCTTCCCCTGGGGGGCTCAGGAGCCGACCACCCCAGGGCCCCCCGAGGCTGGCCCTGCTGACACCCGGAAGGCGGGTGGCCGGTCAGGCAGGCGGGCGCGCGAGGGAGCACTCAGTGCTTCCTCTTCAGCTCCCTCGCGCACCGCACTGATACCGGAGCCGGAAGATGACGTCATCTTCCGGCGCCGGCATCCCTACGCGGCGCGCGAGGGAGCTGAAGAGGAAGCACTCAGAGCTGAGTGCTCCCTCGCGCGCCGGCCAGACAGCCCGCCCAGCAGCACCACTGAACCCCAGGGAATCCCCCAAGCACTCCGAAAGGTAAGGAGGCTGGGGGGATTAAATTTTTTTTTTTTAAACCTGTGTGAGTGTTAGAGTGTGTGTGAGTGTTAGAGTGAGTGTTAGAGTTAGAGTGTGAGTGTTAGAGTGTGTGTGAGTGTTAGAGTGTGTGTGAGTGTTAGAGTGTTAGAGTGAGTGTTAGTGTGTGTGTCTGCTAGTGAGTGTTAGTGTGAGTGTTAGTGTGTGTGAGTGTTAGAGTGAGTGTGAGTGTCAGTGAGTGTGTTACTGTGTGTGTGTCTTACTGAGTGTGTGTGTGTTAGTGAGTCTGTTTGATGTCTGTTAGTGAGTTTGTGTTTGTCAATGAGAGTGTATGTTTTGTGAGTGTGTATGTATGACTGTCGCTGAGTGTGTCTCTGTCAGTAAATGTGTGTGTCTGTTAGCTAGTGTGTATGCGTCTGTAAGTCTGTGTGTGTGTGTGTCTTCAGCACTTACCTTTCTCCAGCGCCGGACTCCCTTGGCGCTGAGGATCCTTCAGCCTCTCAGCTCCGAATGCGACCGTGCACGCATTCAAACCGCCCATAGGAAAGCATTACTCAATGCTTTCCTATGGACGTTCAGTGTGCTCCTCTAGCGGCTGTCAGTGAGACAGCCACTAGAGGCTGGATTAACCCTCAGTGAAACATAGCAGTTTCTCTGAAACTGCTATGTTTTCAGCTGCAGGGTTAAAACTAGAGAGACCTGACACCCAGACAACTTCATTGAGCTGATGTGATCTGGGTGTCTGTAGTGGTCCTTTAAAGGACCACTATAGTGCCAGGAAAACATACTCGTTTTCCTGGCACTATAGTGCCCGTTTTCCTGGCACTATAGTGCCTTGAGGGTGCCCCCACCCTCAGGGACCCCCTCCCGCCCGGCTCTGGAAAGGGGTAAAACTTACCTTTTTCCAGCGCTGGGCGGAGAGCTCTCCTCCTCCGATCCTCCTCTTCTCCTCCCCGTCGGCTGTATGCGCACGCGCGGCAAGAGCTGCGCGCGCATTCAGCCGGTCACATAGGAAAGCATTCATAATGCTTTCCTATGGACGCTGGCGTGCTCTCACTGTGAAAATCACAGTGAGAAGCACGCAAGCGCCTCTAGCGGCTGTCAATGGGACAGCCACTAGAGAAAATAGGGGAAGGCTTAACCCATTCATAAACACAGCAGTTTCTCTGAAACTGCTATGTTTATGAAAAAATGTGTTAACCCTAGCTCGACCTGGCACCCAGACCACTTCATTAAGCTGAAGTGGTCTGGGTGCCTAGAGTGGTCCTTTAAGTGTGTGTGCATCTGCATGCACTGGCGTACATACCGCGGTCGCAGCCCTGTAACCCCTGCGACCAGGTGCCCACCGCCATGTGTTGCGGCCCGGCCCGCGCGCGGGGGGAGGGGGGGGGCACGGATCAATTTTCGCACCGGGGCCCCATGGGTCATGTGTATGCCACTGGGTACACCCCTACGAGTTCCACAGCAATTTTAGGAATTTTCCATGACCTTAACGAACAAGGGCTATCTAGGTTTTCGGCTGTTGTTGGGGCCGTCGTAGGGGTGGGTGGTCTAGCTGGCGTGCTGGGAGGGGAGACGTCTTCTCCAATGTCGGAGGTGTGAGACATCCTATATGAATGACAAAGGGTTTGATGTGACTTATTAGTAAGTCGTCGTAGATAACGAGGTGGGTGAGGCCCTGCTACTTGCCGCTGGACCGTTAGGGGCTCTATCTATGCGTTGGACGTATGTCTGGGCCACCGAAGCATTGTGGCAGAAAGGTGGGCTTCAATTAACACATAAAAGTAATCTAGGTATGCTTGGTGAGGCCCTCTCTGTACTTTGGGTTGAGTACTGTGAAATCTACCTATGAGTTGGACCGAAGGTAAATACCTCTGTAATGAGGAAAATTTGGGAAGTATAATTGTAGTAATTAGATTTTTTTTTTATGTCCAACTATTGTGCTAGTGCCTATATCGTGTCGTAGGTATGATTCCTTTACTAATACGTACCTGACGAGTGGGTCTTTAGGTTACGGCTGTAGTTGTATATGCTTAGTTTGCTTAGTTTGATTATGAAAATAATCAAACTAAAACACCCGAATAGGCGTACCCCTTCCCCTAAAACAAAATGTTTTTTTTTTTTTTTTTATTTACCTGTACCGCAACGAAGCGTTTGATTCTATTTACATTTTTCCCAAGAGGTAAGATGCGGTCTATGTCTCTGATGAATTGTTATGACCAGCGTTGGTCTTGATGAATCTATGACCTACGAGGGTAAGATGTAACAAGATGCCCTTTACCAGTTTGTACTATGTATGATGTTAATACTATGTTTCTAGCTCCGAGCGGATTCGCATATTAGTGCCACCTAATTTATCCATAATGAACGTACCGTATATTACAGGCACTCCCTTGTGCTGGGATGCTCGTGTGTTGAAAATTGAGAACAAACCCACCTGCAAGGACATGACAATACAAATTTAACTTACCTCATCAACCTGTATACCTACTTTTACCCATATGCCATATACTGATACAACGATACCCTTTCCCTGTCCCCCTTAATTGCAGCTTCCACCGAGACTATACGTGATTATATCTATTTAGTAACTTACGGTTGTAATCAGACTGCGATAAATGTATACGCCCGTCTTATTACTTTAATTTATTTGCTCTGTATTTATATAAATCTCTTAACCGATATGCCTAAAGAAATATCTATATTGTGGATATCCCTTGAAGTAATTTATAAGCCGTGTTGTAACCTTTAATATGTATCAGTGACAAAGTAACCCGATCTATATGCCTATTATGTTATTCCCCTAATATATGTTTACAGAAAACTACCATTCTAATATATGAACAGTTCCATACATAGTGTGTCATATGTTGAATGCGCCTGTAGGTGGCAGTATTGCATTTTTTTTTTCTATGAGCGGTATAAACGTACTGCAATTCGTGTGTTTTTAATGCCGTGTTCGTGAGTTTGACCTTGTTAGATCCGTGTGGTTAGTATCGATATAAGGCGTTCGTGGATTAAGACTTATCCGTATGTGCTCCCACCGCCCGCGTCATTCAGTTGTTATGTGATTCGTGCGTAATTCCCGTTCGCCCAGTTGTTCTGAAATGTGCAGTACTTGTGATTGGTATTCCCCCTTATTTTCGTATTGTATTTTTGTTCGTGTGTTTGGTCGTTCGTATGCCCGTACTCACGATTGCCGGTATCTTGAACCCCAGAAGTGCGACCCGGCGCTCCGGAAGCTGTGGTGCCGTGGGCAACCTGCATGCCCGCCGTTTGTGCAGGCCTGTTAACGGTTGGAGATCCTGCTGACGTGGAGGCTGAATGACCTGGCTGAGCTGGAGTTTGATCAGTGATTCCCGCCGTCTGTAACCAAGCGCTGTCAGCAAGGTATGGAGGTAAGTAGTGGGTTTATATAGGCCGGTTGCAACCCCTCCCACAACTCCAGGCTCCGCCTTCCAATATATCAAAATACCGTTAGAATAAAATTACATATATATATTTTTTTAAATGATTACAAATTATTTTTACTTTTTTTTATTTATTTTTATTAACATTATTTTATAATTATATATATATATATATATATATATATATATATACAAAATATATAGTTATAATATATATTGTGTAATATAAATATAAGTGTATTTTTATATTAATATATGTATATAAAAATATTATGTATATAAGATATATATATATATAATATTTTTTTTTTTTTAAACACTAATTGCTATTTTTTTTACTTTATTTTAGGATTTTTCACTTGCAGGGAGACCGCCTGTCAGCACAGACAGTCCCCCTGCAGGCAGATACACAGGCACCTATTGCGGCTATGTGATCAGCGATCAGGTGGCCGCGGGGAGACTGCCTAGGCAGACCCCCTGGATCGGGGAATGACGGCAGTCGGGTAAGGACCTCAATACTGTTATGACAGTTAAGGACCGTCATCGGTCCTCAAGGGGATGTTTCTGATGACGGTCCTGAACCGTCATCGGTCCTCAAGGGGATGTTTCTGATGACGGTCCTGAACCTTCATCGGTCCTCAAGGGGTAAAGCAATAATGTCTTACTTACCTTCGGTGCATAATATGTTTACGCCATTTTGTCCCAGACAAGATACAATAACAATAATGCATAAACAAGCTTCAAGGCTATGCTACGACTTTCAGTGCATAATATACTGTGGTAACCCTAAATATATAAAGATGTTCAGACTTTAAGATGCCATCTTGACCTAAGTCAGGAAAATTTCCATGACGTGTACACCCTTTAGTTATGGCTTTGTAATTATGCCACGTTAAGGAAGTCCTAAAATGAATAAAAGTAAAAGAAGTTACTTTTTTATATATGAACTACGGTGATCCTAAAATGAAGACACCTAAGGTATAAAAAGGTGTACTTTTAAATGTTAAGGAACAGAGGAGAGATTTGGAGACCCTGCTCCATCTTAAAATGACAGAGATGCTGACATGATGACATGTTCAGGAGGGTATGTTAAGCTATTAATGATATTTGCAAGCATTTAGTTTAATCGTATAAACTCTGCTACAAATTATGGTAATAGATTTTATGTCTATATTTATGTTTATATAATATCTAAAAATACAAAATGTTATTGCTCCCAAGACGATCATTATTTTATATTGTATTCTCAATTATTTATATATGTTAAATAGAGGATCTCTTACTAACTATTTAATATTATGGCTAAGATATCTGTATGGTTAGCCCTACTAAGTTCTATGCTTTAAGACATTATAGCGGTAAATAAGGGAACCAGCCTCACAACAACAATTGGCGCCCAACGTGGGGCTTGTACTTGGAAGCTTTAACTATAAAATAATAAATACCTAGGTAACCTCTTATACATAAGAGAAGACACAATACCTTGTCATGGCACAAGTCTTGAAATATCAAGACTCTAATGAGCTATTTGAAGCCCAGACTCAGAGAGATATTCATTATGAAGAGATGATTTTAATGTGAACTTGTACAAGGCACTTGGAGTTAATTTGCCAGGTAAATTGTAATTAGCATACAATGCTCTAAATTGTGGATCTTAATATCATAAGAGAACAAATATACATATTTGGTAAACTCCCTAATATGCCTAATATACCAGCACAGCATGGCCCATTAGTTCCAGGACAGTGGGTTGTAGGCAGGGGGATATGTTCTCTTTGTAGCTGCTTACTATGCGCAGAAAAAAAGATTAATGCAAGATGTTGTCAAAAAAAAGTGATAAGACAGAGTGATGAAATACTTGCTATTACCCGTATATACTCAAATATAAGTCGAGACCCCTAATTTTACCCCCCAAAAATGGGAAAACCTATTGACTCGAGTATAAGACTAGGGTGGGAAATGCAGCAGCTACTGGTAAATTTCTAAATAAAATTAGATCCCCCAAAAATTATATTAATATGTATTTACAGTATGTGTGTGTATATAATGAATGCAGTGTGTGTTGTGTGTGAGTGCAGTGTGTGTGTGTGTGTGTGTTGCAGAGCCTTGGTGGGGGTGGGCATTTTTTTAATATTTTTATTTTAATGTTATTAAATTTTTCTTATTTTATTGTTATTTAAATTTGTATTTATATTTTGAGAGGGAGGATCTCATTCCCTGGTGGTCCAGTGGATGGGCTGTGTAGGAGGGGGCTGGCAGAGAGCTGTAACTTACCTTTCCTGCAGCTCCTGTCAGCTCCCTTCTCTCTCCTCCGGTCAGCTCCCTTCTCCTCCACTGCAAGTCTCATGGTGTGAGTGCCGCGTGGAGCGTTGTCACGGAGGAGGAGAGAAGGGAGCTGACAGGAGCTGCAGGAAAGGTAAGTTACAGCTCTCTGCCAGCCCCCAACAGGACCGTTACAAGCCCGGCGGTCCTTGTCTGTATTATGGAAATGTAAGTTGCCATAATACAGACATTGACTCGAGTTGGGGTTTTTCAGCACAAAAAAGTGCTGAAAAACTTGACTTATACTCTGGTATATACGGTATATTACTAATAAATTTCAAAGTCTAATTAAAAGAATGCAAAGAAAATTGCATTATGGATTAAAGGACCACTATAGGCACCCAGACCACTTTAGCTTAATGAAGTGGTCTGGGTGCCAGGTCCACCTAGGGTTAATCCTGCCTGCTGTAAACATAGCAGTTTCAGAGAAGCTGCTATGTTTACATATGGGTTAATCCAGCCTCTAGTTGCTGTCTCACTGACAGCCGCTAGAGGTGCTTCCGTGCTTCTGTAACCGTTCGTACTCCAATTTACTGCTATAACGTCTTATAACTTAGAATTTAGCAGGGCTAACCATACAGATATCTTAGCTAAAATATTGTATAATCGGTATAGAGTTTCTCTATTTAAAATACATAAATAATTGAGAATACAATAAAAATAGGAGTTGGAAGCAATAACTTTTGTCTTATTAATATAGTTTATTGAATAAATGAATAAAGATCCATTAATATATCATAAAGCAGAGTATACAAGATTAAATGAATAAATGCTTGCAATATAATAAGTATAACATACCCTCCTGATTATACAGGTAATCTCTCAGTATGTCACCTCCAGAGTCGGTCAGTATGTCTCTACCTAGCATTGATCATGCATGTATATATAGTATAGCATTTCTAATTACTACTGGTAATGTATGGGTTAATTCATCTTAGGGTTAAAAGCAGTTCATATATAAAAATAAAGGAAAAACACCCTTATCAGTCTAATGTCATAACCTAGACATCTTTAATCTGTATTTGGACTAGAAGTTAGGTTGACATACACCTTAGGGTTAAGAGAAGGTCATATAACAAAATAAGTCTAATGTCATAACCTAGACATCTTTAATCTTTATTTGGACTAGACGTTAGGATGACATAGGCAAAGCCTTGAATTGTTATTGCATTAAATTAAGACAAGATGGAGTAAACATGTTGTGTACTGTAAATAGGTAAAAGGTTATTAGTTAAAGAAACAGTTGCAGTTTAAAGAAATACAATGTAGCAATGTGTATTATACCCACAATTGCCCATCACACCCTCCTGTTTAAACTGAGGGTTTCTTTGAAGAATATTTTTTCTTTCTTTGCTTAACACCTCCCTGCTCATGTAAGGGAGGGGACTGTGGTGAATAGGACACAGTGGAAGGGACAGGAATGAAACAATTACAATCATATATACCTGTGTGATTGCACATTATGCCATTGTGATCAGTACGTAAATAATAAAATTCACCTGGCATATAATGTGTTATGTCATTTTGAGTAAACTCTTTTCTCATGTCGGTTTTCCAAATTCCACCCCAGCATTTATTAAAATTTCGTGTACACACCATAACTGTTGTGATCCCATATGCGCCATGAGAGACAATGTTAATATGACCAATATCTTTGATTAAAGTATATAGCTGGAATATCATTTTAGCTCGATCCATGCATTTAATGGATGGTTGATTGTAGTGAGTCAAAAGAGCTGTTGTCTGACAAAAATTTAAGAAGGTCATCAAATCCCTCGGTAGTATATTCATGGCTGGATCCTGAAAGGAGAAGCATGTCAAAGTCATCAATTGCCTGTTGTAATCCAAGTTTCTGGGGTGCATTTCTGGTGGTGGTGATTGTTTTGGAGCGTCTGGATACCGAGTTAGTATTGGTAGCAGGTATTCCTTTAACATCATTGGTTGCCATAAGGACACTGGCACCTTTGCTCTTGGTGTTTGTCTTTGCATGTTTCCTCTTCTGTGATACATTTTTACACCTCCTATAATGTGTATAGATTGGATATATGTAATGATAATTGTTCTGATATTTCTTTATAGAAACAAAACCTTTGTTAGGTCTAAAGATATATGGGTTATTGGAATCAGCTAAATATTTATGGCAATTCCTACATTGGTATTTAAAATAATATTGTCCTAGTACAATTTCTTTAAAAGTTAAGATTGCTCTTTTATGCAAAATCTCTCTAGATCTTTTTGGTATAGTTGATAATTGAAAACAGGTAGAAATGAATTTATTCATGTTTCTTTGCCCTGTGAGGGAGAAAAGAAATTCTTCTCCAAGTTACAATTAGTAAAAATATAATAATTATAGTTATCATTATTGGTTTCAAATACCCAAAAATACTAAATCCTGTTCCTATTACCCCTTTAACAAAATTTGCTAAAATTCAGCTATGCTTTGAACAGTTTTACCAATTGAAGGTAAAATAGGAGTCAATATCTTACCAAGTTCTTTCAGCCAGTATGGGAAATCTCTCTCGTGGTCTTGAATATTGAGAAGAGAAAGCCTAACTCTTATTAATATATCTTGCACTTGCTCGTGGGTGGAGCATAAGGTGATTTTGAATTGTTGTAAGTGAGCCAAGAAAGCACTCATATATGGAAGTTTTAAAGATATTGGGGGTATGTGTATTTTAACGATATCTGTTAGTTTATAATTTTGTAAAGGAGGTTTTAACAATCTTCCATAACAGTAAATGTCATAATCCGTGGTTACAATTAATGGTTGTAAAGCAGGTAACTTGCAATCTGAATAAGGACTCATAATTAAATAAGAACCATTTCTTAAGGATTCAAAGTACAGATAATCGTTTTGTATTGGTTCTATATTAAGTAAGCAATCAGCTGATGTGGCAGGATTGTTTCCACAAGGAGTCTGTACTTTTACATCTTCACATATTACATTACTTTTTTCTTGGCATCTAGAAACAGACAAATAATATATCTGATCACATGTCTTTGATATATATTGATATGGATGTTGTATTGTTATCTTTGCCAACTTTTCACCTGTTTGTAACAGGTGACCTATATTATCAAGCTTCCAATTCGTGGTGTATATTTCACCTGGAAGAGTTAACTCATAATAAATTTTAGCTTCCCACTGGCTAACCTTGGCATTGTTTAAATGTTTCGTTTCTCTGATATCATAAACAAAGGTCTGAGAAATGTGCAATAACACTTCGATTTGTTTCTTAGTTAATTTTAACCTTTGAAGCACTTTAGTTATGTTAACCAGACTTGTATCAATTAAACCATTTTGTAAATTAGATCGAATATCAAAAATCTTCTGATTCAACATAGATATTTTCACACTTTCTTCTAGTGTAGAAATATCATATATTAATGCTGCAGTAAGCGTTATCATGTGGTCTTTAAGAATCAATATACCTTGACGTAGCAATTCATCATTTAGATCAGAATAATGGGATACAACCTGAATAGCTTCTACAAGTAATTGGCCAGTATATAGGAAGGAGTTTGCATTGGTTAACAAAGTCCTTCTTCTGCGAGACACACGTCTCATGTTACATTCATCTGGATCACTATTTTGTATATTTTTATATGTAATATCTAAAAATGTTTTATTAGTAGGCCATGCTGCGATTGCAAATGGCATCTCTGCAACATTCTGTAAAGTACAATTCTGAAATTCACAAGGTCTATCTTCATTAGCGATTAAAACATACATTTGAGTTTTTATACCATTAATTACAATATCTGTATTATATATCATACTGTCACTGACACATTTCTGATACAGGGAGTATACTAAATAATTTGCATTAATACTTATCGGTTTCCTCTCGATGCACCACATTCCTGGAAGTCCAGAATATAGCAAAAATCCTTGGTCTATGTTTTTAATGAGCCATTTAAAGTTCTGATTGGTATAATTATACTAGAGAGAGCAAGGGGCACATCGGTAGATTATATCTGGATTAGAACCATTACAGATTCCTTGTTTTATCAATGTCTCTGTAGTTATGTTACAGGAGTTCCTTGCTTTGCAGGTATGTACATAATATGTGGAGTTAAGAAATGCTGCGAACCGGGGTTTAGTACAAGTGTCCCATGGGGTCAAGTCTCTAAAAAGCTTTTGTTGACCATTCATATTCCATTCTTTTGGCAATGCTTCTGCTTTTAATAGGCCTGTCTTATTGTTGCTCATCAACTGCTGCAAGGTTTCTTTCACTAGATGTATTTCGTCTGAATGAGTCATTATAAAGTTCATTACTACAAAATATGGTTCCAGTGTGGTTTCTCACTCCACCAGGAAATCTATATTCCTCTTCTTCTGCTCCTTCCCAGTAACCAATTTTTTCTGAATTGTAGGTAAAAATCTGTGTCTTATACTGAGAGGTTCTTAGATAATCAATTAGGTATTCTTTGTATTGTATTCCATCTTGAGTAATACCTGGACGTGGACAGTGATCAGCCTTTATTTCTGATTCCGGCCATCTTCTGTTTGTCTGGAAATTAACATAATAGCAATGTCCAAAAGTAGCATAGCACATCTTTTCAGCATAAGAAGTCTGTTTGCAATAGTCATCCAATGGTAAACTATATGGCAAAGTCTTTTCTTGAATCACCTTCATATGTGCATCCAAAGTTTCTTTGACAAGCATCTGTCCCGTCTCGCTTCTAATTCCAGCATCTTTAGCCATCACTGCTGAGTCTAGTATTAGGATTTGAGATAGTCCAATCACTTGTTTCTTGTGTATAATCGGTTTTGGGTATGGTTTCCAATAGGTTCCTTGTGGAATACCAGAATACGTCACATTGGCGAATACTTCGCTGTGAATTGTGTCTCTTTTCGTAAGATGGTTCCTGGAGGTCATCCTCACGATCATGGAACTTGTATTGTATGCAGTCCAATTCAATACAGGAGCTTCTTGGTTGTTAACATAATCCCAATGCAGTTTCAAAACGACTACTAGGGTTGATGTTATCGTGATAATGCTGCAGATAGTAATAAAGAGACACCACATCCAATTCTTTAGTATCCATTTGCTTCCATCTTTGAATTTCTTTCTTACTGTGTTCCATACTTTATGTAAAGTCTGTTTTTCTGGTAATGATGTTTCATGTTCCAATTCTTCCATAGCAATTGTAAATATATCATTTTCTGTTCGTAGATCCTTCTCCTTTGCATTTTCAATTATCTGATCATGAGTTGGTCTATTGCGAGGCTGTGAGATGGGTTGCTTTTCCATTCTCTTTTGTGTTTCTCTTGCTTCCTTCAACAGTATCCATTGTGTCAGGGTCAATTCTCTAATTTCCTCTAACAGAACCAGCTGTTCTAATCTCTCTGGTGCAGAAATATGTTCAGTGAAAGTTGTGTTACAAGGGACACCATACAACATTTCATATGGAGTTTTACCATTAGTAGTATTAGGTATATTGTTAATGCCCAATTGTACCATAGGCATAAGTGGATACCACTGTGTGGGGTGAGCAACTAGCAACTTGGTTAATAGTCTTTTTACCTCAGCATTTTTCCGTTCCACAACCCCACAACTTTGAGGGTGGTTGGGTGCACTGATTTCCCAAAGTAACCCAAACGAGGTTGCCCAGTTCTGGGTTTCTTTTGCAGTAAATGCAGGACCACCATCCGAGTGGATGGTCCTAGGTTTACCAATGCATACTAAGGAAGTGAGACTAGCAATCGTGGTATTAGAGGTCGCACTTCGCACAGGGTTAAACCTGGTACATGCATCAACACATACTAAAACATATTTATAACCATGGGATGGTGGCAAAAGTCCAATATGATCAATATATAATAATTCAAAAGGTACATTGGGTATTTATTTTTCAATAAATGGTACGACCGAATGATTCGGTCTATTCACAATAAGCATTGCTTACAATTACCAATAACATGAACAACAGTCCTTTTCATATTGGGCCACCAGTATCTCTTTTTCAGAGTAATAAGTACATTATCTGTACCCAAATGAGCTTGTCCCAATCCTGAATGAGCCTCTAATGCAAGTTTTTCCCTCTCCTTTACAGGGGGAACTATGAAGTTATTACCATCAATGGTTACTATACAATCAACTCCTTCTAAATGATAGGAGTATTTGGTAGGATAGCCAGCTGGATTATGTCTGGTCTTATCCAGGCAAGCATTTAACTCTGCATCTACTTTGAGAGAAAGGGTATGTTTCTGTGATCTAGTGACCACATTAACAGAATAGCTTTGGCTGACACTTTGCGCCAAAGTGTCTGCCAGCTGGTTGCCAACTGTATGAGGTGAAGAACCTAACTTCCTGTGTGCAGGTTCATACACAATTTCAATGTCAGGTTTCTTTTGCAAATATGCATCAATTTGTTTCCACAAAGAAATATGTTTCAACGGTTTACGTTGTACTGTAAGAAAACCATTTGAGCACCAGACTGAGAGATCTTGTACAGTGGATCTTGCGAGATAAGCTGAGTCTGTCACTATCAAAACCGGCCCCACTATTGACATACTTTCTTTTAAAGCATGTGTATATGCATATATTTCGGCATACTGTGCTGAATGATCACCTATGGGTATTGACCAAGTCTGATCTACTTGTCCTGGTACACATTTTACAATACCGCAACCTGCAGATTTATTTTTGTTTTCGGCTAAAGAATTTACAGCCGATCCATCTGTATAAAATATAGCTTTATAAAAATCATTAGGGTATGTTGGTAGTGTTTTGTCATGAATAAAGGTTAGTTGTGGATCCTCTAACAGAGCATACCATTTGAGCCAACGGCTTTTTAAAGCCTTTCTTTCTGTAATTGTTTGTTTCTGCAGAGCATTTAGTGAAGCAACTGGTGTAAATAACACAATCTGTTGTCCTTGAGCTATGTTTCTTGATTTTAATAATGTAATCGAAATAGCTGTCAAAACTTTTTTCCAGAGGAGTATATTTTAATTCAGTTTTAGTAAAAACATAAGATAGTAGACATAAAGGAGTCACGTCATTATCATTATATAAACGTGCATATGCTACATGTGGGGAACATGTGATTATAGCTATGAGCTTTGTATCACAGTTTCGTTGGGCAAGATATGATGTGTTATTCACAGCATTAATAAGAGCTTTTAATGCTTTGTCATTTTCTGTTGTCCATTCAAAAGCAATTGTATTGCGTTCATTCTTAATTTCTCTTGAGATGGCTGAGTTTAATGAGACTATCAGTTCTTTATAATTTGGAGTAAAAAACATTGCATAATTTAGAAGGCCAACAATGCTCCTCAGTTGTTTTAAATTCTTTGGAGCAGAAATATTCGATATCTTATCTTTGTAGGACGTAGTCAAACCACGACCTTGATTCGAGATGTCAAATCCTAAATAGTTTACTGTATGTCTTGCTATTTGTGACTTTTTTAATGAAATAATATAGCCAGCTATTTTCAGTCTATGAAGAACTGTTTTCAATACATCCAAATGTTCACTTTCAGTGTCATGTGAAAAATATATATCATCTACATAGACTTCCACATTAGGAATGTCAGTTAACAATGAAATAACATCTGCTGTAAATAATGCCGGAGAATTAATAAAACCTTGTGGTAATCTCGTCCAAACATACTGTTTACCTGCCCAGGTAAAACTAGTTATATAATAAATTTCAGGACTGATGGGATGGCTCCAGAAACCATTGGATAAATCCAATGTTGTTTTATATTTTCCTCTAAACATATGCTGTAATATGGATGGGGAATGTATTCTGAGCTGCTACAGGTGGTGTAACTCTATTCACCTCTCGATAGTCTAATACCATTCTCCATTTATGGTCTGATTTTGGTACAGGATAGATGGCAGAATTCATGGAACTATATTGTTCCTTAATAACACCTTGTTTCAGCAGGTTATTTATTACAATCTGTATATCAGGTATTGCAAGTGGGTTAATTTTATATTGTACCTGTTTCTTAGGTGCAAGTGTACCTGTTGCTATATGATGACAAATGTCTCTCCTGTGTCCTACTTGATTTTCCCACTGTTGAAAAACATCCTTGTTCTGTACTAGAATGTCTTTTAATTCTTTTTTATTTGATAATGAGGTGAAATTTAATTGATGTTCTATATGTGAATCAACATTAATAGGTACAGTAAGCTGTAGTGCAGGTTTTGAAACTATATCTATGAAATGTGAAACATCTTTATATGCAATTAAGAATGAAACATCCAAACTAGGATGTTCAGCCAGTTCAAGATTAACCTTCCTTCCATTAACTTTAATAGTATCATGATATAAAGGATATGTACCATTGCCCTCTAATGTTTCAATAGTAACATTAGAAAATGGATTGGTTTTTAATATGTTTTTCTGTACAAGTGAGATTTCTGCTTGTGTATCTAAAACCCCTTCATATGTCCTCAGATCATATGTAATCTGCAAATCAAGATTATTCATCCTGATTTTCTTCTTGCTCTGGGTTTTGATTCTCGGTTTTCTTTATTTTTTGTATCTTTCTGGTTGTTGCTGGAGGATGTGTTGGAGGATGTGAGGATGTTGATGGGGTAGTAGAACTTTTATCTTGTCCTGTTCTGTCTCTATCCCTGACTTGTCCTGGGGATCCTCCGTATTTGTCTGGGCCTTTAACCCTTGACTCAATCTATATCCTCCGCTATATCCAGGAAATTCTGAATATCTTGGGGCTTCTCCTTTGGAAGTTGACTGATATCTTTCAGTACGATCTACCTCTGTAGTCTGTTCTTTTTCCCTTTGATATGTCCTATATGAGGGACGAGAATAATCCTTGTTAGTTCCATCTATAGATGTAGATGGTCTAGATTCCCTTTTTATGAATGTAGAACTTCTCCTATCTTGCTTTTGCCTGTCTCTTCTAGGGGTAAATGCTGCGTTACTTTTTCTATCTTTGTTTCCTGCTTTTTCTTTGCTTTTATACCCCTCTCCTGTAAGATCCTTACCTAAAAGTGTGTATGTGCTCCTTAGGATTTCAGGCATTCTGTCACTTTTCTCATTCTCGGTCAATCCATGCAACCTTCTTTCTATGTCAAGTATTAATGCTTGACCTTTTACTAGTGGTTTCAAGCAACCCCAAACCATGGAATGATTTCTGCTTGTGAATCTCATCCCTAAATTATATGCTGCTATAATCCCTGACTTTGTATTCACTCCCGCCAGTGTGTCTGACAGTGTAGAAATCGTCACTTTGCCATAAGTCATTTCATATAGAGTGGATATTACAATATCCCAGTTTTCAGCTTCAGCTTGTGTAACTGACAGTCCAGAGGGCAGTAATGCATTTACTAGCCCCTGTCTCTGAACTGCAGTTTGAGTTGGGTAAACCCCATCTAACGCATGTGTTTTTTCATTAAGCCATAATGCTATTTCCTTCGCAGATGTTGGTACTGTGCCAATAGTAGCTTTAATATTAGACATAGGAATACCCTGTATTCCTGTCCCCACTGTGTGAACTATAGGAGCACTAACAATTGGTGCTATTAACGCCTGTCGTAACAAGTCTCTCAAGAAAATAATTTCTGGCATTAACCTCTCTCTTTCTGCTCGTGCAGACTGTGCAGGTGCCGGTAATTCATGGCTGTGTACGGGAACATATAGTAATCCCCTACCTATACCCCACTGTCCTGGGACTAATGGACCATGTCTTGCTGCTGTATTAGGTATATTAGGTCGTTTACCAAATAGTTGTATATATGTCTCTCTTGTCATATTAATTAAGGTCTGTGTACTTAAATCTGGTGGAGTGTTAGGTAGTTCTGTAAATGTTGGCTGATCTAGATCTACATTTTCCGCATCAGTTAATTGAATGCTGATTACAGCATACCTGGCTCCTGCACCCCAAGGGCCTTGTACAATTTCACATAGTACCATTTCTCCATGATGAAGATCTCTGTGCCTGGGCTACAAAAAGTTCATTAAATTCTCGATATCTCAAGAATAATTGTCCCATGACAAAGAATTGTGTCTTCTCTTACGTATAAGAGGTTACCTAGGTATTTTTGCTTAAAATAAGTAAAGCTAGTGCTTCCAGCCCCACGTTAGGGCGTCAATTGTAACCGTTCGTACTCCAATTTACCGCTATAACGTCTTATAACTTAGAATTTAGCAGGGCTAACCATACAGATATCTTAGCTAAAATATTGTATAATCGGTATAGAGTTTCTCTATTTAAAATACATAAATAATTGAGAATACAATAAAAATAGGAGTTGGACGCAATAACTTTTGTCTTATTAATATAGTTTATTGAATAAATGAATAAAGATCCATTAATATATCATAAAGCAGAGTATACAAGATTAAATGAATAAATGCTTGCAATAATAATAAGTATAACATACCCTCCTGATTTTATTAAAGACCCGGAGGCTCCTATTATGCTGCTCTCTTTCTTTAATACCCTCAGCAGCAAAGAATACATTATGAAGAAAATAAACATTTGAACTAAGTATAACATCATAGTGACAATGTCCGCCTAGTAACATAGCCATCCAATCAGTGTCGTCCTCCTCCTATAGTAGGCGGAGCATTGATGACCAATTCCTCTTTCTTTGCTGCTACCCTCAGATAAGTAGACCTCTCACAGTTCTCTCACTGTGAGATCCTTTAATGTTACTCTATTCAACATGCTAATTGTATTTAATTATATTTAATTGTTTTAATTGTATTTAATTGTATTTAATTGTTTTCTTTATAATAACTCACATTAATGGGTACCTTTTACTGGTACTGGAGGCATTGTACCTTTAAATAATCATTTACCACTGTTGAATATTTCACTTGTTTCTGTTACAAATCCAACCACTCTCATGGCTTAACCCCATTTTTTCTAACTGCCCTGATATTCAGGGGCTTGACAGGTCTAAGGTCCTGTTACTTTAAATTCGCCGGCATTTAGTCTGTCCGCGCATGCGCGCCCTGTCAGACCGCCCCAACGGCCATTTTCACTCCGGCGGTGGTCGCGGTCGGATCTATTTCTGACCGCGCAGCCAGCCACACTCCTACTCTCCCTCCTCGTGCGGCAGTGTAACTCCGTTCCTTCCACGCCGACAACGGCTTTTCATTTCCTTTACTTTTACTTTCGGTTTCGCTCGTCGCGGCGGCCATCTTTTTGGTTCCCGCCGACACGGCGGCCATTTTCTTCCGCATTTTTCCCGCCCTTTGTACTCTGGAACGCCCACTCCGTCCCTTGATCGGAGTTGGTGTCCAGTATTAGTGGCGGACGGTCCCCCTTTCTCCTGCTCCCCTCCATTATTTCATAACTAGCTGTAAGTGTCTTTGCTGTTTTAAATATACTGCTTAGTGTACTTTAGTTATTTCAGCTGGGTTACTTAACCCTGCTTACAACTTTTAGTATTAAATTAACCACACATTACTTGCACTGTTGATTACTGTCAAAAAAAAAATAAAATAAAAAAATAATAATAATAATAAAAAAAAATAAAAAAAATCTGCTATTTGATTATAAACTCCTGCCTGTCAGTTACATTATACTATGCAATCTGCTAATGACTTGCCTGGTCCCTCAGGGACAACAACTGACCCCCACACTACATTGGGTGTTCCCCCTATAGTTTCTGGGGATGACCTGGATTTCCCAGCATCAGAGGATATTCAGGCTATCATGGATACTACTGTGTCCAAGTCTGTCTCTAAAGCCCTGGCATCTGCCATGGGCATTATGTCCTCATCTATTTCTAAATCTTTTACCCAGGCACTAAGACAGGCCCAACGCATGGTCCCTCCGACCGCTATGCCAGTCGCGATACCAGCCATTTCCAACCCAGCACGCCCCGGCCGCAAAGCCTCGGCAAAAACCAAGCACTCCTCCAAATTGACGATGGACAGTAAAACACCTGTCACAGATGGCGCGAATGCTAACCCACCGCGCAAAAGAGCCTCTAGCCGGGCAAAAGCGGCTAGGCATTGGAAGTGGGCTAAAGCCCAACCTGATTCTACTGAGTCAGAGCTCAGTTCAGATGAGGAGAGTGCCCCAGCCCTAGACTCAGATCAGTCTCACGATTTGTCCGACCTAGATTCGGAATATGACATGGATGAGGTGTGTAATCCCTCTACTAAGATGACTACCGCAAGCTCAGAATTGATTAAACAGGGAACAGTTCTTGACCCGCAGGGCGAACCATTGTTTGAGCCGGATGACTTGCGCCACCCCCGCTCTGCGGAATGGTCACCAGCTGAGCATGTGGCGCAATATGTCGCCTCATGGGTCCGTAAGCCTCTGGACAAGGCAACACGTAGTAAACTGAGGGCTGAATGCCCACGCCCCACTGTACCAGACGATGTCTGTAAGACACCCCAAGTCGATCCCAAGATCATTCAATTTTTAAGCAAGACGGGTTGGAAACCTAGAAAAGGTCTGGACTTTTCACTTTATAATTGTCAAGATAAAGTCTTGGATATCCTAGGTCCAGCGACCAAAATATTTGAAGCCGTGGAGGAATCCTTGGCACATGATGACGCTTTAGATCGCCTCACTATTAGAGGTTGGATTCAAAGGGTGATATGCCTCATAGGCAATGCCAATTCCGCTCTGGCTACAGAGCGTCGTAAAGCTATTCTAATTAAAATAGAACCCAAGCTCGTAAATATGGCAATTACCGAGCCAGGAGCCTTTTTGGAGAATCTTTTGTAAAAGATCTGGGATCTTATGTACAAACATTTACGGCCTTAGACAAGGCACAATCAAATCTAAAAAGGGTGTTCCACCCAAAGGTTTTTGGTGGGGCCGGCAGAGCAAGGGGCCGTCTGTCCGGCAGAGTTTACAGAGGCTCACGCCCGAGCCGAGGCTCCTATGTGGGGAGAACCCCCTTTATTGATCAAAGGTCCGCCCCGACTTTTTTTCCCCAACGAGGCAGACCATGGGTGTCGAGAGGTACACGAGGCGCTCCTTCCGGAAGACGTCCTTACGGTAAGCTACCTTTCTCAATTTTCTACACATGTAGCGATTGGGGGCAGACTCACACATTTTTCCCACGTTTGGGCTCTCATTACCTCAGATGCCTGGATACTCAGGGCTGTCCACGGGTACCTGATAGACTTTATATCCCTTCCCACCCAGCGCTCACCTCCCAGGGAGATTGTTTTTTCCCCTCTAGACACGACCCTCGTCTCCGAGGAGGTCCGGGACTTGGCTCTCAAGGGTGCTATTCAAGAAATCCCGATGCATACCCCGGGTTTTGTGAGCAACCTATTTATTGTCCCAAAAAAGGGGGGCGGATCCCGCCCAGTTATCAATCTCAAACACCTCAATACTTACGTAACCTACCATCACTTCAAGATGGAGGGCATTCACTGCCTACGAGATTTGCTCCAACCAGGCGACTGGATGGTCAAACTCGATCTCAAAGATGCGTACCTCACGGTACCCATTGCACGGGGGCACCAGGATTTCCTGCAATTCACGTGGCAAAGAAGGAAATGGCGGTTCCGCTGCCTTCCCTTCGGTCTGTCTTCCGCACCTTGGTGTTTCACCAAGCTAATGAAGCCCGTGGTTGCTCTTCTACACAGTCGGGGGATACGCCTAATCATTTATTTAGACGACATCCTGCTGCTATCCCAGTCAGTCGCACTGCTACAAATTCACCTCGGTTGGACCACAACCTTGCTGCAGAATTTGGGATTCATCATAAATTGGGAAAAGTCCATCCTAGCCCCCACTCAACAAATAGAATTCCTAGGTCTCTTGGTGGACTCTGTAATGCAAACATTGTACTTGCCACAATCCAAAATGAAAAATATAAAAAAGGAGATAAGACGAGTTCTTACCTGTCCTCATATATCTCTCAAACATCTGGCCCGCGTGATCGGGCACTTAGCAGCCTCCATACAGGCCATTTTCTGGGGGCCCCTTCATTACAGGGCCCTCCAACGCCTACAGGCATCATACCTGAAAGACGGCGCCTCATACGAGGATACTCTGACTCTAAACGCAGAAGCGAGAGCAGAACTCCGCTGGTGGCTCATCCACATGGAGGCCTGGAATGGCAAAGCCATTTTCGGCTCGGCCCCAGACGTGATCATAGAGTCGGACGCGAGCTCTTATGGCTGGGGTGCGCGCTGCGGAGATATTTCCACAGGCGGACGCTGGTCGGCGGCGGAGTCCACACTGCATATAAATTGCCTGGAACTCCTTGCAGGGTCCTTTGCAATTCACAGCCTCTCCCCGACACTGTCCGAATGCTCAATCCTACTAAAGATGGACAACGTATCGGCTGTCCGTTATATCAACCACCTCGGTGGCACGAGATCCAAAATCCTAGCGAATTTGGCGAGGGACTTTTGGCAGTTTTGTCTGCAACACAACATGGCGGTCAGGGCAGAATACTTACCGGGATTGTCCAACACTACAGCAGATTGGTACTCCCGCAACCTGCGGGATTGCAGCGATTGGCATCTCGATCCCCAAATCTTCCAGCACATTTGGGATCTGTGGGGTCCCCTGGCAATAGACTTATTTGCCTCTCGCTTGAACACCCAACTTCCGACCTTCTTCAGTTGGAGGCCAGATCCCAAGGCTTCGGCTACGAATGCTTTCTCCCAAGACTGGTCGACCGCCAGGAACTATGCTTTCCCTCCTTTCGCCCTCATTCCTCGGTGTCTTCTCCACCTACGGCGCCAATTGGGCTGCTTGGTGATAATAACCCCCTTATGGCCGTCACAGCCCTGGTTCCCTCCTCTTCTGGAGATGGCCATAGATCGCCCGCGGCTCCTCCCGGATACCCAATCTCTACTACGAGACCCCGATGCGAACCCCCACCCCATGATCCGTCAGGGACTCCTCCGCCTCATGGCGTGGCTGATTTCCGGGGACCCTGGTCGATCGAGGGAGTTTCGCAATCGACTCTCCGACTTCTCGAGGGCGCATGGGCACCCGGCACGAGACAGTCTTACAAGTCTGCTTGGCGCACATGGGATGGTTGGTGCATGGCACGGGGTTTGGATCCCCTATCAACTTCTGTGGCAACAGTCCTGCAATTCTTAACGTCCCTTTATGACGACGGGAAGGCTTACAGGACAGTGAACCTCTACCGTTCGGCCATATCGGCCGGCCATACCGGCATTGATGGGGCCCCGATAGGACGACACCCAATGGTATGTCGTCTTCTCCGAGGCATTCGATTTGCACGGCCGCCCCAACCTCGCTATTCCTCCCTATGGGACGTCTCCCTAATGTTGAACTTCTTGACACGGTGGCCAGACAACGAGTCTCTATCGTTGAAACAACTATCAGCTAAACTAGTTATGCTGTTATGCCTAATCTCTCGCAAGAGAGTGTCAGACGTTAGAGCACTCGATGTCAATGCCCGATCCTTCTCTCCAGAAGGAGTAGTCTTTGACATCTCACGGAGGACGAAATCGTCATCTCGGACGGTCCTGTACCCAGCGTTTCCCACACAGCCACTCCTTTGTCCGGTAGCGTGCCTTCGGGCATACGAAGCCCGTACCGCACCCCTTCGGACCGGATCAGACCCCCAACTCTTCATCTCCTTCCGTAAACCGCATGCTCCGGTTTCCTCTCCAACCTTGGCCCGCTGGGTGAAATGGCTCATGTCTTTGGCGGGTATTGACACCTCCATTTTTTCTCCCCATTCAGTTCGAGGTGCCATGGCCTCTAAAGCCTCCTTTGTTGGTTGTCGTCTAGAGGATATATTGAAGGCGGCTGATTGGTCCACGGAATCTACCTTCCGTAATTTTTATTTCAAACCAATCCAGCATTTTGCAGAAGCCGTGATCTCACTGCTTTAAAATAGCATAATAGGAGCCTCCGGGTCTTTAATAAAATTCGAGGATTTTACAATTATCATGACGGAAAGTCATGATTTTATTAAAGATACGGAGGCGAGTATTATCCCACCCACCCGCCCTTGGACGGCTTGGATGTGGGGCAAGGTAAGTTACAGACCTCTCCATGGTAAGTTCACTCTTGGTGATATTGGGCCATCACAGGCTTTAGGACTTTATCTACTTTGAGACTCATTATCACGATTGTCCACAGATCAGTAGTCACTTTTACTACGTTTATGAATTATTGCCATCGTTTAATCACTTGTGTAGACCTCTATATGTGAAAAATCCATCAGTCCCAGACATTACCATATTTTCTTGTCTCTTCTAGCATGACTGGGTTGAAGGAGCTCGTGAAGTCACATACCTTGTTATGGCTCGTTGGTTCATCCGGTTTCCTGTTCCGAGTTTTGAGTTTATTCTTCGGGTTACGCAAGAAAGAAAGAGGAATTGGTCATCAATGCTCCGCCTACTATAGGAGGAGGACGACACTGATTGGATGGCTATGTTACTAGGCGGACATTGTCACTATGATGTTATACTTAGTTCAAATGTTTATTTTCTTCATAATGTATTCTTTGCTGCTGAGGGTATTAAAGAAAGAGAGCAGCATAATACTCGCCTCCGTGTCTTTAATAAAATCATGACTTTCCGTCATGATAATTGTAAAATCCTCGAATTATACAGGTAATCTCTCAGTATGTCACCTCCAGAGTCGGTCAGTATGTCTCTACCTAGCATTGATCATGCATGTATATATAGTATAGTATTTCTAATTACTACTGGTAATGGATGGCTTAATTCATCTTAGGGTTAAAAGCAGTTCATATATAAAAATAAAAGAAAAACACCCTTATCAGTCTAATGTCATAACCTAGACATCTTTAATCTGTATTTGGACTAGAAGTTAGGTTGACATACACCTTAGGGTTAAGAGAAGGTCATATATAAAAAATAAGTCTAATGTCATAAGCTAGACATCTTTAATCTTTATTTGGACTAGACGTTAGGATGACATAGGCAAAGCCTTGAATTGTTATTGCATTAAATTAAGACAAGATGGAGTTAACATGTTGTGTACTGTAAATAGGTAAAAGGTTATTAGTTAAAGAAACAGTTGCAGTTTAAAGAAATACAATGTAGCAATGTGTATTATACCCACAATTGCCCAGCACACTTCTCTCTGTGATTTTTCACAGTGAGAAGATGCCAGCGTCCATAGGAAAGCATTGAGTAATGCTTTCCTATGGACTGGCTGAATGCGCACGGCTCTTGCCGCGCATGAGCCTTCAGCCAATGACGTCGGAAGAGGGAGGAGAGTCCCCAGCGCCGAGGGAGCCTGGTGCTGGAGAAAGGTAAGCGTTTAACCCCTTCCTCCCCTAAAGTCCAGATGGAGGGGGGCCATGAGGGTGGGGGGGACCTATTAACACTATAGTGCCAGGAAAACAAGTTTGTTTTCCTGGCACTATAGTGGTCCTTTAATGAAAACATTCATGCCACAGAAGCAACAGAGAGAGACAGCATTTTTAATTATTGCATTACTGCCTTCTGGATTGTAATATCCACTATATATATATATATATATATATATAAAAAAAATTCTAGAACAGTGATAATTTCGATATTGTCAGTTACACTAGCTGTTGATTGAAAATCAGGAATTATAACAGCATAACTATTTTTGGAGTCTGGAATTTCCAGCCAAGGTTGCAGAGATAGAGACATGTAAACATTCCAAGGAATTGAGAAGTCGTTTTTTTTTTTTGTTTTTTATATTCCAAATTATGAACAACTTTATTACATACAGCCATAAAGAGAAAGACATGGCTTTAAAAAAATAAAAAAGCATTGCAGTACAATGCAGCATATATTTTATATATCATATGCTAACTAGCTCATATTTATTCCTATACAGAGTTGAAATTATACTACCCTCCTAGAAAATCTGTTAATATAAAAAAACAAACAAAAAAAAAACAAACCAATATAACAGAAGGGCAACAGGTTGTTATACATCCTTTGCTTGTCTAAATGCTCTGCAAAAATAAATATTTATAAAGTTATTAAAAATAATATATGTAAGATAAATCAGGGCAAAAAAAAATTGTAATTATACAGGATCTCTAACTTTTAAACTTAAATTGTTGAAATGCTTATTTAAATGAAATATTAAATACATTTACAGCTTTAAATGTGACCAAAAGATACTAAATTATGTGTTAAGCCACGTTGGCCCAATTCACTAGCATAGCATAAGTATTCTACTATTTAACCCCTTAAGGACACATGACAAGTGTGACATGTCATGATTCCATTTTATTCCAGAAGGCTGGTCCTTAAGGGGTTAAAGTGCACAATTCCTGCTCATAATGACTTTGCTTACTCAAGCGTTAATCGTTATCCTATTGCAATGGCAGGATTAAAGTCCATCAATAAAAGGGAAATCTTACTTATATCAGTGGTACTATCCCACTGTACCTGTAGTGCTAGCAGTAAGGAAATTAGAACAATGATATTGTACTACTGACTATAATCAGATCAGACACATGTAATCTCAGTGAATTTCATAAACTAGGTTTTCATAAAATATATAAAATAAGATTAAATATCAATGTTTTTATACATAAATATATCAATGTTGTATATAAATATAAACAGATAGATATAGACTAGGTAATAAGAGCATTTACATGCTGTCTTAGAGCCAGGAACTGATTTATAAAAAAAAACAAAAGAGGTTTAGAAATCTAGAAAAGCCCACAGTGATAGGTAAACCACAAATACATGATGGATAAAATAATTATATGCTGCCGCAATTATGTATTAAAAAAAAAAAACAGAATAGGGAACAGTTTAGAAATAAAAATACAGTTTCAAAACTCATATATGGGGATTCAGTTCCACCACATATTCTACAGTACCCCAATATTTGTGCATCCTACACTAATTCCAGTGGGAGGTAGTGCTAATGCTGAAAGACCTTGCTGTCCTGATATATATCGGACAGGTGAGAATGCATCAAGAGTTTATGGGGTGGTTGATCTTATGCATATTCTTTTGCTTTTTTGACCACACCCTTTCCTGGCTTTTTATTTTGGTTACAGTGTGATAACGAACTAGACATATTATATACTCTGTCCCTTTAATTATAA
>OW240923.1:61715465-61845530 GCA_933207985.1 Pelobates cultripes
GCCCAGTCTTGTTGCTAGGTGCATACTCCAGCACAATAACATAGTTAAAGTGAAGAGCACACCCACAGGACTTCAAAATAAAAATTTCTATGCAGATGACACGCAAATCTACCTGTCCTCTCCTGATCTCTCCCCGTCCCTCATGACTAGTGTCTCTGACTGCCTCTCTGCTGTTTCTAACTGGATGGCTCCCCACTTCCTTAAACTAAATTTGACCAAAACTGAAATTCTGGTCTTTCCTCCCTCAAGTGTTGTTATTCCTGTGTCTGTCTCCCTCCAAGTCAACGGTGCTACCATCAGCTCCACCACGTAGATAAACACAAAAAGAATTCAGCGCTAGTAATCACAAAATTAGTCAAGGTAGGCAGCAACCCAAATGAAGGAAAACCCCTCGGGTCCTTCGGTGGATAGATACAAAAAAATATGGAAGGGCTGCGCCAAATAAGGGTAGATAGTCCAGTAAAGTATTGCTAGGGTGCCAATAGATGGTCTAGGATACTTGATAGAGTTCCTCTGTGGATGCGTCTGGTGTAGACCGTTCCGTATATGTAAATACAAGAGAGGTAGAGGCGACTAATGGTATAGTATGAAAGTTCAGGGTGTGATAGGTAACAAAAAGTAAAGAACTCACATTCAGGAGAGCTATGGCCAGCTCTGGTGTGGATTGCGTACAGCGGTATAATCCCCGCTTATAGGATATGTAGCGGCGATATGTCCGTCAGCACCGTCTGGTGATCCAAGGCTCCAATATAGAAGAATAAAAAGCAGCAATAGTGCTCTCAATTGTGATAGGTTAAGAGAGTAGTAGAGAAAATAAAATAATACTCACAAAGATAGAGCAGAGGTACTGCTCTATGGATAGGCGCCGGTGGTATGATCCCCACCTAGGATTTCTTCCACCACGTAGGCTCGCTGCCTAGGTGTTCTCTTTGACCAGGGGCGGGCTGGGCCAGGGGGCAGGGAGGCAATTGCCCCCCAGGCCGCCCTAAATTCTGTCAGGATCGGCCGCTGCAGGGCCGGCCCTTTAAATGCTGCAGCCGCCTGAGCACTCTGTTTAGAGCCTCAGGCAGCTGCAGCACATATTCTCCCCTCCCTTGTAGCGTGGCCGAGCTGCTCGCTGGTCCGCGGTGCCCGGCCGGACTGATAGGAAGGTGTACACTCAGTGTGCACTTCCTGTCAGTCCGGCCGGTTACAGGAAACAAAAACTCCGCGCGGAACAGAAATTCCTGTTTCCTGTCACCGGCCGAACTGACAGGAAGTGCACACTCCTTCCTATCAGTCCGGCCGGCACCACGCACAGCAGAGCAGCTCGGCCACGCTACAGGGGAGGGGACGGAAGGTGAGTGGGGGGGATTAAGAAGAAGGGGGGGGAATTAAGAAGAAGGGGGAGAGGGGGGGATTAAGAAGAAAGGGGGTGGGGGAATTAAGAAAGAAGAAGGAGGAGGGGGAATTAAGAAGAAGGGGGGATTAAGAAGAAGGGGAGGGGAATTAAGAAGGGGAAGGGGGAATTAAGAAGAAGGGGGAGGGAGGGGAATTAAGAAGAAGGGGGGATTAAGAAGGAGGGGGGGAATTAAGAAGAAGGGGAGGGGTGGGGGGATTAAGAAGAAGGGGGGAGGGATTAAGAAGAAGGGGGGAGGGATTAGAAGAAGGGGGAGAGGTGCAGGGATTAAGAAGAACAGGGGGGTGGGGAGATTAAGAAGAACAGGGGGATTGGGGGAATTAAGAAGAATGGGGGGATTAAGAAGAACGGGGGTTAAGAAGAACAGGGGGAGTAAGAAGAACACAGAGAGGAGGGGGAAGAGTAAGAAGGACACAGGGAGGAGGGGAGAGAAGGGGAGATGAGGAGAACACAGGGAGGGTGGGGGAGTGAGAAGAACACAGGGAGGGTGGAGGGAGTGAGTAGAACACATGGGGGGAGGTGAGGAGAACACATGGGGGGGAGTGAGAAGAACACAGGGAGGGAGGGGGCTGAAAAGAATACCGGAGGTTTGGGGGGGTGGGGGGATGAGAAGAGCACAGGGAGGGTGGGTGGGTGTGAGAAGTGACTGCTAGGGAAGGGGGGGGAGAGACCACTAAGGGGCAGGGGAGAGCTCTATAGGACAGGGGGCAGGACAGGGAGCTCTTTCACACTACGCGCACACACACAATGCATCCCTATACATACACAAACACACAATGCATCCCTACACATACAGAAACACAACATGCTTCCCTTACACACAGAGAAACACACAATGCATCCATTACACACAAAGACAATGCATCCTTTGCACACATACACAGAAACACACAATGCAAACCCTTACACACACATGCAAACACACACACTGCTTCTCTTACATATACACAGAAACACAATGCATTTCATACACACACTCAATGCACACACTACAGACACACACCTTGCATCCCTTATGCATACAAACACAGATTCACACAATACATCGCTTATACACAAACACACACTGCCTCCACTACAAATACACTGCATCACCTACACAAACTGGTATCCCTATACACTACATACCATAAGCACACACATTAGATCCTCTACAATAACACATAACACATCCCCTACACACTCCACTCCCTGTGAGCGAACTCATGGGTGGAACATGTAGGTGGACTTTTAGGTGGGCCTTATGGGCATACTCACCGTCAGGCCCTGGGACCCAGACCTTGAGCTGTTTAAGGGGCCCCCAAAAAATGGAGCTGCTTCCCATTCTACTAGAACTTTGAATTTTGTGACCACAATTACAAACAGCCTTCAGAGATCCTCTTCTACACCAGACCAGTCGAGCCAAACCGCAGCCCATTATCATCCTCATCTGGTTGTAAGTAGGCAATCTAGTATATTATTAGTGACACTAATCTATAATTTACCTCACATTAAAGGGACACTATAGCTTAATGAAGTGGTTCTGGTGTCTATAGCCTGTCCCTGCAAGTTTTTTAATGTAAACACACACTGTGTGCAGCTTTGGCATTAGTTCATATGGCAGATTATATAGGTGGGGCATTGTGATGTCACATGGGGGGGCAGCTAATTTTTCCTTTGCCTAGGGCAGCAAAAATCCTTGCACCGGCTCTGATCCTGGGCAGGTGCACCAGTCTACTGGTGACCCACAGGAGGGGATTGCACTGCACTCTCCTCCTGCTCAGACCTGTCTTTACCGCAGTGCAAGTGCCCTCTGCCCCTAATTTACAGTGGCTCACAGTTACAGCAAGCAGTGCCTGGAGCCCTTTGCAGCGATGGGAACTAAGAGGTTCTGCGGCAGGTGGCCGTCCTGCAAGCATTACATTAAACAGCTGTTCCCCATGCAGCCACAGGTGGCGCTGTGCTGAGAGAATGTGATTACTCTTCACTTCCTCCCAGCCTACAGCGCAGCGCATAGGAGAGGGAGAGGAGGAGGCATGATTTAATCTTACAACAAATCCATTAAGCAAATCTTTGGGGGGATCAGCTCTGTTTGCACAGTTTATTGGTATTTACTCTGATGTCTGTATTAATATTGAGGGATTTCTAAGTAGTAACATCAGTATGTGTCAGCAGGGCCAGCCGTTGGGGTGTGCAAGCTGTGCGGTCATGCAGGGTGCCATGACAACAGAGGTGCCCGGCGGCCAACACAGCTCACAAGTTGGGGACCCCAGCATATTCAATTTAAATGATTCGCTGGTGGTCCACTGATGCGCACCAGCAGTAGGTGCAGTCAGATTATATCCTCTCCCTTATGGTTCTGGCGCTCAGTTAGTGAGTCAGAGCACAGGCTCAGAGATTCTCAGCCTGCGCTCTGACAACATTGAAAGTCAGAGCCGTGAAGGAGCGGGTATGGCAAAGAGCTACTGATTAGCATAACATCAATATCCGTTATAAAACCAGGTGGGCATGGATGGTGAACTGATTTGGTGGTGCAATGGGCCACTTGACTGGTTTTACCCCCAGGCCTAAGGCTGCCAGCCCTCCCCTGTCTTTGACTCCGACCTCTCCTTCAAGCCTCATGTTCAATCTATCGCCAAATCCTGTCATTTCCATCTCAAAAACATTGCGCGCATCCGCCTCTACTTAACGCCAGATGTGACTAAGGTGTTGGTCCATTCCACGGTCCTTTCTCGCCTTGACTACTGTAATCCGCTTCTCAGTGGTTTTACATGCTCCCAACTAGCGCCGTTACAGTCCATAATGAATGCAGCGGCGAGGCTCATCTTCCTGTCCGCCCGCACCTCCCATGCCTCACCCTTCTGTCAGTCCCTACACTGGCTTCCTATAAAATATAGAGCTCAATTTAAAATTCTGGTTCTTGCTTTCAAATCTCTACATAATGCTGCTCCCACCTATCTATCCTCCCTTATACACAAGTATGTCCTGTCTAGGCCCTTATGATCTGCTGAAGTCTTACGTCTATCTTCTGTCCGTACTACCACCTCTGATGCTTGCCTTCAAGTTTTCTCGAGGGCTGCACCGTTCCTGTGGAACTTAGATGCTCACCCAGTCTCCACTCCTTCAAAAAATCGTTAAAAACCCACTTCATCATAAAAGCGTATCAATTAAACTGTTAATAGCTCCTGACTGATTCCTCTTCTGCAACTGTCATTAGTCTAATACTATCCTTACCTTTTTGTGTCATTTTACCCCACTCCCTCTAGCATGTAAGCTCATTGAGCAGGGCCCTCAACCCCTCTGTTCCTGTGTGTCCAACTTGTCTGGTTACAACTACATGTCTATTCGTCCACCCATTGTAAAGTGCTGCGGAATTTGACGGCGCTCTATAAATATCATAATAATAATAATAATAAACATTTTTTACAGTTGTGCCCTACATACATTCACCATTTCAGTCCCATTAACAAGCTTTCCTTAATATGTCAAGGGAGTCGGACTGAAAAATTGATTACATGCAAAGGCACGTCTGCTTAAAATAAATCTGCACTTTTGTTTATTTTGAAGCCTATGAGTGCGCTTTTTACGTTGAAGTACTTTTTAATTTTAAGTTATCTGTTCGACCTCTGTATCTGCACACTATGCTGGCGCGACGCATTATGGGGCTGGTAAATATTTTTTTTCCAGGGCTGCTTTTAATTCCCAGTCCGGCCCTGGCTCTATTCCACCCAGTAACTAAACGACCCATAGTTCTGGGAGTACAACTGATTTTATTGAGCTGAATGCAACCTTTTATGCACAGACCCCTAGCATGGGGTCTTCATTGTATGCATACAGTGCCCGACCAGGTGCCTCTGTGTCTGAGAGATAATTGAGTTGCTGACTACCAAACTAATTATCTCCCGGATACAAAGTGACTAATATAAAACACCCCCGAAATTCAGTAAAAACACACAGGACACTGGTCCAAGCACTTAAGGTGGCAAAATAGCGCCCGGATCAATTAAGAATTGTGCAATCGCCCTCCACATATATGTATATCTGCATTTAAACACACTGACATTGTTCACAAATAAATACCTGTATTCACACGTAGTTGGGCTTCTGACAAGAAGAAAAATCATTTAGTACTTGCTCACTCACAGGCTGAGTGAGTTGAATGGATTGAACATTTCACTATATAACTCTTACATGGCCTTTGGTGTGTGGCTATGAGCTGGAATTAGTGTTTAACTGTTACTACATCTGGTTCCTTGTATTTATTGAAGTACATTAGTCCATGTTTCTTTTAATATGGTTGCTAATATCTGTTTTATAGGCTAAATGTCAGTCCGGAAGCATACCTAGGTAATACGGCAACTTGGGTGGAATTGTGTGTTGGCAACCCAACCCCTTTTAAATATTTTTGGTATTGCTCCACTGCACTTTGTCTCTCTTAGCACCCATTTGTATGTCCCTTAACCTCCCTTTTGTGTCTGTTAAGACCCTTCATGTGTCTCCACCTTTTAATATTGTTCCCAGTCTGTCCCTGTCTTTGCTCTTGCATGAGACTGTCTTTGTAGATGGATATTTTAGGAATGGTAACCACTGTTGCATGCTGTAATGATTATGCTGTCAGGAGCCCCCGGGAGCCATCTGCTGGTAATTAGTCACACAGTTTTCACGTGGTTTCCCTTTTGTTGTGTTGGTGCTTGAACTGCTTCTGGTCCAAGTTGAAATGATAAAGCAAAAGATCACCCATCCGCATTGTCATACTAGTTTATACCAGGTTTAAACCATATTAATTGGCTGAGAGAGTCAAATGGTGGCTCTCAGCCAATGAATTCTATTCAAATCTGGAATGAGTTAGTACAATAATGCTAAAGTATGAAATTCCAGTTTATCAGGCCAACTAAGAACACAAGGATTTCGGGTTGGACACAGCAAGATAAGTGTCAAACTGGTTAAACTGGTTTGAAAGATTACCTGCTGATGGTGCCCAGTTACTCAAACAAAATTAAACCTTGAACCTAAATGAAATTATGTGTGACGGTAGTCACCATCACTGGGAGATGAAGACAGACACTTTATGTAGGTTCCCAGATTACTCCTATGTTTTAGTCAACCTGTGCCCATAATAGTTACATGGTGTGTAATGTATTTGTTTGTTAGTTATTCTCCCACTCCCTTTTCCTTGTTGTTGTCCCAGAAGG
This sequence comes from Pelobates cultripes, assembly GCA_933207985.1. Taxonomy (NCBI): domain Eukaryota; kingdom Metazoa; phylum Chordata; class Amphibia; order Anura; family Pelobatidae; genus Pelobates; species Pelobates cultripes. The sequence continues at coordinate 61,722,036 of OW240923.1, forward strand.
GAGTTTTCCCATTGTTCCAGAGACCCCTTTTGTCTGCTCTATAGTATTATATATGTTTTAGGAGATTTATTTTATTATGGGACGTGATTGTGTTAGCATATCTGTGTATATAAAAGGAAAAACAGAAGGGAAGATAATTAGTTTATTATACAATAGCTATTGTGCAAGGGATCTTGGTGTCAGGCAGGTGATTAAATTATGGGTTCTTGACCTTATTGTGTCTTAGACACCAAAACTCCAAGGAGTGACTTGTATTTTTTGTTTGATGACCCCCTGTTGTTATTATTCCTATATATACATGTGTTGTGTTCATTAAAATCAGCTCTTACTCACTAAGTCTCGACTACTGTTTGGGTGAGACAGCAGTAACCTGTGCAGGGGGGTATAATCACTTTGGAGCATTTCAAAACTTGGAAGGGACAACCTAGGTGGTAGTAACCAATCTTTTGGAGGGTATATCGCCACAGTATAATCTTTTTAATTTTCTTTTATTTCCATTTTTCCAATGATTCATGGTTTTCTTTCTTAATTTGCAGGTAGTCTGTGGGTTTTCCCACTCTACTATTCACAAACGTTGCGGTGTAACCTGACTCTTTACTTATTTGTCTTTTGGAGTATGATTTTGGAGTACATATTACTCGGTTTTCTGGCAATGGCGATAGTTGTCACTCTGTATCTTGCCTTTACAAGAGGTGAGTCATACTTCATATATCCAGTAATTCAACTATCATTCTTCATATATCAAATAATTGCGTCAAAAGGTATTGTCACATAATTACAAAACAATTGCAACTGTTTATATATTCTCTCAGTAACTTTGCATGTGATGAGTTATTCATTCTCATTGATGTAGTATCATGTTTTAGTCCTTTACCACAGTAAACTTGACTTAAAAGAACACTATCAGGAGTTTAGCTTTGTGTGTATTTCAAAGGCTATTAGTAAGAATATATGGAACAAATGAATGAATGGGGTGGAGACCCACTCACTAGCGGTGGGACCCACTCTCATTCACAAATACCTCCTAATGTAAAAGTTACATAAACATGGAAAGAACCTTTATTATGGAAAAAGGGGAAAAGAAAAAATAATAAATTATACTAAATATCCATATCCTAACGCACCATAAATGTGAAAAAACTGTGATAAAGTGAAAATATGTACCTTTTTATAAAACCTGGGTAATTTGTTCCAGAGCACCACATGAAATTGAATAGGTTCCCAAATGGCTAATAATGCATATACATGAAAAGGATAAAAAAATCAAGCCATACAGGTCCCCTACAGCAGTGGTATAAAATCTAGAGGTATCTAGAAATAATATAGTCCATACAGGACTTCCAGTGTATGTACACTGTCTGTGGCTCGTATGAAGATCGTCCTAATGGGGCAGAGGGTGCCTAGCAGTGGTTCTGGTACCGACACCCAACCGGGCTAAAATACAGTCACTAGTACAAACCCTTAAAGGTCAGTAGGATTCTTATAGTAACCTCTCAAGGGTTGTTAGTACTGAGAAACCTCTCTTTTTTGTTGAGGAAAAATAAGAAGTGACAGATCGATGTTGCAAGTGATTGCTAGTGGCTAGGTGTGCTCACTAAACTACCTGTGAAGGTGAATTGGGCCCCCCTACAACCATCCAATAGTGAAGACAGCTCGTAACGGATAAAAAATCCCCCCACTGACTAAAGTAAGGGCGGGCTAAAGTAACCTTTCTGAGGTACTGGTGTCGGCCTGTCCAGCATCACAACCTCTTCATTTGTTTCCTATTATTAAGAATACACAACCATGCCTATTTTCTTAAATGGACACTGTAGGCATCAAAACAGCTTATGCTGCCCTAGCCACACCTCCCCTGTCTATGACTCGCACAACCAACAAGATAAAATGGTTTCATTTAAAATCAGATCTTAACTTACTATTTTTCGCCGAGGGCCAAAAGCCCCATGCATGCTTAGGGAGCATAGTGTAGAAATATCCATACAACTGTTTTTAAATATTCAGGATTCTTTTTTTTTCTGGTCACTTTAAATTAGTGACGTAAAGAAAGTTAAGGGAAGCTCTTACTTAAAAATTGAGGTGAGCCAGAGACAAGAGGTCTTTGATCATTAACCAAAAGCTGGGCACAGCTAACTCTCTGTACCTCTTCCAACTAAATTCTGGAACTTTGAATACTTAATCTAACACTGTCTTTTCCAACTGAATCTGAAATTCTTTAAATAATCAGAACTCTCCTATCTTTACAACATCCCACAATTCACTACTCATACTTGCATCCACCATTCACGGCATATATCTCCAAGCCTAAGGAATTTCTACCAAGAAAGCTGGTAAATATGCTGGTCTCATTTAATTTAATTTTAATTAATTAATTTTACTAAAAGCAGAAATATACATGAATAAAAGCCTGATCATATTTCTAACTTTTGAAATCATAATTAGCTGTGGAAATACAGGGTTCCACATTCCATTCCTGCAGGTGGAATAAATGAACAATATATTTACTGGTAATTTGTCAAGTATAGAAACATAGAAACATAGAATGTGACGGCAGATAAGAACCATTCGGCCCATCTAGTCTGCCCAATTTTCTAAATACTTTCATTAGTCCCTGGCCTTATCTTATAGTTAGGATAGCCTAATGCCTATCCCACGCATGCTTAAACTCCTTTACTGTGTTAACCTCTACCACTTCAGCTGGAAGGCTATTCCATGCATCCACTACCCTCTCAGTAAAGTAATACTTCCTGATATTATTTTTAAACCTTTGTCCCTCTAATTTAAGACTATGTCCTCTTGTTGTGGTAGTTTTTCTTCTTTTAAATATAGTCTCCTCCTTTACTGTGTTGATTCCCTTTATATATTTAAATGTTTCTATCATATTCCCCCCTGTCTCGTCTTTCCTCCAAGCTATACATGTTAAGATCCTTTAACCTTTCCTGGTAAGTTTTATCCTGCAATCCATGAACCAGTTTAGTAGCCCTTCTCTGAACTCTCTCTAAGGTATCAATATCCTTCTGAAGATACGGTCTCCAGTACATATCAAGCTATTATCCAGAGATTTTGACTTATCTGAATGTAAGGATAGCTAATCTTTAAAGGATCACTATAGGGTCAGGAACACAAACATGTATTCCTAACCCTATAGTGAAAACCCACCATTTAGGTGGCTTGCCCCCCCTTAGCCCATGCAGAGCATGGCGACTCTGAATAGCAGGGCTGCTTAATGTGCAGCCCTGAGCAGGAAGCCCCTCCAGTGGCCATCTAAGGAGTGGCCACTTGGAGATGTCCCTAGGGGCAATGTAAACACTGCCTTTTCTCATGAAAATGCCTGAAGGGAGCTATTATACTCACCAGAACAACTACATTAAGCTGTAGTTGTTCTGGTGTCTATAGTGTCCCTTTAATCAGAAAAATTAATCATCTGCAATGTAACATTTTGGTTGCATTATTTTTTTGGGTTACTGGATGGGAAATGAATATTAAACTGATTACTTGTGTGAAAAAATATTGTATTTGTTAATTACAATATTAAAGGTATGTTTCCTGTGAGAATTGTAGCCAGCAGTGAGTGAGTTACTAGTGTGATACAAACTGACAGTAAAAGTTATGGCTGGAAGCTGTGCTGTGAGATGCTGTGTTCTGTGTTAAGGAATTCTAGCAAAGCTGAAGTTTTCTGTAGTAAATCGTGTTGAAAATTGCATCTATGTGGATATTGAGCTATCTGTAATTGTGTCATAACTGCTGCAATATTGCATACTAATGTTATACCTAAATATTTACTGATTATTGTCACACATGTTACTTATTATTATTATTAATTATTTGTCACAATAAATTATATTTGTATAATCATTTGTGATTAATGTGTGAAATACTAATTCTCTAGGGTCTATAAGAGTTAAAATAGTAGGTAACTCTTTGCTTTAAATCCATCAAGGGAAACAACACAGATATAATAAAAATATTAAATTCATTTTTGATAATTTTTATGATAATATTTCTAATATGTATCACCCCATAAATATCCTCACAGATAGTTTTTGGATGATCTTGAAGTGGACATTAAAAGTAATTTGTACATGACACAAAACTAGATAAGAAAATACAGTCTGAACAGGATATAAGTTCTCTACAGAGGGATTTAAATAAATTGGGGAATGGGTAGGCAAGTGGCAGATGAGATTCAATACAGATCAATGCACAATAATGCATTTTGGAATAAGGAGTCCACAAGTCATTTACACATTAAATGGGGTTGAGTTATGGACAACATTAAATGAAGAGGACTTGGTAACCATTATAGATCATAAACTAGGAAACAGTATGAAACACCGGTCTATCATTGCAAAAGCTAGTGAAGTGCGTTAATGCATAAAAGGGGTTTTGATTTAAGTGATCCAATTATAATTTTGCCTCTTTACAAATCAATGGCAAAACTCTACCTTGAATATCTGGTGCAATTTTGGCACCAATTTTTTAAGAAGGTGCGACAGACCGCCTGGTGCCCCGACCTGGTGCCTCCGTCAGTCGATGCTCCTAGTGCTCACTGAGTGCTCCAAGCACTCCACCAGACACCATAAGCACTGTAGACTCCACGAGCTTGGTTGTGGTCTCGCCGTCCTCCACCCACCCTGGACCCAAGACCGTGATCCAGCTTCCAGCAGGTAGACCTCTCCTACTCCAGAGAGCATGGCAGGAACAGCTCTTAAAAGAGCTAGTGATTATACTCAGGGGAGTATTGTGATATAGCAATCCCCAGAGTGTATGTAATCCCCCAAACATGAGCCAAGACTTCATGAAGGATAAAGCATATTGTTTAATGGGAGCCACAGCTGGCCTTTTATGCAAGTCCCCATGCAAGGGAACACCCACGTGGACCTTGTGGGGAACAGGATGACAATTGGTACAAGCCAATGATAATGCAGTACAGTAGGTGACACTCCCATACATTACACACAATCCCTCCCCTCATCCTGGGAGATTATTGAGTCAAGTCCTGTATGTAACTCAATTATCTCCAGGCAGAAAAACACACATTTTTACAAAGTATGAAAAGTACCCCAAAACACAACATATCCCCATAAATGTCACATCCCCTGATAGCCCTGATATGGGTGACCAACATATCCAAAAATCACCCAGATCAGAGCAGGTGGTTCAGAAAATTCCTGGAAGCCTCTTTTTGACCAACCGCATGCCTGGTTTCATGCCCAAAATAGTTCCAGAGAATCAGGCTGTGCGGCCAGTCTATTTCAAATACTCAAAATACCGTTCAAATTACCGAACGTAGCCATTCATGAATGTAGTCAGTATATGTCCCTTGTTCATGGGTTTCTGCCCACGGAACATTTTGACTCCCGTTCGAATAGCCGTAGTTCCATGGAAAGTAACTGTTCAGCGGTGTTCGTGCCGCCGCATGTCTGATTTGAGTTCCATGAACTCAACGACAAAACAGAGCTGAACACGTTCAAATAAACAAGATGGCCACCGCTACGTGTTCGACTATACGAACAGCGACCACCCAGCCGTTCAACAATTTGGCTGCGGTTAACTACCAGCCTTGGAGGTAAATAGGCTGCACACTCCACTTGATAGGGTCTCTCCACCACAATAAATTAAAGGGGCCATAATCACAGGGTAAAAGGCTGGCAAGTAGTCCCATCCAAACCCCAGTGGTGAAGTGGCTTTCGCCACAGAAGGATATTGTAGAACTAGAAAAAGTACAGAGGTGGGCTACAAACTAGTAAGGGGAATGGAAAACATTAGTTATGAAGAAAGGCTAGAAAAACTGGAAATTTTTCTTAAGAAAAAAGGTGCAACATACCTCAGATGTGATATGATAGCACTATACAAATATATACAGGGTAGGTACAAAGGTGACAAGATGTCATCTATTGAGACTGGAAGAAAGGGTTATTTACAGTAATAACAAGAAAGATGTGGAATTCTCTGCCTAAAGAGGATGAGTGTCAAAATCACAGTCCTGCCTAAACCATGAAGCATCCACAATTTCATCATCAAAATGGCTCCCTAAGATGGACTGACAAAGGAATAGTTGAGACAACAACAGATAGACAAGGTTCATTTGCAGATAGTAAATATGACTCATATGACCCAAAATCCTATCAGGAAAAAGCAGGACTAAAAGACAGCACTAATCCTAGCAGCACAGGAACAGCACCCAAGAGAAGCAAAGGTATATCACACCAGACAGGATTCAAGATGCATACTCAGCATGGGTCCTCATCTACCTATTGTTCCTGTATCATTTTGTAAAGGTCTAATTTATCGTTAAATCTCCCCATTCAGCTTATTGTGAAATAAGTTGGCGTTATATAACTATCAATAATAATAATAATAATAATGATGGGGGAGCTGGAATGACTTGGACAAATGGGAGCCTGAAACTACCTGGGGCTCCCATTGCCCCTTTAGGAGCATGCTTGCACCGCTCTTAATTACCACCGGTGGGCCATGAGACCGTTCGTTACGGTCGGGGCACACGGACTGCTCAGTATTAGCAAATGATCGAGCGGCATGCGGCTCGTGTGGATGCAGGAGTGCTTGAGCCACATGCAGCTCGAGCGAAAGACCCAGGTCAGCTCGTTGTATGGGTTAAGTACCACTTCTAAATGGAAGACTGCAGTGGTGGTGGATGTGGCAACACCCAACGACCATAATATCAGGAAGATAGAACACAAGTAGGTGGATGTAGTGATGCTCCAATACTCCAAGCAAGGATCTCAGCTGAAGTCCTCTCAGGTTGGAGGAAATGCTGCTGTGAGGATTATAGCCCACCTCCCCAAGCATTAGACAACACTTAGAGAAGGGGAGAACAATCAAACTTTATTAAAAACAGCAAATCTACTTATACCCCAAAGCCTCATTTACTTGCAATAGGGTTACAGTGATACCCAATGGCAGTATGGGCTTGGGATAGTAACTAATTACACTGCATATCCCAAGCTAAGCAATAGCAGTATGGACTTGGGATAGCAACTAATCAAACTACAAAACTTATAACCAGTGTGAATGGAGCCATGTAATTACCAGGAAAGGTGGGGACAGACAATAGCAAGGGCTGAGAACCACATGGGGGATTAAAATGATTGGTAGTTGGGCCAGTTTGAACTTGTGTCCCTGGAACAATGGGACAATGCCCTCCTGGGAAAACAATGAGAAGGGGTAAGAAAATAGCTTAAAAACAAACAAATACATTGTACACACCCTACACCTATACTCGGCACAGGGTAACCATCAAAAAGTGTAAATTTTCCTTCAACAGTGATGGTGACTGCCATCACATTGGACAAATACAAAGGGCTGAAAATGAGCTACAAAGGATGTGGAAAGAAAAGGCAGTACTAGACCCAGTTGTGATAGGAGCAGTCAAGGCTGTAAACCTCAAGTTGGGAGAGTGGCTTCAGCAGATTCCAGATGAGAAATCTGAGATCTCTGTCCAGAAGAGTGAAGTTCTAGGAACTGTGAAGATAGTGCGCAGAACCCTCAGACTCCCAGACCTATGGCTGAGGACCCAAGTATGGGGAATACACAAAATTACCATCTGGGAGGAGTGAGAAAACCAACTTTATTTATATTATATATAAATATTATATTTAATATTATTTTTTTTGTCACTGTCATCTTCTGCTTGTGCATGTGTTTATATGTCTCCTAACTTCTCTTAAGGAAGTTAGACATGGAGTTTTCCGGTGCAAGTGGTTTTTGCAGTTACTGCAAAAACATTGTTATTATTATTACTGGCATTTATAAAGCGCCAAAATACTCCACAGCTCTGTATACATCTAAAATTAAAAAGAAATCAGAGTGATTATATTAGTAACACCTGAAGGCATGTGGTTAGACCTGAATGACAGGCAGGAAGGAGGTGTGCATGTCATCCTTTTCTCAGTTTGTTACTCATTGCAGAAAGACCAAGAAAAACAGTGGCAATGGTTCTGCATGTTTGTTTGCCCTGTCTCTCATTGAACCTCCAGCCTACAAACAGAAGTGCTGTGTGAGTGTGTGGGGATCTAATGTCATATTTTCCCCTATCTCCACCTGTATGTTTAGAACTTCACTGACAGGCCTGTCAGACAAGCTTATTAATTCCTTGCCAGGTCACACTACGATCTGGAAGGTACAGGATGACACATGTGAGTTACAAGAGAGAAACAAGGGAGGGAATGTTTCAGGAAAGATGAGAGGTTCAGAAGAGGAGAGATACACAAGGAAGTGAGGGGGTCAAAAGAGAAAGCCAAGAGGGTGAGATTGTGCAAAGAAGCATACAAGGCGTGTAAAAAGAATTACAATTTCTTGAAGGTTGCATCAGACAATTCAGGCCCAGGTACCAAATAATCTGGTATGCCTCTGAATTACATTAAATCGTTGTAGTTTAGATGCAAGGAGTGTCCCTTGGAATTAAAAAAAAACCAAAGATCTGTAGATATATGTATATATATATATTTTATTTTTTTATTTTTTTTGTTTCCTAAAATTGTCTTATTTATTTTAACAGGTAAAACAACAAGCTCAGAAATTGCACACTGACAAGAAACGAAAACCAGAGGAATTCCAGAGATTAATCCTTCCCTACATAACAGCGAACTTTGTAAAGGGAGTCATATGAATCCATATGAATCTACGTGAATCTTTCTCAATTGTTTCATTTTCCATCCACTTCCTCTCTGCCAAAGTGTTTATCCTGTCACATAATTGTGGGGAGTTAAACATACAGGTTGCTAACTTAAACACAGCCTTCTGGCACATGAACCCATCACAAAGACAAAATTTCCAAGATTTATTTGTTAATTTACCTGCCCTGCACAGCACCAAGGCTTCATTAGAACATTCATGCTGAACAGAATGAAGCAAGAACCTCAAGTTTTACCAAATAGTTTCAGCTTCCTATAAAATATAAAGCTCAATTTTAAATTCTGGTTCTTGCTTTCAAATCTCTGCATAATGCTGCTCCCACCTATCTATCCTCCCTTATACACAAGTATGTCCCATCTAGGCCCTTACGATCTGCTGAAGACTTACGTCTATCTTCTGTCCGTACTCCCACCTCTGATGCTTGCCTTCAAGATTTCTCAAGGGCTGCACCGTTCCTGTGGAACTCGTTTCCCTCCTCCATTAGATGCTCACCCAGTCTCCACTCCTTCAAAAAATCGTTAAAAACCCACTTCTTCATAAAAGCGTATGAATTAAACTGTTAATAGCTCCTGACTGATTCCTCTTCTGCAACTGTCACTAGTCTAATACTATCCTTAGCTTTTTGTGTAATTTTACCCCACTTCCTCTAGTATGTAAGCTCATTGAGCAGGGCCCTCAACCCCTCTGTTCCTGTGTGTCCAACTTGTCTGGTTACAACTACATGTCTGTTCGTCCACCCATTGTAAAGCACTGCGGAATTTGACGGCGCTCTATAAATATAATAATAATGATTGGTGTTTTACACACATACATTGCTATTGCAGAACTCCACCTTCTGGCAAATGCCAATCTTAACTCCATCATCACGCTTATTCTAAGCACCACAACAATTTTGCATTACTGCAATGGTTATGGTGCGGATGGTGTTTTCTACCAACTTGGACAGCTCAGAATGGCTTAGAAATGTTGCAATTTATAAAAATCTCTGCCACCTTATGACAGCCCTCCCAGCTCTGACACAGCAGTAAGAATTGTTACTTTCCCCTTCTGTGAGAAAAGCTGCCATGTCACAGCTTCCTGGAGAGGCATAAAAGGCTACCCTCCTGCCCACAGACTATGGGCCTGGTCCCAGGAGCCACTCAAAGGGGTTGTTGTCGCTGTGGGTGAGAAGCCCTGTACTCTTGCTGTATTACAACAGAATCCCAATGCCCAGAGACCCTTTGTCTGTTTTATATTGTGTTAGGTGTGCCTATATGTTTACCCTTATGATTTGGTCCTGTGTATTGATTGTGATGATTGTCCAGGTTGTATGTGCCTTTTCCCCTCCCCCTTCTCCTGTCTTATTGTTCTCCCATTGTTCCAGAGACACTTTGAGACAAGTTCAAATGGGCTGTTCTGCCACTCCTTTAAATCTATTATGTGGTCCTCAGCCCTTGTTATGGTCTGTCCCCACTCTTCCTGGTAAGTACAGGGCTCCATTCACACTGGTTGTAAGCTTTGTAGTGTGATTGGTTGCCTTCCCAAGTCCATACTGCTATTGGTTAGCTTGGGATATGCATTGTAATTAGTTACTATCACAAGTCCATACTGCCATTGGGTAACCCTATTGTAAGTAAATTAGGCTGTGGGGGTATTGTGACAGAACTCCTGTACTCTGACTGAGAACCTCCACCCAGTTCACTTGCTAGTTGCTTGCTGGGATCCTGGAGCACTTCAACCCCAGTTGCCAAGGCTTGACTGGGGTCCCTCTGGAGCTTTTCCACCCAACTAGGCTGCAGCTCTCCTTCCAGGAAGGTATCGTATCATCACTGCACTGGTGAAGAAGGGGATTCCAGGGCTATAATCAAAGTAGCCTGGTTCAGGGTGGAAAAGGCCTTCAGTGATCCCAGTCAAACTTCGGCAACTGGGTCTGCAGCGCTCCAGGTAGCGGTGAGGCAGCAGACTTGTCGGAGGTACTCAGTTAGAGTATGGGAGCTCTGTCACACCTTCAAACTATCACTCTTGTTTAATTTGTGCATGCTGTGTGCACATGTTACATGCACAAGTAGGAAGGATCAATCGCTCTTCTCCAGATGTAGTAGAGCCATGCACAAAACTGAGCTGGTTGATTGCAGACAGGTACAGTATAACGTCTCTCAATGTATTGAGCTGTTCCACTCATTCTATGGTGTAAGTGGAAATGTGGGTTGGGAACTCGGTTACACATGAGGAGTGGAACTGCCAGCAAAGCGTTTAAAGATTTACTCCAAGAATCATACCCACTGCTGCCCTAGTTCCAGGCTGGATGTTGACACCCCTATAATGCTGCTGGAGGCGAAGTTTACCATTGCACATACAGATTACAGGAACCATGACCACTTCAAATCATTGAAGTAGTCATGGTGCTTGGAGTAACCAATTAAGGCATAAGATCATATACCAAAAACTGAATGAGAGGTGGAGTAATTTAATTTTTTGTATAATTGTTTTAATGCATTATCCATATAATGTATCTATATAATGCCTTGAAAAAATGGTCCCGTGTTTTGCCAGATGTCTTTATTCATCCTTTATCTTGAAATGTACTAGTTGTAGAGATATGTAGTAACTTGGGCTGCTCCACTATCAATCTATTGCTTTGCACAGCACACTTGCAATGTCAAGTATGTAGGAATGTAAAAAATAAATAAAATAAAAGTTATATATACATGCACATGGACTCAGAGAGCACTTTATAATGCAGACTTACATGTTTGATTCTTAATGAAATATCTAGTCAGCCAATCGTTGTGGGGATATTTATGGGATAATAATAGTAAACAGTGAGAATTGCCCACTAATTCAATTCTCAGATCCCAAAGATCGTTATCGTGTTAAGTGAAAAGTATTTTTTATATAAATAAAATCACAATTTGTTATAAAAATAGATTTATTTATTATGACCAATTATTAGCAAATAATATTATGTAACATGCGTGACAATAATCAATGAATATCCAGTATAAAATGGTATGCAATACAAAGGAATGGGTATACACGTTTCAATGGGTAAACAGCATTTTCTGTCAAGACTTACACGATTTATGAGGTATCCTTACAGACAAAAAGTGAAGCTTTTCACAGCGAAGGGCCATAAAACCCTGGCTAACAGTTAGATCAACTGAATAACCCTTTCAATGCTGGCTAGGTCCTACTAGGTAATTAAGATCTATTCTTATGTAATTTTAAATAAAATAACATTTAAACCAGTTCATTAGTCATTTCCTGGAACCATCCAATAAGAGAATCTACCATGTTTTTTACAAAATCCGAATTTAATTTGTCTAAAAGATATCTTATCTTATTTTAGAACAAATCAATACACCTGGATAAAAACAGCGGTATGCTAACATGTGATACTATCACATTAATATATAATTATTCTTAATTCCACCTGCAGAATGGAATGTTTATAACTATATATTCTTTAGTTAACTAAGATTTCTTAAATATGGAAATCTGACCGTGATTTATCCAGTCATATATCATGCTATTAGTAAATTTTAATTAATTTAAATAATTAAATGAAACCAGTATAATTACCAGTTGAGTAGATATTTCATCCGATTGGTAGATAGTCTCAGGAACTTATTTGGATGTCTCTCTGCATGGAGGTGTGTAGGAATTTCTGAGTGTAAAATAGTGTTGGTTAGAAAGTGTCAAAGAGTTTGTGAGTTGAGTGTTAGTCTCAGATGTTGTCCTGGGTTTCTCTGCATGTCTGAGTTGGAGTCCCCAAACTTCCAATTCCTCCTCTCCTCTCCTCTCCTCTCCTCTCCTCTCTTTGTCTTAACTTTTAAAGGGAAAATTCACTAGTTGATAGACCAACAGAAGCACTGGAGGTGTGGTTACCTTCCAGATAAATAGCAAATTCTGCTATAATTTCTAATATGACAGTTATAACTAAGTTTTGACCAGTAACTTACAATGGGATCTTGTACATATAGAAAGTAAAATTTTATTATTTAATCTCCTCTGTCACAAATGTCTGTGTTTAGATATGCATCTATTCCATTAACATTTTAGACAGTCTGTCCAACCCCTGTTCTCCTTATCACTTAGTTTGTATATACTATGCATTCCTTTAGCTCTGGGAAAGTGGTTAGTTTTACAGATAGAAATCTTGTGTCTTTTGTTAGCTTGAAAATAACAAAATGGAGTCTGCTCTGTTCAAAAGTGACTCAGCATATACACTTTTAATTTCTATCATAGTACAAGATGTCTGCCGATATAAATACCCTGACATCGTGTAGAAGCAACTAAATCAGGATCATTCAATAAGGTGTAAATGCCCTAGATTATCAAAAATGACCCAGTGCCATCCAGGAGAAACTGAACTGTAAAAAAGTAGGGATTGTTCTCAAAATGTACTGTGTCTTGATTTGAATGTAAAACTAAATACAAAATTATATATGCATACGCATACACTCAGAGAGCACTTTATAATGTAGACTTGCATGCTTGCTTCTTAATGCAATATCTAATCAACCAAAGATGTGGAATCTACTCAATCAGCGTTTTTCACTGAAGTCTGTTCAAATATTTTTATTGAAGATTTTTCAAATAACAATGTATACATTTATACAATCAGATAAAATAATAACAATAATAATAATAATAATAATAATAATAGTAATTAATACAGAAAGTAACATATAATAAAACAGGGGATAAACCATTATCCAGTGGGATACGAGTAATAACTTATCAGTTTATATAGATTATATTATGATATACAATCAAATATATACATATTAGCAATTATCATCCAGTCAGAAACAAACTACGAAATTAGATTATAATTGATTCTGATGTTTTCTTAATATAAAAGCTACTCTTCAATAAAAAAACAGTGGAGCACAGATCTGTGTTTAGTGCAATACTTCAACAAGTTAATATATAAATAAGAGTGGAGCAGTATCATGGAATGAATATTTAGGTTATAAACCCAAAACCAAGTAAAGATGGTAAAAAATGTAAAACAATGCTGTAGTAATACTCGATGGTCAGTAGATGGCCCCAGGTCGACACATCTTACAGCTCCTGAGTGTGTTAGCAGCATTATAAACAATTCATACCAACTCTAAGTTGCATCAATATTCAGACTATCAGAGCGCTCCAATATTAAACGTAAATACTTCAACAAGTTACTTAATTGGCTTTGATGAAAATTTTTGGTAAACCAGCAAGTATACCTTAAACAGAAAAATAGTAGACAATAGTGTAAAACCTTATTATATATTTTAAGGTGCAAAATCTTATATGGAAGACTCACATGGTCCAGAGCTAATCCACCTAGCTCTGGTGTGTATAGCTTTTAGGTCCGTTTGGGCGACCTCTCCCAAATACTTTTCAAAATCAATGCCAAAATGTCACAATTTCTGCTAGGGTATGCAAACGTTTGAGCACAATTGTACCGCTCAAGCACTATCCAGAAGAGCTCTTTAGCTCAATTTCCTGTAAGTGCATCTCTCTTTTTCTCCCTCACTTCTGTATGTGTTAAATACTACACTATATTACTCCCAACACCCCTGTCCTCCTGTTTTATGTTTCATATATCATCAGAGGTTTTACCAAAGCACTACTGCCAAACAATCCGGTACTTCTTCCGGATAAGAGAGTCTTTGGCGTGGGTTGTTTGAGCTGTCTTATGAACTAAAAAGTACCTCTTAAGCGCTGAACCCTACCTTCTGGAAGTTTTTCCTGTCATGGTTAGTTTACCTGATAATTGATAAATAGTTTTAACGTGGAAACAGTTGCAGAATTATTTTCCCTTCTTAATTTGTAACTTCAGAACTAGCAAATTATAGAAACATAAAATGTGATGGCAGATAGGAACCATTCGGCCCATCTAGTCTGCCCAATTCTCTAAATACTTTCATTAGTCCCAGGCCCTATCTTATATCTAAGATGGTCTTATGCCTATCCCACACATGCTTAAACTCCTTTACTGTGTTAACCTCTACCACTTCAGCTGGAAGGCTATTCCATGCATCCACTACCCTCTCAGTAAAATAATATTTCCTGATATTATTTTTAAACCTTTGCCCCTCTAATTTAAGACTATGTCCTCTTGTTGTGGTAGTTTTTTTTCTTCTTTTAAATATAGTCTCCTCCTTTACTGTGTTGATTAACTTTATGTATTTAAATGTTTCTATCACATCCCCCGTCTCGTCTTTCCTCCAAGCAGTGGCGTCACTAGTGGAGGGCCAGAGGGGGCCATTGCCCCTCCCCCCCATCATCATGCAGTGCCCCCCCTTGTGCCACCCCAATTGAAAGTGAAGTCGGGAGCACTGCGTATCCCTTCTCACGCTGCAGCAGCACAGTTACTGGTGGACTTTTCCTACCTGCGGCCAGAGGGGGCGCTGTGCTGGGAGGACTTCCTCCTGGGTCATAGAGAGCAGCAGCAGGGGAGAGACAGGAAGAGAAAGCTCAACTCTGCACAGAGGCAGAGCTTCTGGTAAGTGTTAATCAGTCTGTGTGTGTGGGGGGGGAGGGGGTCAGTATGTGTGTGGGGGGGTCAGTCTGTGTGTGTATGGATCAGTCTGTGCATGTATGGATTGGTCTGTATGTGGGGGGTCAGTCTGTGTGTGTGTGGGGATCAGTCTGTGAGTGTATGGGTCAGTCTGTGTGTGTATGGGTGTGGGGGTCAGTCTGTGTGTGTATGGGTGTGGGTGGGGTCAGTCTGTGTATGTATGGATCAGTCTGTGTAGGGGGGTCAGTCTGTGAGTGTATGAATCAATCTGTGAGTGTATGGGTGTGGGGGGTCAGTCTGTGAGTGTATGGGTGTGGGGGGGTCAGTCTGTGTATGTATTGGTGTCTGTGTGGGGGTCAGTCTGTGTGTGTGTATGGGGAGTCTGGGTCTGTGTGTATGGATCAGTCTGTGTGTGTATGGATCAGTCTGTGTGTGGGGGTCAGTTTGTGTGTGGGTGGGGGGTCTGTGTGTGGGTGGGGGTCAGTCTGTGTGGGGGTCATTCTGGAGGTGTGGGTTAGTCTGTGTGTGGGGGTTAGTCTGTGCGTGTATGGATCTGTCTGTGGGGCTTAGGTCAGTCTGTGTATGGGGGGTCAGTCTGTGAGGGGGTGAGTCAGTCTGTGGGGGGTCAGTTTGTGTGTATGGGGCATTCTGTGTTGGGTTGGTCAGTCTCTGTGTGTGGGTTCAGTCTGTGTGGGGGTCAGTGTGTGTGGGTGTGTGTGTGTGCATGGGTCAGTCTGTGTGTGTGGGCCAGTCTGTGTGTGGGGGGGGGAGGGTCAGTCTGTGTGTGTAGGGGGTCAGTCTGTGTGTGGGGGGGGGATCAGTCTGTGTATGTATGGGTTAGTCTGTGTAAGGGAGCAGTCTGTGTGCATGTATGGGTTAGTCTGTGTAAGGGAGCAGTCTGTGTGCATGTATGGGTCAGTCTGTGTGTGGGGGGCAGAGTGTGTGTGTGTATGGTTCTGTCTGTGTATGTGTATCGGTCAGTCTGTGGGTTTGTATCGGTCAATCTGTGGGTTTTTATGGGTCAGTCTCTGTAAGTGCTTGAGCTCCAAGAGACAGAACTCTCATTTCGTGACCTTCCCTGTACCTGATGGATAGGCAGCCTTCTCAACCACCATGGATCCAATTGTGACACCCCCTCCCTGCAAGGTAAAATGAGGGAAAGGGGAATATTTTTATTCTTTTTATTTGTAAACAATTATTAAAGTAAAAATTGTAAAGCTCTTCACTGTCCCACTCTCTACACCCCCTGAACACAGTACATCCTCACAGACAGTGAATCCCCCACGTACAGTACACTCCCACCAACACAGAGTACACCTTTGCATACACACACAGAGCACCTCTCACACACATCATCTCTTCACCCACATACACACTTCCTCCCCACATACCTTTACCCCCACAAACACATGCATACATACATACATGCGTCACCCCATTACACATCATATCTCATATATAAATATATATATATAAATATATTAAAGGACCACTATATATATATATATATATATATATATATATATATATAATAACTACAGCACCTTGATAAGCACACAATGCAACCTCAATACATATATACTCACAATGCAGCCCCTAGATGCACACGCACACACTTTACAGGCACTTTCAGCACACACACACACTCACAAATTGCTATTTTTATTTAAATCCACCGAGCCTTTGGGAGAGCTGAGTGGATCATTCCCTGGCGTCAAGTATGTCTACTCCCAGTCTTCCTGCTGTTTCTCTCTGCTCCTCTGTGCGCTCTCTGAAGTGATGCCAGGGACAGAGTGACGTCATGTCACTAAACAGCACGCAAGGAAGAAGAGAGGAACTGCAGGAAGGTTACTGCTCCCTCACACAGCGTCTCCATGCTCCCCGCGGCGGCTGACTCTAATGTTTCCTGCGCGGCTTAGCAAAGGGCTGACAAATGCCAGGCACCAGGGCGAAAGGAATTTGTCCAGCCCTGTGTGTGTATGTACGTGCCCCCCTTCTTTTGTCCCTGGCCCCTTATGTGCCACCCCAAGTATGAATCCTGGAGACGCCACTGCCTCCAAGCTATACATGTTAAGTTCCTTGAACATTTCCTTGTAAGTATTATCCTACAATCCATGAACCAGTTTAGTAGCCCTTCTCTGAACTCTCTCTAAAGTATCAATATCCTTCTGGAGATACGGTCTCCAGTACTGCGTACAATACTCCAAGTGAGGTCTCACCCATAGGCGTGCGCACTGGGTGTGCCGGGTGTGCCTGGGCACACCCTTATCCCCGCAGCCCGCACTATGTGCCTCCCTCCGTGGGCCGGTGAGAGAGATCAAAGATCTCCCTCACCGACCCACAGGCAGGGAGGGAGGCAGGAGAGGAGCGGGGAGCTCTAGCCAGCAGCTCCACCGGATTCCTCTCGCGAGGTCGGAGTGTTGCTGCGGCAATGCTCAGATCTCGCAAGAGTGAACTCTAGCCTGCAGGGCTAGCGTTCACTCTCCACTGGACCTCCAGGGATGTTAGCAGCACGGCCCCCCCTCCCTACAAAAGGTAAGAGGGGAGGGGGGATATTAACTAAACCGTTTAGTTAATATCCCCCCACAATCAGCACCCACACACTAACAGCACCGTCACACACACACAGCACACACTAACAGCACCCTCACACACACACACACACACACAGCACCCTTACACATACACACACTAACAGCACCCTTACACACAGATCCCTCACACACATCACCCTTACACATACATACATACACACACACACACATAGCACCCTTACACACACAGCACCCTCACACATACACACACACAAACACACACACACACTAACAGTGCCCTCACACACACAGCACCCTCACACACACTAACAGCACCCTCACACACATCACCCTCACACACAGCACCCTTACACACACACACACACACACACACACTAACAGCACCCTCACACACACACAATGCCCTCACACAAACACAGCACCCTCACACACACACACAGCACCCTTATACTCACAACACCCACACACACACACACAGCGCCCACACACACACACAGCACCCTCACACACACACACAGCAGGGTGTGTGTGTGTGTGTGTATATATATATATAAATATATATATATACATATATATATATTTACGTGGCGTGTGTGTTTGAGCTTTAGGGTGCACACCCTTATGCAATAGGCTGCGCAGACCTATGGTCTCACCAGTGTTCTGTTCAATGGCATTAGCACTTCCTTCTTTCTACTGCTAATACATCTCCCTATACAACCAAGCATTCTGCTAGCATTTCCAGCTGGTCTATTACCTTGTCTGCCTACATTTAAGTCATCAGAAATAATTACCCTTAAATCCCTTTCCTCAGATGTTGAGGTTAGAACTCTATCAAATATTCTGTACTCTGCCCTTGGGTTTATCTTGCACTTATCAACATTAAATGTCAGTTGCCACAGCTCTGACCATTTTTCTAGTTTACCTAAATCATTTGTCATTTGGCTTATCCCTCCTGGAACATCAACCCTGTTATATATCTTAGTATCATCAGCAAAAAGACATACCTTACCATCAAGACATTTTGCAATATCACTAATAATTGTAGATTATACTAGCTTTAGTGTAACTATAATCTTAATTTTATTAATGACAGGAGGCGAATATTTGCTTGTCTCTCTTTACTAGAACTCCTCAGCAGAACATTAACATAGAGAGAAAAACACCAGAGACAAAAAACTCAGGAATCCATAAAAGGCTTCTCCCAACCATCTCCCAATTCCTTTTTCACGCTGTGACAAAATAAAGTACATGAACGATACACCACAAATACAATAACAAGAGAAACAACATAAGATAATGATGAATGCCATCCGAAATTGGAAACGTGGAACCAGTGGATGAAGCCTTGACCTTTATCCTGTAGAGTAGTCGGATCTAAGAACTGTAGCCGAACCATTAAACTGAAACGAGATAAACAGAGTAGAAAACACTGATTAGCTAATGAAATATACTGAGAAAAACATGAATCCCCATCGTCAATACTGACAGTATACTATCCCAGATACTGAGATAACATGAATCCCCACCATTAATACTGACGGTACCATATCCCAGATAAACCCCAACTCCCCCAGATTAACAAACCTAGCCCAGGACAGTGGCGGATCCAGGGGGGGGGCAATGGGGCAATTGCCCCCCCCGAGAAATCCGCAGGTCTCCCTCTCCCTCCTCTGCCAGCACATGCAGGTGCTAGCCCTGCAATGTGCCTGCGGACCGGAAGGGAGATCACAGATCTCCCTCCCCGGTCCACAGTCACTGTGCTGGCGGCCGGCGGCGGAGGGAGAAGGAGTGAGAGATAGGACCCAGAGCTCAGTCTGCAGCTCCTCCGGGTCCTCCTCTCGTGAGATTTGGAGCGTTGCCGCGGTTACCACGGCAACGCTCCAAATCTCGCAAGAGTGAACTCTAGCCCTGGAGCGTGGGCTAGAGTTCACTCTCCACACTGGGACCACCAGGGAATCACCACTGGGACCACCAGGGATCGAAATATGTCCCCCCTCCTCCCCAGTAAAGGTAAGAAGGGAGGGGGGACATAGGATATTTATTTATTTTAATTAAATTAAAATATATATATATATAATAAAAAAAAAGCCACACACACATACATTGCCCCCAATACACACAAACTGCCCCCCCCATTCACACAAACTGCCCCCTATACACACAAACTGCCCCCAATACACACAAACTGCCCCCCAATTCACACAAACTGCACAAACTGCCCCCTATACACACAAACTGCCCCCCCATACACACAACTGCCCCCTATACACACAAACTGCCCCAATACACACACACAAACTGCACACACAAACTGCCCCCCATTCACACACACACATACTGCCCCCATACACACACACTGCCCCCACACACACACTGCCCCCATACACACACACACATACTGCCCCTCATACACACACACTGCCCCCCATACACACACACACTGCCCCCCATACACACATACTACCCCCCATACACACACACTGCCTCCCATACACACACTGCAACTGTTACACACACATACTGTCCCACACATACACTGCATCCCTGACATACACTGCCGCCCTCACTCACACACTACAACCTTCACACACACTCTGCACCCCTTACACATTGCACCACTCACACACACCACTGGTCCTATGCCCTACTACAGCCCCATTTCCCAGCAGATCTCAGGTAAGTTGTCAAACTGTTCTTAAACAGTTTGACTACTTACTGTGGGAGTGGGTCCCGGCACTATTGACACCATAACAACTACACTGAGCTCTAGTGGTTATTGTATCTGGATTATTTCTTTAAATAATCTACAAGTGCCCCTCCCGAGATCAGGCTCTGGATCCGCCACTGGCCCAGGAGACCAGGAATAAACAAAAGTCAGTCAAACCAACCAACAAACCAGGGAAGGGAGAAACTGGGAGGGAAATATTCGCCTCCTGTCATTAATAAAATTAAGATTATAGTTATACTAAAGCTAATATAATCTACAATTTTATAACATGACAGGAGGCTTCATATTTGCTGTTTTAACGCTCGGACAGCAAAGCCCAAAGAAACACGATCCGCCTTACCAACCTAAGTTAGCGAAGATAGTTCCCGTAACCGGCAGGAAAGTGTACAATGTCCTGGAGAAAAAAGCCTGCCATGACGGCGCCTGAAGTTGCCGAGTACCGACTTAAATGAACAAAAAGACCTATACGCCCCGCCAATGCCAACAACCACCGTGTGGTACATGAAGGGCAAATAAAAAGAAAAGAACCATCTAAACAAACGGTGGTGTCGACCACAACATAAAAAAGAAGGGTGCACAACCAAGACAAGAGTAAAACCATCGGGTCCAATTAGAGCCGATAGACAACTAAGGTCCAAACATCCTAACCCATCTGAAAGAAGAAAAAAGGGTATGATAAGGGGAACAAATCCAGAGTCGGAGATGGAAAAAAAAACGATGAAAACCGGCGATTGAGGCATGACAAACAACACGTGTACCCAGTGGCGTACATACCAGGGTCGCAGGGGTTGCGGCTGCGACCGGGCCCGGCCCACCAGGGGGCCCGGCCGCCCCTGCGACCCGGTATGTAGCCACAGGGCCAGCCTCTTCCCCTGGGGAGCCCAGGAGGCAGCCACCTCAGGGCCCCCCGAGGCTGGCTCTGCTGACCCCGGCGGGCGGGCGGGCTGGCTGTCTGGGCGGCCAGCGCGCGAGGGAGCACTCAGTGCTTCCTCTTCAGCTCCCTCGCGCACCGCACTGATACCGGAGCCGGAAGATGACGTCATCTTCCGGCTCCGGCATCCCTATGCGGCGCGCAAGGGAGCTGAAGAGGGAGCACACGGGGGAAAGTGCTCCCTCGCGCGCCGGCCACCCACCCAGCCAGCCCGCCCAGCAGCACCACTGGACCCCAGGGAATTCCCCCAGCACTCCAAAAGGTAAGGAGGCTGGGGGGATTACATTTAAAAAAAAATGTGTATGTGAGTGTGTGAGTGTGTGTGTGTGTGTGTGTTAGTGTATGTATGTGTGTGTGTTAGTGTATGTATGTGTGTGTGTGTTAGTGTATGTATGTGAGTGATAGTGTATGTTAGTGAATGTATGTGTGTGTTAGTGTATGTGTGTATGTTAGTGTGTGTATGTATGTTAGTGTGTGTGTGTTAGTGTATGTATGTGTGTGTGTGTTTGTGTGTGTGTGTTAGTGTATGTATGTATGTGTGTGTGTTAGTGTGTGTATGTTTGTGTGTGTGTTTGTGTGTGTGTTAGTGTGTGTTTTAGTGTTTGTGTTAGTGTGTGTGTCAGTGAGTGTGTCTGTTATTGGGTGTGTGTCTGCTAGTGAGTGTGTTACTGTGTGTGTCTGTTACTGAGTGTATTTGATGTCTGTTAGTGAGTGTGTGTTTGTCAGTGAAAGTGTATGTTTTGTAAGTGAGTGTGTATGTATGTCTGTCGCTGAGTGTGTCTCTGTCAGTAAATGTGTGTGTCTGTTAGCTAGTGTGTATGCGTCTGTTTGTGAGAGTGTGTGTGTGTATCTTTAGCATTTATCTTTCTCCAGCGTCGGACTCCCTTGGCACTGGGGATCCCTCCGCCTCTCAGCTCCGAATGCACATGCGCGGCAAGAGGCGCACGAGCATTTAAACCGCCCATAGGAAAGCATTACTCAATGCTTTCCTATGGACGTACAGTGTCTTCTCACTGTGATTTTCACAGTGAGAATCGTGGAAGCTCCTCTAGCAGCTGTCAATGAGATAGCCACCAGAGGCTGGATTAACCCCCAGTGAAACATAGCCGTTTCTCTGAAACGGCTTTGTTTTCAGCTGCAGGGTTAAAACTAGAGGGACCTGGCACCCAGACCACTTCATTGAGCTGATGTGATCAGGGTGTCTGTAGTGGTCCTTTAAGTGTGTGCGCATACCGCGGTCGCGGGGTCGCAGCCCTGCGACCAGGTGCCCGTCGCCATGTGTTGCGGCCCCGACCCGCGCCGAGTAAGCGCGGGGGGGCCCAAGGATCAATTTTCGCACCGGGGCCCCATGGATCATGTGTACGCCACTGCGTGTACCCCTTGGGGAAATGAATGACCATCCTCGGGAATCAAGAGGACTCACACCTATGAACCCGCACGTCTAGCTTGAAGGGAGATCCATACAGAGTGAGACACATCGTCCGCCCTACCTAATCTAAGTAATACGACAGTCCCCGGTCAATAAAACGACCAAACAATAATCGCACCCTGTAACAGTGTTTACAAAATTTCTGTTAATCTGTACTAGACCCAACTCCGTCAGGGTCACCATGCATGCAAACGTCTTACGGTCCCCGAGATCAAGTGGGACAGGTCCAGGGAATCCGGGCACTAGTCTCGGCACGGCCGAACCGGAGGTCATAAAACCAAGGTACCAGCAGACCGAGACACTTGTAGTAAGGTCCTGAAAACAACAATGGACGGGCCTTCGCAGCGTCTCCGTGTCGAACACCCTTGGAGGGAAACGTCCATCACTGAGCAAACCAGACTGTATGCCGGCTGAAACTGGACGGGGCTTAATGGGTCCTCCTCCATGGGCCTAGGGTCTTCCCGGAAAACTATTCCAATCGTATGAGAAACTTGGATAGGGGGGAAATGTAGGAGGTACCCCCTTGCGTCCGATCCGCCCTCCAGGACTCTACACCTCAAGCCGCAGGGGGTCAATATTCCTTGTTTGAACACGAACTCCAGGGACCCAAACAAGGAAAACGCAGATAGCGTCTGTCCCTTCAGTCTGAGGGGCAACTCGCCGAGGATCCAGCCAGCCCGTCCGGGTAGACCGTCCCGCGAAATGTCCTCGTGGAAAAAACGAGAAGGATCCCTTTGGATAGTTCTGGTATGCCCAAACATCCTAAATTCATCCAAACCTGCCAGCCAGGCTGTATTATCGTCCAAATGAATGACACCCCAGGTCCTTATCTAGCCAGGGAGAAACTTTAGCCCGCCTTACCTGGAATGGGCCCCATGGTCCTGGAAGTTCCCTGAGGACCGCATCTAATTCAAAGTAACTAATGGCTATACCTTCAAGCGTAGTCTCGTGCAGGCTCCAAAGGCCTCAGATCCCTTGATCCCAAGCACCTCCAGCGGTCCGAATTGACTAAGATAGGGTCTCCTGCAATCCCCAGGTTCGGGGTCCCATCTGTTATGTCATTCGAAGGTGGAAGCAACTGTGACATTCCAGGCCCAGGGTCCAATCCCTTATAACAGGTACGGGTTGGAGCTTTAGATATGTCTCCGTAACGTTTTTTCATATGAAAACTGGGACCCAATATTCTTCCCCGTATGTCCCGTAGGACAACCCACTCGTGTGGGGGAGAACCCTTGGCTTGTCAGTGCAGACTGAAAAGTAGAGTATAGGCATCGCAGCGGGCTGTACTCCGGATCTCCTGTATACCAGGCGTTGCCACCAGGAGAGCTGTAGTGCCCCATCGGGTCTAAGTCTGGGTACGAGGCTACTTTGTTCGGGAGCCCGGCTGGGTATACCACTCCAAGTATCTTGCGGGCTTCTCAAGTCAGCGATCTACGGTCCCAGCAACGATGGTGCTAGGTGCCCTGGCCGAGACCCTTCCGAAGAAATGAGCAATTGGTCGAGGGTCGCACAGGGGTTCATTTAAGGTGTCCCACGAGACGACCTCTTCTTCCACAGTCGTCAGAGCCCCTGTAGTGGGCTTGTTCTCTGTCCCACGGTGCCACTTGGGGGCATCATCAAAGTCCACCCCCATCGTCCTCTCCTTCCAAGAGGGACCGGTCCGCCCGCCATTCAGCTAGGGCGGCTGTGGTGGGGGTGGGGTCAAAAGGACTATCACCCCTGCGCCACCTAGGCAGTGTAGTCTGGCCGCCGAGGCAGATCGTATCGGGGTTAGATGCTTCTCCGGAGTCTAATCTGTCCGGGCGCCTGGTTTAGGGCCTTCACCCCTCCAGTAGTGCTTGTGCGCACTTGCCTGCTCTCCTCTAGGAGAGTCTGACTCATTCAAGTCGTCTGTCTTTATTAAAAAGGTGGTCACTGCCGCGTCCAAAGGACACCGCCTCCCTCGCGCCATATAGGCAGTGCCGTCCAGCCCGATTGCATCGGGGTTAAACGCTTCTCCGGAGTCTATCTTCCGATCGTCTGGTTTAGGGCCTTCACCCTTCCAGTAGCGCTTATGCGCGATTGCCTTCCCTCCTCAGAGGGGTCTGACTCCTTCAAATCTCCCGCCTTCTTTAGAAGGTGGTCGCTGCCGTAGTAGGCATCGCCTGTGTGCATTCCCCCGAATGAAGGGTTGACCGTGGAGCGGTCCTAGGCAAGGCGACCTCTAGGGGTATAACGGACAAGTGTCACCAGCAGCAGCATCGGGGCAGCACCCCATCTAGTGACAGAGGCAAATTTGGCAGCGCCTGCAATGTCCAAGCATGAGTATGTAGTCGCAAGGCTTGGCATGCAGATATTCTGGCACAGACAATGCAGGCCAAATCAATGGGGCACAGACAAAGCAGGCCAATCAATGGGGCACAGACAAAGCAGGCCAATCAATACGGCTCGGACAAAGCCGACCAAATCCTGAGGTACAGACAAGTCAGGCCCTATGGGGGTGCACAGGCGATAAACTGCCCTTCCATTCTTCTGATTAATTGTACAATTCAGTCCTTGGAGAAGATGTACCTAACACTTCTTCAGATTAATGGCACATAACACTCTCCTGTGTAACTGTAGTTAACACTTTTCTGTGTAACTGTACATAACGCTCTTCAGTGTCACTGTACATAACATTCTTCTGTGTAACTGCACATAACGCTCTTCCGTGTAGCTGAACAGAACATGCTTCTGTGTAACTGTACATAACATTCTTCTGCGTAGCTGTACATAACGCTCTTCTGTGCATTTGTACATAGCATTCTTCTGTGTGACCGTACATAACATTCTACAGTGTAATTGTACATAGCATTCTTCTGTGTAACCGTACATAACATTCTTCTGTGTAACTGTACATAGCCTTCTTCTGTGTAACTGTACATAGCCTACTTCTGTGTAACTGTACATAGCATTCTTTCGTGTAACTGTACATAGCATTCTGCTATGTAATTGTACATAACCTTCTTCTGTGTAACTGTACCCAGCATTCCTCTGTGTAACTGTACCCACCATTCTTCTGTGTAACTGTACATAGCATACTACTGTGTAACTGCACAAAGCATTCTTCTGCGTAACTGCACATAGCATTCTTCTGTGTAACTGCACATAGCATTCTACTGTGTAACTGTACATAACATTCTTCTGTGCAACTGTACATAGCATTCTTCTGTGTAACTGCACATAGCATTCTACTGTGTTACTGTACATAGCATTCTACTGTGTTACTGTACATAGCATGCTTCTGTGCAACTGTACATAGCATTCTACTGTGTTACTGTACATAGCATGCTTCTGTGTAACTGTACATAACATTCTTCTGTGCAACTGTACATAACATTCTTCTGTGCAATGGTACATAGCATTCTTCTGTGTAACTGCACATAGCATTCTATTGTGTAACTGTACATAGCATGATTTTGTGTAACTGTACATAACATACTTCTGTGCAACTGTACATAGCGTTCTCTGTTTAGCTGTACATAGCATTCTTCTGTGTAACTGTACATAGCATTCTTCTGTGTAACTGTATACAACATTCTACTGTGTAGTTGTACATAGCATTCTACTGTGTAGATAACGCTCTTCAGATGAATAGTGCCTAACACTCTCTGTGAACTGTAACCAACTGTAACAGAGAGTGAAAGAAACAGCTTTCCATAGGAAAACAGCCTTACTCTAAATGGCTCAAACCTAACACTCCAGAAATGTATTTATAGTAGTGACATTCTAATTTCCAAAAGGCAAACTCCTATAACCTGCCTCCCCACCGGCGCCCGGAGTCCGAGGGCCCTGCGGTGTGGGGAGGCCAAACGAGGTCAGGAGCCGTCGTTCCCACGTGGCCGGGAGCCGTCGCTCCCACGTGGCCGGTCATCCCTCCCACGCCACCCGCGGCCGCGAAAGATAACTGCTTCCCAGCGGTACGGGGAGCGTGGGAGGGAGACAGGCGGAGGGCAGTTCCCGCTCGCCGGGAGATACCCACGTGGGACCGCCAGAGGCGGCTGGACTGGACAGGACAGGAGGCGGTAATGAACCGTTCCCCGCCGGCCGCTAGGAAAACAGAAAGACAACAGGAAGAAAACAGAAGGAAGCCAGAAAGAAATGAAAGTAAAATGCCCTCTAGGAGAGCAGGGAAAAATATAGGGAGAAGGGTGGAGGAAGGCACCCATACAGACCCCACAGAAAAAGGGAGGGTGAGGGTAGAAAGAGCTGGCAAGAATAAAACTCCCGCAAATGGCACAATAAATGACTTCACCTCATAAAATAAATCCCAAAATCAACACACACTATCAAATCATGAAAATCAAATTATACAATCAAATCATGGAATTTAAATCATACAATTAAATCATGGAATTTAAATCATACAATTAAATCATTAACCTCAAATCCTAAAAGCAAGTCATATAATCAAATCCTGAAATCAAATCATGAAAACTAAATCATACAATCAAAGCAAATCTTAAAAACAAATCATAAGATCAAATACAAGTAAAAGTATATTTCCCACAACCACCCATATGAACAGTAGGCAGTGGTACTCTGACCTGTATTGTTTCTTAGATCCGACTACTCTACAGGATAAAGGTCAAGGCTTCATCCACTGGTTCCACGTTTCCAATTTCGGATGGCATTCGTCATTATCTTATGTTGTTTCTCTTGTTATTGTATTTGTGGTGTATCGTTCATGTACTTTATTTTGTCGCAGCGTGAAAGAGGAATTAGTTGGTTGGGAGAAGCCTTTTATGGATTTCTGAGTTTTTTGTCTCTGGTGTTTTTCTCTCTATGTTAATGTGCTGCTGTGGAGCAAATATGAAGCCTCCTGTCATGTTATAAAATTATACTTTCTAGGGTTCAAACACTCTGCAACAATTGTTACAAATCGTAACAGTTTATCTAAATAAATGGTTGGTCACAGTCATGGTTCTCTCAAAAGAATGGGATTCTATAATACATAGCAATAATCAACAAACCTTTAATATGTTAGATAACTCTTTTCAAACACACTCCTAGAAACTTCCCACACCCAACTTAAATAAACGATCTCCTAGAGACACCCTAGTAAAAAAGATTCAAATTGATTTGACCTATATAGACTATGGCAGTACCTGTCTTGCACCACTGTTTCCATAAAGACTATTTTATGCTCTCTGGCTTTCCCTACCTTCCCTTCTAGACTTATGCTGAGAGCACTCTTCCCCATGCACCCTCTAATGGTTTCAGAGAGTCGGGGGAAGACTTTAGCAGGACATAGCTACAAATCACCTGAAACTCCAGTTCGGCCGCCATAACCCTCACCTCCCGGTCAAGTCCCATCCTTGTTTTACCCCACTTATACTTAATTGGAGGGAAGGTACAACAGACCTTGAGGAACAATTGCCCCCTGAAAGTCAGGGAAAGCTCCCTATTTCTACGGCACCAGAACGTAAAATGATCAGCCATAAGCAGCAGTGGTGTATTCTGTTTTTGTACTGCCCTAGGCATGACAAAACTCGGGCACCCCCGCTTCCAAATTTTTCTTTGTGACAGACACACGCCCTCACTGATGCATGCACTGACATACACTCACTGACAGATTACTGGCACTATAGCTCCCTCCACTTCCCTCACGCCGCTCCTGCTCTGGTCAAAAAAGGATTATAACCCTTTTATTTACTGACCTGATCCCAGTGATGTTGACACTCGACAAGGGGGCTCTAATTAATTTTTAATATTGTGTAATGGAGGGTCTGTACCCAGAGAGGTACCTCTGACGTAGTCTTTCTCAGATCCTGCTGTGAAGTAGTAATTATAAGTCCCAAATACCCAAACATCAGTCAAGACTTGATGAATGGTACAACAACTGGTTTTATTAGGGAAAAACACAAACATTTATACCCAGACCCCCAGAAGGTGCCTCTGTGTCTGGGAGATAAATCAGTTAGCCCTCATGTAGCAGACCCCTGTTAACCCGACTAGTTACCTCCACTAAACTCTCCTCTCAGTCAGACTGGAACCATGTGTAAACATAGCTCTCTTCCCCCAGTAACCAAACGAGAGGTATTTCTGGGAGTAACCTGAGTTTATTGCTCTGAATGCAGCCTTTTATGCTCAGACCCCGAGTATTAATTATTTCACAGATACAGAGAGCCGAACTTGAAATATATGAAAAACATCCCAAAATACAGTTAGAACCCACAGGAACCTAGATAGCTCTTGTCTAAGCACCCAAGTTGGCCAAATAGCGCCTGGCTCTATGAAGATTTGTACAATCGCCACCGGGGTAAAGTTTTGACTGGCTGCACACATGGGTAAAGCCCAAAACGGTTCCAGAGGAAAAGTGATCTTGGCTGGTCAAACATCGGTAGCTTCTGTGGTCAAACGTAAAGGTGCTCACCCTGGTTCTCTAGGAGCGTTCTCAAGAGTCTGTAGTATCTTCCCTCCAAATAGCGCTCTCCTGGCAGGTCAGCAAGTGGGGCAAAACAGGGTAATAATTAGGCCGGTAACCGCATGGTCCAGTGGCCGTACAGAGTTCCACACGGTTTGCGGGTAACTACCATGGGGGTCTTTCGGTGGACAAAATGGCTGCCATCCGCCAGGGAGCATGCATTCGATAGACTACATGTCTGTTCGTCCAGCCATTGTAAAGTGCTGCGGAATTTGATGGCGCTATATAAATATCATAATAATAATAATAATAAGGGCAGGATCCGCCACACCACAGTTAAACTAATTATCTCTGGATACAGAGGTCACAACACCACACCCTTAAAACACATATTAAGGGGGCGTGGCTAACCGCCGAGCAAGATGGACGCCTGAGATTTTGCTCCGGCACGAGGGCTCCCTTTCTAAGAACCTTCATACTGAGCTGAAAATCTGACATCCACCAAACTCCTCATGGCAACCTCTAAAACCAAAAAGGCTACCTCTAAGGCCGAAAAAATGAACTTTTTCGGCCAAAAATCCTCCTCTGCTGCGGACCCGCCACGAGCGGCCGGACAAGAGGGCGCAGACGAAATGGCTCCCAGCCCTTCCCCAGCGCCATCGGAAGATTCTACACCAGTGGAATGCCTAACACGAAGCCACTTTGAACAGGCAATGGAGATTATGGCAGAAAAATTAATCGCTACCTGGCAAACGACCGCCGACCAAATCAAGAGGGAGGTGAGAGATCTCTCAACGAGAACAACTACCATGGAACGGCGCCACCAGGAGATGGAGACTGTACAAGATGCCACTTCAGAGCAACTACAGGCGATACAACATAAGCTAACCGTCATGGAAGAACGCATGGCGGACCATGAGGACCGTGCCCGAAGAAACAATCTGCGACTCCGCGGAGTCCCAGAGACAGTCCTGCCAGACGACCTGCAAGCCTATGCAAGAGGCCTAATGAGAGCCTACGCTCCTGACATCCCCGCAGACATGCTTCTGGTGGACAGGATACATAGGGTGTCAAAACCCAAAAACCTGCCAGACTCCATACCACGCGACGTATTGCTGAGGGCCCACTACTTCCACATCAAGGAGCTGGTTCTCCGCTCTCACCGGAACAGAGGGGGCCCCCATGATGACTTCCCATCGGTGCGCATTATGGCGGATCTGTCGCCAGCCACACTCCGCCGCCGAAGGGATTACATTCAGACCACCACAGCACTCCGCAACCATGGGATTCGATATCGGTGGGGGTTTCCCACGAAACTAATACTCACCAAAAGCGGGAAGACGTCCATCATATCATCCCCAGAAGAAGGATTACAGCTTATCGAGACATGGGGCCTACTAAAAGAACCACCGGGAGAACCGCGGCATGACAAACGCCGCCCAGGCCGCAATGCAGCCATGAACTGATCCACTAACTTGCAAAAACATTATGCACCTGACGCAAGTATCATTTAATGCTTACCTATGCTTACCTCTTTCTGTCACTCAATGTGCTTCAGTAGGTAGCCGTCAGCTACCTTGCGCTGTACCTGAGCTCTATTCACCCCGTCCGCTCCCTATGTCCCAGCACCCGTAGTGTCCCAGACCAAGTGGAAGTGCACGCCACAGGAGGACCCTGAGATAGGAGGGAGGCTAGCGGCAGTAAGCCCGAAGAATACTTACCCGTATACCCCCACGCTCCCATCACTAAGCACCGCCGGCCCATATACAAAGCAACCGAGGTACTGTGGGCGCACACCTATAGGGTAAACTCCACCAGTGAGCCTCAATGTCACACACTGCAGGCCACCTCTTCCCCACCAAGGTTCAGGCATGCCAAGTCCATGCCCACGGGCAATGCTCCCCTCCCTCCATATGCCACCTAGCTGGGAGCCCAGCTCTCTATTGCAATATAAATGCAACATAAACTGTGCAGGTATGCTTAACAAGGGTATAAAGTAATCTCCGATGTTATAACGTGCTCTATGAAGTTAAAAAAAAACAAAAAAAAAAAACGCCTAGAGCCACCCTGACACACTAGACTAACTCCTAATTGGTCCAGAGAACCTCCACGGCATGCCAACCACTACCTCCTCCCTTCCTCCCTGCGGGCTGAGAACGCCCAACACTATATTCACCTGGGATAGCGACGATATACAACATTAAAATAGCCCCACCTGGGAGAATGTAAGCTCTGCCCCCGAGCAGACAACCCGATTATGGGGACGCTCACATAATTCGGAGGGAGTCACTCATTCATTAATACACAGAGTCTCAGAGTACTTAAATCCCACAGCGCCAGGTCAAGCAATGATCCTTGTATGTCTTCTGCAACCAAAGTTATTGTTAAATGTTAATGTTATGCTATGCTGTTTGCAAGCCTCACTTATGTGTTTTCAGCTCAACTTTATCAAGAATCACCTAGGAGCCCGCTTAGCCACGTATCCGGAAGCTCTAGCTCCTATCCCCCAGGTACACATAGAGTACCAGACCAATAGGTCCTGTACATAACCCCTCCTACTCATTACTTCCCCACACTCCCGCAACCCACCCACCCTCACCAACACTTATCAACGCAGAGAATCACACACCAACCAACCCGGATTGCACACATTCCAGACAAATTCCTCAAGCCTCATAACACACAATAACGACCATGCTAATCTACTCGCATAACACCAAAGGCCTGAACACACCACATAAACGACGCATGCTCCTCAATGACATCAAACAAACCAAGGCGGACATTGTCTGCATACAAGAAACGCACTTTGTCTCCACTAAAGTCCCAACCTTCGCCCTCAGGGAATACCCCACGCAACACCACGCCACCCACACCTCCAAATCCAGAGGCGTATCCATCCTGCTACATAACTCTCTAACTGTAGAAACTCTCAGGGTCAAAAAAGACAACCAGGGACGATACATAATTCTACACTGTAGAATAAATGAGCACCCATATGTCATAGTATGCCTCTATAGCCCAAACGAACAACAACGTAACTTCTTACACAAAATTCTCGCCAAGCTACCTGAGGGTGTGAATGACCCCAAGATCATATGTGGCGACTATAACCACGTTATGGACACACATATGGACTCAACCATTCCAAACACGTCGACAAGGCACCACACTCTCAGGCCCCAAACCAAGGCTTTCACCAAGCTCATCCATGAAAATAGCTTATACGATGTTTGGAGAACAAAACACCCCTCAGAAAAAGAATACACGTTCTTCTCACAAGTACATAAAACCTTCTCCAGAATAGACCACATCCTTGCCTCAGGCACATTACTCCCACACATAGAAAACTGCTCCATCGGCAATATAGTATGGTCTGACCATGCCCCGATAACAATGACCTTACATTCCGCCTATCAACACCGAGGTAAGCCGCCATGGCGCCTCAACGAGTCATTGCTATATGACCAAACATTCACAGCGCTACTGGCAACAAACTTAAAAGAATTTTTCAAGACAAATGACACCCCAGATGTCTCCATATTCTCAATATGGCAAGCCCATAAAACGGTGATGAGAGGCTTACTAATCAGCCGCGCATCCCACCTGAAACGTAAGCGAGAAAAACACCACACAGACCTCCTGCGTAAACTGAGAGATACCACTGCGGCTCACCTTCTAACCCCCTCCACAGCCCACGCTGAAGAAATCCAAGAAATCACCAAGCAACTTAACGCACTATCTTTGGAAAAAACGTCCCACATCCTTGCCAAACTGAAAATGAGAACATACACCCAAGGCAACAGAGCTGGGAAACATCTGGCCACTATGCTTAAAAAGCAGCAATGCAACTCTAAAATCTCACACTTGTTTACCGCCAAGGGCGACAAAATATACAACCCGCAAGACATCAACGACAACATGGCTGACTATTACCACTCTCTATATAACCTTTGCACAGATCCCACTCTACACCAACCAAACACAATAGAAATCGAAGAATTTCTTGCGAAGACTCAGCTTCCCACTCTTAATGAAACACAAAAGAATGCCATACAACTTCAGGTCACCACACAAGAAATACTGGATACCATTAGCTCCTTACCCCCCGGGAAATCACCAGGCCCTGACGGCATGACCAATGCCTACTATAAGCAATTCGCGCCACTCCTGGCCCCCTACTTACAAAGGGTATATCACCACGCCACACTGACAGGCCAACTGCCAAAAGAGATGCTGATGGCCCACGTCGCCACCCTCCCTAAGCCGGGGAAACCCCCCAACAGATGCCAAAACCTCCGTCCTATCTCCCTGTTAAACACAGACGTAAAAATCATAGCGAAAATCTTCTCCAACAGGTTAGCACATATCATACCCTCTCTGATACAGGAAGATCAGGTGGGATTCGTGGGTGGTAGACAAGGTACTGACGGCACGAGGAAAACACTAGACCTACTCTACGAGATCCAACGGAATAAAACCCCTAGCGTCCTATTATCATTAGACGCTGAAAAAGCCTTTGACAGGCTACACTGGCCCTTCCTAATGGCAGTACTCCGAAAATTCGATTTTCCCCCTCAATTTTTAGCGCTTGTCACGGCACTTTACTCCTCACCGACGGCCAAGGTAGTGAACGGGGGATTCATATCGAAACCATTCCACATCTCCAATGGCTCCAGACAGGGCTGCCCCCTCTCCCCCCTCCTCTACATCCTGACACTAGAACCCCTTACCCAACTGATCAGAGACAACCCCAATATACACGGGATCAAAATCAAAAACCGAGAATTTAAACTATCTTTATTTGCGGATGATATCCTTCTCACCTTAGAACAACCGCACATATCCCTGCCCAATTTCCACAAAATCCTCTCCCAATTCAGCGCCTGCTCTTACTACAAATTGAACATCTCAAAAACACTCGCCCTAGGCGTCAACATCCCAATTCAAGAACTATTGCTCCTCAAAACTAATTTCAACTATGATTGGAGACGAGATCATATTAAATTCTTAGGCATCCTCTTCACACCGTCCACGAACTCCCTATATAAAGCCAACTATATCAAACTCCTCACAGAAATTCGAACTCTGTTGCACAGCTGGAGGGGCAAGTACATATCCTGGACGGGCCGAATAGCTTCCGTAAAAATGGTAATCCTACCGAAAATCCAGTATATGTTCCGCACGCTCCCACTTAAGCTTCCCAACAAGTACTTAAAGGACCTGCAAGATTCAATAAATGATTATGTATGGGACTACAAAAAACCAAGAGTAGCCCTAAACACGATGGTCGCCACACGAGCCCAAGGAGGGATGGGTCTACCAGATGTGAAAGGATACTATAGAGCTGCGCAAATTGCTCCACTTATTGCAGCTTCCCACCGCTCGACTCCCATGACATGGGTCGAATTGGAGAAACATAGAGCCGAAGGCATCTCACTCCCCGCCGTGGCATGGATGCCGCCGAAACACAGACCCAAAGCGCCAGAAATGCTGCCGACAACCACACTTACTCTCTCTGTGTGGGACGACTACCGCAAAAATAAGGGGAATATGTCACCCATCTCACCGGCAACCCCAATAGAATCGATCCAGCACCTTATCCCAAATTTCAACCACAAACTTTGGCACAGACATGGCATCCTCACGCTGTCGCAGGTGTTGCAGGGTACCAAACTCAAGCAATTCAAGGATATATGTGAAGAATTCCGAATACCAACGACAGCGACCTTCTCCTATAACCAGCTACAATCATGGATAAACCTACATAACTCGCAACAAACAGTGCGCCCACCTGATCCACACTGGCTTAAACTGACAGAGATATGCACCAAGACGAAACCGGCAACAAAAATTATCTCAACAATTTACACATCTGAAAAGACAGACACCCACGACAAAATACCCTCCTATAGGAAAGCATGGGAAAAAGACATAGGGCATGAACTCACGGATGAACAATGGCAATATATATTCCGCGCCAATAACAAGCTATCCCTCTGCACATCACACACAGAACTCTCCCGCAAATTGATGTACCGGTGGTATCTTGTACCAACGAGACTTAAACACAGCTACCCGAATGTGTCAGACACGTGCTGGCGCTGCCAGCAAGACCGAGGTACCCTGCTGCACATATGGTGGCAATGCCCACTACTGAAACAGTTTTGGTCACAAGTCCTAAATCTAACGACCCGCTGCACCCAACTGCAAATTACTTTGATACCTGAACTATTTCTACTATTACTACTCCCCCAAACACCTCACATTCACACCAGGTACTTGCTATACCACATCTGCATAGCAGCTCTCACCGTCATAAGCAGGAAATGGAAACAACCCACTGCCCCCACGATCAGCCAGTGCATTACAGCTATAGAAACTTCCAAATCTTACGAAATGGCAGCGAGAAAATCAGCACAAAACAAATCTTACTGGACTGAGGCTTGGGACATATGGGACAGAAACAAACCACGCTGAAATGCATAACAAAGCACTACCAGAATCGAGAGACACAACTCCCTCCTCTGGAGGTACTGAAGAAGCCACTCCAACCCATGTCCACGCACCCATTCCTTAACCACAACATGATCCATGCACACCACACATCAACTCCAAACATTCACTCTTCACCCTACCCCCCGCATTCCCCCTCCCCCCCCTCCCTTAGCCAAAGACTACCAACCATGCCAACAATACAGATCGACACCCCCAAACCACATTGAACACGATACAAGCGAAAGAGACCCATGACCGCACGTTAAGGCTCAGAGGCTATGTTACTATACATGTTCATATTTGTATTTTGTACATTGTACTGTCTAACACCCTCACGGTGTCCGGGATGATCACATACTGTAACTGTGATAACATGTGTTATGCCTTTGGTACCCCACCTAATCCCCTTCACTTCTGTACCCTTCCCATGACCCCTTATTGCAAAATAAAAATTGTCAAATTCAAAAACACATATTAAATCACAATGAACCCCCACATGTTCTATATCCCCAAAAAGGTCTGCTGCAAGCACCCATTCTGCGAAAATAGCGCTCTTACTCATGGGGTATTGTCCAAATGCCTCTGTGTCAAAATTGTGACCGACCTCTGTAACAGGTCTGGCCTGCAGGAGTTCCATGCGGATGGGGTCATTCTTCTGTGATTTACTGGGTGCTATATCTCCTCATTGCAAGGGAGTTCCCTGGTGCTTATAGGGAGCTATTATTAGTCCCAAGGGATAGCAGCTTCCTTCCAAAAAGCGCCTTCGTAGGTTGTTTGGAAAGAAGGAAAAGTCAAGGTACAAGATGACTGGGACAATGGGCTGAGAGTGGCCGAGCTGGAGTTCCATGGTGAACATAGATTACTCTCATTGATAGCACCTGGACACTCTGGGTAGTGTACAAGGGTTAGTGGGTGATAAAGTATAGAGGTGAGTGGAAATGCACAGAGGATTTGTGACGGAGCCCAAACCGCTTCCTAGCCATTGGGGAGGGAGTCCGGAACGCTTCAACAGCAGTCGCCGAGGCTTGACTGGAGTCTCTCTGGAGCTTTTCCACCCGATCAGGGTGCAGCCCTTCTTCCAGATATCCACCTTTGCCTGCAGTGCAATTTCTATTAGATTTACAAAGACACTTGCTGTTCTTAACGTATCCCAGGGCAAGAGGAATCTTGCAGTCATCCAACAGGTATGACAACTCTGTGGTTGGAATCCCTAAAAATCCATACAGGACATAGCTCCAAAAGGAACTTACAAACAATACTTTGTTTTACTTGGGACTAGCCCATATGTTCGTTACATCAGACTTGCTGTGACAAACGTAATAAAATACAATTAACCAAATCATATCAAAAAACATACAGGAACTTATAATAACATAACAACATAATTACTAGAAAAGCTACAATTTCTGGGGAAATTGTGTGAAGTGTTCTTGCCTCCACCAGTAGTCTACAACTGGAGTGGGCAGAGTAACTGTTATTATTTATTTATATAGCACATTTAATTGCAACGTTGTTGCCCAAAGTGCTTTACAGTTACATTAAAACATACATTTATAAAAACATTAGCAGGTGTACAAAAGGCCCTGTTTATGACATCACTTGCTGCTCCAGCCTGGCACAGGTCAGAGTATTTTGGGTTGCCATCTTCAAACGGTCGTTTTTTCCAAACTATACATCCTACAGCGAAGAGCTTTATATTGTGAGAATCACAGGACCAAGACCTACATTTTGATACATATTATGTCTCTGACGTATTACAAATGAAGGCATAGTCGCAGTTTAGAAATTGCCCTTCAACTTTTAGC
Source organism: Pelobates cultripes (assembly GCA_933207985.1). NCBI lineage: Eukaryota > Metazoa > Chordata > Amphibia > Anura > Pelobatidae > Pelobates > Pelobates cultripes. The sequence goes on from OW240923.1 coordinate 61,759,512, forward strand.
TGGCTAGAGTGAAGTTTCAATGAATGTCAATGGACAGCGTGAGTTGCAAACAAATGGTGATATTGTGAAAATGATCAGGACTATGGCTTAGCCGTGGACATTTTTAGTGGCAGCAGGGATAGCTGAACGTTTTGATATAAGATTTGTGTAGGTGGGCCTGAAAATGAGGGAGTGGTGGCAGTTTAGAAATCATGTCCTGATTTTTCAGCTTTTGCCAGCTCCCACTCTAGCTTTGCCATTCATTCCTATGGGACATATTCCGCCACAAGAACGACGATATTCCGTGCAAGAACACTTAACACTTAATTAGTAAACAAGCAATTAAAATTAATGCACTATATAATACCAATAACATGTTCAAACACAATAAAAAGTAATTATATAAACATTAAACTACTTATTTTGCTGCCCTCATTTGCATACACGTCTTATGCAAATGTACACACTTCTAGTCAGTCAGCAGAGTGCGCAGCAGAGTTATCAAAGTAACAATGTATAGTTTGTAAATTGATTGCTGCTGTCACACACCTCTTTCAGGGATTCCTAGGACCAGATCCATAGTCTGTGAGTAAGAGGCTGGCGTTTAAGCCTCTCCAAAAGGTCATGGCATGGGAGCTTTGTCACATATCTCCCTCTTCCAATTGAGACTAACCAGGGAGGAAACTCTGAACGGGTTTACTCCCAAATTAGTAATTTTGTTAATCCCAAGGCCAAAGCAATGTTCAGGATAGAATAGCTTTGTCAAAGTGTCACTTAGCCAGCCAAACTTGTCATCACCAGTAGTATGTAACTGCTGCTGATGAAAAATATCAACTACAAATTCTCTCTTAAGTCCTATCAGCCACTGGAGAGAATACAGAGTGGCCGGTGTCTCTAAAACAATGGGTTGGGGATTTGGGCCAACTGCCCAGCCTTCTGGTATTACAATGGTTAAGCTTGTAGTTCCCTTCATAAGCACAGGACAAATGGCTTTTTTCTATAGTAGTTATAGTACAGCACTTCAGGAATTATTTATATATATTAAAAAAAACACACAGTTTCAAATATATAAAAAACATACATAGTTTTATTTATTTATTTATTTATCTTTCTTTCTTTTCTTTATTATTTATCTATTGAGCTAGGACTAGCCCATATGCTCATAACATTTAGATTGCTGTGGCACTTGAATAAAATGCAAATACAAAGAACATTAGTATACAAGCAAATGAAATTAATACATGCACTATATAATACCAATAACATTTTCAAACACAATACAAAGCAATTATAAATATATATTTTCCTACTTATTTGGTTGTCTTTATTTGCATTCAAGTCTTATGCAAATTCACACACATCTAGTTAGTTGGCAGAGGGTGCTGCAGAGTTATCCAGTAACAATGAATAGTTTGTCCATTGATTGCTACTGTCAAACACCTTTTTCAGGGAGTCCTGGGACCTGGTCCATAGTCTGTGGGAAGAGGCTGGCCTTCAAGCCTCTTCAAAAGGCCATGGCGTGGGAGCTTCTGTCCCATTCCCTAATATTGTAATGTTGCTTTTTTGTTTTTTCTGATTATTGCTTTCTCCATATTTCTGTAAGGGGTCAAATGTGGAAGTTACCAAGGTAATTTTGCTCCATAAGCAGAATCCGTGCTTTTTTATTTTATAGTAATTTTCCCTTTATGTATGAGCTAATCAGGTGTAAATGGGATAGTAAATAAAAAAAGAATACTGCATAAAAAATATAAATAATGAACAATAATGTAATATAATCAGTTAAAACAGTCACCGGATGTGCTCAAAACAAGAGATAAAAGAGGAACTTAACTTGTTGCCCTCAGTTTGTCACAAGATGACAAGAAAATTGTGTCATCAGAAAGATCATTGCTTGTGTATTCAGCTGTGGGTTTGATTCCTCAGATATTGAAAGATAGACGTGTTCATCTTGCCTTGTGCTGCCTGAAAAATAAAAGGTCAGTGGTAGGAGTTACATTGAGATTGCTCTCTCTCTCTCACACTCTCTCTCTCTCTCTCTCACTCTCTCTCTCTCTCTCTCTCTCTCTCTCACACTCTCTCTCTCTCTCTCTCACACACACTCACTCTCTCTCACTCTCACTCACTCTCACTCACTCTCTCTCACTCACTCACTCTCTCTCTCTCACACTCTCTCTCTCTCTCACACACACTCACTCTCTCTCACTCTCACTCACTCACTCACTCTCACTCACTCATTCTCTCTCTCTCACACTCTCTCTCTCTCTCTCACTCACTCACTCTCTCTCTCACTCACTCTCACACTCTCTCTCACACACTCTCTCATTCTCTCTCTCACTCTCTCTCTCTCTCACGCTCTCTCTCACTCTCGTCTTTGGTAGGTAATTTACGCTCATGCAATATGTGCTGTTCAGCTTTCTGTATGATCCATGTTTGCCATGTTATATTATTTAATGCAGACGTTAATATGGGATTCAAAATTAGATTTACAAACAGTGTATGAGGAGAAAATATATGAATAATAAAAGATCTGTATTTAAATTACTTCTAAACCATATTTCCCTTTGCTAAAAACCAGTATTATCATAAATACAACAGAAGTATTCTTATTAGCCTATGTGTACGAAGGTTTCATAGGTGTAACTAATGCAGCAATAAAACATTAAGATTTTATCACAATCCGAAGGCACCAATGTGAGGTAACTATTCACTGCATGCTGAAATTTACTTTTGCTACGCTCTATTGAAATGAAACTTTACTGAGTCTTCCTAAGTTCCTCCTAAGTTTTCATATGATTCTTAGGTAATTATTTGTTAAAGGTAAACTATAAGCTAGGAATACAAAATTGTATTGTAAAAGCCTTCTTCACAATTGCATTAGGACAACCAATTTAATCAATGCTTTCCTATGGGTTTTTGACTGACGCTGGATGTCATGATGCAGAGCGTGATGATGTCCAGCAACAGTTAGAAGACCAATAGTCACCTAATGACCCAGAAGTGCACTAGAAGTGGAGTTAAACCTGCAATGTAAATATTGAGTTCTACCAATAACTGAAACAATTACAATTGCATGGTTAAACTGACAGGGGCACTCCACACAGGCCACTTCAATAAGCTGAAGTAGTCTGGGTGGTACAAGTGCATATTTGTGCAACAGGCGCTTAAAAGGTGCAAAAAAAATTAATTCAAACCAGCTGCTACCATCTATGTGTAAATACTTTCACACAAAATTACTAAACCTATAGAAATGCCATTGTGTGGTGTATACACCCACCCCAGTTATGGTGGAGCACTATTGGCTAAAAACACTTATCCCAAATATTAAAAGGTAGCACATCCTACAAAATACAAACACATATATTGTGCAATATTGCCAATATTAAAGTGATAATTGGTGCTTTATTATGGACACACTCACATTTGATAGAGCCTAATCAGGACAGGCTCTAATCACACGGGGTGATGTGTACTATGGTGCCACTGTCCCTCTTCCTCTGTATGTTGTCAAGCTTGTAGAGTAAAAAAAAAGGGAAGAGAACTCCTTGTGCAGTATATTTACCAAATTTGGTGAGTTAAATGTAATATTGTAAACTGTTCGCCTTATTTAGAGCCTATGAAACATGGACCTAAGTTTGAAGACCCTTGTGCCAATAGAGGGGACACAAACCCCTCTTGGGCAGCAGGGAGGGTGCATGTGCCGGTTGGTACCTATTATAATCTGAAAATTAGCCAAATTTTCCCCTACATATTTGTCAGCCGGCACATGATCCCTCCATGTTGTAAGCCCGAAACTCACGTAGTAAAGAGCTAGCCTTATAAATAATTAAGTAAATCCCCCTATGCCCCACCATATGAAGTGGCAGAATAGGGGAGCCCAGTAGGAGATAACCAAAAGAAAATTAAAACAAGTAAGTCAGAGGCTAAAGTTATTAGAAGTTGTCAAACGTTCAAGCGAAGTCTAAGATCCTCCTGGCTTAAGAGACACACTAATTTGCACCTAATTTGATTTATATTTATAGCTTTGTTGGCTCTCTGGATGCTCAATAGACCTCCAAGAACTGTATATAAAAACTTGATTCGTCTTGCAGAACTTTGACTACTAGACAGCAATTTTTCACTTAATGGTTTAGTGACATCTACTGGCTCATTGGGAACATTGTTATCCACACAGCATGTATATCTTCACAAATTTTCAAACCATTATATGTAGTATTTACCAATTTGTTTTATATTTTATTATTTTTCATTTGAGTATCATTATTACTACTAGCATTATTAACCTTGATTGTGCACTATTGTCTCCCATCTCCGGCCTCCACCCATTAACAGTAGGTCGGGGCCCTAAGTGACAAAAGGGGGGACCTATTGTCCGCCCACCCATTGGAGACGGGTGGGGACTAATTGTAAAAATAAAGCCCTCCCAAGATAAGGGGTCCCCAAACCTCTAGTCACCCAACCCACTGACTAGAGGTCCCCAAGAGGTCCCCAAGAGGTCCCCAGAAATCATACTTACCATTAGATGTCTGCAAGGCTCAAGATTTACCTGTCAGAGCACTCACATTGCAAGGTGTGGGAAGGCTTTATAAGGGGTCCCCAAACCTCTAGTCACCAAACCCAGTGACTAGAGGTCCCCAAGAGGACCCCAGAAATCATACTTACCATTAGATGTCTGCAAGGCTCAAGATTTACCTGTCAGAGCACTCAAATTGCAAGGTGTGGGAAGGCTTTATAAGTCTTTCCACACCCTGCGGAGCTCAGTCTGCATGAAGCCTGGGTTGTTTTTTTATCGTTGAGATTTTTTTTCCACTGTATTGGTTATTTTTTTGTGATCAGGTCTTTTTTTATTTTATTAGTTTGTTGAGATTTATACATTTTTATTTAGCCTTTTTTTGGACTGAAAAAAAGAAGATTTTAGAAAAAAGAAGACATCTAATGGTAAGTGTGGCGGATAAGTGTTGTATCACCGCCAAGGATTCCCTTTCCTGTAGTGTTATAACTCCTTCCAGACACAGTAGGGAATATAGCTCATATAGCTTCCCCCCCATACATTAGTCCAAACTTAATGTTGGGAGTAGATCTGGTTTATTCAGGCAAGCCACACAGAATTTAATAAAATAAAACAACACAATCCCCTCCCAGGCATCTCTGTGTCTGGGAGATAATTTAGTCAAAGAACTAAATCAATTATCTCTCAGTTACAGGGAACCATACAGAAATAATACAAAAACACCCCAAAACCACATTCAAATTACACACGAACCCCACATGTCTTATATCCCCAAATAGACTGAAATCAAGCCCCATGTTGTCCAAACAGCGCTCAGATCAGGGGGTGGTCTGAGTTCGCGGGTATAAAAAAGGGGGAAACAAGTCTCCGTTCGGGAAATGAACAAGGGGGTACGGAAGACCAAACTGAAAAAGGACCAAGGCTGGAGGAGAATAAAACAAGTGATGGGGTGTTTTGTCACACTGCTCCTGTGACGGACCACCTGGTGCCCCGACTGGGTACCTCCGTCAAGCTAACTTCCTAGCTCTCCTCTGGGACCCAGGAGTGCTTCAGCCCCAAGCCACTGCAGCTTGGCTGGGGTCTCTCCATCACTTCCTGCCCTGGAACAGGGTCCTAGGTACAGCTTCAAATGATTAAGCTCTCCTGCAGAGAGTATAGCTGATCCACCCAAACAGTAGCCCAGACACAGTGAAGGGTGTAAAGAAACTAGCTTTTATAGACAGCTCCCAGCATGGGGTCTCTATTCAATGCAAGAAAAGCCCCTCCCATAAATCTATGTGCCTGGGAGATAATTGCATAAAAGACCAGTAGCCTAATTATCTCCCAGGAACAGAGAGGCAAAAAAACATAAAAATACCCCAAAACATCATAAACATATGGGTTTGGTTCATGTGAACGGCCACCAGAGAGCCAGCGTTCGGTTCCATTCGCATGAAGGGAAAGTGCCGAACCAGGGCAAGCTACTAATGGCGGCTGGAGAGGTTTAACTCCAGAACAGGGTCTTTGTATATGGCCCATAGTCCTTCGGCAGGAGGCTAGCTAGCAGGCTCCTTCAGGAGCTCATGGCATAGGTACATTTTCCACAGCTCCCCCCTTGGATATTGCTCCGGCAACTTGGAGATTGTAGTTGAGCTCCCTGTACCCCAGCTGGGTACCTCCGGCAAGGTCCGCTTCCTAGCTGGAACAGGGGAAAACCTCAGTGCTTCTGCCCCTCCTAGGAATCTCTGGGCCTGGGAGATAATTGCGTTAAAGACCGGTAAACTAATTATCTCCCAGGAACAGAGAGCCAAACACAAAAATATAAAAACATAAAAGTACCCAAAAACATAATAAAAATATAAAATAACCCTACAAATAATACATCTTTAAATAGCCCTGATCTGAGAGCCCAAGTTCTCTAAATAGCGCTCAGTGTAGGGGAAAGGCCACTGTGTTAAAGTTATGACCGGCCGCACACGTGGTCGTATGCCCAAAATAGTTCCAGGGCGTTTGGTGCTTTTGCCTGTCAACTTTCAGGAGCTCCTGCGGCTGCAATATGGGGTGCCGCGCCTGGCTTTCAGGAAGCATTTGTTCCCTTTAGTCTTAGGCACCTTTCCTCCAGAAAAGCACTCACCTGGCAGATTTCAAAGTGGTTAAAAATCGCGTACCAAGTTGTCCGGGAACCACACAGTCGCCGAAAACCGTTCCATAACATTCGCGGCTACGCTGAGGTGACCGGGAACCCACAAAGTCCTCACACCGAAATTAGTTCTATAGTGGTCGCGGCTAAGTACCGCTGAGGACTATTCGAGGGTTTGGTTCATGTGAACGGCCGCCAGGGAGCTAGCATTCGGTTCCATTCGCAAGATGCTTCCATGTTTTCACTGGTGGCATTTTTGAGGAAGTGGGGAAACCAGGAAGAAAAGTGCTCAATTATTAGCCTAGGATGACTGGGGGGGCGGTAGATGATAGCAATTCTTAAAGGAGTGGGTTTAAATAAGCAGACAGTGTGAACTTCAAAAGGAAAGGATAGGACAGGGGGATTTATGATTGGTTGAAAGGTACATTGAGGGGAGAGAAGGATGCCTGCACCACCTCCTTTACAGTAGAGTCTGTGAGTGTGAGAGAATTGTAGCCCACCAAAACATAAAGAGGCAGGAGTAGCACTATCGGAATGGGGCAGCCAGGTCTCTGTAAGTGCAAGTAGTGTGAGTGAGTTTGAGATGGAAAAGTCGTGTATGGCTGTTGATTTTAAATTACTGCAGATGGAGCTGACGTTCCAAAGTGCACACTGAATGTTGGTAAGTGAGGGTATTGTGATGAGATTTGTGGGGTTTCTGGTTTTCTTAGTGTGTGTAGAGAAGGTGATAATTCTGAAATCAGCCTTTGCTTATTGCAGACAATCAGCTGATGGGGCACAGATTTTCTTACAGCAGTATTGGGGCTTGATAGTTCTGAATTCAGGCTTTGCTTATTGCAGACATACTTGAACACATGGCTTAGCAAACTAATTTGTTTGTCATGCAGTATCGTTCTGCACATTATAATAAAAGTAATATGTGGCAACCCACAGATGTTGCACAGATGAAACGGCTCTAGTCTTTAAACCAAGTGATGGGTATAGTAAAAAAAACCCAGTATCAAGTCTTACTGGCACAAGCACAGTATCCTGACTACACCTCTTTTGCCTGAGATTATGAAGAAGAATCGCTACATGCAACTACTGCAATGCCTTCATTTTAATGACAACATGTCCCCCTAGAAACAACCCATTGTTTGACAGGCTCTGTAAAATTTGTCCCTTTATCCAACTCCTGTCAGACATATTTTCTCAAATGTATGTCTCCGATCAAAACATTTCAATTGAAGAGTCTCTAAAGAAATACAAAGGTAGACTGCTTTTTAAACATCATATACCATCTAAGCGGTCCTGATATAACGTCAAATTTAATAAATTATGCAAATCCTGTACTGGTTACACATGGGTGTTTTGCATTTATCAAGGGAAGGATAGCCACCTTGACCTATCAGGATGCCCTGATTCTGTTTGTACAAGTGGCAAGAGTGTGTTGGATCTAATCCATTCCTTGTTAAATAAGGGTTACAAGCTATGGCTTGAAAACTATTACATCAGTATAGAATTATTTAAAAATGTATTTTGTTTTGAAACCCTAGCTATATATATATATGTATTAAGGCAATGACACTCCCACCACACCACATTTTAACATTTATTTTCTATTTTCTTTCCCTGGGTAGGCCCTCTTCTTTCTCAGGCCTACCTCATCGTCGGTTCCGGCACACCACAACCGACTTGCTCTTTTTACTATCCTACATTTATTTATGGTATTTCACACTGTACTATCATAAGCACCTAACACAAATATATATTTATAAAGGGGTAGGGTAGACAATAAGTAACACAAAACATCTCTCCTGCCTGCAGAATTAGCAATATGCAAATCTACCAGAATATGCAAAATAACAAGCCTTGCTAATCAGGTAGTGCATATAACTGTTGCTACCAACAGAGGGTGCTATACAGGCTCCATAGCCAAATCCACGTAGTTGGTAACAAGCATCAGCACGACAGGAGAGCACACAAAACAGTTAACAATATACAAACACATTATAAATACCCTGCACCTATAATGGGCACAGGGTGACTTTGACATTTTAGGGACCTTTGTAAAGTGTCCTTCTGCTCCCAGGGATGGTGACTATCGTTACACCTGCACTGACCTATTGGCTTGTTTTACCGACTTCTCTGATTTCTGGATTCCCCTGACTTTGACCTGTCCCTGGTTAAGTTAGCAATTCTAAAGTGGCTACACCAAACAATTCAAAATACTAGATTTGTAGTACTTTTTAAAATGTTATGCTATCTTGGGGGCAATTTTCTTTCTTAGGGTGGTCTCTTAAGCTCTCTCAAAGACGACATAGGGCAGAAAATCACTTTATAAATGCTTTAGGTTGAAAAGGGCAACTAATATATTTCACACTGTGACTTAAAAAAACTCTAATCACAGTGTTAATGCTGTGATTAGCACTGAAAGGGTTAGTAAAATCACTTTTTTTAAAATCTTCACACACAGTTTTCAGACAATTACTATCTGCCTCTCTCCCCTTAGATCAGAGTGTATGTGGGGGTACTGTTATATTTGTTGCTATATAAAAACCTGTAAAACTGGTACATGGAGGTCATGTTATATTCAGGAGACAATGTTAAATCAAAATTCTTAGGCTTTATTACACTAACTCATAACAGGAATATGAAATCAATGTCCTGTGAATATTGAGTTCATGTGTGTGAAGAAGCACAAATAAAACTATAACCACAATATGGGCCCTACATTTCTAAAAAAAAAAAAAGTGGTTAGACCAAACATCTCAGAATATGCCATTTGGAATACTCCGGGTTGCCTACATTTAAATATGGTATGCCATTATTTTGGAAATGCTATTACCCAGGCTGCTATAATCTCTCAAAGGCGAGATAGACCCAGCAAACCAACCTGGCGAATTGTCAATGTGTAAAACCATAAATGGACAAGCCGTATATTTGACCCCGTAAATTTTCAAAATCCCATAAAACCTATAAATGGGTAAAACCTATAAATGAATGCAGAGTGGGTGTCAGTATAGTGAATCCAGAGTATTTGCATAGTTTAGTGAATGCAGAGTGTGTGTTAGTGTGTAATGAATGCAGAGTGTGTGTTAGTGTGTAGTGAATGCAGAGTGTGTCAGTGTAATGAATGTAGTGTGTGTGTTAGTGCAGTGAATGCAGAGTGTGTGTAAATTTGTAGTGAATGCAGAGTGTGTGTTAATGTGTAGTGAATGCAGAGAGTGTGTTAGTGTGTAGCGGATGCAGAGTGTGTGTTAGTGTAGCGGATGCAGAGTGTGTGTTGTGTTAGTGTATGCAGTGTGTGTGTGTTGTGCTAGGGTATGCAGTGTGTGTGTTGTGTTAATGTATGCAGTGTGTGTGTGTGTTGTGTTAGTGTATGCAGTGTGTGTTGTTAGTGTATGCAGTGTGTGTTTTGTTAGTGTATGCAGTGTGTGTGTGTTGTGTTAGTGTATGCAGTGTGTGTGTTGTGTAAGTGTATGCAGTGTGTGTGTGTGTGTTGTGTTAGTGTATGCAGTGTGTGTTTGTTGTGTTAGTGTATGCAGTGTGTGTTGGGTTAGTGTATGCAGTGTGTGTGTTGTGTTAGTGTATGCAGTGTGTTGTGTTAGTGTATGCAGTGTGTGTGTGTTGTGTTAGTGTATGCAGTGTGTGTTGTGTTAGTGTATGCAGTGTGTGTGTTGTATTAATGTATGCAGTGTGTGTTGTGTTAGTGTATGCAGTGTGTGTGTTGTGTTAGTGTATGCAGTGTGTGTTGTGTTAGTGTATGCAGTGTGTGTGTGTAAATGTGTGATCTGGGGGGGGAGGGGGAGGAAGGGGCATTTTAACATTAATTTTTAATTAATTGAATTAAATGTTTCTCCCCCCTCCCTGCTTACCTGTGTCCAGGGAGGGGGGAGATTCCATCCGTGGTGGTCCGGTGGGGGGGGCCCCCCGGCTCCCTGTTACCGTCCGCAGAGGGGGCCCAGGCAGCACACAGCTTCTCCTCCTCTCTTCTTTCTTCTAATAACTCTCGCGAGACCCGCGGAGCGTTGCCATGGTAACCGGGTCTCGCGAGAGTTATGAGAAGAGAGAAGAGAGGAGAAGCTGTGTGCTGCCTGGCTGGGCCCCCTCTGCGGTAACAGGGAGCAGGGGGCCCGCGGCTGCACACATAGATAGCGATATTCGCTATCTATGTGTGCAGAAAGGGAAAGTGGGGCCCAGGACTGCCAGAGCAGTCCGGGCCCCCCAGGGCCGTCGGGCCCATGACAACAGTCACGGTTGTCACCCCCTGATGGCGGCCCTGGGTGGGAGAGAGAGGGGACCTGCAGTGCCAGGAAAACGGATTGTTTTCCTGGCATTGGAGTTTCCCTTTAATTGTGACGTCTGCTGAGCTTGAACAAAAGTTGACAATGGAGCTCCGCCTTTTTTCTGTCAACTTTTTAGATTGACAAGCCGCACATTTTTAGATTGCGTTTGAACTTGAAATCAGTCTGTTAATAAAAGGTAAAAAAAAAAAAAAGAACAAGCTTGTGTCGGACACCCTGTTCTCTATACCCCTGATTCATTACCTTCCCTTTCCAAAAATGTTTACTGCCGAAAATGTTTCTCTCTGGCCGTCACTCGGCTACAAAATCCCCGAACAGTCCCCAGCCGTGAACCTTTTGGAAATCGGATACGACTACTTGACCTCGCGGCTCCCGGTCACCTTGAGCCACTGTTTTGCCCCTCTTGCCGACATGCCAGGAGAGCACTTTTGGAGGGAAGATACTACAGACTAATTGGAACAATTGAACCCTGAGAACCAGGGGGAGCCCTCTTTCCATTGACCGCAGGAGCTCCTGCTATTTGACAGGCCCCAGCTACAATTATGCTGAAGCTATTTTGGGCTAAGTCCTCGTGTGCGGCTAGTCAGAACTTTACCCTGGTGGTCATATGACAATTCTTTATGGATCCGGGCACTATTTTGCCAACATGGGTTTTCGAACCAGAGGATGTATTATATGTGTGGTTTCTGAGAGTTCTTACTGTGTTTTGGGGTGTTTTTATGTTAGGCACTTTGTATCCGTAAGATAATTAATTAGCAACTTAATTATCTCCCGGACACAGAGGCGCCTGTACGGGGCACTGTATGCATTGAATGGTCTGTGCAAAAAAGACTGCATTTGGCTCAATAAAATTAGTTGTACTCTCAGAACTATGTGTCGTCTAGTTACTGGGGGAAATAGAGCTATTCACTACAGAGTGCTTTTTCCAGCTTCGAGGAGATTCGGCGGAGATACCCAGTCGGAGTATTGGACCTCCGCTACAAAGCTTAAAGAAATATCGTATACAAAAATGTATTTAACATTTTTTACTGAATTGCAATTGAATCAAACTTAAATTAATATAATAAATTACACTAAAATTAATCTAATAATTTCAGTTATTAAATTTCAACTAAGTAAGTGGAAACTTGATGGCAATTTATTTAAAATTGCTGAAATTAATTTTTGTATTTTCTATTTCTTTAAGCTAAGTGATATCCTGAAATCAGACCGAATTAACCTGAACCCAAGATCCAACAAGAAATAGAGTCAGCAGGATACTCTGTATCCCCGGTCCTTTGACCAGGGTTAACGGGAAGATTATAGTAGGTAATACTACAAAAACAGTGGAATACACAAGCCAAGGTCAAAAAGTAAAAAGGAATTAGGATAAATGATATTATTAGCTAAAGGCCGGGAAGTGGAGAAGGCAGAGAGATTAGTAATAAGCCAAGGTTAATAACGTAAATCAGACAGTTAACAAGGTATTGAGTAAAAAAGAACAACAAGATACCTGACTACCAAGGAAAATGGTTTAAAGGAACACTATAGTCACCAGAACAACAACAGCTTATTGTATTTGTTCTGGTGAGTATAATCATTCCATTCAGGCTTTTTGCAGTAAACACTGTTTTATTTAGAGAAAATGCAATGTTTACATTACAGCCTAGGGATACCTCCATTAGGCACTCCTCAGATGGCTGCTAGAGGTGCTTCCTGGGGCAATGCTGCACAGTGTGCAGCACTGACATTCAGTGTCTCCACCCACTGCATTAAGACACTGAACTTTCCTCATAGAGATGCATTGATTTGATGCATCTCTATGAGGAGATGCTGATTTGCAGGGTTGTGTTTGGCTTGTGCTGGCTCTGCCCCTGATCTGCCTCCTTGACAAGCTCAGCCAATCCAAGACTTTCCTATGGGAAAGCATTAAGATGATGCCAGCCAAGGATGCATATCAGGGGCAGATCCAATAAAGATAAGATTTTTTTATATATAGGGTAGATGTAAGGCTGGGGTGGGGTGGGGTGGGGTGGAGAGGGGGTAGATTGTGTTTTTAACACTACAGGGTAAGGAATACATGTTTCTGTCCCTATAGTGTTACTTTAAATAGGGTACATTTTCTCAGTCAATATCATTCCTGTGCATCAATCATGTGTGAAGATTGAGGCTTGCGAGTCACATCAATTTGAACACATTAATGATGCGACCACTCATTTGTGTAAAAGTCCAAAGGGGCACAGAATGCAGAATTAAAATGAACACCAGAATAATGAACAGGGCATCTATACACAGAAACACATGGCAGTAATAAATCAAGGGGGCTTTGCCGCCACCCCGCTTTAGTTTCCTGGTGTCCCTTATCTGGGGACACTAGGGAACTGCCCCTGGGCAGCAAAGCCCAAGCACATCATGTGCAAGCTGTGCAACAGGCACTACGACCATGTAGGGAGCTCTTCAGCACCACTCCCTGCCCAGTACTTGTCACGGGAGATGGGACTCCTCATACGTGTTCCCTTAATTATACTTTGTATCGTCTAATGTTTCCCTGCATTTGAATGGAATTGTTCCCTATTGTTCGATTACCGAAGAGATTCTGTGGGGTCCCCTTGTTCGCAAATCATGTTTAGGCTGGATTGGAAGATTCTAAATATGATCAAAATTAGGCTTGAGTATTAATCTGTGGATAGGTATTAATGTCTCTTTTGGATATGATATTGGAACACCATGCTTGTTCATGTCAAAGGACTCCTTATCTATGAGGGAATCAAGACATATGGCAAATGAGAGAGTTAATTTATGCTGACACCAGACTCCCAGGCCACTTATGTTGACTTCTCACACCTTACAGAGTAGCTCTGGTGGGGTCCCACTTCAAAGAGAAATTTAGGTTGTTAGCTCTGACCTCCCATACAATCAAATCAACCCCTTTTGAAATTATCAATACCACCTCTACCAGGAAGCCAGTTCATTTATGCACGAACATAACTTTCATTTTACCAAACCGATCTGAGCGCGTTTTGGATATGTTGTGCGCTCAGATCAGGACTATTCGGGAATATAATTTTTGTGGGGTTCCAATGCTGTTGTCATGTCTTTTTGTGATATGTAAAAATTGTATGTAAGTTTTCCTATTTGAGAGATAATTGGATTAACTTGAATTGGAGCTCAAGTATCTCTCAAACACAATGGCTTGTGGGAAGGAAACCCAATGCTAGTGGCACTGCATAAGAAGCCGAGTATGACCCCGCTTTGTAAGGTGTTGGTGTTTTAGAAATTAATAAAACATAGTATGTTTATAATATTTCTACGTTTAATATTTTGTTTATGTTTTAGAGTTGAATTCCTCCTGATTATGTGTTGTACATACTGTGTGTTGCTTTCATGCTATGTGCTTTCACTGAAACTGTGTGACAGCAACTTTTACCTTATAAAGTGTGACATCTCTTGTAAGCCATGTACCAGCCATGTAAGCCATGTAAACCATGTACACAGCATTACAAGGGTTGACCTGCGTTGCCTATGGTTTGGCATCCTGGGATTAACCTGAATTTTCTTTTTGTGTGTGTGTGTTTAGCATTTATATTTGTTTGGACTATAACTTGAGCGTTGTTAGGGCTGTGTGATGTAACACCTTAACAGAGAATCTCTACTGTGCCTGCAGCCAGAACTTGGTATTACAACTTTTGGGACCCTAATGAACCTAAAATATTTGGTGCTGCTGCCCATCCCCACAGAAACAAAATAGTAACACAAGAAATAAAATTAAACTAAACTCTTTTTAAGAATAATTATAAAACACGGTCAAAAGACTATTTTGTAAGATGTATCTAACATTGACGGAAATATTTTTTTAAGACATGTAGTCATGTTTCTTATTTTAAATATTGTTTAATGAATGTAAACATGATTGATATTGTTTCATATGTATTTCTAAATAATGGACGCAATGTGTTTTAGATATCAGGAAAATAAGATAGATTTGTTTTCAGTTGTTGGATTGTCCAAATAAATTAACCTTAAATTATATTCATAATGATAACTAGAAAGAGTTGTGATATTAAATGTTATTTGTTTTTTAATTTCAGCATCAAGCAACATGGAGTCATCAAATGATATCCGTAAGAAATTATGCTAAAAACGTGAAATATATTAGTTTTATTTTTAACATGCTATTTATTTTAAATGTCTAAAAATGACCATATCAATAACTGCACACAAAATAAAAATGGAAATATGAGCACTAACTAAGAATTTGTAAAACAAATGTGTATGTTTGTCTTATTCATATTGCTTTCCATGCATAATAATAATTTGGGGATTGAGGATTGAATATGTCAACAAACAAGACAATTAGTCAAACAGAAAGTTAAATAAAAAAAAAACATAACTTTGATTGTAAACCAAACTTTAGCCAAAATGATCAAATCTGCAAACAAAAAAAAACCTCATCAGAAATAAGCGGACTGTAAAGTTCGGGTTTGTACCGAACATTAAGTTTTTTTGGACCCCGGACCTGAACGTTGACATATCAGTGTATGTTCGGGTTGGAGTTCGGTGTTCGGCGATTTAATGGCGCGTTTTGAAAGGCTGCAGGGCAGCCAATCAACAAGCGTTTGACTTGTGTGCCCTTAGAAGCCATCACAGCCATGCCTGTGATTGGCCAGTGTTGACCCAGCATGTGACCCAGCCTCTATATATAAGCTGGAGTCGCGTAGTGCCGCACGCACATGAGCTCTTATTAGTGTAGGGAGAGGATGCTGCAGCTGTTAGGGACAGATTAGGAAAGAATTCTGGTGTTGAATCTGCAAACTACAGCGATTATTCAAACTACAGCGATTATTTTTGTGGGTGCTATACTACATTTTTGTACCCTGCCCTGAGCCCAGTGCCACAGAGAGTGCAGTGCACTTGCAACTGCATGTGTGCCAGGCACATTACTTTAATCCTGTTCTGGTAGCTCAGTGGGCAACATCTAGGCATTTTTAAATACTGCAAATTTTTGGGTGCTAAATAGTACATTTGCGTACTACATTTCTTGCAATCCAATAAAACTCTTAAATACTACTGATACATTGTTGGTTTAAAAAAATCAAACTTTTTGGTGCTAAATAGTACATTTGCGTACTACATTTCTTGCAATCCAATAAAACTCTTAGATACTACTGTTACATTGTTGGTTTAAAAAATCTAACTTTTTGGTGCTAAATAGTACATTTGCAGCCTGCAGTGCACTTCATATCTGAGAGTCAAATAGAACCGTCAAATATTGTGCTTACATTGCAGTTTTAAAAATTCAAATGAATAATAGTGGGTGGAAAAGCCTACATGTACTAGGACATCTCTTACCAGATGCTACAAACTGTTGGGAATAATCTTATAAAAGATAATCTAAGCAGAACGTTAAAAACGCTAAAATATACAATAGGAACCACTTATAAGCACATAAATTGATAGAATAATGAAATACAAAAATACAAAAAATCTTTGAATACAGAAAAACAGTGATTGCGATATAAATAAATTCACTAGGTGGCAGCCTTGTATCAAAAAAATCTTTGGTATAGAGGGAATCTTCCACTAAACAACGAAAAATCTTAATATATTAAAAAATGGGAAAAAACCTTAGGATTTGTAGGTATTATCATTATTAATGAATGGAATGGATTAGCAGGGTCTGGTGCAGGGTAACCGCACGCCCCCTGGTGTTGAGCACCAGCGTTTGTGCAGCCACATACCAGGACCCTGATGCAGCTTCAGCAAGCAGCAGCAGGCGATAGTGGAGTTTCAGCTGCAGTACTCACGGGTCAGTCGCTCTGCACCAGACTTGCCCTCCAATTGATCCAAGTTAAAGGATTTAAAGTGGACTCATTACAATTACAGGGCCTCGAAAGAGTAGTGTATTGTTATTTGTCATCACTACCTCCCCGCATTGGGAGTGGGTAATTTGTGCGCCTGCTGCCTTCCTTGCATGTGGTAGCCGTTTCTCAGGCTCCCTCTCTGGAATCGAACCCTGATTCCCCGTTACCCATGGTCACCATGGTAGGTGCGGAAAATTGCATCGAAAGTTGATAGGGCAGACATCCGAATGCGTTGTTGCCGTCACGGGGATGTGCGATCGGCACGAGGTTATCCCAGACAAGCGCAGCCGCCTGTCCACAGCCAATGTGGACAAGCTCACGTTTATCAAAATGAACCAGGCAGAATAGACATTTATACCGGCCTCACCCAGCCATTGTTATACTCAAGTGCACTTACTATTTTTTTTCTTTTTTTATGTCCCAATATTTTGGGGGCTACCCCAATAAAAAAAATATATATATAAAAAAAAAAAACAGTGTTGGTTACCTCCTCTGCCTCCACCGCCTCTTCCACCTACACCGCCACAGTCACCGCCTCCTCAACCTCCTACTCCACATCCACCTCCTCCTAGAGCAGGGTGCAAAAGCGGAGCGGCCATCCCCTAGACAGTGTGCCTGCTACTGCCCACCGCACCCAGGGACCAAGCACACTAAAGCCTGCTCCAAGGAATTCCCTGGCGTGGAAGTTCTTAGTTTTAGAAACTAGTGGTCCTTTAAGGCTAAGGGAGGATTAGAAATAGCATCCAAGTCATAGCATCACAGATAATGTTACCATCAAATAGCGTACATGGGAGGCAAGTAAAGAGGCAAACTGTTAAGATATTAATAGTTAAATATCCTGATGGACCTATTTTCTACAAATATATATTCTATATATTTTTGTATATAAACCCTGTGACTGCTATTACAGTTTATCTAAATTGCATGCTGATACTTAAAGATTTAATTTTAAAACCACAATTCACTGCTTGCCATATTTGTCAATAGCTTCCAAAATGTTCTAAACATATATATATATGATTTTGTTTTTATTTTTTACACATTCCCATGTTTTTATTATGTTTATAACTAGCAGTTTGTTAAGTATACTTATAATCCTGTTGGTCCTTTAAAAACTGTATAGGTTATATTATGTGTGCAAAGTGTTAAATTATGGTGGAACAAACAACAATAATATTAAAAAGCCTAAATTATTAAGAGGGTAAAAGTACAAAGTCACAACACTGAAAAGAACATTAATGTTATGAATGAATGAAATGTACTTAAAGGAGCACTTTGAGCACCACAACTACTACAGTGCAATGTAGTGATTATGGTTCTAAGGGTGCCCTGGTGACCTCCCAATGTAAGCAAAGGTTTTAAAAATGATTTGACTTCTAACCTGGTGTTTGTCAAGCACTGCTCTAGCTGGAAGTTCTATGTCAAGTAGGTCAGGATAGCTAATGGAAGCTCCTGAAGGCTGAGAAGATGCAAGTAGCCTCAGCTGACAGACCCCGAGTAAGAAGCCAAACTTTTCTAAAATGGTTTGACAACTTACAATGGGGGCACACCAGGGCACTCCTGGCATTATAACCACCACAGTGTATTGTGATGGTTCTAGTGTTTGGAGTGCTCCTGTAACACATGGAAAATGACATAGTGTAATTACAAGTATTTTGAAAACAAATTAACCACTAAATAAATGAATATGGTCTGTAGATAGTTTCATGCGTTATTAATTATATATAAAGCTGCTGTGTTACCAAATAAGAATAATAATAATGGTCAATCTGTGCCATGGGTGCAATCTGTGGCAGTCAAATCCTCTGAGGTGGTACTAGAGACCATGGTAAACATGGATTGCTATAGAACTTAATGCCCCATGGTACCATCATGGTGGAAACGTTAAACAAAATGGAAGGGAAAAGAAAATCTATGCTTAGACTGGACAGTGAAGTAACAGGAAAGGATGAATGAAAATGAGTCTGGGCACAGAGAGTTATTACATGGTTTCTACCCAAAATATAGCACTTCCAACTTTCTACCATCACTGAACCAAAGGGCACCATTCATCCACAAACAAAAATCTAGATAAGAATCTGCCAGTTAATTGGCTACATTTATTAAAAACAAACAACAACTGCAGGTGTAAATGGCCAGATTAAAATGAATGAGAGAAACAGCAGTTTCTTTGATAATTGCTCCACAGTTTGCTCTTTGCCTCAGAACTGCTCTTTACATGTATGTATATACCAATAGGACCAAACAAACATGCAGTGTTAAGAATTATATTTTACTGTTAAATATGATGTATTGCCTCCCAAAAGAACCTTTATTAAGCTTGTCTGGATGAGAGGAGCACTACTAAAGTAGCAATGTGGTCGAACATTGCCTTCTGGCTCACTATATAGTATATTTTTAAAGCCATTGCTTATACATTTACTAACAGATTAAACTTTTTGTATTGCTTATATTGCAGGTAGCCAACTTGTTGGAATATGTATATGGCTTGGAATAAGCATTGCTATGATTATAATGGGTAAGTGAAGTATACTAGCTGTAGTTGACATGGCTCTTTGTAGCCAATTCTGTTACTAGATACATTACATCTATCAAGTCATTTATGGGTCTGTTCACTAAACATTACATTTTATCCATACACATCATATTTTACCACTCAAATTAGATTTGATTAGCAGCATTCACATGACTCACTTGCATTTCATGAACATTATACACCTCACCAAAACTCACGTTTTTAAAGGTACAGGACTTAGGGCAGGCATGATGACAGAAATTCTAGGTTTAAACACCAATCTTTTTAAAAGAGTTCATAAATAATGTGGTTGTATGTCTGGCCCATAAATATATATATTTTTTTAATTTGACAGTTGTTATTGATTTTTCGGGGGTACAGAAGAAAGATAGGGTGAGGGGGGAAACAACAATCCTGACATCGTCTTGTTTGGGTTCGGCTTGTCTTCACATGTATTGTATTCTCTAAGCTTCATTTATCTTTTCGGTGAGTGGTAGTTCGGGTGCAGAAAGGGATGGGGGAGGGGTACAGAAAGAAAATGGGAAGTTAAGGGGGAAGGGGAGAGGAGGGCGGGATCCGACACATTAATTTTTACTGGTCGTGTTACCTTGCCATACTAACCAGTGTCACCCTTATGACCTATTTTCTTTCCCTCTTGTCACTCGGATCGACCGTCTCTAGGGCCACTCAGTGGCCTATTCTCCTAGTCTAGTTACCAACTTTTTGTGATCCTTTCTAGCTTTGTCTGCATTTGTGGACCTGCATAGAGGTGTCTTTCTGTTTGTGTCATTAAAACTATAACCTATTAACTATGTACATGTGAGTAAACAGGCCCAGGGTGGGCGGCTGTCTCTATTCTCCTGACCTTTGCGGCGTTCTTTCTTACTTTCTTTCCCTTCCCTATGGGGGATGCCTCGTCCCAAGAACTTAATTTTTTTTTCTCCCTACTCCCTGTACCCCTCCATCTTTGTCACCCACTTTGTGTGGGCCAAAGTGGCATGTTTGTTGGAGGGATTTTGTCTGTTCAATCCCTGTTCGTACTCCAGATTGGTGGTTATTTGCTGAAGCAGAGCCTCTTTTGTGGGTGCTTGGGCCTGTTTCCATGCCCTTGCTATCTGGTTATTGGCCGCCACAGGATATGAAATAGTAAACGGGAGTCTGTTCTGTTGAGCTCTTCTAAACCCATGAACAAGAGTCCACATTCCGGTGTTATTGCGATCTCGCTACCTAGTGCCCTTCTCGCTATGTCCTCCACCTCCCTCCAGTATTTAGCTATGATTGGACACTTCCACCACATGTGGTACATCGATCCCACCTCCCCTCGACATCTCCAGCATGCGCTGGAGGAGTTCGGGTAAATTTTTGCCAGCCTCTCGGGTACCATGTACAAGCGGTATTGGAGTTTGTGCATCTGCTCCAAGTGAGACGCGCAACTCGTCCTCTGTTTGTGTGCCAAGAATGCTTGTCCCCATTGCTGCTCAGTGAAAGTTTTCCCTATGTCAGGCTATTTTGAACTTGTCTGGAGGGCCTGTGGTCTGTTGGATCAGCTTATTGTATAGGGTGGATAACAATTTCTTGTGCTGTTTTGTGGCTGTGCACATCTGTTCAATATCCTTTGCCATGGCTGTTGCAGTGTTAGTCGTAGATCCCTGAATCATGGATTTCACTTGGAGGTATTGAAAGATGGTGTTATGTGGTAGGGTGTATTTGCGCTGTAGGATTGGGAAATCGGCTAGTTTGTCTTTTTCGAATAGGTGGCCTATCGTGGTGCATCCCTGTTGTGTCCATGGGCGGTAGTTGAAAGTGGGGTTTACTAAGTGTAGGCTGTACAGGGGGGTCGCTCGTGCCCACCCCACGGTCTGCCCCCAGCGTTGTCTGAAAGTGTCCCATATGGTGAATAAAAGTCGTGTAGTGGGCAGTACATCTTGGTGTATTTTCCTTTGTGTGTGGGGTATCCAGAATAAGTAGCTCAGGCTCATGGGGCATGCTCAAGATGCCTCCATCTCCACCCAATGCGGTACCTCCTCCTGTGCATGGGCCTGTAGGACAGTGGTCAGGATAGCCGCTTTATAGTATAGTCTAATGTCTGGCATCCCGAGGCCCCCTTGTGCCTGTGGTCTGCTCAACACCTTCGCTGCCAGCCTAGTTTTTTGGTGAGCCCATATAAAGCCCGTTATGAGCTTCTGCAATTTATCTAAGTAGATTTTTGGTATATGGATCTGTAGGGTTCTCACTAAGTATTGAAATTTTGGCAGAACTATAATTTTCACTGTGGCCATCCTGCCCAGCCACGATAGGATAGTTTGCCGCTAACAGGTTTATCTGTTTTTTTGTGAGTTTGATCCCTAAGAACGGTGTATGGTCTTGTCTCTAGTCTAATGTGAATGTTTTCTGTAGAAGATCTAGTACAGTTGTCAAAATCCCCACCCCCCTGGCTTGTGTTTTTGTAATGTTTAGTTTGTAGTAGGAATGTCATCCATATATAGTTATTTCTTGTAGTAAGTTGGGGAGGGAGATCTGTGGTTGCGTGAGCGTTAGTAAGATGTCATCTGCGAATAGATTTGTCGTGTATTCCCTTTTGTTAATCGTGACTCCGTGTATTTTTGGGTTGCCTCTTATCCTTGCCGCCAGGGGTTCCAGTGCCAAGACATATAGTTGGGGCAACAGGGGGCACCCCTACCTGGTGCCATCCGTGAGTTGTATGGGCTCCCCGAGTTTAGCACCTGGGCCCCTGGGGGGCTATATAGCGTTTCCACCGCCAATACAAACCCCTCTGGGATATCAAACTTGTGTAGCACTTCGCGAAGGAATCGCCAGTGTAGGTGATCAAAAGCCTTCTCCGCGTCTAGAGAAACCAGCAAGCCCCCGTGTTCTGTTTTGCGGAGATGGTGCAAGATGTTTAGCACCTTTCTCGTATTGTCAGACCCTTGTCTCCCTTTGATGAAGCCCACTTGGTCGTTTTGAATGATAGTTGGCAATACTGCCCCCAGTTGGATTGCATACACTGTGGCTATGATTTTGGCGTCTGTATTTAGTAGGGATATGGGCCTGAAGTTCTGTGGTACCGTGGGCAGTTTCCTTGGCTTGGGTAGTGTTACTATGTGCGCCGCTAACATTTCAGGGGGTAGGGTTCTTTGCAGAACGGCCTGTGTATAGCTTTTGACCAGGTAGGGTACCAGGGTGTTGCCAAACGTCTTATAATATTCATTATTTAGCCCGTCTGGTCCTGGGGATTTGTCCAAAGGCAGGGATTAATATTTCCTCTGTACTTATTGGTTTTGTGAGATCTTGTTGTTGGCGGCTTGTGAGGCGCGGTAAGTGTATGGCTTGGTTGTTCAGGGTTCTAGTGATTTGGAGTATGCGCTGACGCTTGTCGTCAGTGGGGGATATTTGGTTTTGGCTGGTTATGTTATTTAGTTCTTTTTGTAGCTCGAATATGTGCTTTTGTGCCTGTTTTCGGAGGTGTGAGGCCTGCCTGATCAGTAGGCCTCTTACCACTGGTTTATGGGCCATCCAGACTGTCGTGGATGAGACGTCCTGTGTCTCATTTTCCACAAAGTATTGTTTTAGTTGTGTTGTCAGATCAGCCACGAACTGTGGACTGTGGAGGAGGGAATCATTAATTCTCCAGGGGCTATGGTGTTTGACGTCATAGAGGTCGTTCATTTCCAGGAGTACCGGAGTGTGATCCGACCATGTGATATGTGCTATGTCAGAAGTCTTGATCTGGTTAAGGTGGGAACCCGAGAGGAGGAACCCATCTATTCTGGAATATGAGTTGTGGACGTGTGAAAAATGTGTATATGCTTTTTCCAATGGGTGTGTGATTCTCCATGCATCGTAATAGTGGTAGACGTGCAATAATGTCTGGAGGGCTTTACTTTGGCGCTTGAGGGTTCTGTATCTACTGCTAGTATTGTGTATGGTTGTGTCCATGTTCGGGTCAAAAATGTGGTTAAAGTCTCCACAGACCAGTGTTATTCCTTGTCTTATAGACGTCAATGTTTGGCATATTTTGTGTAAAAAGTTCCTCTGGTTTTGCTTTGGTGCATACATGTTTGCAATCGTGTATTCCACTTCATTAATCGTTCCCACTATCATCATGTATCTGCCCATGGGGTCTACATGCTGTCATTTTAGGGAGAAGGTGACGTATCTGCTTATCAAGATAGATGTGCCTTTGGACTTAGTCGGAGAGGTGGAGTGAAACTGATACAGGTATTCTATAGCCAACACCTCTGGATGATCATTCGTGCGGAAGTGGGTCTCCTGCACGCAGACCACGCCTGCGCTTTGTTTCCGAAGTTCTCGGGTTAATAAGTGTCTTTTTTCCAGGATATTCAGTCCCCTTACATTATGTGTGTATATTTCCATGTAGGGTCTAGCATATATGGTTGTGCTGTGTATTGTGAGTGTCTGTTTGTCTTGGGGTGGCTTGCTCCTCCCAGTGCAGACCAACCCCTGGGGTCCGTGTGGACTTCCCATAGGTACTTTGAGTTATGTCAGGTTTCCTTCCTACTCGCCTTCCCCTATTGGCGCGATTTCTATCAGAATCAGAGATGGGAACTCCCACCTGGTCCTTGATATAGATCCCAGTGTCATGGGCAACAGGCCGCATCCCGCTGGTTGTAACAGCATAATAACATAACCAAACAATAAAGAAAGTATTTACAATGTGAAAATTTGCCCTGTTTATGGCTAGGCACTTCATCCAGGTGCCTTGGGGGTAGGAGCTCTCTGCTCCTATGCCTGGGAGAGTATGCGCTTTGCGCTGGCCAGTCTAGCTATGGCAACTTATCTTTTTTTTGTTTTGTTTTTTTGTACGATTAACCCTTCCTGTGTTTCGTGTTAGTTATTGACTTACTGGGTTCTCTGCATGTTATCTCACTGGGATCGCCATCCCTCTAAATATGTGGTATACCTCCTATTCTACTTAACAATCCTGACTGCCCTAAGATTTTTGTCTTGCTCTGTTTTTAATAGTTAGTATTGCAGGATTGGAGTTGGGTATTAGTAAGCATTTAAACAAGAGACATTTACAGTAATTCCAGCATAACCAGCAATACAGTGTTTATACTTGCGGCTTACCTCGGAATGTTATAGGAGGCCTTATCTGGCGCCATGCCTATATAGTCTATGAGTGCTTTGCTCTTTTCCAGTCCGGTACCAGTCTTTTCGGGTCCTTGGCCAGTTGATTCTAGGGTGCCCCCGCAATGCCCCATTCCTTCAATATGCGGGCGCCTTCCTCTGGCGTAGATATGGTTATATTCTTGCCTATTCTCTGTACCAGCAGCTTGACTGGGTATCCCCATCGGTACACAATGTGTTGTTCCCGGAGCGCTGCAGTAATGTCTTGGAATGCTCTTCTTTGTTTGAGGGTAAATGCTGAAATGTCCACAAACAACAGGATGCCTTGGTACTGCTCCGGTCAGTCCCTGCGGGTTCTGCTACTTTTCAATATGGCCTCTTTAATGTGGTAGTAGTGCTGGGAGCATCTGATGGGAGGAACTTGGGCCTCGCCGTCCTGTGGATTCGATCAAAAAGGAGCATGTCTTGCGGTATGTCAGGCATTAGTGATCTCAGGTATGCCGTGACATGCGATGTCAAGTCTTTTATGCCCACCTCCTCTGTTACTCCTCTCAGCCGCAAATAATTTTTTACCTCTTGTGCCAAGATGCGCTCTGCCATTTGCGCCATATCATTATGTGCCTCTTCAGTGTCGGCCATTTTTTCCTCTATCCGGGAGGTTCTGGATCCAAGATCCTCCTCCTTGCGTAGATCTCCTATGGTAGCTTGCACACTTTTCATTATTTTTGTGGACATCTCGTCCAGCATGTCTTGCCTGTGTAAGAGGCCCCTACTAGGTGTGAGCGCAGGAAGCTGCCTCGTGAGAGTCATCTTGGTTTCCCGCCATTTGCGATTGTTTTGTCTGACCTGTCTCTTCGTCTTAGGGTAAGACATTGCGGTAGTGTATGGTGTTTTTTGCTGTTAATGTGTGAGGCAATTGCTCAAATTAGGCCTTTTGGCACGGAGCTGCTGCTACATGCGACTTCTCCTGTTGGTGTCCAGGCCACGCCCCTCCCATAAATATTTTTTACATCTGTGGAACTGTCACAATTTATCCATTAAAAAAGACACTTTACAAGACCCATCTACAACTCTTTACAAGACCACACCTTGAATGTGCTGTGCAATTTTGGGCACCTGTTCTAAAGAAAGATATCATGGCACTAGAAAAAGTGCAGAGATGAGCTACAAAATTAATAAAAGGAATGGAGCATTTTAGTTATGAAGAAAGGTTAAAAAATTTAAATCTGTTTATTTTGGAAAAACAGCGTCTGAGAGGGGATATGATAACATTATACAAATATATTCAGGGCCAGTATAAACTTTTATCTGGAAATCTATTCATAAACAGGGCTATGCATAGGACACAAGGTCACACATTTAGGCTGGAAGAAAGGAGATTTCATCTAAGGCAAAGAAAAGGTTTTTTTTACAGTAAGAGTAATCAGGATATGGAATTCTCTGCCTGAAAAGGTGGTTTTGTCAGAGTCTGTACAGATGTTTATACTGCAATTGGATAAATACTTGAAAAAACATAACATACAGGGATATAATTTCTAATTAGTGGGGTAATAGCTGCTTGATCCAAAGAGACATCTGACTGCTATTTTGGGCTCAAAAAGGAATTTTTTCCTAGTTTGTTGCAAAATTGGAAGCGCTTCAGACTAGGTTTTTTGCCTTCTTTTGGATCAACAGCAACAACATATGTGAGGAAGGCTGAACTTGATGGACGCAAATCTCTTTTCAGCTTTGTAACTATGTAACTATGTGACTTGGAATAGCTGACTTGCTCAATTCCCCAAATTGGCTAAAGGTACACTAGTCATGTTTCTACTTCTTTCGTAAAGCATAACTTTAGCATTCTGAATATGTATAATTGGAGGCACTATTATTGACTTCTGGTTTATTATTATTGTTGTTTTTTGGTTATGACACTCAACAGAAAATTGTCTCCTGACTGCTACTTGTCCATTAGCAAGTCAAAAGGGCCATAGGGATGCTGACAAGAGCAACAAAAGGTGTGCACCCATCAAGTCTGGGAAAAAGTGCAACATTTCACACATGACCAGAGGGATTTTGGCTTAACAGGACAGGATCTTATTTATAAGTAACCTTATCTATAATCCATTTCTTAACAGATTTCTCATTCTTTTGATTTGACAGCTAAATTTACCCTGACAATGCTCTAATTAGCCAGTACACATTTCGTATAGCAGGGCAACTTGGAATTGTTGTAATCAGCCATACCACCTCTGCTAGTTAACCATTTAATGCATCCACTGCACACACCATATTTAATAACAATATTTCTACATTGAAACAATGAATCACTCTATATTGTAAGCTCTTTTTAGAAGGGTCCTCTTCAACCTATAATTCCTGTAAGTTTTTGTAATTGTCTCATTTATTGTTCAATCTCCTCCTATAAAAACTCTACCCCTGATTGTTGGAGATGCAGGACTGGCCATGGTACTGTACTGTGAGTTAGTTCAGGGTTTTGGGTAAAATATAAATGAATTCATTACGAGTAAATTGCAGACATGTATTGTGACAAATGCTCTTTTTCATGGACGTTTGCCACAGACTCCTGGAGGAGTGTGGAAGCTGGCTTCCTGCCCACTGACTATGGTCCAGGTTGGAGACCCCGTTCCTGAGTTACCCTGCCAGACGCCCTTAGCAGCTTTTCCTCTGTGCCCCTGGTTCTGCACTTTTCCTTCTCACAAATTGAACTGAACACTAGCTCCCTGGTGGCTGTTCGCATGAACAAACCCACGAACGGTCCTCAGTGGTACTTAGCCGCGACTGCTATGGAACTGTTGTTGGCATGAGGACTTTGTAGTTCCTGGCCACCTCAGCGATACTTAGCCACAAATGTTATGCAATTGTTTTCGGCTAGGTGACCTTGCAGTTCCCGGGAAACTTGGTCCGGGGTTTTGAACTACTTTGCGATCTGCCAGGAGAGGGCTTTTTGAAGGGAAGATGCCTGAGACTAAGGGGAACAAATGCTCCCTGAGAGCCAGGCAGAGCACCCCGTATTTTGTCCACAGGAGCTCCTGAAAGTTGATCAGTCAAAGCAGTAATCGCTCTGGAACTATTTTAGGCATAGGACTACTTGTGCAGAAGGTCCACTGAATGGATCTGAGCGCTAGTTGGACAACTTGGGCACTCAAATAAGGGCTGTTCAGGGATGTAGGACATGTGGGGTTATTTATGTTTTTATTGTGTTTTGGGTGTACTTTTATGTTTTCATGTTTTCGTGGCTCTCTGTTCCTGGGAGATAATTAGCTTACCGGTCTTTAACTCCCAGGCACAAAGATCTCTGGGAAGGGTTTGTATTGTATACAATAGAGACCCCATGATGGAGGCTATGTATAAATTCTGTGTGCCCTGCCTGAATAAATCAGTTAATTTTCACCCTTCACTGAGTCTAGGCTACTGTTTGGGTGAACAGGTTATACAGCCATACTCTCTGCAGGAGAGCATAATCACTTGAAGCTGTACCCCCGGAACCTGTTCCAGGAGAGATCCCAGCCAAGCTGCGGTGGCTTCGGGCTGAAGCACCCAGGTTGTCCTGGTGGAGAGCTAGGAAGCTAGCTGTCACAGCCCCCGGCTCGCGGCTGCACGTGGTCGCATCTGATCAGTGCGACCAATCTGACAGACTGGAGGACTTACCTGTTCAGCAACGAGCCGGGGAGCCAACCAGCTGGGGCATCCGTCCCCTCCACACGCGGGAGCCATAATGGCACTGACCATGAGGTTGCAGCCATTTGTAGCTCCACCTCCAAAGGTGACATTGACGCACATGCACGTTCTGGGGTCAGAGGCCAATCACAGCCCAAGGAGGAGTATTTAAACCCCTGAATTTTCCTAGCTCATTGCCCTGTCATGATTTCTGTTCCGGGTTCCCGAGAGTGCGTTTTCTTGCCATTGATATTCCCGTTTTTCTGACTTTGGCTATTCCTGACTATTTTGATCTCTGGTTTCCCTGACTTGGCTTTTTTATCGATCTTGTGTATTTCTGGCTTCCTTGATCTTGGCTTTCCCTTGTCGATTCTCTGACTTTCAATGTATTAATCTGGCCATTCTAAGGACCAGTTTACGTTCTATTTTTCTATTCTATGTAGATGTTACATAGTTTTGCATGTTGGATCACATTAGTAGTCGTGGCGCTAGCTTGACAGATGTACTCAGTCGGGGTGACAGGTGATCCATCACATGTATCACTTATAAACCAGAATGTTTTCTATTACATATCATCCAAGATTTAGACTCCATTCACACTCATGTTGTTATATTGAACCTCTTAGCTGCGGCCAAGATTACCATTGCTTTTCACTGAAAAAAGCCAGGTGTCCCCCTCGGTGAGGGAAGTTATTCAGAATGTAGACTCAACAAGTCTTTATGAAAATATGTACTTTTGCCAGATGGGGAAATTGAAAGTCTACATCACGAAATGTGGTATTTGGGGAAATATAAACTAGATGCTGCATATGCACCCTTAGTGGTATGACCCTTCCTCTAGATCTTGGATAATTCTGTTAATTTATCTACCCTTAGGGAGTCTTCTGGTGAACTACTTGGGCATAATCAAGTTAGGTACAATAGACTCATAGCTCAATCTCACCACAGTAAGGTATTACCTCAGGCAGGTGTTAATGATGTCCTACAGACTACTAGTAACATCCAGGACATGGGGGACGCTACTTTTAAACTTCTAAACTGGCACTCTGTTCCATAGTATATACCAAGACCGGCATGAAATAATTACTCTTTGTACATGGACCAATAGAGTATTGATAATTGTTGCATTATGTCTCTCAAGCAAATTCTCCTATGTTTTATTTGTTTTATTTATGTTACATTATTGTTGTGGACCGCCTGGTACCCTGGCTGGGTAACTCTGCCAAACTCACTTCCTAGCTAGCACAAGGACACCCACAGCGCTTCAGACCCTCAGTGACCACAGCTTGACTGAGGTCGAGCCAGAGTTTCCCACCCTTGAACAGGGTCCTGTGTTACAGCTCCAAGTAATTAAGCTCTTCTGCAGTGAGTATAGCTATATAGCTGTCTCATCCAAGCAGTAGCCGAGACTTAATGAAGGGTGAAGTAGAACTGTTTTATTAGGTCAAACCATACATAATTTTTACACAAATCCTCAGTATGGGGTCTCCATTCATTGTACGACAAGTCTGCCCAGGCGCCTCTGTGTCTGGTAGATAATTCAGTCAGATATCGGTTAAGCTAACTATATCCCGGACACAGAGAGAGCAACACACAAAACACGCCAAAACATACATAAAATAACTGAGCACCCTACATGTCATATGTCCCTGAATGCCCAATCTGTCCAAATAGTGCCCAGATGGGTGGTGGCTGGCCCAATTTGGATGGAAGTCAAAGCTTTAGCGGGCTACGGCTGCTCTCCGATCCAGCGCAGGGTTTAATGGCATTGGCGTGAAAGTCTCGGTCGCCCAAAACAGCGGCACATTCCTTGGGTTCATCTAGCTCCCCCAAGTTCAGGTTATCATTGGATGCCTCATCACCTCCTCTATCTCCCCTCCAAAAAGCACCTTGCTAGGAGGTATTGGGACCAAAAGCACTCCAAAGTTTCAGCAGAATTGCGGTGTAGCCATAAACCACTCTAGAGTTCCATGGCATTTGGAGTTTGCTCCCGGTCAGTCATGCCATGTCTCTGGAGCCTCCCTGTGGGTCTGTAGTAGTTCTGGGGCTGCTAGGAAGGGTGCTGAAGAGGAGGCATGGCTGGTAGTGAGTAGTATAGCGAATATAGCTCTTTCCAGAGGAGGTGGAGGGTTGGAGAGCCAGGCAAAGTCAGGCAAGGTGTCCGGGTGGGTAAATTTGTATTTTTAAACAGGACAAAGGTCTCTGTGGTGAGGTCCATAGTCCTTACGCAGGAGTCTAGCTATCATGCTCCTCCAGGAGCTCGTGGCATAGGTACGTTTGTAACAGTTATATTATGTTACGTAAATGCCGCATTTTAGTTACCTCACTTTACTTTACTTCACTTCATGTGATAAAAGTCCACTAGGCTATCACGCTTAATTACTGTATTGTACCCCTCTCATTCACATCATAAGAGGGTTTCCTATATAAGACCACAAAGTTATGCTTGTTATGCAAAATGTACCACTGTGATTATAATGATATGATGTAACAGCACTTTTATGTTAAAATTCTCTGTGATGTAAAATTCCTTTCGCTAATTCTTTGACTGTACCATTGACATACGATGACTTGTACATGCCATAATTTTGTATTTTAAAAACAAATAAAAAGTAACCATTGAAAAAAAATAGAAGTGGTTCCAGAATAGAACTCTGAGGGACACCACTTTTGTCCACCTTGAAAGTTTGCCATTAATGAAGAACAAGAATTTTCATCTGGGCCAAGTTCATTTAGTTTAAAAACTAACCTATTGTATGGAACCATATCAAATGCCTTTGCAAACTGCAAGTAGATCACATCCACTGCAACACCCTGATCTACACTGCTACTTTTTTGTAGAATGTAATTAAGTTAGTTTGACATGACCTATGTTTCATAAAACCATGCTGATTTTTGCTAATAACAATTTTCTTCCAAATTAATTCCTGAATATTATCCCTTCAATTAATTAATAACCCTTCAAATATTTTACCAGCCACAGAAGTTAAGCGCATAGGTTTAAAATTGCCAGACAGACATTTTGAACCCTTTTTGAATATAGAATCACATCTGTCTTCCTCCAATCCACCGGTACAGTTCCCGAAAGAAAATAATCCTGAAAGATAAAAAACAGAGGTTTATTTTTTACACAAATAGCTCCTTAAGTTGTCAAGGGTAAATACCGTCAGGTTCCGGAGCTTTGTTTAAATTAACTTTCTTTAGTTGCTGTAGCAGCTTGTCAAAAAAAATCTAATTTTTTTCTGCAATTTTAATTTGCACATTTCTTGACATAGGTTCCTCCTTAATATACACTGAGGAAAAGTAGTTATTAAAGATGTCTTTATTAACAAACTGTGGTGGTATACCATGAGTAGCTGGGTTACTACCGCCTAGGTTGTCTCATCCCACAGTGATTAAACTCTCCTGCAAAATGTACTGCTGTCTCACTCAAGCACTAGCTGAGACTTAGTGAAGGGTGAAAATTAACTGTTTTTATTGAGGAAAGCACACAAATTTATACCCAAACCCTCAGCATGGGGTCTCTCCAACCGAGTACCTGCACCCAGTCCGCATCCTTGCTGCTTAGAGGGACCCTGGAGCGCTTCAACCCCAGTCACTAAGGCTTGACTGGGGTCTCTCTGGAGCTTTTCCACCAGACCAGGCTGCAGCTCTCCTTCCAGACAGGTATTGTCTTCACTGCCTATTAAAAACATGGCGTTTTTCGTGGGTACATGGAGCTCCCTCAAGTCCTTGGTATTGTTTGATGCCTCTCCACCTTCTCTGTTAACCTTCCAAAGAGCACCCTGATTGAGTAACCTGGGACCGAGAGCGCTCTATTTAAAATTTTAGTGGACCACGGTGACTCTGTGATCTGCAATAGAGTTCCTGGACGATGAGTCCAATGAGAGTCCCTCCCGGTCAGACGTACAATGTCTCAGCATCCCCTCTGGCAGAGGCTGGGCGGTTCTGGACAGCCAGGTAGGGGCACTGGCCTGGGAAACATGGGTTGAAGGGTTAGTTCAGAATTATATAGTCCTTTTAGTGGAGGTAGAGGGGCTGGGAGCCATGACCAGAGGGTAACACTAACACACCTATTGCTTTTCAGTATACCTACACTTTCACGTTTTTGTTGTTTTTAAATGTATTTACATAAAAAAATGGGGTTGGTTTTGCACTCTTTGGCTGTGACGTTCTCATTTTCTTGTTTAGCCAATCTTACTACCTTTTTACATGTATTATTAGCTTTTGTTATATCTTTTTATTTATTTATTTTTGTTGTACAAGTAAGTACAAGGCAAAGTCAAACGCCACAACAGCATACACTTATACAGAAACAAATCTATACGCTACATAGTGGCATGAAAAAAATCCACACATTTTTGTTTTATAGGAACAAGTTTAACTAGTTGACAAGTCTCAGATTTGAGTAGCTTTGTTATTGAGGTTAGCATGATATGCGTGCAGTACAATAGATGATTTAAGTAAAACAGGCATGTAGCACATGCAAACTATTTTCTAACAACATGGTAGTAGCTTGCATAATAGTTATAGCGTGTGTGTGAAAGCTGGTCAAATGCATTTGGGTGTAGAAAACATGCAAGGCGCTTGAAGCTTATTAAACTACGTTAAAGTATAGCATGCTAGTATGGTTGAGCTAAGTAAGTTTAAAACCACTAGAGCTGAGCAGACCTCTGTGCCAAAACATAGTTATGTGAGAGGCTGAGCAGAGAGAGATAGTTAGAGTGAGCAGAGTGGCTAAAGTGCGAGTCTGTGACCATTAGATCTTAAGGGGGCCATGTTAACCTGAGAGCTGCTGTCTATTGCTGAGCCAATGGTTATGGTGGGCTGTGATTCTCTGTGTTGCATAGCGTCGCCCAGAGTTCACTGTCCTTGGTGAAGTGGCACAAAGGCTTGCCAGAGCATGAAGTCATGGGGGACCCGAAGGCCCTATCAAGCATCTTTGTTATTCATCTGGGTGGCAGTGCAGCTCCCCATTCCAGGCTTGATTTTCGGCCAGGTTCACTGCTTAGCAGGCTAGTCAGGAAATCGGTAAGTCCGTTTGGTAAAGCTGTATTGCGGCATGGTCTCACAGCTTCCCTCCAGCTCCTGGCCCCAGCATGGGTCGTCTGTTGTGAACAGAGGGTCCCATGACTTGCACAGCTCCACACACTACCTTCCTGTCGTGGGCAATCAGTAGAGTCTATGCTGGAATCGCCGTGAGGTCTGCTGCTTGGGCAGGTGATATGGCTTCCTCTCGTAAAGGCTCAGTGGTGCCCGAGCCATTGGTGGAGCATCACGGGCCATCACCATCTTGCGAGTTAGGCCTAAGCAGGTGTTCAGCCTTCTCCCAGCCCAAGCTCTCTTCAGTGGGGACCGGGATGACCCCCCCGGCCCAGAGGGGGGGACGCGGGACCGGCAGGCCTGTCGATAAACCGGCGTGTGGTGGCCCGAACTGGAGGCAGGGGAGCGGCTGTCCACCCAGCTCCCCTCCTGAGTAGGCCACAGTCCCCGAAGCCTCGTGCCTCCCTCAGAGGACCCGAAACTCCCGATCTCGGGGTCTGCCACCTCCTCCACCACTGTGTGGATGTCTCGAGGCATCCTTTCTAGTTGGTGCTTGCACCAGTTGTCACATTAAGGTTTCATTTAACAGGATCAAAAACCTGATTTTCCTTGCTGAACTACTAGTTCTTCTATCCCAACATATGCCTGGGTAATTAAAATCTCCATCAATCTTCCTCATTAATGTTTACATTAGGAGGTTTATAACATATCCCAACCAATAACTGATTTCCCTTCTTTTGACTGAAGCAGATATCTGCCCATAAAGCTTCCACATTTTCTGATCTTGTCTCTAAACCCATATCTAACCCACTTGTGCTGAGTTAAAGTCCATCTAATGTGTGTCCTATCTTCATTTTGTATATTTTACAAAATCTTTAATTACCTTGCTGGTTTAAACTCCCGTTTTTCAACTCCTATTTAAATATAGCCTACTTATAAGAGACTACTTTTAAATAACTGCAAGTGAGCTTAGAAATATGATGTTATTTTACACATTGGTGTGATGTTGGGGGGTTGCTGGACAATAACATGTCCACCACTCCCTTGATTTTTCAATAGCACACACCAGCTCCCCCTTTTTAACTTTTTAATTGCTCTCAAGTTGGGCAAGGGACCGAATAAGTTCCAGGCCCTCCCCTGATAATATATTAGCCACATCCCCATGCACCCTTGCTGCCAAGTTGCTGAATGGTGGTCTCCAAACATTGCAAGAGGTACAAATAAAAATGGAAGACCACCAATTAATCAGTAAGCTCACCGCCACTGTCCCTATGTCCCTAATTCCTTAGATAGATTCCACAGTGTGTGGGTTTACTTGGGATTAGTACAGTGACGAGAATATGAATTTTAACTATTTTGAGGGTCTATCTCGCAGTAGTAGATTGGTAGCTTTAGTCCCATCGACAAGTACATTTTTCTTAAAATTCCAAATATGTTTGATGCAACATTTTCTTTCATTCACAGGAGCCATCTACAAAGATGACTGCGCTATCCAGCCATATATACCAATTTACCTGATCGTTGGAGGTGCTGCACATTTCCTGGGTTTTTCTTTGATTTTTTTCAGACTTGCATGCCAGACATTCAACATATTTTTAGAAGGTTTAACTAGTTTGTTGTCATTTGTTTGGTTTATTTCAGGTAAGCTTCCAATGCATTCCATGGACTAGCAAGAAGTCATTTGTTTAACTTAAAATAGCAAAATATTCAAGAT
Source organism: Pelobates cultripes (assembly GCA_933207985.1). NCBI lineage: Eukaryota > Metazoa > Chordata > Amphibia > Anura > Pelobatidae > Pelobates > Pelobates cultripes. The sequence continues at coordinate 61,794,263 of OW240923.1, forward strand.
GAAGAGAGGAAGTTGTAAGAAGTAAAAGAGGGAATGCAAAAATGCCCATGGAGAAAGGAAACATAAAAACATTTAGAGATTTTAATTCTTCATCTATCTGTCTGTCTGTCTGTCTATCTTTTTTCAGTCTGTCTATTTATTGATTAATAAAATGCATACAGGCATACCCCACTTTTAAGTACACAATGGGACCAGAGCATGTATGTAAAATGAAAATGTACTTAAAGTGAAGCAATACCTTTTTTCAATTCCCAATGTATGTATTGCATTGTAATAGTAATTTACAGGCATAACTAATACTGCAACTGCAGATTTCCAGTGATTTTATTCCAGATTGTACCATTTCTCTTTAATGTTTTACTCATCTGATAACCTTAAACTGGGAGGAAAAGTAAAATAAACCTGCTCACTGTGCAATTTTCTGCCAATACAGTGCCAATTTGTATATGTTATCAGCTTAGTTGCACACTTTGTTTAGAAACACCTCTTCATCACTTTAAGCATTTATGGTTTAACTTTGAATCCTCAGAGTTGTGGCTAATGCAGCTAAGCTGCTAAGTCATAGTTATAGAAAATGGCAGGGTAAACCCTTTCACTGGATGACAGCCGATTGCAGAATATGGACAATGTAGGGGCAGAAAAAATATATATGTGTTCAGCTAGGAGTAGGCATTATAAATTTGAGATGATTAACCTGTGCCATGTCAGAAGGTGTGAAAAGTTCTTGCCCCAGAAACAATGAACTGAGGTGCTCCGGGCGTGAATAGAACCTTCCATTTCCTGTTCACTCGCGGACAGAAGAGGCGCGGGAATGTCTGTACTCGCGAGGCACCTTTACGTACACTCGCGGGTATGTCTGTACTCATGAGTGTACTTAAAGTGAGTGTATGTAAAGCGGGGTATTGTACAATCATTCCATATTCTGGAAAACAAAAGGGGGAAGGGTATGGGATAAAAGTTACAGGTATAAAAAGGCAAAAATTATGGACAATCTACAGAAGTTGTAAGTATATGAGCACATATTTTCTCTGTATAGCAGTGTTTAACTAAGGTTGAATATAATCTATAAAAGATAGATAAGATTTAGTTTTGCTTGGGAATTGTTGGATATATTGAATCTTTGCATGTTGTTCTCATACTTTCTATTAGTTTGCACCTATAGGAAACCAAACCTTTAGCAAATGGTTTGACTACTTACAATGGAGTGGTGCTAGGATATTACAGACACCATGCTACAGTGCCCTATAGTGGTAATGGTGCTTGCAATGTTCCTTTAATTACTTTCTTGACCCCCAACTTAAAGTGGCTTTGTCACCTCAAACAAAGCTTTCTCCTATTGATTTCTCTTCTCTCCCTTTTTAAAAATATGTTATTTTTTCTCTTTATTTCTGATCTATTTCTCTTCAAAGCATAAAACAAAGAGGGACTACTTTGTCTACAGTATTTTTCCTACGCCTGACAATTGTGAGAAAAGGGTGGAGCTTAAGGCAAGCTCCCTACTTTGTCTTATGTTTTTAAAGAGAAATACATCAGAAATGAATAAAAGAAGAACAGATTCTGAAAGAGGAAGAGAAGAGGAAACCAAGGAAGAAAGATAAGTTTGAGGTGACAGTCACTAAACTCCTGACCATTATCTCCCATTTTGTAATGTAGCATTGGAAAAAGTCTATACTGTGTCACTTCATGGCTGCAATACCTACACCACAATGAGGGTTGTACAACAACTATATGATGTAATTAGTTTTCATAATATCTGGAACCCCTGGATAAAAACCTGCACAATCCTCACTGTTCCATGAAACACTTTTTATTTTCCTCTTCTCTTTCTTTTCCCTTCTCTCGCCCTTACCTCTCTGCCCTGGCAGTGGACTCCCAGCTTTCTGGTTAATAGTATTTAAGGCATTCATGTCTGGTTTATAACTCATTATATTGATTTGACTTATATTTTTCAGGAAGTGTTTGGGTTTTCAGTGTGTACACCAAGTATGAAGGCCAATGCAACCAGCATCTTTACTTATTTGCTTTTGGTATCCTGCTAGTGCAGTATGTTCAAATTGGACTATTAATGATTTGTTCCTGTTGTTGCTGTTCACCAAGATCAAACTCATATGAGAGGTAATAATTTAATTCACTGTCTATCTTAACCCTTCCTCATAAGGGGGAAGGGTATGGGCCATAGATGTGAAATGGGTGGTGTGGCTGAATTACTGGCATTTCAGCCTGGTCTAAAGGTATGCCAGGCTTCCTGACAATATCTAAGGCCAGACCACTGCGGGTAGACCCTGCAGGGAGCTCTGTGTTTCAGCAATCTGTGTAGGGTCCTAGTGCCACGACCATTTCAAGAGCGTATCTAATGATGTGCTTGCACTATGCTTGTTGGGGACAGTTCTCTGGTGTCTTCAAAAGCAAAAAGAACACAAAAATTGGAACGTCCTCCGAAAAATGGGGTGGTTAAGAGGCTAGCTTAATCTCACTTAACTACTTAATGTTAAGCTTAATATTTCTCTAAGTGATAGGGCCAGATTTACATCTCAAAGATATCTAAACTTTGTTTTTAACCCTGGCGTAGCAAAATACAGACAGGACCAGGCAGTTTTAAACAAGGGCACTTTATTGTCACAGAAGCAGTTAGGAACTGAATGTATCTCATTTTCCAAAATGTGGCAAATCTATTTTAGAAAAACAGTACAGCTGAAAGAGAAGAATGTTTAATAAGACTAAAGGGGCTATTCATTAAAGACAGGATCTTGCCTAAAAAAAACGAATTTCGACTGCAATGGCAGTTCTCATATTTACTAAAGCCAGTTGTGATCAGGATTCAGTCAGGTAGAGAGAATCTACAGGCATCACCCAAATTCTTTTGGTGTTCAGATTAAAATATATATATTTTTTGTGTGTCAGAACCCTGTAGAAAACATAGGATTCGGAAGATTTACAAAACGCCAACTTAACTAAAATTCTAAACCAAATGAATCTGGTAGGATGCACATTCGCAAATTATCATTCACTTGCTTTTATGCAAGTAAACAATAATTATTATTTGCCCTCTGGTAAGCTATATACCTCATCTACCAATCCTACTTTTCAGTATGTTATTGAAAGTCTGAAATAAAAAAATATTACATAAAGGACACTAGAGCTCATGAATAGATAATATTTATAGCTTTTATATTAGTTGTTTTGTGTTTGCGTGACTGTCTTTTTTTTCTTTGTTCATAAGTGTCTTCTTTTTCAAATGAATGATTTTTATTTCTCATTTTCTTTCAGCGTTTGATGCAACACATGTAAATATAAACCGTCAAAATATGCAACATACATTATGTACCATGTTCTTCAATAAAATGTTTTTGTGGAATAAAATTATTAGCCAAGATAGCTAAAGGGAAGCTATAATCACCAAAACAACTTTAGTTCAATGAAGCAGTTTTGGTGTATGAATCATGCCCCTGAAGTCCTACTGCTCAATTCTTCAATTATCATTTAAGTATAAGAATACATTTTTACTATTGGTTACATTTCTTTCATAATTATGGATGATCTACTTGTGACAGACTCTCCTTTTCCTTTCATATGGATTCTTCTTTTGTGTTCCTGGGAGCAGCTGATCCATCTTTTTTTCTGCAGTGAAAAGACTGGAGGGCCTGACTCTACTGACTCTCTTATGGACTTATCAGCCAGCACAGACGATAACAGACTCCTGCATAAAAACTGTGTTGCACAATGCCATCTGTTTGCAGAAGGTTTTGTGTCACAGCTATGCACACTGTTAGGAGTGTTTGCATATTATGGCAATGCAGGCAAAATGCTATGGCTTGCTTTGTTTATGTTTCCCTGACTCCCCATCCTTCTGGCAGTTTTATTTTATGTCGTGTTGTTGCCTATGCTTTCCAATGAATTCAAAATTATAAAGTTAATATAGAAATAATATACATAAAAAGACTAATAAGTGACCGGAGCATCTGTATCTCACCCAATAGTATCATACCCACTTCTCCAAACATTAATACATGCAAAACAACAATAAAGTGAAAAGTGCACAGTGATATAAACCACTTAAAGGGACACTATAGTCGTCAAAACAACTTCATCTTAATTAAACAGTTTTGGTGTATAGATCATGCCCCTGCAGTCTCAGTGCTCAATTATCTGTTTATGAACCCTCCCTGCATGTGACTTGCACAGTCTTCCATAAACACTTTTTTTTTTTTCATGCAGGCTGTGTCAATCAGAGCCAGGGAAGGTGTTTCAAGTGTTTTATAAACAGAAACACAGTGATTTAATTCCTAAATGGTAGTGGATTGAGCAGTGAGGCTGCAGGGGCATGTTCTATACAACAAAACTGTTTCATTAAGCTAAAGTTGTTTAGGTGACTATAGTGTTCCTTTAATGAATCATATAGTATTCATGTACAACTATTTTCTACAAAATAAGTAGAAAAATATCTCTCACAGTGTAGATGCATAATTATCGTCTCTTATTTAACATCCACTTGGGTTATTCACATTTTTCTGAGTCTCTAATGTTGGCTCAAACATGATAGTACATATGCAAATGTTTCCTCAATATCTCCCCAGATCTCTGTACTTTACATCACTCAGCAGGACATACTGCTCCTCACCAACCATATACCAGACAACTGGTTTAGCAAGGTAAAGTGCTTAAAGGAACTCTATAGGCTTCCAGACCACTTCATTTTTGAGTGCCAAGGAGGGTTTTAGCCCTGCAGTTGAAAACATTGCTGTATTGCTTCATTGCAGTGTTAACCTGATCTGACTTTTTTTTTTTATTGCATTTATCACATTAACTTTGCATTATATATATTCACAGTGCTCTTACAACAAATTATTTAAAAACGCTGTAGCTCATTTAATTTATTTAAAAAAAAAACTATTCAATTTGTCTTCCACGTTTTAATTAGTGTAGGACCCACAGATATTGGGGTATTGTGAAGTAGTGGTGGGCTTAACACAATATGACCATAAGGTGGAACTGAATAGCCATATCTGTTTGCTGACATATGCGATTTTAAGTAGCCTTATAATATGTAAAGTTTTATTTAAAAAAAAAACTTATGGCACAAGTTTAAAGAAACTAATATGTACCTACAGATTTGGAAACTATCTAAACATTGCCTCATATATTATGTTTGTGATTGGACTGCTGTACTCTCAGAACAAAAGAATGTTAACACTGGGTGATTTGACATTAAAGTGATGGAACTTGCTACTAAAGATGTGCAAATGTCTTAGTTCAAGCAGCTTGTGATAAGTAAGAAGTACATACTTCAAGTTCCTCAGACTGTTGCAGATAACAAAAGACATACGGCAAATACCTGCAAGTTTCTAGTTTTATTTTGGTCATACAAAAGAAGTTCCTCAGACAGAAATTAAACTTAGATAAATCATATTCAACTTTTCATGTAAAAGTGTATAAACCACAAACAGATTACGATACATATACATATTACAAATCTACAGTCATGAAGAGAATCCCTTTATGCCCCTTGCACCAACTACACCCCTATGTCCCTCCCCCCTGCACCTACTACAGCTCTCTTTGTCTTCCCCAGCACCTCTGTGTGTCTCTTTCTCCCCCAACACCTTTGTGTCTCTTTTTCCCCTTCCTTCATCAGCTCCTCTGTGTGTCTCTCCCCCAGCACCTTAGTGTTTCTCTTACTCCCCCCTATCCACTCTGTGTCTCTTCCTCCTTTCCCTGCTCCTTTTTTTTACCTCTCTTCTCCCCCCAGCCCCTCTGTGTGTCTCGTTGGCTGCTCCAGTCCCTCTTTGTGTCTCTTTTTCCCCTCAGCATCTCTGGGTGTCTCTTTGCCCCACCAGAACCTGTTTGTGTCTTAATGTCCCCCAACCCCTCTGCATGTTTCTTTTTCCCCTTCCCCAGCCCCCCTTACTCAGCCCCTCTGTGTGTCTCTTCTACTCCAGCACATTTGTGGGTCTCTTTCTCCCCCAGCTCCTTTGTGTGTCTCTCTGCTTCCCCAACCCCGTTGTGTGTCTCTTTGCTCTCCTATCCCTTTGTGTGTCTTTTTGTCAGTCCCAGCCCCTCTGTGTGACTCTTTGTCCCCCTTTATCCCCCTAAGCCCCTCTATGTGTCTCTTTCCCCCCCAACTGTGGTGGTATACCCTTGAGTAGGCGGTTTGCTACCACTGAGGTCACCCTTTCCCTTGTGAATATAGCCCTGGACTGTTATGCTCTCTACTGCAGTATATACTGCAGTGTCACCTAAATACTAGTCAAGACTTAGTGAAGAATGAAGAAGAACAGGTTTTATGAAGCAAAGACACAGGAATATATACCCAGACCCCCAGCATGGGGTCTCGATTTAGTACAGCATAAGCCTGCCCAGACGCCTCTGTGTCTGAGAGATTTTATAGAGTCAGTTCTCAGTTAAACCAATTATCTCCTGGACTCAGAGAGCTCAATAAAGAAATTCCCCCAAAATATACATAATATAGCAGAGCACCACCACATATAATATATCCCTGGAAAGGTCTCTTTAGAGTTCCCATGCTGTCCAAAAAGAGCCCAGAATTCATGAAGCTAGCAGTCACCAAAGATGTTGGCGCTTTCCATTAGTACATGGCGCTCCTTCAAGTCCTTCGTATCAATGGATGCCTCACCATCTCCCCTTATCCCTCTGTGGCCCTCTCTCCCCTACCCAGTCCTCTGTGTGTTTCTCACTCTCCTAGCTCTCTGTATTCCTCTCCCCCCCTCAGCCCATTGTGTGCCAAACCTCCCCCTCAGCCCTTCATGTGCCACTTCCCCCCCCCCCGGGAATTGAGTCAGCACTTGGTTAAATTAATTATCTCACGGATACAGAGGATGCATACAGAAAAACCATGAAAATATATACAAAACAGAATCACACAGTGACGGAGCTCCTGTACTCTGACCGAGTACCTCTGCCAGGTCTGCATCCTAGCTGCCACAGAGAACTCTTGAGCACTTCAGACCTAGTCAGATTCTCCTTGAAGACTGCTTGTCTGGAAGATGTCATGACGTGACACGCGTACATCCACGTGCACGCCTGGAGGAGGAGACTGGTCGCATTGGAAAAGAGGGAAAGTGTCTATGCCGCGGTAAACTAATACCGAACGGTATTATTGACCCCAGGTTTAGCGACCTACAACCCACAGAGGGTTTGGTGTGCCCTGCTCTGGAGAGATGTATGTTCAGACCTGGTTCTTGGAGACTCCGTTTTCCATGTGGTGCTGGAGTTTGGCAGGCGGACAGGATTGCAGCGTTTGCACTGCCATATACCAAAAGGATAAATTGAAGAGCAGAAAGGGAAGAAGCTGGACATAGCAATCAAATAGAGAACCTGCCTCCAGCACAAATAAGCTGAGTACAATATATATACTCTAAAGATCTTACATACTTACTAGATATAGGAAGAGAGAGATGTAAAGAGAAAGTAAAGACAAATAGTACTTTTTTTTCTTTTTATGTGTATATATGTTTTTTTTTTTCGTTTTATTTCGTTTGTGAGCTTTTTTTTATTGCATCTGTTTCCTCCTCTCTTGACTGGTGATTGAACTTATAAAACTTATTTGTGAGGGCTGTCTCCCCTTACTAAATTGAAGCAGAAAGGGAAGAAACTGGATATAGCCATCAAATAGAGAACCAGCCTCCAGTACAAATAAGCTGAGCATAATATACATACTTTAAATATCTTACACAGTTACTTGTGAAGCAAAAAGGCGGACTCAAAATGGCCAATAAAAGTCAGGCGACAAAAAGAGACAAAAAGCAAAATAAGTTAGACAAAAGCTTGCCTGGGTTCTTCTTCCAAGTCGCACAAAAAGAGAAGTCCATAATAGCAAACACAGAGGTCAGTCAAGACCCAGAAGACACAAATGTATCCCAAGCATTTTTTAAAAGATTGTATGCAGTCAATGGTGGAGACCCTGAAAGGGTGAAATTAAGTCCAGTGCTATAGACATCAAACAAGAACTTGGACATTTAATTACACGTCTTAACCAATTGGAACGAAAACATCAAATCTCATTCAATTCTAATGAACCGCTGGCACAGACTACCTAAACCAAGAGGTATTCCTGATTGAATCTTCCTGAATCTTCAAATCAATCAGAGCCCCAAATAATCTAGAATCACTTCTAAGAAGTATTCAGGTATTCCAGGAGCATTCATATATAACAAGATTGCGAAGAAGAAACTTTTCAACAGAAATTAATCTGCTTAAAACACACAATATCACATTCCGCTGGAGTGCCCTGGCCACTCTAAGAGCATACTGGGATAACAGATGGAACTCTTTTAGGACACCTCAAGAAGCCAGACAATGCATAGAACAAAAGAAAGCTGAATTAACAAAGATCGGCATGGAGGTCTACGAAGAGTACGAGAATAAAAAAGGATAACATGAATTTTAAAAGGAGAATTTTAAAGGAAAAGAAAAAGATAACTTTTTTTTTCTTTAATATATAGGTTAACACACATTTGATTTTTTAGAGTAAGGATATACTAGGTAATAGGGTAGAAATATACAGATTTCATTCCCTACTAATATAGCAAGCATCAATAGGATTAAATTCCACCATAAGAGTGAACACAAATAATTCTACATATGCAATGAAAGTGTTGAAATAAAAGCATAAGAGGAGATACAATAAATTACTAAAAGTATTAGACACATATATGGTATGATATGCACTGTAAATGATGTTTAATATAAAGGCAAGATAAAACACGGTTATTACTATGGATATATTTAACTCTTTAAGTATAAAGAGAGAGAAAGGTGATGGGACATGTAATTTTTTAATTTGTTTTCATATGTATAATATTTTGGAATGGATTATACATATATATATATTACTTCTAATTAAAGATAGTAAGCACTAAAAGGATTAAAGTGACACTAAAATATATAACACAAATAATCTCTCACTAGTAAGGAAAGTATAGTAAGAAAGGGAATAATTGTAAAATGTCCCAAGTGTGAAATCTCTGTATAATCGGATATGATAGGAAAATCGAAAGTGTGGGAATTTGTATATGAGATGGAAATGTTTTGCTAAATCGATTTATATGTATATGTATATAAATATATATATATATATATATATATATATATATTTTAATTTATTTATTTTTATCCTTTCCTCTCAAATCTTTCTTCTCTTCTCTCTAGGCCCCATGTTTATTCTATGGGCATTAACGCTCTATACGCAATATAATTATACTTATCAATGCGGATCAGTTCTCCTCTTTATGTTTCTATATGTATGACACACATCATGCAAAGTAAGAATCTGGAAAGAATTCTAACAGATTCTTTGTTAACAAGAACACAGCAAGAGGTCCTAACAGGCCATCACTCTAATAAAATTATAGATAACTTTGTATGTATTTTATGATGTTGGTGTAGCAACGGAGAGTGGAATTTAAATAGGGGGGAATTTGGTTAAATTAAAATCTGTAAACGTGCAGGGTCTTAACTCCCCTATTAAGAGATCAATGGTGTTAAATCACATGAGAAGAGCACAAGCAGATTTATGTTTTCTCCAGGAGACCCACTGGAGATTGATAGATAAACGTCAATGGAATCCAACGGGATTTCCTTTAGTAGTCCATTCCTCAAGAACAGGTAATAAAAAGAAAAGTGGAGTAGTCATCTTATTCTCTAACACTCTCCAAGTAGAGACTCTATATAAATTTTTAGATAAAGAAGGATGTTATATGATATTGGTTTCTAAAACAAATAACATCAAGTATACCTTGGTGAACCTATATCTCCCAAACGTAGCCCCTATAACTCTACTAAAGAAAATCCTAGAAATAGTAAATGAAGTAATGGAGGGTATTCTTGTGATAGCTGGGGATTACAATTCAATTTTAGATCCAACTCAGGATAAAAAAAAAATTCCAGCAGGGGCCATTATTAGTAAATATGTATTAAAACAAGCAAAATCTCTAACAAATACCCTTAAAGGATCACTATAGGGTCAGGAACACAAACATGTATTCCTGACCCTATAGTGTTAAAACCACCATCTAGCCCCCCCTGGACCCCTCATGCCTCCATAAATATAGAAAAATCTTACTTTATTCAAGTCTGAATCTGTAACTCTGCATGCTGTTTGCCTCAGAAAAACAAGCAGTGTGTTGACATTATCAGAAGTGGTTTCCTGATCCAATCACAGTGCTTCTCCATAGGATTAGCTGAGACTGTCAAGGAGGCAGATCAGCGGCAGAGTCAGCGTGATTCAAACACAGCCCTGGCCAATCAGCATCTCCTCATAGAGATGAATTGAATCAATAAATCTCTATAAGGAAAGTTCAGTTTCTGCATGCAGAGGGAGGAGACACTGAATGTTTGGATGCATTTTAGGCAGCCATGACCCAGGAAGGGTCTCTAACAGCCATCTGAGGAGTGGCCAGTGAAGTTATCACTAGGCTGTAATGTAAACACTGCATTTTCTCTGAAAAGACAGTGTTTACAGCAAAAAGTCTGAAGGTAATGATTTTACTCACCAGAACAAATTCAATAAGCTGTAGTTGTTCTGGTGACTATAGTGTCCCTTTAATATAAATAATTGGTTTGATATATGGAAGGTGTTCCATCCTTATAATAAAGAATTTACTCATCTAAACAGAGTCCATCACTCTCTCTTGAGAATAGACATGATATGGGGCAATCATATGTTGGTAGAAAAAGTTAAAAGGATAGAAATTATCGATAACGCGTGGTCCGATCACAAAAAATGGAATTGAGTTTTGATTTTCCATCTTTTAATAGAGACTAAGGGCCTCTCTCCATGAAAACAAACAAAAATGCAAACATCTTTTTGTTGGATAATAATATATCAGAAACTTCTCCAGGCATATATCGGTGTGCTTTCAAGGCTGTGATCCGTGGTCATTGTATAAAGCTTCAAAGTCGAATAAAGAAGAAAGCTGGGCAACAGCTATCACACCTATATCAAGATTATTAAAAACTATGCAAAGAGTGTAAATTGAACCTATCACAGGACATTTTGGATAAACCTATTAAAAATAAAATTTTAATTAGGGATAAAATTACAGAAAGAATAACAGCTAATCTTAAAAAAATGAAACTGAATTATTATTACAGAGGAAATAGAGCAGATAAAATTCTTACCAAAAAACTAAAGAAAAAACAAACAGATAATAGAGTTCATAAACTAATAGTTGATTCTAAAACATATATTAATCCTGTTGAAATCGGTCGGGCTTTTAATAAATATTCTAAACTCTATAATTTAGAATCTAAACCTGGAACAGCAATGATAGAGAATTATCTTCCTAACACCTCTCTTCCTGTCCTTCACAATTATCAAAAAGATCAGCTTAATAGATATAGGAAGAGATAGGAAAGGCTATCTCTGATTTAAAAAAAATATAAGTCTCCAGGCCCCGACGGTTTTTCCAATTCTTTTTTTAAGATATATGCTTCTAAGATTATAGATGTTTTGACTAGAGTGTTTAATGGGATAATAAAGGGCGGAGAATTTCCTGGAGAGATGACAAGAGTAAATATTATTCCTATATTAAAGCAGGGTAAGACTCCAACAGAGATCACCAATTACTGCCCAATATCCTTAATTAATGTGGATATGAAGATATATGCGTCAGTGCTATCTGCTACACTGAAAACTATTAAAGGAGAATTAATCCATTTAGATTGGGTGGGTGTTGTTCCGGGAAGAACTTCGTCATCAAATTTCAGAAGGATCATGGATATTTTGGAGTATGTGAGTGAAAAGAGGATTCTCCTCCTGACTCTGTCATTAGATGCAGAGAGGCCTTTAAAAGAGTCGGGTGGGATTTTTTTGGCCGCTGTTCTGGAGACGTTTGGTTTTACAGGGAGGTTCTTCCGAGCTACAATGGCTCTCTATTATAATCCCTCAGCTAGAACAATATTTCCTAGTATCTGCTCTTCCTGGTTTAACCTCACTAATGGAACCAGGCAAGGAAGTCCCCTGTCATTATTACTCTTTATTCTAACTATAGAGCCGTTGGTGGCTAATATCAGGAATTAAAGAAAAACAAGTTACCTGCGCTCTCTCCTTAACCGCTATGTATATTTAAACAAATGGAGGTCATTTAGTTACTCCAATGGCTATTGGAGGGAATGCCCGCCTGCTAACTTCAAGGCAGATCCCCCTAAGCGGGTCCTACACTGACCCTTCAGATTGCTTCCTTGAGCTTTTGGCAAATATATCTCAAATGAGACAGAGGGGTATTTTTTTATAAACACCACTATATATTTATTAACCCTTAATAGGGAACACATGGGATGGGCGTCAGCATTGTAACAAAGCTGTGTGATACAAAAAGTGAATACAAATACAGAAAGATAAGTCCTGCGCTCACTTCCATCACTCCTGGGCGGCAGCAACAACTACAGTACACATCAGGAATCAATATCAGGAATTGCACCAATATAAAAGGTCTTAAGATTAAAAAAGCAGAGACTAAAATCAATCTTTATGCAGACGATATCTTAATCACTGTAACATCGCCTAAGGAATCTGTGAAAGCTTTAATGAGTGAAATAGAAAAATATAACTCAATATCTAATTTTAAGTTAAACACAAATCTATAATCATGGCTTCTAATGTTAAAACAGAAATAGACCAAATTCAAAGCAATTTCAAAGGTATATGGGCAAAACAGATTTTGGAATATTTAGGTTTAGAAGTGGTTAGAGATGGCCAAAGGACCATGGAGTAAATTTTTTAAGACTTCTAACACAGACCAACATATTGTTAAAACAAGGGAAACAGTTCAAAATATCATGGTGGGGAAGAGTAATTACCATTCGAAACTATGTTCTACCGAAATGGTATTATCTGTTGCAGATGATTCCTCTGAAGGTAACACCTTCATGGAAAATAATGATCCAGAGAATTTTCGATAGCTTCATCTGGAAGGGTAAGACCCCAAGAATAAGTAGAAATAGTTTAGCATTGAAAATAAAAAAGGAGGAATCAATATGCCTTTAATGGGGGACCTTTATAGAGTTAATATCTTAACATATTATATACAGATCTCAGTTACATAGTTCTAAAAAGAATTCTGGTGACATGTTAAATGTGAACTGACCAATACGAATAATTGGGAAACTATAATATAAACTATAGTGCCTGGGTTCGGACGCCATGCTGTTCGTATGTTTTCCCACGAACGGGTGGAAGTATGGGGGTCTCTGCGGTGTTCGCGATTTGGGTTCCAGACTCTTAATGACCAAACACTACTGGTGCGTTCGTATGGCAAGATGGCTGCCACCACGTGTTCGTATGTCGAACAGCGCTCACCCAGGGAATACACAGTGTGTTCGTGTGGTTATCAATCAAGGTAGTGTGAATAACGATGGGGAGGTCAATAAGAACAACATTCCTCTCCGGGGTAGCCTGGTTGTTTGGTAGTTTGTTCGTTTGTCGAACGGAAATGTTAAATAGGTTTGCAATTGGATTCATACCGAACAACCAGACGAATGCTATAGCAGCCAACTTGTTACTTGTTTCCTTAAAAGTAATGAACCATGGCAAATTGTGCATAATACTGTAACAATCAAAGTTATGGACAGCAAAAATTAAGGAAGGTGGTTAGTAGCCAAACGCAATCCGCTACACTGCTACCCCGTGACCAAAAGCCGGCATACACAGTCTGATCCCTCACGGATTGGCTTGGGGATGTCCGGGGTCACCCGGTCTAGCAGTTCATCTATCCTCGGCATAGGATAGGCACGGTCACTGTCTTTTCGTTTAACCTCCGTTAGTCCATGCAGAAGCGGGTCGTACCGTCCCGCTTGGGTACGAGGACTACTGGGGAGGCCCAGGGGCTGTCCGAGGGCTCAATCACCCCCATTTGGAGCATCTCATGGATCTCCTTGTGCATGTTCTCCCATACCGCCTCAGGGATGCGGTATGGGGTCTGGCACATTGGGAGCTGACCTGGCGTTTCTACTTTGTGAGTGGCCAGTGGAGTGTATCCAGGTAAATTAGAGAAGGTGTCCTTCTTCTCTCTTAACTGTTGTTGTATCTCAATATACGTAGTTGTGGTGGTGAAAGGGTTAAAGTTCACTATTTGTCTGCACTAGACCGGAAACAATGACAAAATCCCCATTTTAACACCACCCACACTTAAACATAACGCTTGGTGCCTTGGTCCCCCAGGTAAATCAATAATAAAACCCACCAAATATTACTTGATACAATACTTAAGGAATTGCAAAATACTAATTAGTCTCTTCAGGTAACGTGATTCTTAACCAGACAAGGGCAGAACTTAATAAATGAATGTTTATTATGAGCAAAAAATTGTCACAGTGCATATAACAATATATGATAAACAAATTATTTACACCAACAACAGATAAAAAGAAAAAGGATAAAATACAGAAGTGCTAATTACTCACTTAGGTTTTCAAAGTACAACTTCTGTCCAGGGGGTCTCTGGCAAGGAAAGATGGTGACTCACTCAAAATTACATCTTGGCCCCAAGCAAGTACACCAGCACCCTTCAGGATTATTAGATATATACCCTGTGGTTTATCAAGTCTTGCCCAGGGGTGGAGCTAAGGCATACCCATAGAGATACTAAGTGACTACCTCCTTTGTTCCAGAAAACAACAAGCCAAATATAAACTTTTGGTTTTATCTCCTCTACTGTACTTGCCACAGAAATAATAATTGCCTCTATGAATTTGTTATTATTTTCCCATTCCATAGACGTGTTGCACGCCCCACCCATGATCCAATAGGACAGACAGCACAATTCCTGCCACACGGTTTAAGTTGTGCAACTCATGTTTAGGCTTAATTAAGAGAGTGGGCTTATCCCATTCCAAATATAATAAAAAATGAGGCTTAATTATTAAACTGTGGGTAAGTATTAATGTTTCTCTTGGATAAAATACTGGAACACAAGGATCTTCATGAAACTAATCCCATTACCATATCAAATGATTGAACTAGACTTTACAAGGTACATGCCAAAAGGATGAATAGACATTCAGACTTTTTCCAAGTGTAGAACCTCACACCTTGCAGATCCTTGATTACTTCACATCCATATAGTAAAATCCTTTTCACATTGCTATGCCATTCACACTACCCCTTCTGTCATCTGACCTCTGTGGCGGTCCCAGCTTCAAAAGATGTAACCCCTTTTGACCTCAACAATACCATCTCTGTAATTTGTGCCATTTACTACACAAATTACATTAAAGGATAATATTCCATAGGGTAATAATAAATTATGCACCCTTGCCGTGACACCTCCCCCAAATAAGAGATGCAATGGGAGAAGGCTCACATGCCTCTACCTTGCGTATCAAAACTTGTTCCTTTTTGCCTCCATCTCATATACTCATCTTTTCATAACTCTAGTTCTACATGAATGGGGTAGCCCTCGTGTGTTCACACACCTCCCCCAAAAAGGCTTGCCCTTTGTCCCTAAGCCATATCACAGCCATATCCACAACACGCATGCCTGATTTTCCTGTTTCCATCTCCCACTGTGCTCTGATCACATCTCTCGGGCCACACCCACTGCGCCCGTGTAGTAGCTCTAAAGGGAAGAAACCAACCGATTTCTGCAGTACTCCCCTGTAAGCACACAAAAGATGAGACAGAGGACACTCCCAGGGTACCTGCGCTGTATCCACACTCCTTATCTCTTTTATTTTGTGGACTGTCTGCTGGGCTCGTTGCACCTTTTTACTCTGAACCTTTGGTTCAGAATCAAAAAGTTGCTTAGAGACAGACTCCTTCTCCTGAGCTGGCTTGGGTGTATGTTGGAGGTGTGATTGTGATAAGCTGACAAGGATCGTGGTTCCCCCATCAGTATGCTCCCCTGCAGCTATTTTCCCTGGACCCACAGGCTGAGTCTGCCCCTGCCCCTCACTTTGGGCAGGCCATGGACGGGTCCACCTTTCTACCGATGGAACCTCTGTCTCTCCCTCACTTCCACTCCATGTCCTCACACATACAGCACCTTGGGAACTGGATGAGTCTTGTGCAGAGTAAGGCTCACACACACTCTGCCCTCCCTCACAGCCATGCTCTCCCTCCACACTTTCACACAGCCCAGCCAATACATTGGCATCAGGGACATATTGGCACACATATTCACTCAACCCTCTCTCCCTAGAATTCTCTTCCTGCACATTGTCACATGAAACCTTTAACACCCCTTGGTCAGGCACATGAAGTGATACACACTCACGTAATTTCCTCTCCCAGCCAGGCCATCTGTTATGATTGCCTCCGGTCTAGCAGGAGGTTGGATCGCTCGGATGTCCTGGTTCCCGAAGTCAGAGAGTCGAACGAGAGTCCATTTGGTAGAAACCTGCAAGTGTAGAATATCCCACTAGCTGTAGTAGCGCTAGCATTCCCGGATCCCTACAACACGAGTCGAGGCTGCGAGTTAAGGGTAAAACGAACTGGCTTTACTCGCACACAAGCATGGCAATTTATGCAAATCCCCAGGTCCAGCGACAGCCCCCCACGGACCTGATGGGATACAGGTACAGTACAAGTATTCAGCCAATCACAGTACAATGTATTATTCAAACTAGTACCCGCCCAGCTTGGAGATAATGAGGCCAACGGTTCTACAATCTAATTATCTCCAAGCGCTCTAAACGACCATGCTTTATTATGTTCCAGAAAACAGTCTAAAAATACTTAACTCAAGTATTATAAGGTGAATATAGTCCTTTCCACATATCATTCGGTAGCTCAGCTCTGGATGCATTAAGTGTGCGAATTGCGCCCCGATCCCGCGAACAAAGCAGGAGGTTTCTGCTATATAAAGTCCTGTTCGGTAGTTGGATTCTAAGCCCTCGATTGCGGCCATGTTTTTGGGTCCGTCAATGGCCAGCGGGACCTCGGGACTGTATTCATGGAGCGGAGGCCGGGTACAGAATCATGCGAATCCCCGCTACCAGTCTGGTTGTCCTGTCTGTTCGTGGTACGAACGGAGCCCGTCCGGGAGAGGTACTTAACCTGCGGTTAACCGCAGAATGAACATTCTAATCGATGCCCCGTGGCAGAACGATGGTGGTCCCCCATTCATGAGCCTTTCGGTAGCTGCCCTTCGGGTTATTGTACACGAATGGGAAATCCCTTGGGACCGTTAATTAATTGGCGGTTAATCACAGACCGCAATGCCGGAGGGGGGTTGATGAGCGGCACACTCCGCTCACGGGGTGGTCGGCCGTTCGGTACTTCGCGGGGTGACGGGGTTAAGTGACGGAACACGCCTAGGCTGGGTGGTCGGTCGTTCGCCCTGACGAATGAGGCTTTATAATAGTTCGTATGATCCGTTCGCCTGGCCTGAATGCCTTTAAAATAGAGTCTCAATAATCATAAACAGGGAATAACAATGTAACGGGTCTTTGTAACGGAGTCTTTGTAACACCATCCTTCCATAATCTCACATAGTCACTCACTTTCTCCTTGTTCTGGCACCTGACATACTCCTGACTGAGATACAGGTGAACACATCAACTCATCCTGCCCTGGCTCCCAATGGTTTGATCCACTTGTGTTTTCACATGGCATCTTAAACAACCCTGGCTCTGACACAGACAGGCACACATGCTCATCCAGCCCTGTGTCATGCGGTAACACTTCCGGGTTCGGCACTCCGCTGTGCGGAACTGGACCCCGCCCCCCTCTGACGCGGCTCTGACGGTATTTAGGGAGACCGCGCCAGAGAGAGGGCGCTTGGTGAATGTGTGTGAGCTAATGTGTGAGCTACCTCCGCAAGACCTCGGGCTCCACAGGCTCAGCTACTGGGAGCTACTTTCGCCAGACTTAACTCTCCACAGGGTCTGGCAATGTGGGTCCGACTTCCGAGTGTACACGCCGGCTCCTGGGAGACGCCGGCTCTTCAAGCTCTGATGTTGTCTTAGCCATTGGGCTAAGACAAGTATGCTTCATGTTATGGAGGAATGCTGGAGAACGGAAACTCACTTTACAAGTTGACCTTATCTCTTTACTACTGGAGGACTCCTAACCTTAAGTATACCTCTCATCTAATTATCTACAATCTCATTTAATAATGAACTAAGTCTTGCTTACTCAAATCTTCACTCCTCAAGCTACTAATTATTCTGAGGACAACGCTCATCATGCTTATTCACTATGCTCATTTACTATGAACTGTTTCTTGCTTTGCAATTACACTCAGTGCTTCAAGTTACTAATTATATGGAGGACAACTCCCATGATGCCTATTAGCTATGAACTGTTCTTGCTTTGCAACTATTCTCAGCTACTTGCTTAATATTACTATTGAAGATTATTCTCATTAACCAAAGAATGTTACTTAATGCATCTCTGAGGAAATGCTTAATAATGAACTTTGTGTTGTTGATTACTTGCACTTCTTCTTATTGGATTATTGCCTAAATGCAATTAATTTAAGGTTAACACTTATTAAAACTTCGTTTGAATCAAGTTACCAGCGATTCCCTCTTTTCTTAAAGCTACAGTATTGATACTTTAAAATTTCTCCATATCTTCACTCATGTAATTAGGGAGGTTTACAAGCTGCAGTTGAGTTCCAAGCCAAATCACCCAAGTAGCGTAACACCCTGCCTCCCTGTGCAGTTGTTTTTGCCCACTCACACATGGTATTGTAGGCACCCCTAGTTCTGGCACAGTCACGCACACATGCTCAATCTGCCCTCACTCCCAGCACAATTGCCGGCATACACGTTCACATGTTTCCACGGACACCCCTGGTTCTGGCACAGATTAATACACATCCTGCCCTCCCTCCCAGTGAAGTTGCCCTGGCAAACTTTCACCTTGTACCACAGACAACTCTGGTTTTGGCACAGCATGGCACGCATGCTCATTCTGCCCTCCCTCCCAGCAACTTTGTTTTGGCACATTCTCACATGATATTGCAGACACTTCTGGTTCAGGCACAGACCCGCACACATGCTCAGTCTGCCCTCCCTCCAAGCACAATTGTCTGCATACATTTTCACAAGTTTCCACGGACACTCCTGGTTCTGGCACAGATTGACACACATTCTGCCCTCCCTCCCAGCTAAGTTGCCCTGGCAAACTTTCACCTGATACCACAGACAATTCTGGTTTTGGCACAGCCTGGCATGCATGCTCATTCTGCCCTCCCTCCCAGCAACTTTGTCTTGGCACACTCTCACATGATATTGCAGACACCTATGGTTCAGGCACAGACCCGCACACATGCTTATTCTGCCCTCCCTCCCAGCACAATTGTCTGCATACAATTTTACATACTGCCCTCTGCACAATGGGGCCCCTATGAGGCTTGGGTTTATAACACACATTACTTTCAGGCACATACTGGGATAACAATCTACCTAAGTCAGTACCAAGTAATACCTTTGCAGGGCTATTCTCATCTACCCCCACATTTCTGAAACCCTTCCCCACTCCCCAATCCAAATAAATTTGTGCCATTGGCACTACAAGCCGTACCCCCCAATTCCTTTAACTGCTAGAGTCCTGCCAGGAATTAAGTCCTCAGAGCGCACTAGCTCTGGACGCACAAGAGTCACATCTGCCCCAGTGTCCCTGAGTCCCACAGTTACCTCTCTTCCAACTGTCACAGGTTGCAGATTTACATTGTTGCTGCCTTCTGATCTGGTTACAAACAACACAAAGGACGTTGGCTCTGAGGAGCGCCCCTCCCCAGCTGATGATGCTGGCTGCCGTTTCCCAGGGCAAGCAACACTAATGTGCCCCACTTGGTTGCAAATAAAACATCTGCAACTATCTCCTTGTGCAGAAGTGGCACTAGTTCCCCCTCTCCCTGAGGTAGGAACTGAAACAAAAGATGGACCGCTAGGCCTGGTGATGGGGAGTCGTGGTGGTGTGGTCCTCCAGCTGAATGTTTCCTTGGCAAAACCTTTGCTCTGGACCACTGTTGCTCGGTTGGCTGTGTGGAAATCTGCCAGCTCACCTGCCTCCAATGCCGTTTTGGGTTTCCGGTCCAGCAGCCATTCCTGTACATCGGCTGGGCAAAGCTGCAAAAACTGTTCTTTTATTAACAGGTCTTGCAAACTTTCCAAAGTGGTGATCTCCAGCCCTGTAGTCCACTGTCGGAATGCTGTCGCCAGGTGCCCCACAACTGCTGCATAATTTTCTGTGGGATGCTTTTGCAAAGTCCTGAATTTCTTTCGGTACACCTCAGGAGTAAGGTTGTACCGTTTTTGCAAGGCAGCCTTAATCGCATCATAGTCCTGGTCAAATTCTGCTGGAAGCGCAGCAAATGCTTCCAGTGCAGGACCTCTGAGACCAGGGGTGAGGTATTTTGCCCACTGGTCTTTGGTAGCTGGTACTGCCGGCAAACTTTTTCAAAACTGCGCAGGAAAACATCCAAATCACCATCTTTGTCCAAAGTTGGAAAATTCTCTGCACAAGGTTTGGGTGCAGAAGATTCTCTGGAATTAATACTTGTAGGGGAGGCAGTCAACCTTTCCAACGCAGCCATTTTTAGCTCATGCTCTCTGGAAGCTTGATGCTCTGCAGACTCCTGATATTGAAGGATAAGCTGTAGTCTTTGGTTTGCATCTGCTGAGTCCACATATTTTAAAACAGTTTGCAAGTAAGAATCCAAAGGATTTCCAGATCTCGGTACATCGCTGACAAAAGCTGCAGGTATTTCTTCACTTTGCACTGCTTGTTGCATATCATAGTCCACCAGTGCTTGTAATAGCTCCTCTTTGGTTTTTCCCCGACAGGGAATAGATCTCTCCCGGCAAAGCTGGTCTAGCACTGCCTTGGACTGCGCCTGGTACTCCATTTGGTAAATAAAAGATAGCAAAGAAAAAACAGAGAAGGGGGGGGACTGTTGAGGTGTAAATATATTATATATGCACTGAGTTCAGCCTTTGGAAATTGAGACACAATTTCTTTTAGTGCCTGGATTAACCAACAAATCCAGCAACACTAAAATCTGGTACAAAAAGATGAAAAATCTTTTTAGTTATCCCACCGCTATGCCACCAATTTGTCACGAACGCACCCTACTCCAAGAGTGTGCGTGACGTAGTTGTGGTGGTGAAAGGGTTAAAGTTCACTATTTGTCTGCACTAGACCGGAAATAATGACAAAATCCCCCTTTAACACCACCCACACTTAAACATAATAATATAACTATTACTATTTTAACACTGCCACCACCAAGACAATTTATAAATGGGGTGCCTTGGTCCCCCAGGTAAATCAATAATAAAACCCACCAAATATTACTTAATACAATACTTAAGGAATTGCAAAAACACTAATTAGTCTCTTCAGGTAATGTGATTCTTAACCAAACAAAGGCAGAACTTAATAAATGAATGTTTATTATGAACAAAAAATTGTCACAGTGCATATAACAATATATGATAAACAAATTATTTACACCAACAACAGATAAAAAGAAAAAGGATAAAATACAGAAGTTCTAATTACTCACTTAGGTTTTCAAAGTACAACTTCTGTCCAGGGGGTCTCTGGCAAGGAAAGATGGTGACTCACTCAAAATTACATCTTGGCCCCAAGCAAGTACACCAGCACCCTTCAGGATCATTAGATATATACCCTGTGGTTTATCAAGTCTTGCCCAGGGGTGGAGCTAAGGCATACCCATAGAGATACTAAGTGACTACCTCCTTTGTTCCAGAAAACAACAAGCCAAATATAAACTTTTGGTTTTATCTCCTCTACTGTACTTGCCACAGAAATAATAATTGCCTCTATGAATTTGTTATTATTTTCCCATTCCATAGACGTGTTGCACGCCCCACCCATGATCCAATAGGACAGACAGCACAATTCCTGCCACACGGTTTAAGTTGTGCAACTCATGTTTAGGCTTAATTAAGAGGGTGGGCTTATCCCATTCCAAATATAATAAAAAAAATGAGGCTTAATTATTAAACTGTGGGTAAGTATTAATGTTTCTCTTGGAAAAAATACTGGAACACAAGGATCTTCATGAGACTAATCCCATTACCATATCAAATGATTGAACTAGACTTTACAAGGTACATGCCAAATGGATGAATAGACATTCAGACTTTTTCCAAGTGTAGAACCTCACACCTTGCAGATCCTTGATTACTTCACATCCATATAGTAAAATCCTTTTCACATTGCTATGCCATTCACACTACCCCTTCTGTCATCTGACCTCTGTGGGGGTCCCAGCTTCAAACGATGTAACCCCTTTTGACCTCAACAATACCATCTCTGTAATTTGTGCCATTTACTACACAAATTACATTAAAGGATAATATTCCATAGGGTAATAATAAATTATGCACCCTTGCCGTGACAGCCGTCACCTCCTCGGAGCACTCCTGGTAGGGCTTCAACATGTTCACATGGAGCATGTGATGCCCTCCTGACCCTGCACATGGACAAATTATATATGTGGTGTCACATCTCTGTTCCAACACTTTATAAGGGCCTTGCCAGGCAGCCTGTAGCTTATCGTGTCAGACAGGTTTTAAAACTAAAACTTTCTGTCCGACCTGAAAGCTACGGTCCCTGGCTCCCCGATCATACCATGTGCGCTGACGAGTCTGGGCCGCCTGAAGGTTTTCCTGTACCGACCTAGTCAATTCCTCTAGTCAGTTCCGGAATTCCAGCACATATGGTATGATGGGGATACCGTCTTGGCTATGGTCTCCCTCCCAATGTTCCCAGATAAGATCTAAGGGCCCGACACCCGCCTCCCAAATAATAATTCAAATGGAGAGAATCCTGTGGATTTCTGCGGTACCTCCCGGTAGGAAAAGAGGAGGTGGGGCAGGAATCGCTCCCAGTCCCGATGGGTCTCGGCGAAGGTTCGGAGCATCTGTTTCAGCGTTCGGTTAAACCTTTTACAAAGCCCATTGGTCTGGGGATGGTAGTGGGCATTGACTATTGGCTTAATGCCACAGAAATTCAAGAGGTGTTGGGTAATCTCTGTGGTGAATTGAGTACCCCGATCCGAAATTATCTCCTTGGGTAACCCCATTCTGGAGAAAATCCACATGAGGGCCTCCGCTATATTTTCAGCGTGGATATTAGTTAAAGCCACCGCCTCTGGATATCTGGTAGCGTAGTCCACCACTGTCAAGATAAATCTCTTGCCAGAGGGGCTAGGCTTGGCTAACGGACCTACTATATCCACCGCTAGTCAGCTGAAAGGTTCCTCGACTATGGGTAAGGGATGTAATTTGGCTTTCCGGCGATCCCCCCTCTTTCCTACTCTCTGACACGTATTGCAGTATTTCCTGACTTCCTGACTGATTCCTGGCCAAAACAAGCTCTGGGTCAATCGATACCGGGTGCGACTGACCCCTAAATGTCTAAATAGCAGGATATCATGTGCTATCCGGAGTAACTCTGGTCGGTACCGCTGAGGTACCACCAGCTGCCTAGTGATAATTGGGTCGGACCCGTCTACGATTTTCTCCGACTCCCTGTATAACAATTTCTTGTCCCATACAAATCTTTACCCCTCCACCCCGGGTTGGTCAGAGGTGACCTTGTCTCTATACACTTGTAGCGTGGGGTCAGTGATCACATCTTCCTCAAATTCACTAGGGGGGGCCCAGGGGACACACTCTAAGGGTTGGGTAAGGTCTCTTACCTGAACCTCTGGGTGCAAATTGTGGTCCTGGGTGCGGGCCTGTTGACAGGTAACAACCAGGTGTGCTTCTCCAGTGGTGGTGGTCTGGGGCTCAAAGGCGAATGTGAGCTTCCCCAGATCATTCCCCAACAAAACCTCCTCCAGTAACTGCGGCATTAACCCCACCTTCACCTTTCCAGACCCCGCTCCCAAATTCAAATGTACTCTTGCTGTGGGTAGCCGGTACACTGCTTCCCCAGCTACCCTTACGGCCACAGTGTTGTTGGTCCTGGCATTGCTGGCTACTAGGTGGCTCTTTACCAGTGTTATGGTGGTTCCCGAGTCACGGAGCCCTTGTACTGGCTTTCCCACCAGATAGACAGTCTGCCGATGGTGTTGGCGATTATCTGCATCTGCCTGGAGTGGGTCGGCTTCATGTAGCACTTCTCACTGTTCGACTGTTGGGGCTGGTACTGCTTGCACATGTGGTGCTGGGGTATCTGCCTGGTAGTAATGGGCAGCTGCTCGTGGTGGTGGACCCTGCCGGATCAATGTTGTTCGGTCTCGGAGCTGTGGACAGTCGCTCTTGTAGTGCCCCCATTTTTGGCACTGGTGGCACTGTCCGGTGTTGGACTGCCGGAACCGCTGTTGTGGGGCAGCTGGTGGTGGGAATTGCCGAGGTGGTGCTGCTGGGCCGGTAGGGCAGGTAGGTCCCACGATGGGTCTTACCAGCGTCCTGGCTGGTACAGGTTTTTGTTGCCTGCAGTCATCATTTACTCATCCGCTTTCCTGGCCGCTTCTGTGAGGGATGTGGGGTTGCGGTCCCTTACCAAAAATTTAGACGTTTCGACCTATGGTCTTTATCAAAGTGTGTGTTCTAGTTCTGTATTTCTTCTTTATATACCCCATCGAATGTACTCCGCTGGGCGCCAGCTGTTCTTTTTCCGCCTTTTTTTGATCCCGCCTTTTTTTTGCTTCCGTCCCAACCTGATGACGTATTTCCGCTTCCGTTTGCGCATCCATGTGACGTCAGCTATTTCAACGAGATCCGGATGTAGTTGTAACAGCGCCATCTTTTAAATTTTGAATTGGGGTATAATATATACAATAGTCCTGACAAAAGTTCGTTCAGGTTATATAATCCAAAACTTATTTACAAATATTGTGTAAAATCACCTACAACAATTAAAACTGCCCATATTAGAAAAATTGTATGTTAAAATCACTGTTAAAATATATCTATATAAAAAAATAGATAGATCATATATCTAAACACATCCATAATTATTCAATAACTTCTAAACAATTTTTTTCTGTAAAAAAATGCTTCTTAAGAAATTATCTAAAAAGTAGTTAATATTTATAAACATATTGTATTTAAATTCTTCAAGTTTTAGCCCAATAGATTATATTAATGCACTTATTTTAAAATCACTATTCAACCCGTTAGGGGATAAGGTGTCGAGATTAAAGATTCAGCCCATCTGACATTTACTAAGGGCTGAATCAGTATCTCCTCCCCTTCAATGACGGGTAGTATTCTGAATGCCATAGAATCTCATCCCTCTAGGGTCTTTTCCATGGCATTCTAAAGAGTGCAGGGAAACACTGTGGTTTCTAAAACCTCTTTTGATATTATATATGTGCTCTTGCACCCTAGTGGCCACACACCTAGTCGTTTTGCCCACATACTATAGCCCACAAGGGCACTCGAGCACATATATCACATTTTTTGGTTTTGCATGTCATAAATGACCTTATTTTATACTGCTTCAGATTGGTATGGGCAGTAAAAGTAGTAGTTTTCTTTTCTTTAATTTCTAATGTTTTACACCCCATACAATTCCCACAGTAATTAAAACCTTTTAATGATTCCCTCTGGATATTAATAAAATCCTTCTCCTTTTTATCTATAAAACTAGACGTTAAAACTTGTTTGAGATTTTGTGCTCCCCTGAATATTATTTTAGGTCTATCACCTATATACGGTAATATATCTTTGTCTTGATGTAACAGATGCCAATTCTTTCCAAGAATTCGCTTCAGTTGGACATGATTTCTACTAAAATTAAAAATAAGTGGAACTACTTCAGCATTTTCTCCTTTTGGTTGTTTGTATTCCAACAGTTCATCTCGATTCATCTGCCTTATTTGGCCTATTGACTTATTTAGATCTACATCTACATACCCTTTTTCTAAGAATTGTTGTTTGAGTGTATCTGCTTGGAGATTATACTTTTCTATCTGCGAACAATTCCTCCTAAGTCTTAGGAATTGTCCTCTGGGGATGTTATCTAACCAGGGATGGAAATGTCAGCTATCTTTCTCAATGAAACTATTTACATCCACCTTTTTGAAAAATGTGCAGGTTTCAATATCATATGCATTTCTATAAATATTTAGATCTTAAAAGTTAATTTCTCTATTAATATTCCATTGATTATTATTGAGGTAGGATATAAACTGTTGGGCCGAAGCTTCGTTCCCGTTCTAGATAAAAAATATGTCGTCAATATACCGTTTATATAAGACCAGGTTCCCCACCCAGTCATGCTGTGAGAAGACAAATTTATCCTCCCAGTGGGCCATAAACAGATTTGCATAACTGGGGGCAAACCTGGTCCCCATAGCAGTTCCTCGACATTGAAGATAAAAATCTTCTTTGAACCAAAAAAAGTTATTGGTAAGGATCAACTGTATAGACTCTATGATAAAGTCAATATGACCTACATGATATGTTTTGGAATTTTCTAAACAGTATCTAACCACCTCACACCCTCCAGTGTGTTCTATACAGGTGTAAAAGCTGATTACATCACATGTAACAAATAAAAACTGATCTTCCCATTTTACATTTCTTAATATCTGGAGGAGACTCATTGAGTCCTTTAAAAAAGAGGTGCATGTTCTCACAATGGGTTGTAAAAAAGTATCTACATATTTGGATAACAGTGATAATAGAGACCCTATCCTCGAGACGATATGTCGACCCGGGGGATTGTGTACATTCTTATGTAGTTTAGGGAGTATATATATCACCGGTATCCTGGGAAATTCTGTATTTAAAATTTTATATTCTTTAGTTGTTAAAATGCCTTTCAACAGGTCTTTATCTAAAAGCTGAACATATTTTTTCCTAATTTCTATGGATGGATTACTTTTCAATTTTTCATATGTATCTTTATCATCAAGCTGCCTATTTATCTCTGCATTTCCCTATCAAGAACGACTATCCCGTCCCCCTTATCGGCAGGTTTAAACTATATTTTTATCATTTTTCAGATCTTTCATTGCCTGTTTTTCTTTAATGGTAAGGTTGTTTTGGTACTTATTATTCTTTACTTTAATATCTTTAATATCTTTAATGCAAGCCTTCTCAAAAACCTTCATACTTGCTGACTTCAGGTGAATGGGATAGAAGGCAGAGGGCTTTCTTAGATCTGCATGTTTAAAATCATTACTATTGTCTTCCTGGTCATTCACAGTCTTGTTTTTACTTTCCTTAAAAAACTTTTTCAGGCAGAGCTTTCTTGTAAATCTATTTATATCCGTATATGCATCCAATTTATTTATGGGGCACCTAGGGGCAAATTTAAAACCCTTATTTAAAACGTTTGTATGGGCTGTTGTTAGCACTTTCTTAAAAAAAAATTAAAAATCTTCACTTTCTCATTATCTGTCCTTGTGGTCTCCTTACTTCCCTGTCTTCTCCTATTTCCCCTTCCTCGTATTCTCTGTTTCTCCTTTTTTGGGTACTGGACCTTTCGGGACTGGTCCTCTTTGGCTTTCCCCTAAAAAGGACTGCACTCAACATCTCCATTAGTTCTCCTAGATGGATAACGATTGTCATGCGTTATTAAAGGCTCATATCTGTTATAAGTTGGAATAGGTTTCCTATTTATATTTTCCTGTGTTTCAGATATTTTTTTGTTATTCTGTTGGATCTGATACTACTAAGGCTTCTCTTTCTTTTTGACTTCTACCCATTCATTTATTGTGTTTGTGTCTCTATTGTGATGTTGCCTAACTTCTTGTCTCTTTGTATTATTCTCTTTATTCTGTGGTTATAATCTCCTATGGTTATATTTGTTTTCAAAATTTCCATTATTCTTAGGTCTTTTTCGCACATTAGTGGTGACATAATCATTAGTATCCCTCTGGAATTTCCTTTTTTTGTTTGCAATTAGTGATATTTCTATTTTATCTTGCTTTGCTGTGAGACATACTTGAAAACGAGAAAAATCTAAATGTATCTTTCCTGGTAAAATATTTTATAAATAAATAAATAATTTGTCAGAGATAGGAAATCTTTTGTTCCAATAAAGGGTTCTAATTTGTTCTGAATGATTTTGATTTTTTTTATCTAGTTCTTCTAGATTAATGGCTCTCTGTTCAATAATGATTTGCATCATTTTAATTGAGAAGGATTCAAGGGCACCTTCCCAAATCCCCTTAAATCTTTTGTCTCCTTGATCAAATGTGGGAAATTTTGTGAATCTTAGTCCACATGGTGTAATCTCCTCTTTGAGATATCTCTCAATAGTGTACATTTCCCATTTAATCTTTAATTCTCTAATGAGTAGTTTCTCTAGTAGATTGCACATTTCATCAAGATTATCACTGTAACGGACCGTTTTGCACACAAGGGGTAAAAACCGTTTAGGTGATCGGCCCCCTTTTTTCGAGAGATACAGGCACAGCTACTGCAGAACACCAAACTCCCGAACTGGATACAAAATAGCACTCCAACTCCCGAACTGGAACCTCCCAAATAGCTGCTAGCAGGCGAACAGGAAAAGCAGACAATCAGCTTACACTCCTGGCAATCAGTCTCTAACAGCATACAGTGAATCCCCCCAAGAACGAGACAAGGCTCCGTGTTGGGGGTCAAGCAGTGGTCTGTTTAATGAGGGCTACCTGCCTGGCTTTTATGCAGGTCCTCTTCCCTGCTGAGCCTTCTCATTAGAGTGGAACAGATCTTGGTAGCCCTGCTCCAGCTCCATCTCTCGGGTCACCAGGTGGACCAGGTCTTGCTCAATTTTGTGAGTGTCGTCCCAGTCATACCTGCTCTCCCTCCACTCAAAGAGATCACTGAACCGGGCTTGTGTAGCGCTCCCAAACTCAGGCTCTGCAAAAGTCTCCCATAACAAGCCAGGACCATCAAACTCCTCTCCCTCTGGCTTGTCATGCTCGGCTGTCCAGGGCAGGTACTGTGCCCCATACCACCAGAGCGCCTGGTAGACATCTTCCAGCCACATCTCCTGCCATACTAGGTGTTACAATTTCCTCACCCATTCCTCCAGGGGCTGCTCTCCCAGGAAGGGCATCCGCAGGGCTACTCGCTTCTGCAACCGCTGGTCTTCCTTGGGGAATCTCTCGCCCCGCTGGTACTCCACAATACCAAGTTCCTGGTACCAGATGCCTTTGCGCAGCGCATCTCGGTCATCCAGGGCACCCTCATCATACTCCACTGCTGGTTCCATCTCGGTGCTGTCAGGGTCGCTGTACTGGGACATGCATTGCCCTCAAATTGTAAAAATCCACGGAATGTTGTCGCCTGTAGCTGTCCTGTAGTCTGTAGGAACGATCCCGCCGCTTGCCACCAATTGTAACGGACCGTTTTGCACACAAGGGGTAAAAACCGTTTAGGTGATCGGCCCCCTTTCCAGAGATACAGGCACAGCTACTGCAGAACACCAAACTCCCGAACTGGATACAAAATAGCACTCCAACTCCCGAACTGGAACCTCCCAAATAGCTGCAGGACGGAAGCAAGAAAAAGGCGGGAAGCAAACAAATGCGGCAAAAGAACAGCTGGAGCAAAGCGGAGTACATTCGATGGGGTATATAAAGAAGAAATACAGAACTAGAAGACACACTTTGATAAAGACTATAGGTCGAAACGCGTCAGTGTTATTTTTATACTTTGTATCTTGTTATATCCACTTTATTTTTATTAAAGCTAATTTTAGGTAAGGATGTATTTCTTACTGGATGGACTGGGTCTAGCTTGGGGTCCTACTAGGTCCAGACAAAGGGCTCCTCAATAATGGGCATGGATAGCAGTCGCGCCCTTCCCTACCCTCTGACAAATGTCGCAGGTTTTGCAGTATTGTCGCACGTCCCTAGAGATTCCTGGCCAAAAGAAGTTCTGGGTCACCTTATGAGATGTGCAGCATGCTACCAGATGCCCAGCTAAGAGCACATCATGCCCAATCCAGATCAGTGTCCTCAGGTATTTCCTGGGAACTACCAGTTGGCACTTCTGGGATGGGGCTGTCCCTTGACTTTGGGTCATCGGTGAGCCTATACAGCCTATCCTGCTCCCAGGTAAACCTTTCACCCTCTCATCCCCCTTGTTCTGTATCTGCCTTAACTCGGTACTTATGCAATGTGGGGTCTTCCTGGGTCTCCTTCCCAAACCCTTCTGGGGTATCCCAGGCTAACAGGGTTGGGTCTGGAGTCCCAGTCGGGGGTTGGTCTCTTACCTGAGTTTCCCAGGTAGCTTGTAGATGGGTGGTTACAGGGTGAACTTCGGCATGTTCCCTGGGGACGTAGGCAGACATTAAAGGACCCATATCATTCCCCAATAAAAACCTTGGCTGGTAAGTCTTTCATAATTCCCACATTCACTGTGCGGGACCCAGCTCCCCAGTCCAGATTAACGCGGGCAGTGAGTAGACGATGAACGGCTCCCCCGGATGGCTACGGTTTGCCTGGTGTGCTCCTTGTGGCACTGAACCAAGGTCAGGGTGGCCCTGGTGTCTCTTAATCCACGAGCTGACTGCCCATTTACCAGCACAATCTGTCGGTGGTGTTGTCTGTTGCCTGTGGTGGCTGTTTGCATCCTCATGAAGCACCCCCCAATTTTCCTCTGGGATGGCCTCGGTTTCCACACAGTGGGCAGCCGGAACTGAGGCATGGGGTGGTGCAGTGTTGAGGCGGCCCCACAAGGATCTAGGGTGATCTAGGGGACAATTGCTCCTAACATGCCCCAACTGTTACATGGAAGCCTGGTTTGTGGAGGGACGGGTTGATGCCTAAGCGGTCCCCAGTAAAGAGTTGAGCCAGGGGGAACCTGAGCCCGGAACTCTGGGCGAGGAGGGGGTCCTACTGGGGTTTGCTCCATCTTCATAGAGTCAGTGTACTTGTTGGCAAGATGAGCAGTTTCAGGCAAGGTAAGGGATCTCCGGTCACAAATCCATTTTCGCAGTTCAGGTTGGAGAGAATTAAAGAAGTGCTCTAGGAGGAATAACTGTAACACATCCTCCCCCGGTGACCCAGTGGGATGCCGTTCTGTAGATGTGGCAGACCCACTCGGTGTAAGAGTCCCCGCTCTGCTTTTTGGATTCAAGGAACTGTCTACGGTACACCTCGGGGGTGACTGTGTACCGGACGAGCAAGGCCTCCTTGACAGTAGTATAATGGTGGATCTCCTCATCGGGTATAGCTCTGAAGGCTTTGGCAGCTCTACCTAACAACTTTCCAGCCAAACTAGTAACCCATTCGTCTGTGGGTAGCTTGTGTAATGCACACTGTCTTTCAAAGTCAGCAAGGTAGCCATCTATTTCCCCCTCTGCCTCTTAAAATGTTTTAAAAGTTGCGAAGGGCACCTATTTCCTCTCTATAGTGGGTGTGGGGACTTCCACAGGTGGGCTCTCTGATCGCTGGATATCCACCAAACGTAGCTGGTACTGGCATTTCTCTCGGACTTCAGCATCAGCAGCGGCCCTCACCTGTGTAATAATGTCCGCAGGAGGATTTGGCCCATACAAGGCCAGCCGCAACCGAACGGACTGCAGCAAGTTGTCCTCTCCCGTGTTTGGGACAACTGGTTTGTTCATTTAAAGAACCAGCAGACTAAATAAGTAAAGTTCCATAATCCAGGGACAAGGTGGTTTGTCACAAATACCAATCATCCATGTAGCAACATGCCACTGTGTATATAGAAATGAGCAATTAGCACCTGTAAATCATTTGATGTCACTTCAGTATGGTAGTATATAGGTGTCTGCAGCTCCTGTGTGCAGTATCCTGAATGTCTCTCACAGTAATCCAGCTCAGGATTGTCTCCCCACAGTAAACCCCAGATCCTGCCATCACCGGACGCCTGTAGGGGAAATCCAAAATGGCCACCTTAAATCTTGCGTCCTCGCGATATTCAAGATGGCCATCGCGCGTGAGGACTCAGTGGGAAGAACTCCTGTGCATCCGTGAGAGAGAGTGAAGGGTGAATGGAGTCTAATGCCTGCATCCCCGACCCCCGGTTAGTACTAGGAAGGGGATGGATCCCCACGAATATGCTGTGCTGCGGCACGATTGCTTGCCGTGGCGAGCAGTCTGTTAGTTTGTATTGCTAGGTTAACAGTGAAGGGAGACCCCAGGGGAACAAGAGGCAGTATAGAAGCCGATCAAAAATACTAAGAGATAAGAATAATCCCCAAAATGGGGAGCAAACTGTAAAAGAAGGGTAGATAAATAGTAGGTGACAGGCAAGACACCGAATATGTAATGAAAGAGATGGAAATTAAAGTAGAATGTAATAATCATCAGGACCATACTTTGACCTGTGTCTCTGCGTGAGCAGCAAAGAAAGAGGAGGAGTTGGGGGCTGTCCTGACATATTTATGATGATACTTATTTTTGATTGGTTTAATTTACTTTGATTGATCTGTGCTGCTGGAGATTTATAGTAAAGAAAGTTATGCAAATATGAAACCTCCTGTCATGTGGTAGAATTCCTGCAAATCTCTGTGGCCTGTTTTTTTTTTATAGTCCCTTCACTCAATAGGACAAGGGACAACTGGGGCAGTTTAGTTCATCCTCCTCACTTCTGAACAGTTCATGATACTGATGGGCTGTTTCAACACTGGCAGATGCAACATGTTCAAGTTCTTCCATTTCTTCTTTATATCGTCCTTCTTGTCAATCCCTTTAAGACAACACAAAATATTTTAGTAGTACACATTGTACCACTTCATATGTCAATTTCAAAAACTGTTTTAGATTTTACATACACTACATTTCATGGACCTCAGCAGTTTAAGCAAACATTTTCATAGTCCTTCTACCATCCACCACATAACTGGACATCTACTGAACAATTTATCCCTATAGTGAACTGCTAGTGCCTACTTGGCCTGCCATTAGTTTCTTTGGCATAGCATCTCTCCCTGCTCATCATCTTCTTTACCTTCTTCCTACCATCATGAAATAGGTGCATTATGATCTGGGTTGAGCAGTGACTACCAATGCCACTGGCAGCACAACATATCTCAACCCACAGACAGATGTGCATTCTAGCTCTGAAAGTAAAGTTTTCTGGCTGCATTAACTTGTCTAAATATTCCTCAATCGTGCACCTCTCCTGTCTTCTTTTAAGATAGAAGGCCCAGCAACCACTTGTTCTCACTCCTGTAATCTGAGGCCAGACTTTCCTACCTGGTCTAGTCTTCCAACCTGTGACTGCCTTGCTACTCTGCCACCATGACTATACTTGGGTGGCCCACTCTCCATTGTCTTCAGAGACCTTACTAGCTACTTGCTCTTTCTCCACCTCATGTAATATAACCCCTTCCTCTGCCCATCCTATGACTGTTGTATAACTTCATATTTTAGTTATTTACATTGGTGTTGGTAATTAATAATCATTAACTCATGTATGGTATCTGTAGGGTTGGGCTTTATTAATGATTGCCCACAAAACATAGTCCTGGTAATTGAAAACTAGCCTGTATTTTTTGGCTGCAAATATTTACCTGCTCGAAGTATTAACACCAGTTTATGGCTAATATTTAGTATCCACAGTGGAAATGAGTCTGCAATGGTTTTGCATTTATTTATGTTTATTGTGTTTTATCTTTTTATGGTTTTGCATTATAAAAAAATGTTCTTTTGGAAAAATCCAGTACATTAATTTGTATCTTGTTTAATAAAAAAATTTGTGCGCTTGGAAATTGCTCTTAAATCACAAGATAAAAGTCTGTTTCTAGAAATACAATTCAGCTCCTGGTGACTAAAATCTGTATTACAGACATACACAGGAGCTCCTCGTTATCAGTTTCAATTGGAAACCTTTGGTCAAATATATTGATGCTGTGTATTGCTTTACTACCTTCCAAGAGGTACATTGGTTACTTTTTAACCTATTAAATGTGATAAGGCAAATAAATTATTGAGTCACAAACTTTATACCAGCATAAAAACATGGTGTTATATAAAATTATTCTGCACATACTGAAGACTGGTAAGAATGAATGATTACTTTTATGACCTGTAGCAAGCTATTTGCTGCTCTGAATATCAGAATGCTTTCTTAAAATATGTTTTCTTTTACATCTAATCAGAAGGAGGAACTTTGATTGAAGTATTTTAAATTTTTTGTTAAGTTATTTTAAGTATCAAACGCACATTTGTTTATTAATGCTTTTTATTAACAATGATGGACCCAAAAACAAAAAATACTTTGTTTTGCAGTTATCGCTGTGAAAATCTACACAATTGGATACTGATACAATTGGAAAATCTACAGCAATATGGATACTGATTATTTTGGTAAGGATGAATACTATCATAATGACATATTGCAGCTATTAAAGTTTTCAAAAAATGCACGTTTATTGTTTTTTCTGATGTTATTTTTTTCCAGAATGTTTACTAAGTGTATTTGCTATAAATATTTTTTAGTTATCCAAGTTTATTTTAAATTACTTATATTCATTAGTTTTTTTGTTACAGATGTTTCAGATGTTAAACTTGGTATAACTGCCATAATCTGGTTTGGGGATAGCATTGCTATGATTGTTTTAGGTAAGAACTTTAACCATCTTTGCAAATCTATGAACCATGTTTTAAACAACATATGTAGTGCTTTGTTTTGGTTTTATAGAGAATTAATTTAATCACTAATAAAATTTTATTTTTATCTACAACTTTCTATATGTTCTCCTCTAATCTGGAATTACCTGGTTTATACGTATTTTAGTAATACCTTCTTCTTAAATCTTCCTTGATTTAAATATGTTTAGATACAAATAGGGGTAAAGTATTTGCATTTATTAAGCAAAGTGGAACATAGTTAAATGGGCATTTCTAGATGCTCTCAGATATGCAGTCAGTATAAGTGAAACCTCACGCATACAATGTAATGTATAAATGGTGTGGTATATTGGAGAATAGGGTTGGATTTCAACGAAACAAAGTTTACACCAAAATTGTGTATAATTTATATACGTGTTTGTTCATCCCTGCTGTTCTCCTTTTCATTGTGTTTCACTATATATTTTTGCATGTATTAAAAAAAAAAATTCTACATTTTCTACTTAGTATGTGAATTTTAAGCAATTTTGTTGTACATGTAACAATTAGTGCTGATATAACCTATGACTCTAAAATGACTGCATACTAGTACGTTCAGCAAACGTGTTCCCAAGGGCTCTATTAAACAGAAAATAACTGCCCCTATTTTACACATAACATAACACATAAAAATATGCACTGAATTAACATTAGCCAACTTGGAACTCTTGAGTTACATCTCCAGCAGCAAACGAGTTAAACTCCATAAGTGCAGTGTTTCACAGCTAAATGCTGAACATACAGACACCAGGCACCACCGCCACTTCAAATCACTGAAGTGACCATTGTGCTTAGTGTAACCTATTAATTTTATTATTGAAAATAAAAGATTACCTATAATATATTCTCTTTTGTGTTATTATGTACTATATTTAAAGCGGAACTGTTACTTCATATTTATTTCTTTTTGATTTTATGTTCTCTTATCCATATATTTTACAAATATGTATGTGAGGTGTGAAAATTTTTATTAAATGTAGAAATTCAAACATTTATATCTTGAAAATGAATGCTTCCATTTTAGCTCCCTGTCAATTATTGTTACAATCTTTGTCCTTTGCATCTGGCAGTCTGCATAGAGACAGAATATAGACAAGAGAAAAATAAAACAATGTTCCTGTTGTTCGTCCTCTTCATTTTCAACAGGGCCGTACTGGCCTACTGGGATACCAGGAGATTTCCCGGTAGGCCACCTGCCCAGAGGGCCACTGTGTGCTGCGATCAGCCTCAAGACAGTCTGAGCTCCAGCAGGACGCGGCCAATCGCGTGCTTTTGCGACTAGCCACGGCTGCAAGAGCATAAAGTATTTGTCCATGCTGACCACTGGATATGTACAGCGTATGATGTCATACTGGGCTGATGCGCTGCGGTGGCGCTTTAGTTCGCAGAGTAGCTGGCTTTCTGCAGACCAGGCCAGCCACTCACTTCTCCTTGCCTCCTGCTCGCAGTACCTGCTTGAGCAGAGAAGAGATTGTGCAGGGCGGGCTGGAACTTGTGGACAGCTCATCTTGAGGTAAGGGAAGATGAGCTGTAGTACAGTATATTACATTGTGGGGAGATCAGTATTAAATTGTGGGGAGGAGAGCAGTGTATTAAATTGTGGGCAGAGGCAGTGTATAAAATTGTGGGGAGGAGGGGCAGTGTATTAAATTGTGGGGACGTTGTGAGGAGGGGGCAGTGTATTCAACTGTGGGAGGGAGTAATGTATTAAATTGTGGGGAGGGAGGACAATGTATTGAATTGGGGGGAGGGCAGTGTATTAAATTGGGAGGAGGGGGCAGTATATTAAATTGGGTGGAGGGGGGCAGTGTATTAAATAGGGTGGAGGGGGCAGTGTATTAAATTGTGGGGAGGGGTGGTAGTGTATTAACTTGAGAAGTAGGGGGCAGTGTATTAAATTGTGGGGAGGGGGCAGTGTATTCAATTGTGGGGAGGTTGTGAGGAGGGGGCAGTATTAAATTGTGGGAAGGGGGCAGTGTATTAAATTGTGGGGAGGGAGCAGTGTATTAAATTGTGGGGACGTTGTGAGGAGGGGGCAGTGTATTCAACTGTGGGGACAGGGCAATGTATTAAATTGTGGGGAGGGAGGACAGTGTATTGAATTGGGGGGAGGGCAGTGTATTAAATTGGGAGGAGCGGATAGTATATTAAATTGGGTGGAGGGGGGCAGTGTATTAAATAGGGAGGAAGGGGGGCAGTGTATTAAATTGTGGGGAGGGGTGGTAGTGTATTAAAGGATCACTATAGGCACCCAGACCACTTCAGCTTAATGAAGTGGTCTGGGTGCCAGGTCCAGCTAGGTTTAACCCTTTTTTTAATAAACATAGCAGTTTCAGCGAAACTGCTATGCTTGCATTAGGGTTAATCCAGCCTCTAGTGGCTGTCTCATTGACATCCGCTAGAGGGCTTCCGCGCTTCTCACTGTGATTTTCACAGTAAGAAGACACCAGCGTCCATAGGAAAGCATTGAGAA
This sequence comes from Pelobates cultripes, assembly GCA_933207985.1. Taxonomy (NCBI): domain Eukaryota; kingdom Metazoa; phylum Chordata; class Amphibia; order Anura; family Pelobatidae; genus Pelobates; species Pelobates cultripes. Next base: position 61,831,211 of record OW240923.1, read on the forward strand.
TGCTTTCCTATGGACTGGCTGAATGCGCGCGCGGCTCTTGCCGCGCATGCGCATTCAGCCGGTGACGGAAGAAGAGGGAGGAGAGGAGGAGGAGAGCTCCCCGCCCGGCGCTGGAGAAAGAGGTAAGTTTAACCCCTTCCTCTCCATCCACCCTCAGGGCACTATAGTGCCAGGAAAACGAGTATGTTTTCCTGGCACTATAGTGGTCCTTTAAATTGTGAGGAGGGGGGCAGTGTATTAAATTGGTGGAGGGATGGGGAGGGCAGTGCATTAAATTGGGAGGTAGGGGGCAGTGTATTAAATTATGGGGGGGGCAGTGTATTAAATCTGGAGGAGGGGGTCAGTGTATTAAATTGGGAGGAGGGGGAGTGTATTAAATTGGTAGGAGGAGGGCAGTATATTAAATTACGGGGAGGGGGACAGTGTATTGAATAGGGAGGGGGCAGTGTATTAAATTGTTGGGAGGTTGTGAGGAGGGGGGCAGTGTATTAAATTGTGGGAAGGGGCAGTGCATTAAACTGTGGGGAGGGAGGGCAGTATGATGAATTGGGGAGAGGGTAGTGTATTAAATTGGGGGGAGGGAGACAGTGTATTGATTAGGGAGGGGGCAGTGTATTAAATTGTGGGGAGGATGTGAGGAGGGGGCAGTGTATTAAATTGTGGGGAGGGCAGTGGTGTATCCTGGTTTTGTGCTGACCTAGGCAGGACAAAACTCAGACGCCCCCTCCCCCCCGTGCCACCCCCACCCAACCTTCTAAATACACACACACATTCACTGACAGATACGCATACACTACCTAACAGAAACACACACACACACACTAACAGACACACTCACACTGACTAACAGACACACTCAGTAACAGACACACTCACTCACACACTAACAGACATACACACACACACACACTCACACTCTAACAGATACACACTCACACACTTACAGACACACACACACACACACTCACTAGCAGACAAACACACACTAACAGACACACACACACACTAACAGACACACACTAATAGACACACACAAACACTAACAGACACACACACTAATAGACACACACACACTAACAGACATACACACACACTCACTCACATTAACATTTTTATTTTTTTTAAGCTCCCCTTACCTTTGGGAATGCTGGGGGGGGGGTTCCCTCTCTCCCTGGGGTCCAGTGGCTGATGGGCGGGCGGCGTTGACAGGCGGCTGGCGAGGGAGCACTTCCCCTGAGCACTCTGCACAGCTCCCTCGCGCGCCGCAGAGTGAGGCTGGGAGCCGGAATATGACGTCATCAACCTGACTCCCAGCCTCACTCTGCAGTGAAGTTATCACTAGGCTGTAATGTAAACACTGAATTTTCTCTGAAAAGACAGTGTTTACAGCAAAAAGCCTGACGGTAATGATTCTATTCCCAGAACAAATGCAATAAACTGTAGTTGTTCTGGTGACTATAGTGTCCCTTTAATTAATAAACCTGAGTGTACCTCTCACATAAAAGGACATTTAAAGGGGTGGGTCCCAAATTGAAACCATTGTTCTACAAAAACCTGTCTGTATAAGTCTATTAATGTGTCTTATCAGTGAAATTCCAAAGGTTAGTCCTAACCACAGAAAACGACATCACTCTTAGTACACATGGCAAAGTTAAATGCCACAATAGAATAGTTACGCAACCCATGGTTGTGTTTATAAAATCTAAATTGCTTGCTTGTTACATTAATCACCTGATAAAATTAATATTTCACAATGCATTAATTATATCCTTTACTCATACTTAGTTTTTTTATATGTAGTTAACAATACTTGTTTGTTCAACAGATAAAATTTTGTTTCATGACACAGAAATTATAACCTTTAATCATACTTAATTTTTTCATCAACATTGACCAATACAATCTTCTCTCAGTAAATCCCTAAAGTTGCTTAAATATAAGTTAACAATAGTTTAGACATAGTATGCTTTGAAGTGATAGAGAAAAGTTTAAAATTGGATGCACAGGACTGTCAAAGCAATATATGATATAATGACTTAATGATCCTTAGTCAGTGCCGGATTAACAAAGGGGCTGATGGAGCTGCAGCTCCAGGCCCAGGCCCAGGCCCATGGAATAGGCCTATTAAAAAAAAAAAATGGTATTTTACCAGCACAGACGGTATTTGAGGCTTCCTGGCCGTGCCGGTATTGCAGTAATACCGGCAATACAAATGCAGATATTTTTCTCAGTATAAACGGAGATTACTCTGCAATACCAGCGCCAGCCAGTAGGGGGCACTGTGTGTGGAGAGAGGCAGGGATAGAAAGTTCCAGCCTATCACTCACTAATCGGCGAGGGAGCAGCTACACAGCACAGAGAGTTCAGACAACAGCTCCCAGCCTGCAGAAACAGCCTTCAGCTCAGGGAAGTAAGGGATGAAAGGAAAGGCAGCAGGGAGACATGGGGACAGTGGGACACTGTGAGACCTGGGGACACTGAGACACTAGGGGACACTGTGAGACATGGGGATGCTGAGACACATTGGGACGCTGTGAGACATAGGGACATTGGGAGACACATTGGGACACAGTTGTTTTTTGGTGCTTGGGTCCAATACAATTGCCTATCTGTTGGAATACCTTGGAGTGCCTGAATTCTTTTCTACATTTAAATCTGTGTCCCTAGTGTCTGTGTCCCCATTTTTCCCAGTGCCCCCAAATGTCTGTGTCCCCATGTCTGTATCCACAAGTGCCCCCATGTCTCCCAGCAGGGCCGGCGCGTCCATAAGGCGGCACAGGCGGCCGCCTTAGGGCGCACGGGCTCTGGGGGCGCAATATTTCAGTGACCGGCAGGAGGGAAGCTCTCCCTCCTGCCAGGCCACCATCTCGACCCCCGGCGCGGCAGTGCTGTGATCAGGCGCGCGAGGGAGCTCTAATCTCCACCCTCTGCTCCCTCGCGCGCTGCCTGCTGATGCCGCGGGAGCCGGAATATGACGTCATCAACCCGGCTCCCGCGGCATCAGTAGGCAGCCCGCAAGGGAGCAGAGGGTGGAGATTAGAGCTCCCTCGCCGCGCCTGTTCACAGCACTGCCGCACGCCTCCCAGCAGCCCCAGGGACCGATCCATAATCCACACCAGCTCTCCAGGTAGGGAGGCTGGGTGGAAAATATGTATTTATAAAATAATTAGTGAATGCATGTGATGTGTGTCTGTGAGTGACAGTGTGTGTGTGTCTGTGAGTGACAGTGTGTGTGTGTGTCTGTGAGTGACAGTGTGTGTGTCTGTGAGTGACAGTGTGTGTGTCTGTGAGTGACAGTGTGTGTGTCTGTGAGTGACAGTGTGTGTCTGTGTGTGTGTGTGTGTCTGTGAGTGACAGTGTGTGTGTGTCTGTGAGTGACTGTGTCTGTGTGTGTGTGTCTGTGAGTGACAGTGTGTGTGTCTGTGAGTGACAGTGTGTGTCTGTGTGTGTGTGTCTGTGAGTGACAGTGTGTGTGTGTCTGTGAGTGACAGAGTGTGTGTGTCTGTGAGCGACAGTGTGTGTGAGTGACAGTGTGTGTGTGACAATGTGTGTGTCTGTGAGTGACAGTGTGTGTGAGTGACAAAGTGTGTGCGTCTGTGAGTGACAGTGTGTGTGAGTGACAAAGTGTGTACGTCTGTGAGTGACAGTGTGTGTGAGTGACAAAGTGTGTACGTCTGTGAGTGTAAGTGACAAAGTGTGTGTAAGTGACAAAGTGTGTGTGTCTGTGAGTGACAGTGTGTGTGAGTGACAAAGTGTGTGCGTCTGTGAGTGACAGTGTGTGTGAGTGACAAAGTGTGTACGTCTGTGAGTGACAGTGTGTGTGAGTGACAAAGTGTGTACGTCTGTGAGTGTAAGTGACAAAGTGTGTGTAAGTGACAAAGTGTGTGTGTCTGTGAGTGACAGTGTGTGTGTCTGTGAGTGATTGTATGAGTGTGTGTGCGAGTGTATGAGTGTGTCTGTCTGTCAAATCAGTGAGAGTATGTTTGTCATTGAGTCTGTGTGTGACTATCAGTGTGTCTGTCAATGAGTGTCAATCAGTGTGGGTCTGTCAGTGTCAATGAATGAGTGTGTGTCAGATCAATGAGTCTGTGTCTGTCAGTGACGTCTGTGTGTTTGTCATTGAGTGTGTGACTGTCAGTGTGTACAGAGTGTAGCGGAGCAGAGCGCGGTACAGGAACTTCTGTTTCCTGTACCTGGCCAGACTGACAGGAGGTGCTCACAGAGAGAGCACTCCCTGTCAGTCCGGCCGGGTACAGAAAACTGAAGCTCCTTTAGGGGATCTGCTCCACTCGGCAATGCAACAATAGAGGTAGGAGGCACACCAGGAAGGGGAGTGTGACCACTAAAGGGGTGTGGGGTGCACCAAGGGACAGGGAGGGAATGGGAGAGAAACACCAAGAGACAGGGAAAAGAGGGGGAGGGGAGAAGAACACTAAGGGACAGGGAAGGGAAGGGACTACTAATGGTCAGGGAGGGGAGAGGGGCTGGTTAAGAGGCACATAGATGAAGATGTTTTTTTTCGGGGGGGGTGCGGGGGGGCGGAAAAAGGCATCTTCGCCTATGTACCTAAAAATCCAAGCACCGGCCCTGTCTCCCAGTGTACCCAAGTGTCTCAGTGCCCCTGTGTCTCTGAGTGTCCCCAGGTGTCTGTGTCCCTGGGTCTCAGTGTCCCCATGTCTCACTGTGTCCCCCTGTCTCTCAGTGTCCCCTAGTATCCTATTGACACGGGAAACACTGAGACATGGGGAGAAAGGAGGACACTGGGAGACTAGGGGACTGGGCGACATGGGGACACTGACACTGTGATACATGGGGACACTGATGCCAGGCTGGCCTTAAATTCTTTGGACAGACATGCCACCTTTTTGGGCATGTTCGCCCCTTTTGGCAGTTCTGGTCACGTGATTCGCATCAGTGGCCCACCCTTTTACCACGCCCTTTGACTTCCTGCTTCACTGCACACTGCTGTTGGGGGGTATGGATTTACTTGAACGATGAAAGCATAACTTAGAGAGAGATTAGCATAGAGTATGTGTTTTCTTATAGCTGCATCCTTTGCGTTTCCCTCCAACACCATCTCCATCAGATACATGACGCTTGGGAGGTATGACCGTTTTAGTGTTTTTAGTTGATAATATTCTGTAATTAGGCCCATTATAATTGTCAGCACCGGGCCCACTGGGCTAATAATCTGGCCCTGCCCTTAGTGACCAGACCATTTTAAAATGTTCTTACTGAAAAGGAGCAGAGCTGTATTTACATTTCTGCGGTGTTTGTGTTTAGCTGTAATTTTCCTCTTACTCATTTACTGTGCCCACACATATTATATACTGTTTTTCTCACCATTAAATGGTCTTTATAAAGATACTATTATTTTCATCATTTCATATAGTTTACTATAAAAAATATATAAAATATGATGACATTTTCTTTAAAAACACACTCTTTCGAACTTTGACCCCCAAAATCTTTTACGCATCTACAACTGCCAAAAACAACCTATGCTAAATAGTTTCTAAATTTTGAGTTTAGAAATACCCAATGTTAACATGTTCTTAGCTTTTATTTGCAAGTTATAGGGCAATAAGTACAAGTAGAACTTTGCTATTTCCCCCCAAAAAATGTTTTCAAAATTAACACACACACACTCACTAACAGACATACACACACTTACAGATACACACTCACACACTTACAGACACACGCACACTGACACACACACACAAACAGACACACACACACACACACACACACACACACACACTAACAGACACACAAACTCACACACTAACAGACACACACACACACACACTCACTAACAGACATACACACACACACTCACACACTAACAGATACAGACTCACACACTTACAGACACACACACACACACACTCACTAACAGACAAACACACACACTAACAGACACACACACACACACACACTCACTAACAGACATACACACACACACTCACACACTAACAGATACAGACACACACACTAATAGACACACACACTAATAGACACACACACACTAACAGACATACACACACACTCACTCACATTAACATTTTTATTTTTTTTTAAGCCCCCCACCAGCCTCCTTAACTTTGGGAATGCTGGGGGGGGGGGCACTCGCGCGCCGCAGAGTGATGCTGGGAGCCGGTATATGACGTCATCAACCCGGCTCCCAGCCTCACTCTGCGGCGCGCGAGGGAGCTGAGCAGAGTGCTCAGGGGAAGTGCTCCCTCGCCAGCAGCCTGTCAACGCCGCCCGCCCGGCCGACCGGCATGTCAGTTAGCCCCAAGGCTAACAAGGCATTTGCCCTGGGCATTTGGGGGGTGGCCTGGAAAATGTCGCCCAAGGCAAATGCCTTGTTAGCCTTGCGGCTAAAACGCCCCTGCTAAAAGATCTTATTTGGAGGGTGCACAGTCCAGTTTTCCTACTTGGAATTTTCACAGCTGGTCATCATGTACCCATGTTCTATTTGGGACATTTTTGAAGCCAGCCAATATAATTTACCCCCATCAAACCATATATTTTTTAAAGTAGACAACCCATGGTATTCAACATGGGGTATGTCCATACTTTTTTAGTAGCTACTTAGTCACAAACCCACAAAGCTAGTGTTTATATTTGTTTTTTTGCATTTTTTTTTACACATAAACTGCCATTTCACAAATGATATCAATATAATACATTTTACTGCTCTAAAACACTCATATTTGTGTAGAGTAATGTCTCACAAGTACAACAGTAGCCCTCAAGTATAGGTTTTATGGTGATTTGGACAGTTATAGGGTCAAATATAAGCTTTGACAATTTCTATTATTGTAAATTGCTATTTGCTAGATTGGCCATGTTGCCTTTGAGATGGTTTGGCAGCCCAGAAATGAAAATTAACCCCACTATGACATACCATTTGAAAAAGTAGACAACCCAGGGTATTCAAAATTGGGTATGTCCAGTCTTTTGTAGTAGCCATTAAGCCACAAACGCTTGCCAAAGTTAGCGTTCAGTTTTGTTTTTTGCATTTTTTGACACAAAAACTGCACTTTTACTGGTGATATCATTGTCATGATACGTTTTACTGTTTTGAAAAACTCATATTTGTGTTCAGCAAAGTCTCCTGAGTATAATTGTTTTATAGTGTTTTGGAAAGTTACAGGGTTAAATGTAGGGCTTGCCAATTAAATTCTCTGGACTGTCTGCCTGACAACCAAGTTAATTGTTAAACAAGTTAATAGTTAAATATATATGTAGAATGTGTGTGTGTATATATATATATATATATATATATATATATATAATAAAAATAAAATGTTTTTTTTAAATTTATATTATCTGTATATATATATTACGTGTGTGTATAGATATACACATAGATATATATTTTTTTTATTGGACTAACATAATATTTCAAAGACAAGCTTTTGAGAGTTTTCCTTTCTTCCTCATGTCTGAAACAATACAGATCAATCTGATAGCATGTAACACTTAAAACAACTGATGTTAGAGAAGGCGAGGGGGGGTGGGGGGGGGAAGGGAGTGGGTTGTCATACATAGCAGAAGATGTGCCTGAAAGTGAAAGGTGCAGGTTGGCTGAGAATAGCCAGAAAAAGTATATAAACAGAGGAGAGTCAATAAGCTAGTTAAAAAGAACAGAAAACAAAAGACAAAAAAAAACAAGAAAACAGCAGAGCGGGGCATGCAAGTATATAGCTGCATATATGTATGTATATAAACTGATCCAATAAAGGTGAAATGAGAATACTGAAAAATAATTATATAAGACATTTAGATGTGTGTTTATAAAAGGTTTTTGTAGTGTGTGAGAAAGCCAGAGTCTACATTAAGTCTTTCATTTCTGGTGGTAAAATGTGCGATCATTTACATCTCAAATGTCTTTCGTTCATGAGAGTCTTTGAAATTCCCTTTAAGAACTTTAATCCTGAGGTTTTGGATGGAGTGATCAGTCTGGGTGAAGTGATGACCAATGGGGGTACAATATCCGTTTTCCTTGTGGTTCTTGATTGCGTGTCTGTGTAGATTCTTTCTGAGATGCAGCTTAAGGCCAGTTTCTCCAATGTAGCAACCTTTGTCACACATTGTACACTGTATAATATACACCACATTCGCAGATGTGCACGAATATGATCCCTTAATGTTGTATGATTTGTTATTGTGTTATGGCTTTTTATTTGGTCTTTTTTGGGGCTGAAAAAAGAAGACTTTAGAAGAAAGAAAACATCAAATGGTAAGTTTTATTTTATTTTATTTCAGGTACTTAGTTAAATGGTCCCCCCTCATTAATTTTAGGGTGAGGGGATAGGTAGGGGTTATTCTTTTTGGGGAGGGTGGTGACTAGGGGTTTGGGGACCCCTAGTCACCAGGGGGAGGAGGTAATTTTTTTATTTAGGGCTCCCACCCGCCGCTCAGGGGTGGGGGCCAGGGGGGAGGACATTAGGTCCCCCCCTAATTAGTATTTAGGGCCTTCACCCACCGCTCAGGGGTGGGGGCCAGGGGGGAGGACATTAGGTCCCCGCTAATCAGTATTTAGGGCCCCCACCCACCGCTCAGGGGTGGGGGCGAAGGGGGAGGACATTAGGTCCCCCCCAATTAGTATTTAGAGCCCCCACCCACCCCTCAGGGGTGTGGGCCAGGGAGGAGGACATTAGGTCCCCCTCAATTAGTATTTAGGGCCCCTACACACCACTCAGGGGTGGGGGCCAGGGGGAGGACATTAGGTCTCCCCCAATTAGTATTTAGGGCTCCCACCCACCGCTCAGGGGTGGGGGCCAGGGTGGAGGACATTAGGTCCCCCCAATTAGTATTTAGGGCTCCCACCCACCGCTCAGGGGTGGGGGCCAGAGGGAGGACATTAGGCCCCCTCCAATTAGTATTTAGGGCCCCCACCCACCGCTCAGAGGTGGGGGCCAGTGGGAGGACATTAGGTCCCCCCCAATTAGTATTTAGGGCCCCCACCCACCACTCAGGGGTGGGAGCCAGGGGGGAGAACATTAGGTCCCCCCCTCATTCTAATTTAGGGCCCCCACCCACCGCTCAGGGGTGGGGGCCAGGGGGGAGGACATTAGGTCCCCCCCTAGTTAGTATTTAGGGTCCCCTCCATTATTTTACTTTAGGACCCCCACCCGCTGCTCAGGGGTGGGGGCCAGGGGGGGCAATAGGTCCCCCCTATTCTAATTTAGGGCCCCCACCCACCGCTCAGGGGTGGGGGCCAGGGGGGAGGACATTAGGTCCCCCCTAGTTAGTATTTAGGGCCCCCACCCACCGCTCAGGGGTAGGGGCCTGGGGGTAGGACAATAGGTCTCCCCCATTATTTTACTTTAGGACCCCCATCCGCCGCTCAGGGGTGGGGGTTTGGGAGGGGGTAGCCTTTTTTTTAGGCTGCTCACTGTTTACTAGACATGCCCCTACTCACGGTATAGCGAGTAGGGGCATAATTTACTAATACTAAGTAATCTTTACTTAGTATTAGTAAATTTGGCTGAAAGACCAATTTAGGTCTTTCAGCCTTTTGGTAGATAACTCCTTAATACCGTGGGAATTAGGGAGTTATCTACCAAGTGGCTGCAAGAGAAGTTCAGAAATTCCGAAGTTCCGAAGTGTCAACGCGTCGAAGTTGCCAAAGTTCCGAAGTGCCTAAGTTGCCGAAGATCTGAAGTGTCGAAGTGCCAAATTGCTGAAGTGCCAAATTTCGGAATGCCGAACCGAACCGAAAATTTTTCCCATGCACATACCTATTGGTCAGCCTTGAAAAGATTGGCGTATTGGGGTGACATTTTTCTGCCCATCGCTGTCCCTGTTATTTGTAAGCAGTTATTAAAACTGAAATAGTTGTGTGTGAGTATGAATTCTATAAGCTGGGCAATAATTATACTATCATATTTGTGTGTTGGTTTCTCCTGGAGTGCCGGAGAGGACGGAGCTGCTGCAGGGGGACTGCTGGGGTCTCGGGCAGTGCCCCCCAACCGGGATCGCCGGTCCAGGTGAGTACGGGGGTCATTTTTGCTGCGGACGTACCCAGTACGTTAATGACAGTTTTTTGTCGGGCGTACCCACTACATCCGCGGTCGGGAAGGGGTTAAAGTGACACTATAGTCATGAAAACAACTTTAGCTTAATGAAGCAGTTTTGGAATATAGATCATGCCCCTGTAGTTTCACTGCTCAAATCTCTACCATTTAGGAGTTGATTTGCTTTGTTTATGCAGCCCTAGTCACACCTCTCTGCATGTGACACAGTACTCCTAAACACTTCCTGTAAAGAGTCATCTAATGCTTACACTTCCTGTATTGCAAATTCTGTTTAATTTAGAATTTCTTATCTCCTGCTCTGTTAAGAGCCTCTTCTATGTAATTAAAGTTACATTTACAGAACAGAAGATAACAACTTTTAAAGTAAGGTAACATCTGAATGAAAATTAAACCATTTTGTTTTCATGCAGCCAGGGGAAGTGTGACTGCATAAACAGAAACAAAAGTGATTTAACTCTTAAATGGCAGTAAATTGAGCAGGTAAACTTCAGAAGCATAATTTATATGTCCCTTTAAATGTGCATATTCACATCTGGCTTAAGTAAACACCAGGAATCCCTAAGTACGGCATTAAAATGATACTTCTATTTTTACTAGGACTAAGACTTTTACTAAGACTTTTCTGGACTTTACTAAATGTCCCACATAATATGTGATCGCTTAATTAGATAAATATGTATTCTGGAGGGAAAATAACTTTAGTTAATGTTTTGTAACTGTGCCATTTACAGGTGCTATGCATAAAGACAACTGCCATTCTCAACCCTATATACCCATCTATCTCATCGTGGGTGGTGTAACACGAGTGTTGATTTGCTTGCTGATTCCTATAAAACACTTCTTCAAAAAAACGATCCTCATAATTGAAGTTATTTTATGTCTTTTCTGTCTTTGCTGGATGATTGCAGGTTAGTAAACAACAGCATTTCAATTCTTTACTGGCTGTTAGCAACTAATAGCATGCAATGTATGTAGCCCTACACAAGCATAATATTATGCAAAAGAGCATGCAGGGAGATACCTAAATTTGTATGTAAATGTCAAGAGACTATCCTGTTGTTGTTCAACCAAATCTGCTACTTATAGCATCAAGTGTTATAGACAGTATTCATGGGAGGGGCCCAACCAAGGACTGGAGCCCACTTGGGGCACTCTAACACTATGCACTTGGATCATATTACAGATGTGCTGAATTGTGTGCTGCAGACATGACTTTACTAATGGACTTTCCAATCTTGCGTGTCAGCTCTAGGAGAATAAGCCACCCTAAAACTATCTGTGTGTTTTTTTTATGACGGTGTGTATATGTATGTGTCTGATGATAAATATTTGTGTGTGTGTCTCTGGTAGTGTGTATCTGTATGTACGCATGTGTCTGGTAGCATGTGTATCATCACTTTGGCAGTGTGTATCTGTGTGTGCCTGTAATTGTGTATATACATGTGTGTGAATGAGTACCTGTGTGTTTGTCTGTGAGAATATGTATGTTGTGTCTGCAAACACATGTGTACATATACCTGAGAGTGTTTGTCACGATACTTGTCCCTCGGCGCATCATACAATCACGAAAGTTATGTCTCTTCTTTGCTATGATGAACACATGATATTCCTCACTTGTATCTTGAACCTGTGTTTGTCTGCCCACCAATGCCATCACTTGTAGCGGACTGGGTCTCTCCGCTGAATATTCTCGAAGCTGGAAGAAAGGCTCTTTAGTGAATAGCTCTATTCAGGGCCGGACTTGCCCACCGGGATACCGGGAAATACCGGGATACCGGTGGGCCGTGGCACCTGGGGGCTGCGCTGCCACATAGGTGCCACCGGGTGGCCGGTCCGGTGGCACACTCAGAGGGGGCCGGCTGCGTTCCAGGCTGGAGCCGTCGGGCCGGGTGGCAGCTTCGCCGGTCTGGCGGCACTCCTGACACTGCTGTGGCTGATGGCTGAAGGAGGAGGAGCATGTCTACCATGCTCCCTCGTGGTTCCCACAATTCCCAGCACAGGAATCGCGAGGGAGCATGGTACAGAGACATGCTCCTCCTCCTTCAGCCATCAGCAACAGCAGTGACAGGAGTGCCGCCGGACCGGGGAAGCTGCCACCCGGCCCGGCGGCTCCAGCCTGGAACGCGGCCAGCCCCCTGACTTCTCTAGGTAAAGGGGGGGGGGAATGAAACAGAGAGGGGAATAGAGGGAGGAGGGGAGAGACACAGGGAAGGGGGGGGAGAGATGGGAGAGACACAGGGAAAGGGGAGGGAGAGAGATGGGAGAGACACAGGGAAAGGGGAGGGAGAGGAGGGAGAACACAGGAAAGGGGAGGGAGAGGAAGGAAAGAGATGGGGGAGGGGGAGAGACACAGGGAAAGGGGAATGAGAGAGATGGGGAGGAGGAGAGACACAGGGAAGAGGGAGGGGAGAGAGGAGGAGGACACAGGAAAGGGGAGGGAGAGATGGGGAGGAGGGACACAGGCAAAGGGGGGAGGGAGAGAGGAGGGGAGATGAGGAGGAGGGGAGAGACACAGGGAAAGGGGGGAGGGAGAGACAAAGAGGGAGAAATGAGAGAGACAAGGGGAGGGGGACACAAGGGGAGGGGTAGAAAGAGGCAGAGGGGGAAGAGAGAGACTGGGAAGGAGAGGGGAGACATTGACACAGAGCAGCAATGAGGGGGAGAAAGAAACATACAGAGTGACTGGGGGAGACAAAAAGGCACACAGAGGGGCTGGAGATAAAGAGACACACATAGGGGCAGTATATATCACTGGTGGATGGGGGGGCAACGGGGCAATTGCCGACACTCCTGGCACCATAACCACTACACACTATTAATGTGTGTATTAGTTATATATATTATATATATATATATATATATATATATATACCTATTATATTTACACATATTAATGTACATTTATATATGCATAATACACAGAGAAATTTAATTAATATGTAATGAGCAGATATTGGCCCAGTCTTGTTGCTAGGTGCATACTCCAGCACAATAACATAGTTAAAGTGAAGAGCACACCCACAGGACTTCAAAATAAAAATTTCTATGCAGATGACACGCAAATCTACCTGTCCTCTCCTGATCTCTCCCCGTCCCTCATGACTAGTGTCTCTGACTGCCTCTCTGCTGTTTCTAACTGGATGGCTCCCCACTTCCTTAAACTAAATTTGACCAAAACTGAAATTCTGGTCTTTCCTCCCTCAAGTGTTGTTATTCCTGTGTCTGTCTCCCTCCAAGTCAACGGTGCTACCATCAGCTCCACCACGTAGATAAACACAAAAAGAATTCAGCGCTAGTAATCACAAAATTAGTCAAGGTAGGCAGCAACCCAAATGAAGGAAAACCCCTCGGGTCCTTCGGTGGATAGATACAAAAAGATATGGAAGGGCTGCGCCAAATAAGGGTAGATAGTCCAGTAAAGTATTGCTAGGGTGCCAATAGATGGTCTAGGATACTTGATAGAGTTCCTCTGTGGATGCGTCTGGTGTAGACCGTTCCGTATATGTAAATACAAGAGAGATAGAGGCGACTAATGGTATAGTATGAAAGTTCAGGGTGTGATAGGTAACAAAAAGTAAAGAACTCACATTCAGGAGAGCTATGGCCAGCTCTGGTGTGGATTGCGTACAGCGGTATAATCCCCGCTTATAGGATATGTAGCGGCGATATGTCCGTCAGCACCGTCTGGTGCTCCAATATAGAAGAATAAAAAGCAGCAATAGTGCTCTCAATTGTGATAGGTTAAGAGAGTAGTAGAGAAAATAAAATAATACTCACAAAGATAGAGCAGAGGTACTGCTCTATGGATAGGCGCCGGTGGTATGATCCCCACCTAGGATTTCTTCCACCACGTAGGCTCGCTGCCTAGGTGTTCTCTTTGACCAGGGGCGGGCTGGGCCAGGGGGCAGGGAGGCAATTGCCCCCCAGGCCGCCCTAAATTCTGTCAGGATCGGCCGCTGCAGGGCCGGCCCTTTAAATGCTGCAGCCGCCTGAGCACTCTGTTTAGAGCCTCAGGCAGCTGCAGCACATATTCTCCCCTCCCTTGTAGCGTGGCCGAGCTGCTCGCTGGTCCGCGGTGCCCGGCCGGACTGATAGGAAGGTGTACACTCAGTGTGCACTTCCTGTCAGTCCGGCCGGTTACAGGAAACAAAAACTCCGCGCGGAACAGAAATTCCTGTTTCCTGTCACCGGCCGAACTGACAGGAAGTGCACACTCCTTCCTATCAGTCCGGCCGGCACCACGCACAGCAGAGCAGCTCGGCCAC
>OW240923.1:61845630-61867100 GCA_933207985.1 Pelobates cultripes
ATCAGAAGACAGATTAAGCCTGTCTGAAACATTTATTTGTAATAATGAGTCTCTTCCAATGGGACGTAAGCATCCTTGGTTGTCTAGCCGACGCGAGATTCAGCCTATTAGGATGACCCCTTTGGTCAGATGACTAACCAGGAAATAGCTGAGAATCAAATGGACGGGCACGGCGTTCCCGATGGCGGATGGCAATGAACAACAGCTGATGAACAACAGCTGAATGTGAGTACGTTATTATTACATGTCCTATATAAGTGCATTTTTTTCATTGTTAAGAATATCTATGTCCTGATGAAAGCTCCCTAGAGGAGCTGAAACGTCGATTTCAGATGTATACTGGAGAGTTAATCTTTGAAATTTCCTTCATTAATATATATATATATATATAAATATATATATATATATATATATATATATATATATGAAAACAAGGGGTTGGCTGCACTCACCTGAACATGCTTAAATGGGGTGCTGCAGAGGGCCAATAAGTACAGTAAAAACTAGAAAAGCTACAATTTCTGGGGAAATTGTGTGAAGTTTTCTTGCCTCCACCAGTAGTCTACAACTGGAATGGGTGGAGTAACTGGGTGGAGTGGCTTGAGTAACTGTTGTGTGGTTGGAGTGACTGGAGTAACTGTGGAAAGGTTGGACTGAGTAACTGTGTGGAGTGTTTGGAGTGAGTAAAGATAGTAAACATTACACTAACCAATTGATTGATCAAATTTAAAAAGTGCACATGGCAAGCTTGATAGAGTGAGAAATGCATTTCAACTTTTATTTATTTATATACCACATTTAATTGCAACGTTGTTGCCCAAAGTGCTTCACAATTACATTAAAACATACATTTATGGGGGGCGTGGCTTGGAGCCCGATCGGCATGGACGCACGCATGTGAGGCTCCTGCAGCATTGGGGACTAAGAACAAATAAACGGACTGCAAAGCACAAAATAAAGGTATACCCAGACCCACAATTTCCCAGAGGCAGAGACAAAAAGTTGCCAAAGCTGAACGAGCGACCTTTTTTCTGGCCAGATCCGCCGCAAAGAAACCGCGGGAAGCCAGCGGCTCAGTCCAAGATGGCGGCGAAGATCGCTCCTGCGAGGGATCCATCTTGCCTGCGACATCTATCACCTCCCTAACAGAGGAGTATCCCCTTACCACAACCTCAATGAGGCTCATGCTGGCCGAACTAGCCGACAACTTCCAGGCTACTATGAAAAAACAACTACAAAGCCTGGCAACAGAGTTAAGGAAAGATGTTGCAGACATAGGCCAGTGCACAGCCCAAATAGAGCAGAAACTGGATGACTGCACAGATGCTCACAACTACCTGGCTGAAAAAGTGCAAGAATACGAAACAAACCTAAATAGCACTGAAACAGTGCTGCCGGCAGGCCTTGGTGACTACCTCCAAGATATGTTCCAAGCGCTCGCCCCAACAATACACCCAGACCAGATGGTAGTGGATAGGATGCACCGCCTCAGACGGCCGCAACACCTGCTGCCTTCCACAGAAAGGGATGTCATCGCACGCATACACTTTTTCCACGTGAAAGAACAAATCGTAGGAGTGAGCAGAACGGCAGGCATGCCGGACCCGTATGGACACATCAAAATTTTTGCTGACTTATCAGCAGAAACATTGCAGTACAGGAAAAATCTGGCCCAGATCACAGCCACCCTGCGAGAGAAGAACATCGCCTACAGGTGGAGATACCCGGCCAAACTACTGATCCACCATGAAGAAAAAATGCACGTAATACTTAACACAGAAATGGGGCTCATTAAACTCAAGGACTGGGGCATACAAGTCACAGAGGAGATGAAACAACACCGTCACAAAACTCCCAGAGTAACAAGAGACTGGTCAACCACCTGAACGCTGCAGATATCTCTTACCTCCGGAAGGAGGCAAGCGGTTAACAACCCATGAGTATACCGCCAGAGACTTAAGATGACAAGAGTGTAAGTTTGAATTAACCAATGTATTCCTTATGTTCCCCCTTTGGTTGTTATACCCCACATTATCAATTATATGTGCTCAAAGTTACAGGTTCAGGGGTTGGTTCACAGGACCTCTGGGGCACAGGCGCTACACTCTAGGGCCACCATCTTGGAACGCCACTGAGTTAAACCCTGAAAGGCGCCCACTATATTAACGTTGCAACGCTGTGACCCCACTGCTGCAGCCACGGATGAGTCACCAGATTACGGCCGGGCTCATACACCCACTCCCCAACGACTGTGACCGGGATTCTCCCGGCACATCTCAGCTCCCTATGTAGGAGTCCTTTAAGGCGTACTGCCTAACTGTTTGTTCTACACCCCCTACGTTTTTCTTACCTTCTGATGTCCCCTAGCTCCATGTCCCACATAGCATCAAAAGACACCAATCACCGCCCCGTAACCACGCCGACCCAAAGGCAACCAAACTAAATCCCACTACAGATATGACCACTGTGACAGACCCATCTGTCTGGATTATAACTGCGTTGTTCGTCTGTTTTGCCGTTTCATGAATTTCCCCGTTCGTATGCTTTGTTTAAGGGAATGTCGATTTTGTCGAACGGAACTACCGAACGGACGGCCACCCAGAAGAGAAGTGTGCTGCTGGTTAACCTATTGATCCCAATTAGAACGTTGC
Organism: Pelobates cultripes; assembly: GCA_933207985.1. Taxonomy (NCBI): domain Eukaryota; kingdom Metazoa; phylum Chordata; class Amphibia; order Anura; family Pelobatidae; genus Pelobates; species Pelobates cultripes. The sequence continues at coordinate 61,848,282 of OW240923.1, forward strand.
GGTTAACCACAGACACTTCTCAATTAAAAACCGAATGCCGGGTGGTCGTCGTTCATATGTCGACCACGAGGCGGCGGCCATTTTGTCCGTGCGAACGACCAGCGGTGTTCAACGATTATTTCAGGGATCGGAAAACGGACACTTTTTCAGCCGAACACCGCTGAAGCCGTCGACCTCCCCTTCTCAAATCGACAAAAGCATGCGAACGACAGCCATTCGGGAGATTCAACCACACGAATGGACTTAACCCAGATAGCCGTCCCATGGAGTCAATCTCATACCGAAGAACTGAAAGAGACTTTGACTCCATGGCGATTGAACTGTGCGAATGGGATCTGAGCGCTATTCTCCAATAATGTGCCCTCAGATCCAGGCTATCTGGGGATATGCAAGACTGATGTAAAATGTTCAGCAGTTATTAAGTTATGGATTTTTGTGTGGTTTTGTAACTTGTATCTAAAATGGCGATTGCCTCTGCTCGGGGAGATAATTGAATTACTTCCCAATTATCCCCCGAGCAGAGGGGAGGGAACTGTACTGCATGCTGGGAATATTGTGGGGATGTATGTCCAGAATGTCCCCATGTCCCTCTGTGATTTCAGTCTCCCATTTGGTCCCCTAGGGGAGTGTCCACCAAGTGGGAGACCTGCATAAATACCGGGCAGGTAGCCCACAGTAAACCAGTTCGTGTTTTACCCTCAAAGCGGAGCTTGGTCTCGTTATTGGGGGGATTTGGATACCAGCGGCGAGAGACTGCTTACTTGGATTATTTGCCGCTTGGGAGATATTGTCGTTCGGTTATTAATTGCCGTTCGTGGATTTGCGGCTTGCGAAGGGAATTAGCCGTACAGGTACCGTTCGGGAGTTTGGAGTGTTCCCTGGCTGGCGGTTCGCCTGGTTTTATTATACCCGCTACCCGACCACATTATTGCGAACAGGGAATACTCGCTAAACGGCGGTTTGTACATTTCGTTCCTGGAGGTACCGTAACAACTGGTGGCAAGCGACGGGATGATCCTCAGCGCCCAAAGAAACCACTACAACCGGGACTAAATGGAATTACAGTATCAAAACCTGAGGAGAGCTACCCTAAAGGATTTATTAGAGCAAAGAGGCGGACAAGCCAGTAACCTCAGGAAGAGGGATATTATTACATTATTGCTGGAAATGGATGGGGTACCAGCGGCAGAGGGAACCGATGGACCCAGCACAGCTGACAGAACCCCCGAGGAGGCAAGCTTCGACCGGGCGGTAAGGATCAGGCTGGCCCATTATGGTCCCAACCCAACTACTGAGACTGTCACCCAGGTCATAGCCGCTGTGGAGGCCAACCTGCTACGCCAAAGTGGTGCTGCAGCAGCCCCAGTCACAGCAAACCTGGGAGATAGGAAAAAGGTACCCTTTACAGCATTTAAAGCCTTCAATGAGACAGAAGGAGAAATTGATGGGTACCTTGCTGATTTTGAGCGGCAATGTGCCCTGCACAAGGTACCCCTGGAAGACTGGGTTACTATACTGTCCGGCAAGTTATCTGGCCGGGCCAGCGAGGCTTTTCGGGCCATTCCAGATGAGGAGATAGGGGATTATGGGGCCGTCAGGGAAGCTTTACTCTCCCGGTATGCTGTTACACCTGAGGCGTACCGGAGGAGGTTCAGAGACACGGTTAAAACCTCTGGGGACTCATATGTGGAATGGGCATGTAAGGTGCATCGCACAGCCGCCCACTGGATGGCGGGGTGCCAGGCTGTGTCCGGAGAAGAGGTGCTACAGATGTTCCTCTTAGAACATTGTTTTGACAAATTGCCCACAGGGGTCAGAGAGTGGGTAAGGGACCGTAAACCCTCCACTCTGCACGAAGCAGCTCGCCTGGCGGATGAGTATACCGACGCCCGCAAACTGGACAGTCTCATCAGCAAGGCTCCCGCCAGAGTGGAATACAGGCCAGCAACACCAGCCCCCGCCAACCTATACCAGCCTCCCATGACTCGCCCATCAGCACCTCCTCCATCTGCCCCGTACCAACAGCCACCTAGGTTTAATGCACGGGAGTACACGCAACCCATTCGGTGCTACCTGTGCAAACAACTAGGGCACAAGCGACCCGAGTGCCCGATGAACAGCGCCAACCAGAACCAGTCCTGGCGGAGACCAGCAGGCGGCAACCCCCGACCTCCCCTCCCGGCCGCTCACTGTGTAGAGGAAGAAGAGTGCTGGGGCATCCTGCATGAGGCAGACCCCGTTCAGGCTGCCCACCGGGATAACCGACAGCATCACCGGCAGTGTATGAAAGTAAACGGGAAGGATGTCAGTGGTCTACGGGATACCGGGGCAACTATGACATTGCTCCAGAAGCACCTGGTATCCGAAGCCCAACATACAGGGGACACGGTCGCCGTACGAGTAGCTGGAGGTGCCGTGTTCCGTCTGCCCGTTGCCCGGGTACATTTGGATTGGGGAGTGGGCGCTAGACATGTGAATGTGGGGGTCATGAAGGACTTACCAGCGGATGTTCTCCTTGGCAATGACTTGGCGCCCCTTGTTTCCGCCTACGCTCCCATGGGTCCTGCTGAAGTGGACGCTGTCACGACCCGTGCCCAGACCCGTGCCGCCGAGACCGGCCCACCTGCTGTTGAGACCCAGGTAAGACTCTCTACCCCGACTTGTACCTTAGACCAGGCCCCTTTAGGCTGGGATACCCCAGAGATATACGGGAAGGAAACCAGGGAAGACCCGACGCTAGCAAAGTACAGGGCCAGGGCCGATTCTGGGGGAGAAGGAGTAGATGGGGAGCACTACGAGTGGGTGGGGGATAGACTCTACAGGATCCCGAAACCGCCCCAGAAGCCGAATACCCCTCCGCAGAATCGACAGCTAGTGGTGCCCGCAAAATACCGGCAGGAGATTCTGCGGATTGGGCATGATGTGCCATTAGCCGGCCATCTAGGTTCCCGCCGCACAGCTCATAGGATCACGCAAAATTTCTTCTGGCCCAATTTTAACCGAGATGTGCGGGTCTATTGTAGCACGTGTGACACCTGTCAACGGGTAGGTAAGCGGGGGGATCACCCAAAAGCTAGGCTTCAGTCGATGCCTATCATTGGAGAACCCTTTTCCCGCATAGCCGTTGACATTGTGGGTCCACTGGCCAGGGCTAGTCCATCAGGTAAGAAGTATATTCTCACCGTGGTGGACTATGCCACACGTTACCCAGAGGCAGTAGCGCTGTCCAATATAGAGGCAGAGACGGTTGCTGATGCCCTGGTTAAAATCTTCACTAGGGTCGGGTTCCCTCAGGAGATCCTCTCCGATCAGGGAACCCAGTTCACCGCGGTGCTTACCCAGCAGCTGTGGAAGGTGTGCGGTATTAAACCTCTGCTTAGCTCACCTTATCACCCACAGACTAACGGTCTCTGCGAGCGATTTAATGGCACCCTCAAACAGATGTTGAGGACCTTTACTGACACTTGCAGAGACTGGGAGCGATTCCTGCCTCATCTGCTATTTGCATACAGAGAGGTGCCTCAGGAATCTACTGGGTTCTCCCCCTTTGAGTTACTCTATGGGAGAAGGGTCCGTGGACCCCTAGATCTCATTAGAGGACACTGGGAGGGGGAGACAGAGCAAGAAGGGACCCCCATAGTACCATATGTCCTGGAACTCCGGGACCGCATGGAGAAACTGTCCCTGATGGTAAGGGAGAATCTCCAGGCGGCCCAGGGGAGACAGAAACGGTGGTACGATCGGGGTGCCCGACAGCGGATCTTCCAGGTTGGGCAGAAGGTTCTGGTACTCAAGCCTGTGAAGACGAACAAGATGCAAGCATCTTGGCAGGGCCCGTATAAAGTGTTAGCTCAGGTATGCGATACTACCTACCTTATAGCCAGCTGTTCAGATGAAAGGATTCAGCGATCCTTCCATGTGAACATGCTGAAGGAGTATCAGGAGAGACCAGAGGATGTTGCGGCAGTATGTGCCCCAGCTACTGACGACCCCGAGAACTTACCGTTACCTGACTTGCTAGAGAGGGACCCCCAGACAGACCTTACTAGTCTTGTACAGCTAGGGGACCGACTAAACCCGGCAGAGAAGGTACAGGCAAGACAATTACTGTGGGAGAAGCAGGCCACGTTCTCCCAAGAACCCGGGTACACTACCCTAGCTGTACACAAGGTCGAGACACCCGGACAGAACCCCCTACGGCAACCCCCATACCGTATCCCTGAAGCAGTCCGAGAAGGAATGCGGAAGGAGATACAGGAAATGACCAGGCTGGGGGTTATCGAACATTCGGACAGTCCTTGGGCCTCGCCTGTAGTTCTGGTGCCTAAGAAAGATGGGACCACCCGGTTCTGTGTGGACTACAGGCGGCTCAACGAGCGGACCACCACTGACGCCTACCCTATGCCCCGGGTAGACGAGTTATTAGACCGTATTGCCAGGGGGCGCTATCTGACCACCATAGACCTGTGCAAAGGCTATTGGCAGATCCCCCTGGCCGAGGATGCTATCCCTAAGTCGGCATTCGTCACCCCATTTGGCCTGTACCAGTTTAAGGTTATGCCATTTGGGATGAAGAATGCTCCGGCTACTTTCCAGCGTATGGTGGATAGGCTCCTCGATGGCTTCCAGGACTTTGCATGTGCATACCTGGATGACATTGCGGTCTACAGTGAGTCCTGGGAAGACCATTTAGTACACGTGGGGGTGGTGCTGGACAAGATTCGGGCCGCAGGCCTGACCTTGAAGCCAGACAAGTGCCATCTAGGCATGGCAGAAGTACAGTACTTGGGTCACAGAGTAGGCTGTGGGAGCCAGAGACCGGAGCCAGCCAAGGTAGAGGCTGTAGCTAACTGGCCCACACCTATCACCAAGACCCAAGTGCTAGCTTTCCTGGGGACGGCAGGGTATTACCGACGTTTTGTCCCCGACTACAGTACGGTTGCCAAGCCCCTGACTGACCTGACTAAGAAGAATTTGCCTAAACAGGTCCTGTGGTCTCCAGCTTGTGAAGCCGCGTTTCAGGCACTGAAGCAAGCTCTTGTTAATGCTCCTGTCCTGGCTGCCCCAGTCCCTAACAAACGTTTTCTTGTACATACAGATGCTTCCATGTATGGACTGGGGGTCCTCACCCTGTCGCATACTTAAGCAGAAAGTTACTACCCCGGGAAGTAAGTTATGCGGCAGTGGAGAAAGAGTGTTTAGCCCTGGTCTGGGCACTGAAGAAACTGAGCCCTTATCTGTATGGACAAGAATTTTCCCTTATTACGGACCATAACCCCCTCGTCTGGCTTAACCGGGTCTCAGGAGACAATGGCAGACTGCTGAGGTGGAGTTTGGCACTACAGCCATATAACTTCACCATCAGCTACCGACCCGGTAAGCAGAATGGGAATGCAGATGGGTTATCTCGGCAAACAGACGTCCCTACTCCTCCTCAGTCCGGTCATCCCCAAGTTGACCCGCCAAAGGGTCAAGCCGGGTCTGCCGGAGTGTTCCACAAGGGGGGAGCCGTGTGACAGACCCATCTGTCTGGATTATAACTGCGTTGTTCGTCTGTTTTGCCGTTTTCATGAATTTCCCCGTTCGTATGCTTTGTTTAAGGGAATGTCGGTTTTGTCGAACGGAACTACCGAACGGACGGCCACCCAGAAGAGAAGTGTGCTGCTGGTTAACCTATTGATCCCAATTAGAACGTTGCGGTTAACCACAGACACTTCTCAATTAAAAACCGAATGCCGGGTGGTCGTCGTTCGTATGTCGACCACGAGGCGGCGGCCATTTTGTCCATGCGAACGACCAGCGGTGTTCAACGATTATTTCATGGATCGGAAAACGGACACTTTTTCAGCCGAACACCGCTGAAGCCGTCGACCTCCCATTCTCAATCGACAAAAGCATGCGAACGACAGCCGTTCGGGAGATTCAACCACACGAATGGACTTAACCCAGATAGCCGTCCCATGGAGTCAATCGCATACCGAAGAACTGAAAGAGACTTTGACTCCATGGCGATTGAACTGTGCGAATGGGATCTGAGCGCTATTCTCCAATAATGTGCCCTCAGATCCAGGCTATCTGGGGATATGCAAGACTGATGTAAAATGTTCAGCAGTTATTAAGTTATGGATTTTTGTGTGTTTTTGTAACTTGTATCTAAAATGGCGATTGCCTCTGCTCGGGGAGATAATTGAATTACTTCCCAATTATCCCCCGAGCAGAGGGGAGGGAACTGTACTGCATGCTGGGAATATTGTGGGGATGTATGTCCAGAATGTCCCCATGTCCCTCTGTGATTTCAGTCTCCCATTTGGTCCCCTAGGGGAGTGTCCACCAAGTGGGAGACCTGCATAAATACCGGGCAGGTAGCCCACAGTAAACCAGTTCGTGTTTTACCCTCAAAGCGGAGCTTGGTCTCGTTATTGGGGGGATTTGGATACCAGCGGCGAGAGACTGCTTACTTGGATTATTTGCCGCTTGGGAGATATTGTCGTTCGGTTATTAATTGCCGTTCCTGGATTTGCGGCTTGCGAAGGGAATTAGCCGTACAGGTACCGTTCGGGAGTTTGGAGTGTTCCCTGGCTGGCGGTTCGCCTGGTTTTATTATACCCGCTACCCGACCACATTATTGCGAACAGGGAATACTCGCTAAACGGCGGTTTGTACATTTCGTTCCTGGAGGTACCGTAACAACCACGATTAGGTTCAGAGACCACCTAGTGTACCATTATGAAATTAGTCTCGTACAACGTAAAAGGGTTAAACACCCCTGGTAAACGGAGGCTACTGCTTAAAGACCTCACGAAACACTGGATTGATATAGCATGTATCCAGGAAACACACTTTAGGGACGACCACACCCCGGCAATATACATGAAGGTGTGGGGTACCTTCAGTTCCACTCCCAAGCCACCACCAAATCAAGAGGGGTAACAGTCCTTATCCTCAAAGATGTAGCAATTACCATACATCAACAGTGTATAGATCCGAAAGGCAGATATATCATACTAGTGGGCCAGTTTAACAGCATCCAACTTACGCTGATAGCCACATACTTCCCCAACGAGAAACGGGGCAATACCTGCAAATGTTGCTCAACAAAATTGACAGGATTAAGCAAGGCAGCATAATATTATGCGGGGACTTTAGTTGCATCCAATCACCTACACTAGATACGACAGCCACCCTCACAGGTAATAGTAAAAAGAGGAGGGCCTCTACCAGCAAACTATTCACTAAGCTGATAGGCAGTTATGACCTATATGATGCATGGAGGGCACTACACCCAGGGGAAAGGGACTACACCTTCCACTCAAGGGTTCATAACACATACACGCGCATAGACACAGTCTTCCAGGATAGGCCGCTCCTGGCACAACTCAAGGAATGTACAATAGGGGAAGTAACATGGTCAGACCATGGACCGGTGTACCTAGATCTCCTTGATGCCTACCAATTCAAGGGGAGGGGAACATGGCGACTGAATGACTCATTATTACTGAACTCAACCTTTGTGCAGGAGAGTAGGGAGGCACTCCAAAATTATTTTGCAACTAATGTAGGAGAGGGGGTCTCTGACACTACAGTATGGTCAGCCCACAAAGCAGTCATGAGAGGGATATTCATCAGAAGGGCATCCTTCCTAAAACAGCACCACCAAACCACTCTCCTAGACTGTCACAAACAATTAGTCACTAGTATCCAAGCAAAACAAACAACAACCCTCCCCAGCACTGGTGACACAACTACAAAAGCTGCACATGAGACTAAACGAACTAAACACAGAAAAAACAAAAACTTTACTCTATAAATTAAAAGCCAATGTCTACCACAATGGAGGTAAAGCCAGTAAATACCTAGCCAATAGACTAAGAGCCAGATATGCCAACACAAAAATCGCAAGAATCACAGCGGCAGACGCAAACCACATCACACGCCAGCGGACATCAGCAAAGAATTCGCTGAATTCTACTCCAAACTATACAATCTACGATCACTAGACACCACACACAAGGCGAGCCACATGGACATAGACGAATATCTGAGACAAACCAATTTCCCCCAAATATCTCAAGTCCAAAAAACAAACCTGACAAAACCCATAGAAATACAGGAAATCCTGAAGGTAATAGCGTGTCTCCCTAATGGAAAATCCCCAGGGGCAGATGGCCTCACTAATGCCTACTATAAACTCTTTGCCAAGGAACTTGCCCCACATCTACTTCGAGTGTGTCATGCAATGAGTGCAAGTCAACCCTCAAAACGTGGGGGCACCTATTCCTTACATGGAGTGACGGCACTGAAAATGTCCATACTCCCCAGGCTACAATATATCTTTAGAACGTTGCCCACAGGGATTCCCCAAACATACTTTAAAACAATCCAAAGAGATGTCAACGCATTTATATGGAAAGGAAAGAAACCGCGAGTAGCACGGAAACTGCTGACAGCTCAGCTGAAAGCAGGCGGCTTAGCAGTTCCAGACATACGTGCCTATTATCATGCCTCCATACTGGCAGCGGCGCTGCCACACCTAATAGATCAACCACCCCCACAGTGGGTGACACTGGAACAACACCTGATGTAACCATACGAACTCTCACATGTGTTATGGCTCCCCAAAACACTTAGGCCACCAATGATAGACACCCCTGCACAGATCACCTTACTCCTAAAAGTCTGGGACACACACAGGAACAAACTAAGCTCGAGCCTCCATGTCTCACAAGCCACACCAATACGAGCCCTAACATACTGCATACCCATGTTCTTTTTTTTTTATAAATAAAGTTTTTATTAGCAGTTCAGACAATAACAGATAGCAGAGCTTATATCGTCAGTGAGACTCGCAGGTCTCCAATTGCATCTGACATAAGTACCACCAGTTTTAGATGAACCTTTACAAGATTAGAGTGAATCCAGAATCTAGGTTTAAAGAAATATCATACAAAAGTAAAGCTGCCACTCATGAAAGGCACACCCCAAAAAAGCCTACAAATAAATCATAAATGAAGAAAAAGGGGAGGGTACAAATCTCCCCTATTGAGGGCGCTAAATAATGATGACAAGAGGGACTTATAATAAAAAAGTCCTAAATTTAATATTTAAAATACAAAATATAAAAGACAAAAACAAAGCAGTGCAATTATAAGACTGATTTCGTACACAAACACCAGCCACTATCTTTGCAAGTACAGAAATATTTCACATAGCCCTAGGTCGCGACTCATAGGGCTTGAAAATACTTGCGGCTCTTAATATAGAGGTGGAGGTGAAAGGACTGTCTCTGAACTGTCTTGAAATATCGGGCTCAACGCGTTTCGTCCCGCGCTTTTCGGGACTTCCTCAGGAGCTGTGGATGCTGTTTCTTTCGCCGGCTTCCTCTCTTTATATCTTCAACGATCTTCTGTCTTCGCGCCAAAATGACGTCATAACGCATGCGCCCGCCGACACAAATTTCCGTTCAGCTACGGGTGCCCCAAATGACCAGTAGCTTTCGGGAAATTGTCGGTGCGCATGCGCATTCAGTTCAAGCGCAATAAAACTTTATCGGCACTGAGTTCTGGACACTATGTAACATTGCATTCGTTAAAAGTGACCAAAAAACTCATCACATTAGTGCCTGTTTTTAACATAGTGATCCAGTCCTTAGAGTATACCACAAATGTGTCAAATGTATAAATAAATAATGTGAATTATAAAATCAAAGTTTAAAACTATAGATACAAAGTGTGTTGAATGCACATTGAATTTGTGGTACTCCTTACAATCTATATAAAATAGTATAAGAAAATGTTTTAAAAATATGATAACAATAAATGGAACAATGGTGTTCTATATATCTCATAATAATTTTCCACAATGGATTAATTAAGACCCAATCTACTTATATGAAAAATGTTACTAATTTTGATATAGAAAGGGAAAAAAATTAATAAAAAGATTATTATTATGTAAATCCAAAATGACAATCATTACATTAGCCATATATGGGTATTACATAAAGAAAATAAAAAAAAATAAAAAAATAAACAGATAAATGAATAAATAAAAAATATATATAAGAAAATATATGAAAAAGATATATATATAAAGAAATAAAATAATCAATTCTAGCATTAGGTTGACACAGTATGTTACATGAAAGCCAAAATATCTAGGTCGGTGTTCAGACCTAGAGGAGTCGAAGACTTCATTTTATAGATCCATTCTGTTTCTTTTCTGGCCAAAGTTTTTATAATGTCTCCGCCTCTCCAATGTGGAACAACCAGATCGATACCTATACAAGTGAAATTATTCAGAGAAAAGATGGAACAGCCATTACAATGTCGAGGTACACTATGCTTTTCACTTTTCTTTTTTATGCCATTGAAATGCTCTAGAAGTCTCTCATGTAATTTCCGGATGGTTCGACCTATGTATTGTATTCCACATACACATTCTAGTAAATATACAACATTTTTACTACTGCATGTTATAAAATGTTTTATCATGAAACTCTCGCTTGTAATTGTACTTTTAAAAGTTGTTGTTATTCTTTTTTGAAACTTACAAGTACTACAGATTCCACATCTGTGGAAACCTTTGGGTTTCTCTTTAAGAAAAGTATCCTGTTTTTCTTCTAACACTACTTTTGGCAACATACTAGGCGCTAAAATATTTTTTAAACTGTTAGTCTTTTTATACACAATTTTTGGCTTCTTAGGTAATATTTTATAGAGGTAGGTATCCTGCAATAGAATCGGCCAATACTTCCTAAGAACTTTATCCATTTTATTTGCTTTGCTGTTATATTTGGTAATGAATGCCATTGTGAGGAACTGACTCTGCTGGGTTTCGAACCCTGGTTTACATGGTGCTAAACCTTTTCCTTACCAGTACACCAGCCTGCCTTTTGCAAATTTACCTGAGATCTGATACTATTGCTTGTAGAGTCAAGGTTATCAGTGACAACTCACTTCAGCTGTGTCTGGTCAGGTGTCTGGTTCTTGGCCTATAAAAGCCACTTCCTGTCTCTGTACCTTTGCCAGATTATTGTGGTTCCTGTACTCTCTAATCCAGCGTGTTCCTGTTTCTCCTTCCTGTTGCTGAATTTAGACTGTTTTTGGCTTTGCTGCTTCTCCTTCCCACTGACCTCGGCTTGCCTCACTACGATTATCATCTTTCTGTTCCAGTCTCCCATCTCTGCTTAAGACCAGAAGGCCACTCAAGGCTCAGGGGCTCAACCACCTGGGTAACGAGTGGCTACCTCTGGCAGAAAACATTGCTGATCTGGCTACTGGACTCCAAAACTTTGTAACATCAATATCATTACAGAATAATCTGGCCCATTCATGGAGACCGTTGGATCAGATTCTGCATTGGCCCAGCAGGTTGCTTTTAATGCAAGAACTATGCAGACCCAGGCACAGACCATTCAAGTGCTGCAGGATCAGGTAGCTGAACTGCAAAATGAAGTTCGATCAATGCATAGTGAGCTTACCAGCTACAGGGCACATGATGTTGCGGCTGCTGCTGCTACTACTACTGTTACACCTGCACAAGATGCCCGCTTGCCTCTACCAGAAAAATTTGGAGGAGACCGCAAAAAATTCAGGGGTTTCCTAAATCAATGCCGCTTGCATTTCATGATGTTACCTAACCGTTTTCCATCTGAAAGAGAGAAGGTGGGATTTATTTTTTCCCTCTTCAAAGATGAAGCCCTGGCCTGGGGCTCCCCCTTTCTGGAACAGGACAGTCCAATCTTGGGAAATTTAAAAGACTTTCTTGAGGCCATGTGCCTAGTTTTTGATGATCCCAATCGCTGTGCTACAGCAGAAGCCACTCTCCTTCATTTACATCAAGGGAGGCGCTCTGTGGCTGAATATGCTGCTGAATTCAGACAGTTGGTTACTGATACTACTTTGGAACCAATCAGCCCAGAGGTTCCACTTCAGAAGGGGTCTCTCAGAAGCTATTAAAGATGAGCTAGCTCGTGTTGATCTTCCTGTTGAGTTTGATGCATTTGTGCGGTTGGCTATCCGTATTGATCGGAGACTTTCAGAAAGAAGATTGGAAAGACAGGGCTCTTTTAAACCAAGTGCTACTCCTACTTTCTATTCAAGCATTTCTACTCCGACCCCACAAACACCTACAGACTCTGAACCTGAGGCTATGCAGGTAGATCTAATAAGAGGGCCATTATCCAATGAAGAAAAACAGTGGCGACGCACTCACAACTTATGCCTGTATTGTGGTAGTGCAGGGCATTATGCCATCAATTGCCCTAACAAGTCTAAAAGAACAATAGCTATGACTGCTGAGGGTGCACAGATTCAACACCAATCCCAGATTTCAGACCAACTGGATTCTGTCACACAACCCTTGTTTTCTCTGGCTCAGGGTGAAGAAGGTATGATGACTCAACATCCTCATTTGGTGGTGCCTATCACTTTGTAATATGGTGATAATAAAATTTCAACTACAGCTATGATAGATTCCGGAGCAGGCGGAAACTTTATGGACATTAAATTTGCAGCAGGAAATAAAATTCAGTCTATCCCTAAATCTTCACCTGTGTTAATGGAAACAGTAGACTGTTCTCCACTTACGTCAGGCCCGGTTACACATGAGACTGTGCCCTTAAAATTGATTCTGGAAGTGAATCACCATGAGTCTATATCTTTCCACCTAATTTCCTCAACACAGTTTCCAGTGATTTTGGGTATACCCTGGCTTGCTCTGCATAACCCACAGATTGATTGGAAGACTAGAACTTTGTCCCTTCCTTCAGAACACTGCTTAATGAATTGTCAACCCTCTAAGGCGACACCTGTTACCACAACAATTAATGAAATGGTTGCTACAAACTTAACTAAGCTTCCGCTACAATATCGGGATTTTGCAGATGTCTGTGATAAGAAGAATGCTGATCAGCTTCCACCTCACAGGTCTTATGATTGCCACATAGAGCTGCTACCTGGAGCTGCTATCCCATTTGGCCGTATATACTCCCTTTCTGAGCCTGAATTGAAAGCACTTCGTGAATACATACAAGAAAATCTTGCCAAAGGCTTTATTCGACCATCCACTTCTCCAGCAGGAGCTCCTATATTCTTTGTAGAAAAGAAAGATGGCAGTCTACGGCCTTGTGTTGATTACAGGGACATTAATAAAATCACTGTTAAAAACCGTTATCCCTTTTCTCTCATTCCTGAACTTCTGGAGAGACTTCGTTCAGCTAAAATATTTACGAAGCTTGATCTACGGGGGGCATATAATCTGGTTCGCATAAGACCAAATGATGAATGGAAAACAGCTTTCAGAACCAGGTACGGACATTACGAATATCTAGTAATGCCATTTTGGCTTTGTAATGCCCCTGCAACTTTTCAGCATCTAATCAATGATGTACTACGGGATCTCCTGGATCAGTTTGTTGTGGCATATTTGGATGATATCCTGATATTTTCTGATAATCTTGAAAATCACAGAAAACAGGTCTGCATTGTTCTTGAGCGCCTTCGTACCCACCACCTATACATTAAACTGGAAAAATGTTAGTTTGAACAAACAGAAATTCAGTTCCTGGGGTATGTAATAACTCCTAAAGGTTTAATTATGGACGCAAGTAAAATTAAAGCTGTGCTGGACTGGCCCATCCCCAAGAATGAAAAAGATATACAGAGATTTGTGGGGTTTGCCAATTTTTACAGGCGTTTCATTAAGAATTTCTCTGCCGTTATTACACCGATCACTGAACTTACACGTAAAGGGACTCCTTTTCAGTGGTCTAATAAGGCTGACACTGCATTTTCCAGATTAAAGACTCTGTTTACATCTGCCCCTATCTTGGTACATCCTCAGCCAGAATTGCCATTTACTGTAGAGGTAGATGCTTCTGATTCAGCTGTTGGGGCTATAATGTCTCAAAGGACTGGACCTAAGATGTTGTTACATCCATGTGCCTTCTATTCCCGCCAGATGTTACCAGCAGAAAGAAATTATGACATAGGGAATAAAGAACTTTTGGCTATAAAAGCTGCCTTCACCGAATGGAGACATCTCTTGGAGGGAGCCACCCATCCAATTACTGCCCTCACAGATCACAAAAATCTGGAATGTATCCAATCCGCTAAGAGACTGTCAGCCAGACAAGCACGCTGGTCCCTATTTTTCTCAAGGTTTAATTTTTTATTTCATACCGCCCTGGTTCCAGAAATGGCAAGGCGGATGCCTTGTCTAGGATAGCTGACCCCCTCCATACTACAGTAACCAAGGCCACCATCTTGCCAGAGAGCAGATTTTTAGGAGTTACCTTTCCTTCTGATCTAATGTCTCGCATTAAAAAGGGCTACTCTAAAGATCCAGTTTTTCGTGATCCTCCTCGTGATCTTCATATGACCATGCTTAATGGGTTTTGGATTTTTCAACAACGCCTGTTTGTTCCAGAATCAGTGCGACTGGACGTTTTACGCCTCTACCATGACTCTAAACCAGCAGGTCATCCAGGAATCCGAAAGACACAAGAACTACTTACCCGATCCTTTTGGTGGCCTAAATATTATGAGGATGTTAAGAAGTATGTGTCATCTTGTGATGTATGTGCCAGACATAAAACTCCTCGCTCATCCCCTGTTGGCTTGCTTCAGCCTCTTCCGATTCCTCATCGTCCCTGGGATCTATATCCATGGACTTTATTGTGGAACTACCTCCCTCTAAGGAACACACTACTATTCTTGTTGTTGTGGACCGGTTAACCAAGATGAGTCATTTCATACCAGCTCGTGGTCTCCCTTCAGCTAAACAGACTGCTGACCTTGTTATTCGGGAAATATTTCGCTTGCATGGAGCGCCTGATGAAGTAATTTCTGACAGGGGAGTGCAGTTTACATCTCATTTTTGGAAATATTTTTGTTCTATTCTAGGTATTAATGTAAATCTGTCTTCAGCTTTTCATCCACAAAGTAATGGACAGACTGAGCGAACCAACCAGACTTTAGAACAATATTTGCTGTGCTATATTAGTTACCTGCAGGATGACTGGCTGGATTTTCTACCCACGGCGGAGTTTGCCTATAACAATGCCCAACACTGCTCCACTTCTCTGAGCCCATTTTTTGCCAATTATGGTTACCATCCAACCTTTCTAGTGAGTCTCCCAATTACTACTCCCATTCCTGCAGTCACTGACCGGCTAACCGCCTTACGAGATTCCCAAGAACTGTTGAAGGAGACTCTTTCGGAGGCTCAGGAATGTTACAAAAGAGCTGCTGATAGGCACAGAAAGGAGGCCCCAGTTTATCATGTTGGTGACAAGGTTTGGCTGTCAACAAAGAATCTTAAGCTTAGGATTCCTTCTCATAAATTGGGTCAAAAGTTCATGGGACCTTTTAAGATAATCGCTCAGATCAATGCAGTCACCTTCCGTCTGCAACTTCTGGATTCCATGAAAATACATCCGGTATTTCACGTGGCACTGCTTAAACCTTTTCATGAAAATACTTTCCCTGGTCGAGCCTTGCCTGCCCCACCACCAGTCCTGGTGGATGGTGAAGATGAATACGAGGTGGAAAAAATTCTTGACTCCAGGATCTTCCGCAACAAGCTTCAATACTTGGTTCATTGGAAAGGCTATGGTGAGGAGGATAGATCGTGGGAACCAGTGGACAATATTCATGCTCCTGATCTTCTTCAGTCTTTCCATACACAGTACCCTGCTAAACCAGGAAATAGGGCATCCAGAGGCTGCGCCTGTAGAGGTGGAGGTAATGGTTTACATGGTGCTAAACCATTTCCTTACCAGTACACCAGCCTGCCTTTTGCAAATTTACCTGAGATCTGATACTATTGCTTGTAGAGTCAAGGTTATCAGTGACAACTCACTTCAGCTGTGTCTGGTCAGGTGTCTGGTTCTTGGCCTATAAAAGCCACTTCCTGTCTCTGTACCTTTGCCAGATTATTGTGGTTCCTGTACTCTCTAATCCAGCGTGTTCCTGTTTCTCCTTCCTGTTGCTGAATTTGGACTGTTTTGACTTTGCTGCTTCTCCTTCCCACTGACCTCGGCTTGCCTCACTACGATTATCATCTTTCTGTTCCAGTCTCCCATCTCTGCTTAAGACCAGAAGGCCACTCAAGGCTCAGGGGCTCAACCACCTGGGTAACGAGTGGCTACCTCTGGCAGAAAACATTGCTGATCTGGCTACTGGACTCCAAAACTTTGTAACATCAATATCATTACAGCCATATCGAAAAAGTTTTTCTCGAAATTATTGGTTTTTGATTTTACTTTTAAGGTATCTTCCCTTTTTTTTTAAAAATTACTTCCTGTTGACTTCTTTCAAGTAATTCTTTAGGGTAATTCCTATCCAAAAATCTTTTATTTAGAACTTGGACCTGACTATTGAAATCTTCTTGATTTGTACAATTCTTATATAGCCTAGTTTGTTGACTCTTAGGAATATTACGTAGCCATACAGGGTTATGGCAACTTGAAAATTCGATAATACTATTGCAATCCGTAGGTTTGAAGAAGGTTTTACTACAGATTACATTTCTCTCTATAAAGAAAGTTAGATCCAAGAAATTGATCTGTGTGTCTCCCATTTCTTGGGTAAAATTCAACCCATAATTGTTAGAATTCATAGTTTTATGGTTTATGTAAATTCTAACAATTATGGGTTGACTACATTAAGAGCCGCAAGTATTTTCAAGCCCTATGAGTCGCGACCTAGGGCTATGTGAAATATTTCTGTACTTGCAAAGATAGTGGCTGGTGTTTGTGTACGAAATCAGTCTTATAATTGCACTGCTTTGTTTTTGTCTTTTATATTTTGTATTTTAAATATTAAATTTAGGACTTTTTTATTATAAGTCCCTCTTGTCATCATTATTTAGCGCCCTCAATAGGGGAGATTTGTACCCTCCCCTTTTTCTTCATTTATGATTTAGATGAACCTTTATAGAGCGTTATCGGAAGCGGATGACTGCTGGCCCACATCAATGAGGGCAGTACAATTCTATAGCTGAACCTCAATCAAATGGTGAGTAGTGCGGTAGGTCCCAGGTCACATGGGGAGTGAGAAAGGGGGTCGTTTTGCGGGATCGGGTCCTATAGTCGTGCACCTGGTCTGGGACTCCCTTTCCTGTTGTCTTTTCCTTAACTTCGGTGGTGCCTAGGTATGTTGCGGGTTCTCTCCTGGGTCAGCTACCCTCTCACTCTGAGTCCGCATCCCCTCCCCCGCCACGAGGCGGTGCCATCACGACGGGAGGGGGGGGAGTGCCCAGCGGCTTGGTCAGCTGTCTCTGTCGCTTTGCTTACTTGTGGTCGGTCATCGTTGTCATGCTTCAGTCGCTGTTCACGTGTGGTATCTGTGGTGTGTCTGGAGTGTTTCCCCCCTCGGATGGGGATGGTGTGATGTCTCAGTGCTCAGTTGTATCAGTCATCTAGAGTTGACTTGTGTTTGCTGTTTATTGTAGGAGTTCCCACGTCATGGGACCCCCCCAAGTCTATTGAGCGATGTCTCGTTGGGCCCAATATATTGTGGCCCTGTTGCGCCAGGCGGTCCCCGACCCCGCCCGGGGAAAGAGAAAGGGAAGAGGGGGGAAAGATAGGGATGGGTGGGAATGTGTAAGGGTGGGAGGTCTGGAAGGTGTGGGGCATAGCTATGGTGTGGCATGAGTCTATCCTGACCCCCGAGTTAGTCCATCAGGGCAGGTCCGGTTAAGGTGGGGGGGAGAGGGTGGTTGTGTTAAGACGCGCATGTTGGTCCAGCTGTCTAGGATCCCCGTGGTGACCCATCCCCTGTCCTTGTTTGTGACGTGTATAAGTACCATGGTGTCCACATTTCAAGATGTTTGTCCCTCCTTCCAAGTATTTCAGCGTATCTCGCCTCAGCTGTGTGGATCTCTTCTATTCTCTGCAGCCATTCCGTTTTGGAAGGTGGCTGGGTTTGCTTCCATCTCGCTGGGATCAGTGCTTTGGCCACATTCAGCAGATGTCGTAGGATTGAGCGTTTGTATTGTGCCAGCTGTCCCGTGAAGAAGTGTAGGAGCACAGCCTCTATGCTAAAGTCTGGTGAATCACCCAGAATTGTAGTGATTTCCCGGTGTACCTCTTCCCAGAATGGCTTGATCCCAGGGCAATCCCACCAAATGTGGCGCAGTGTACCTCGCTGCGCTTCGCATCTCCAGCAAGTATCTGGTGCATACCCATATTCCATGCAGCACCATGGCACGAAAGAGGCATCACGACCTTAGCACATGCCCACACGGGAAAAGCGCTCACAGACTTCAACACACTACAACAAATATATGACATTCCGAATACCTCACACTTCTCATACAGGCAACTGGCATCATTCCTATATAAACACAACCCTAAAGATAACACACAGCACAACCCAGGTCCACCAATACACACCCTCTGGGAAGACATTTGCATCAAACGCAGACTCCCAAAGATATGCAGACCATTATCATCCTGCTATAAACTAATCTCAAAATACACACCACTAGCAGAAGCCTCACCGGCGATACAATGAGGGAGAAAGCTTGGCACAGACTTAACCAAACAACAATGGGATGATCTAGTGGTCTCCCCCAGAAAACTGATAAAATCAGCGACACTCATAGAACAACATATGAAGATGGTGTATAGGTGGTACTTAGTACCCGAAAAGTTACATAAGCTCTACCCATCCAGTCCACCAGAATGTTGGAGATGCACCAAGCATATAGGCACAACAGTACATGTCTGGTGGCACTGCCCATTGATACAGCCCTTCTGGAAAGCCGTCCAGGAGGTGCTTAAGGGAATCACACTCAATGAGCCACAATACGAAC
>OW240923.1:61882060-62096099 GCA_933207985.1 Pelobates cultripes
GATCTCTGAAATTTGTATAAATAGATTCACACCTTCCCCATCAGGCAGTCATTTTTCCTGTCTTTCACAGCAGTTTGGAAGAAGTCTGGTTAAGCAGGACTAAATTTTTCTTTTATGCTCAACAGGCCAATATTGTTGTAGGCCCAGCCAGTGCTCAGTCTCTAAACCCTGAAGACCCAGCAACAGCACAGATGTAAAAATTGCTTCCTTGGGTACTTACTTTAGTGACCAGGTTTCTGACCCAACTCTTTCCCTTAGGGGATGACAGATATCCACTGAATACATGAGACCAAGCCAGGACAAAGTTGCTTCCCCTGAAAACCCAACAAACAGCACTAACATAAGGTGACTACCCGGTTATGCCTCCTTTATGTATACCACAATATACGGGGCCTGTTTTAAACCATTCCCCCTTGGTGATGATGAATGGCTCATGGAGTGCTGATGGAAGCATATAGTTTAAACAGGTTTGCTTGTCAGGTGTTCAAGTCCCCATCCAGGCCTGCTCCAGTTTATCTGTCTCCATGGTTGTTTAGTATGTTTTCCAACCTGTTAGTACCTTAGTAATTTAGATTAAATACTAGTATAAGTAGCTGGGTTCCTATTCTTTCATTACTCAGTTGCTTACCTTGGGCATCATTCTAACAAATTTAGGAGATTTGTGGAGGTTAATACAATCAATGATGCTGTTACGGTACCTCCAGGAACGAAATGTACAAACCACCGTTTAGCGAGTATTCCCTGTTCGCAATAATGTGGTCGGGTAGCGGGTATAATAAAACCAGGCGAACCGCCAGCCAGGGAACACTCCAAACTCCCGAACGGTACCTGTACGGCTAATTCCCTTCGCAAGCCGCAAATCCACGAACGGCAATTAATAACCGAACGACAATATCTCCCAAGCGGCAAATAATCCAAGTAAGCAGTCTCTCGCCGCTGGTATCCAAATCCCCCCAATAACGAGACCAAGCTCCGCTTTGAGGGTAAAACACGAACTGGTTTACTGTGGGCTACCTGCCCGGTATTTATGCAGGTCTCCCACTTGGTGGACACTCCCCTAGGGGACCAAATGGGAGACTGAAATCACAGAGGGACATGGGGACATTCTGGACATACATCCCCACAATATTCCCAGCATGCAGTACAGTTCCCTCCCCTCTGCTCGGGGAATAATTGGGAAGTAATTCAATTATCTCCCCGAGCAGAGGCAATCGCCATTTTAGATACAAGTTACAAAAACACACAAAAATCCATAACTTAATAACTGCTGAACATTTTACATCAGTCTTGCATATCCCCAGATAGCCTGGATCTGAGGGCACATTATTGGAGAATGGCGCTCAGATCCCATTCGCACAGTTCAATCGCCATGGAGTCAAAGTCTCTTTCAGTTCTTCGGTATGCGATTGACTCCATGGGACGGCTATCTGGGTTAAGTCCATTCGTGTGGTTGAATCTCCCGAACGGCTGTCGTTCGCATGCTTTTGTCGATTGAGAAGGGGAGGTCGACGGCTTCAGCGGTGTTCGGCTGAAAAAGTGTCCGTTTTCCGATCCATGAAATAATCGTTGAACACCGCTGGTCGTTCGCATGGACAAAATGGCCGCCGCCTCGTGGTCGACATACGAACGACGACCACCCGGCATTCGGTTTTTAATTGAGAAGTGTCTGTGGTTAACCGCAACGTTCTAATTGGGATCAATAGGTTAACCAGCAGCACACTTCTCTTCTGGGTGGCCGTCCGTTCGGTAGTTCCGTTCGACAAAATCGACATTCCCTTAAACAAAGCATACGAACGGGGAAATTCATGAAAACGGCAAAACAGACGAACAACGCAGTTATAATCCAGACAGATGGGTCTGTCACACGGCTCCCCCCTTGTGGAACACTCCGGCAGACCCGGCTTGACCCTTTGGCGGGTCAACTTGGGGATGACCGGACTGAGGAGGAGTAGGGACGTCTGTTTGCCGAGATAACCCATCTGCATTCCCATTCTGCTTACCGGGTCGGTAGCTGATGGTGAAGTTATATGGCTGTAGTGCCAAACTCCACCTCAGCAGTCTGCCATTGTCTCCTGAGACCCGGTTAAGCCACACGAGGGGGTTATGGTCCGTAATAAGGGAAAATTCTTGTCCATACAGATAAGGGCTCAGTTTCTTCAGTGCCCAGACCAGGGCTAAACACTCTTTCTCCACTGCCGCATAACTTACTTCCCGGGGTAGTAACTTTCTGCTTAAGTATGCGACAGGGTGCTCTCCTCCATCTTCCCCGACCTGGCTTAGCACAGCCCCCAGTCCATACATGGAAGCATCTGTATGTACAAGAAAACGTTTGTTAGGGACTGGGGCAGCCAGGACAGGAGCATTAACAAGAGCTTGCTTCAGTGCCTGAAACGCGGCTTCACAAGCTGGAGACCACAGGACCTGTTTAGGCAAATTCTTCTTAGTCAGGTCAGTCAGGGGCTTGGCAACCGTACTGTAGTCGGGGACAAAACGTCGGTAATACCCTGCCGTCCCCAGGAAAGCTAGCACTTGGGTCTTGGTGATAGGTGTGGGCCAGTTAGCTACAGCCTCTACCTTGGCTGGCTCCGGTCTCTGGCTCCCACAGCCTACTCTGTGACCCAAGTACTGTACTTCTGCCATGCCTAGATGGCACTTGTCTGGCTTCAAGGTCAGGCCTGCGGCCCGAATCTTGTCCAGCACCACCCCCACGTGTACTAAATGGTCTTCCCAGGACTCACTGTAGACCGCAATGTCATCCAGGTATGCACATGCAAAGTCCTGGAAGCCATCGAGGAGCCTATCCACCATACGCTGGAAAGTAGCCGGAGCATTCTTCATCCCAAATGGCATAACCTTAAACTGGTACAGGCCAAATGGGGTGACGAATGCCGACTTAGGGATAGCATCCTCGGCCAGGGGGATCTGCCAATAGCCTTTGCACAGGTCTATGGTGGTCAGATAGCGCCCCCTGGCAATACGGTCTAATAACTCGTCTACCCGGGGCATAGGGTAGGCGTCAGTGGTGGTCCGCTCGTTGAGCCGCCTGTAGTCCACACAGAACCGGGTGGTCCCATCTTTCTTAGGCACCAGAACTACAGGCGAGGCCCAAGGACTGTCCGAATGTTCGATAACCCCCAGCCTGGTCATTTCCTGTATCTCCTTCCGCATTCCTTCTCGGACTGCTTCAGGGATACGGTATGGGGGTTGCCGTAGGGGGTTCTGTCCGGGTGTCTCGACCTTGTGTACAGCTAGGGTAGTGTACCCGGGTTCTTGGGAGAACGTGGCCTGCTTCTCCCACAGTAATTGTCTTGCCTGTACCTTCTCTGCCGGGTTTAGTCGGTCCCCTAGCTGTACAAGACTAGTAAGGTCTGTCTGGGGGTCCCTCTCTAGCAAGTCAGGTAACGGTAAGTTCTCGGGGTCGTCAGTAGCTGGGGCACATACTGCCGCAACATCCTCTGGTCTCTCCTGATACTCCTTCAGCATGTTCACATGGAAGGATCGCTGAATCCTTTCATCTGAACAGCTGGCTATAAGGTAGGTAGTATCGCATACCTGAGCTAACACTTTATACGGGCCCTGCCAAGATGCTTGCATCTTGTTCGTCTTCACAGGCTTGAGTACCAGAACCTTCTGCCCAACCTGGAAGATCCGCTGTCGGGCACCCCGATCGTACCACCGTTTCTGTCTCCCCTGGGCCGCCTGGAGATTCTCCCTTACCATCAGGGACAGTTTCTCCATGCGGTCCCGGAGTTCCAGGACATATGGTACTATGGGGGTCCCTTCTTGCTCTGTCTCCCCCTCCCAGTGTCCTCTAATGAGATCTAGGGGTCCACGGACCCTTCTCCCATAGAGTAACTCAAAGGGGGAGAACCCAGTAGATTCCTGAGGCACCTCTCTGTATGCAAATAGCAGATGAGGCAGGAATCGCTCCCAGTCTCTGCAAGTGTCAGTAAAGGTCCTCAACATCTGTTTGAGGGTGCCATTAAATCGCTCGCAGAGACCGTTAGTCTGTGGGTGATAAGGTGAGCTAAGCAGAGGTTTAATACCGCACACCTTCCACAGCTGCTGGGTAAGCACAGCGGTGAACTGGGTTCCCTGATCGGAGAGGATCTCCTGAGGGAACCCGACCCTAGTGAAGATTTTAACCAGGGCATCAGCAACCGTCTCTGCCTCTATATTAGACAGCGCTACTGCCTCTGGGTAACGTGTGGCATAGTCCACCACGGTGAGAATATACTTCTTACCTGATGGACTAGCCCTGGCCAGTGGACCCACAATGTCAACGGCTATGCGGGAAAAGGGTTCTCCAATGATAGGCATCGACTGAAGCCTAGCTTTTGGGTGATCCCCCCGCTTACCTACCCGTTGACAGGTGTCACACGTGCTACAATAGACCCGCACATCTCGGTTAAAATTGGGCCAGAAGAAATTTTGCGTGATCCTATGAGCTGTGCGGCGGGAACCTAGATGGCCGGCTAATGGCACATCATGCCCGATCCGCAGAATCTCCTGCCGGTATTTTGCGGGCACCACTAGCTGTCGATTCTGCGGAGGGGTATTCGGCTTCTGGGGCGGTTTCGGGATCCTGTAGAGTCTATCCCCCACCCACTCGTAGTGCTCCCCATCTACTCCTTCTCCCCCAGAATCGGCCCTGGCCCTGTACTTTGCTAGCGTCGGGTCTTCCCTGGTTTCCTTCCCGTATATCTCTGGGGTATCCCAGCCTAAAGGGGCCTGGTCTAAGGTACAAGTCGGGGTAGAGAGTCTTACCTGGGTCTCAACAGCAGGTGGGCCGGTCTCGGCGGCACGGGTCTGGGCACGGGTCGTGACAGCGTCCACTTCAGCAGGACCCATGGGAGCGTAGGCGGAAACAAGGGGCGCCAAGTCATTGCCAAGGAGAACATCCGCTGGTAAGTCCTTCATGACCCCCATATTCACATGTCTAGCGCCCACTCCCCAATCCAAATGTACCCGGGCAACGGGCAGACGGAACACGGCACCTCCAGCTACTCGTACGGCGACCGTGTCCCCTGTATGTTGGGCTTCGGATACCAGGTGCTTCTGGAGCAATGTCATAGTTGCCCCGGTATCCCGTAGACCACTGACCTCCTTCCCGTTTACTTTCACACACTGCCGGTGATGCTGTCGGTTATCCCGGTGGGCAGCCTGAACGGGGTCTGCCTCATGCAGGATGCCCCAGCACTCTTCTTCCTCTACACAGTGAGCGGCCGGGAGGGGAGGTCGGGGGTTGCCGCCTGCTGGTCTCCGCCAGGACTGGTTCTGGTTGGCACTGTTCATCGGGCACTCGGGTCGCTTGTGCCCTAGTTGTTTGCACAGGTAGCACCGAATGGGTTGCGTGTACTCCCGTGCATTAAACCTAGGTGGCTGTTGGTACGGGGCAGATGGAGGAGGTGCTGATGGGCGAGTCATGGGAGGCTGGTATAGGTTGGCGGGGGCTGGTGTTGCTGGCCTGTATTCCACTCTGGCGGGAGCCTTGCTGATGAGACTGTCCAGTTTGCGGGCGTCGGTATACTCATCCGCCAGGCGAGCTGCTTCGTGCAGAGTGGAGGGTTTACGGTCCCTTACCCACTCTCTGACCCCTGTGGGCAATTTGTCAAAACAATGTTCTAAGAGGAACATCTGTAGCACCTCTTCTCCGGACACAGCCTGGCACCCCGCCATCCAGTGGGCGGCTGTGCGATGCACCTTACATGCCCATTCCACATATGAGTCCCCAGAGGTTTTAACCGTGTCTCTGAACCTCCTCCGGTACGCCTCAGGTGTAACAGCATACCGGGAGAGTAAAGCTTCCCTGACGGCCCCATAATCCCCTATCTCCTCATCTGGAATGGCCCGAAAAGCCTCGCTGGCCCGGCCAGATAACTTGCCGGACAGTATAGTAACCCAGTCTTCCAGGGGTACCTTGTGCAGGGCACATTGCCGCTCAAAATCAGCAAGGTACCCATCAATTTCTCCTTCTGTCTCATTGAAGGCTTTAAATGCTGTAAAGGGTACCTTTTTCCTATCTCCCAGGTTTGCTGTGACTGGGGCTGCTGCAGCACCACTTTGGCGTAGCAGGTTGGCCTCCACAGCGGCTATGACCTGGGTGACAGTCTCAGTAGTTGGGTTGGGACCATAATGGGCCAGCCTGATCCTTACCGCCCGGTCGAAGCTTGCCTCCTCGGGGGTTCTGTCAGCTGTGCTGGGTCCATCGGTTCCCTCTGCCGCTGGTACCCCATCCATTTCCAGCAATAATGTAATAATATCCCTCTTCCTGAGGTTACTGGCTTGTCCGCCTCTTTGCTCTAATAAATCCTTTAGGGTAGCTCTCCTCAGGTTTTGATACTGTAATTCCATTTAGTCCCGGTTGTAGTGGTTTCTTTGGGCGCTGAGGATCATCCCGTCGCTTGCCACCAGTTGTTACGGTACCTCCAGGAACGAAATGTACAAACCGCCGTTTAGCGAGTATTCCCCGTTCGCAATAATGTGGTCGGGTAGCGGGTATAATAAAACCAGGCGAACCGCCAGCCAGGGAACACTCCAAACTCCCGAACGGTACCTGTACGGCTAATTCCCTTCGCAAGCCGCAAATCCACGAACGGCAATTAATAACCGAACGACAATATCTCCCAAGCGGCAAATAATCCAAGTAAGCAGTCTCTCGCCGCTGGTATCCAAATCCCCCCAATAACGAGACCAAGCTCCGCTTTGAGGGTAAAACACGAACTGGTTTACTGTGGGCTACCTGCCCGGTATTTATGCAGGTCTCCCACTTGGTGGACACTCCCCTAGGGGACCAAATGGGAGACTGAAATCACAGAGGGACATGGGGACATTCTGGACATACATCCCCACAATATTCCCAGCATGCAGTACAGTTCCCTCCCCTCTGCTCGGGGAATAATTGGGAAGTAATTTAATTATCTCCCCGAGCAGAGGCAATCGCCATTTTAGATACAAGTTACAAAAACACACAAAAATCCATAACTTAATAACTGCTGAACATTTTACATCAGTCTTGCATATCCCCAGATAGCCTGGATCTGAGGGCACATTATTGGAGAATAGCGCTCAGATCCCATTCGCACAGTTCAATCGCCATGGAGTCAAAGTCTCTTTCAGTTCTTCGGTATGCGATTGACTCCATGGGACGGCTATCTGGGTTAAGTCCATTCGTGTGGTTGAATCTCCCGAACGGCTGTCGTTCGCATGCTTTTGTCGATTGAGAAGGGGAGGTCGACGGCTTCAGCGGTGTTCGGCTGAAAAAGTGTCCGTTTTCCGATCCATGAAATAATCGTTGAACACCGCTGGTCGTTCGCATGGACAAAATGGCCGCCGCCTCGTGGTCGACATACGAACGACGACCACCCGGCATTCGGTTTTTAATTGAGAAGTGTCTGTGGTTAACCGCAACGTTCTAATTGGGATCAATAGGTTAACCAGCAGCACACTTCTCTTCTGGGTGGCCGTCCGTTCGGTAGTTCCGTTCGACAAAATCGACATTCCCTTAAACAAAGCATACGAACGGGGAAATTCATGAAACGGCAAAACAGACGAACAACGCAGTTATAATCCAGACAGATGGGTCTGTCACAGTGGTCATATCTGTAGTGGGATTTAGTTTGGTTGCCTTTGGGTCGGCGTGGTTACGGGGCGGTGATTGGTGTCTTTTGATGCTATGTGGGACATGGAGCTAGGGGACATCAGAAGGTAAGAAAAACGTAGGGGGTGTAGAACAAACAGTTAGGCAGTACGCCTTAAAGGACTCCTACATAGGGAGCTGAGATGTGCCGGGAGAATCCCGGTCACAGTCGTTGGGGAGTGGGTGTATGAGCCCGGCCGTAATCTGGTGACTCATCCGTGGCTGCAGCAGTGGGGTCACAGCGTTGCAACGTTAATATAGTGGGCGCCTTTCAGGGTTTAACTCAGTGGCGTTCCAAGATGGTGGCCCTAGAGTGTAGCGCCTGTGCCCCAGAGGTCCTGTGAACCAACCCCTGAACCTGTAACTTTGAGCACATATAATTGATAATGTGGGGTATAACAACCAAAGGGGGAACATAAGGAATACATTGGTTAATTCAAACTTACACTCTTGTCATCTTAAGTCTCTGGCGGTATACTCATGGGTTGTTAACCGCTTGCCTCCTTCCGGAGGTAAGAGATATCTGCAGCGTTCAGGTGGTTGACCAGTCTCTTGTTACTCTGGGAGTTTTGTGACGGTGTTGTTTCATCTCCTCTGTGACTTGTATGCCCCAGTCCTTGAGTTTAATGAGCCCCATTTCTGTGTTAAGTATTACGTGCATTTTTTCTTCATGGTGGATCAGTAGTTTGGCCGGGTATCTCCACCTGTAGGCGATGTTCTTCTCTCGCAGGGTGGCTGTGATCTGGGCCAGATTTTTCCTGTACTGCAATGTTTCTGCTGATAAGTCAGCAAAAATTTTGATGTGTCCATACGGGTCCGGCATGCCTGCCGTTCTGCTCACTCCTACGATTTGTTCTTTCACGTGGAAAAAGTGTATGCGTGCGATGACATCCCTTTCTGTGGAAGGCAGCAGGTGTTGCGGCCGTCTGAGGCGGTGCATCCTATCCACTACCATCTGGTCTGGGTGTATTGTTGGGGCGAGCGCTTGGAACATATCTTGGAGGTAGTCACCAAGGCCTGCCGGCAGCACTGTTTCAGTGCTATTTAGGTTTGTTTCGTATTCTTGCACTTTTTCAGCCAGGTAGTTGTGAGCATCTGTGCAGTCATCCAGTTTCTGCTCTATTTGGGCTGTGCACTGGCCTATGTCTGCAACATCTTTCCTTAACTCTGTTGCCAGGCTTTGTAGTTGTTTTTTCATAGTAGCCTGGAAGTTGTCGGCTAGTTCGGCCAGCATGAGCCTCATTGAGGTTGTGGTAAGGGGATACTCCTCTGTTAGGGAGGTGATAGATGTCGCAGGCAAGATGGATCCCTCGCAGGAGCGATCTTCGCCGCCATCTTGGACTGAGCCGCTGGCTTCCCGCGGTTTCTTTGCGGCGGATCTGGCCAGAAAAAAGGTCGCTCGTTCAGCTTTGGCAACTTTTTGTCTCTGCCTCTGGGAAATTGTGGGTCTGGGTATACCTTTATTTTGTGCTTTGCAGTCCGTTTATTTGTTCTTAGTCCCCAATGCTGCAGGAGCCTCACATGCGTGCGTCCATGCCGATCGGGCTCCAAGCCACGCCCCCCATAAATGTATGTTTTAATGTAATTGTGAAGCACTTTGGGCAACAACGTTGCAATTAAATGTGGTATATAAATAAATAAAAGTTGAAATGCATTTCTCACTCTATCAAGCTTGCCATGTGCACTTTTTAAATTTGATCAATCAATTGGTTAGTGTAATGTTTACTATCTTTACTCACTCCAAACACTCCACACAGTTACTCAGTCCAACCTTTCCACAGTTACTCCAGTCACTCCAACCACACAACAGTTACTCAAGCCACTCCACCCAGTTACTCCACCCATTCCAGTTGTAGACTACTGGTGGAGGCAAGAAAACTTCACACAATTTCCCCAGAAATTGTAGCTTTTCTAGTTTTTACTGTACTTATTGGCCCTCTGCAGCACCCCATTTAAGCATGTTCAGGTGAGTGCAGCCAACCCCTTGTTTTCATATATATATATATATATATATATATATATATATTTATATATATATATATATATTAATGAAGGAAATTTCAAAGATTAACTCTCCAGTATACATCTGAAATCGACGTTTCAGCTCCTCTAGGGAGCTTTCATCAGGACATAGATATTCTTAACAATGAAAAAAATGCACTTATATAGGACATGTAATAATAACGTACTCACATTCAGCTGTTGTTCATCAGCTGTTGTTCATTGCCATCCGCCATCGGGAACGCCGTGCCCGTCCATTTGATTCTCAGCTATTTCCTGGTTAGTCATCTGACCAAAGGGGTCATCCTAATAGGCTGAATCTCGCGTCGGCTAGACAACCAAGGATGCTTACGTCCCATTGGAAGAGACTCATTATTACAAATAAATGTTTCAGACAGGCTTAATCTGTCTTCTGATAGCGCAAGGACGGCACATTGGTATTGTTACCTGCGTGTAACCTGATGGTTGGACGGAAATGTACAAGCTTACAAAACAATTCATTAATCCACAAATGTTTAATTCCCTCAGTTCAAATTGTTATCTTGTGAATATTAAATAATGCATGAAAAGCTATTATACATTGCGCACTAATTTTATATATAGCAAATTAGATAAAGTAAATTGATAATAATAATAAATAGTTATAATAATAAATAATAAATACATTTATTGTGGTCTAATAAATAAATAAAATAAATTGAGTGAAATTGTGATGACTATAGTGTGTCAATCCTCAAGTAGTAAATGATGATGACTGTATGACAGTGTCTGTATAAAAAAGAGATAATATTGATTAAACTTGATTAATATACTACAAGCTATCCAAGGATCTTAAAGTGTCTGAGTGGTGAAGAGAAATGAATCTCATCAAATCTAACTTATAACTATAACTCAGTGTATAAAATAATAAAATAAATAAGATACTGTCACTCTATATGATAAGGTGAAAGAGTATCTACCTCTTATGATCATATGTGAATATAATCTTGTGGGTCAAATCTAAGGGAATGAAAACATGTCAATGTGGTTGTAGAATATGCTTGTTCTTTTTCAGAATCGAAAGAAGTATAATGATCATTAATCCTACAAAAAACAATTTCAAAGCTTAAAAACTTTAAGAATATATACTAAAAAATTATTTACCTTCTAATGTTATCTTTGGATTAAACTTGAACTAGTGTAGAAATAATTACAAGGATTGTAAGTTAGAAGTTAGTAGTATATTTTAGTATTTTTGTATGTTTTCATGTCGGTATTTAAGTTTCGTGGTATATTATGGATTTACCATTGTGCGACCTATCAACATCCAACTAATGCAACAGCAAAGCTGGAAACCAGCTAGACAAAATGTCTAGTCACATAACAATGTCAAACATGTTATATCATAAGACAAATGTATACACCACGGTTGCAAAATGCTTCTGAAAAAGTGAAACTAAATAAAGAATAAAAAAAAAAAAAAAGAAGTTAGTAATACCCCACAAAATGAATAAATCTATAGCTGAGCACTATATACTTTCCAACTGAAAATCTAGCAGTCCTTATATAAATGCCATAAATTAGCATTTCTCATTTGAGGCCTTTCGTGGAAATAGTTCCCAATTGGCATATCCAGTACGCTTCCCTCTGCAACAAGAGTCTAGCTCTGTCTCCACCCCGAGCAGGCATAGGAAGATGCTCAATTGCAACACATCTTAGTGAAGTCAACTGATGGCGTTGTTCCAAGAAATGTCTGCCCACTGGCTTATCTGACTTGCCATCACAATAGGCTTGCCGAATACTAGACCTATGGCCTCTAATTTTCTCACAGAGAGCAGTCTCTGTTTTGCCAACATAATTGAGTCCACATGGACATGTCAATTTATAAATTACATGGTCAGTCCTGCAGTGAATCCTTTGTTGGTTTCTGTATATTTTACCTGTATATGGGTGTGTGAAAGTTTTCGAAGGGAAGAGGTGACCACAAGTTGCACACCCCAAACATCTCACACACCCTACATTGGTATTCTCCTTCTTTGTCTTATTATAGCAATGCCGTGGATCAGTCTTAACTAATAAGTCCCTCAAATTCTTATTCCGTCGATAGCAGATCATGGGAGTCTGCTGGAAAATCTCCGGTAATGAAGGGTCCAGTTCCAAAGCTTGCCATTGCTTCTTGATTGTAGAATTTAGCTCTAGACTTGCTGTGTTCAACTGTGTAGAGAACCTACATCGAGATTCAACCATTTTGGATTCATTTTGTGAATTTGGACCTGACGTTAATCTTGCTTTGGACAGTGCCCTATCAAGAACCATTCGGGGATACCCCCTCGCTTGAAATTTCTCATACATCTGAATCAGTTGTTGTTCTCTCTGTTCTCCCAGTGAGTTATTTCTAAAAACTCGTAAAAACTGTGAGTAGGGCAAAAATTGCTTCAGGTGTTTAGGGTGAAAACTGTCAAAATGTAATATCCTTTACAAGTTGGAGTGCAAGGGCTTTCTGTATTTTTTTATATATATATATACATATATATATATATATATATATATATATTTAGGAGTCTAGCCAGCTCCTTGGTTCTGCACCCCTCCCTGTCACAGATGCCTCGTCTCAGGACCCTATTTAGCCTTGTACTGCAGAGAACTCGAGATGGAAGGATTTCCCCCTAGTAAGTAGCTCATTTAGCAGACAGTTGGCTGTGACTGTGTGTCAGTGATTGTGTGTGTCTGAGTGATTGTGTATGCCTGTCAATGTGTGTGTCTGTAAGTGTGTGTGTCAGTGATTGTGTGTATGTGTCTGTCTGTGTGTGTCTGTGAGTGAGTCAGTGTTTGTGTGTGTCTGTCAGATTGTGTCAAATCAGTGTGTGAGTATGTCAGTGTATCTGAGAGTGTGTGTCTGTCAGTCAAAGTGTGTGTGTTAGTCTTTTACAGGAAGAGGTGTGACATTAACAGGAAGGGGTGGGGCAAATGTAAATTAGGGGGTGCCAGAGTTCCATCATGTCTAGGGCAGCACAGATCCAAAATACACCACTGTACATGCACTTACTACAAGGACTAATCGTCTAGTTTATGTTTTCTCGTTTTTAAACCTTATTTACTTTTCTTTTAATATTACTGATCTTCACTTAGATTCAGTTTTCGAATAATAATAAATGTTATATTTTACGTATATTAGTTCTATATAGTTAGGAGAACCTGAGTGTTTCCTTTTTCTTTCCTTTGTTCTTGTGTAGGTGTTTAGGGGTTATCTCCCATTTTTACAGAGTGCACCTGCTTCAAAGTTGGCTCTTTTCTAGTTTTAGTTTATAGCAGTTATTGTGAATCTTTGTTTTAGATAGTCAAATGCATTTTGGGCCTTTTAAGTCTATATAAAAAATCTATTTTTTTTAAGTGAGGAGAGTAAGGGGTTGGACTATCTCAGAGAAATTATTAATGACTTTTCTATAAAAGTTTGAGAATCCCAAGAAATTTAGCAATATTTTCATAGTAGTAGAGATGGGCCATTTGAGGAAACATTGTATTTCTGCATCATCCATCTGCATGTCCTGAGGAGAAATTACAAAGTAATCTCAGATACTTCAAACAGACACTTTTCAGGTTTTTCATAAAGATTTTGAGTTCTTAGTCTTGATCAAACCCATCTCACGTGTTTCCTGTGATCTTGAAGATTGTCAGAGAAAATCCAAATGTCATCTAGGTATATTAGGACACAAATTTTAAAGAGGTCCCGAAATTGTCCCGAATGTCATTTATAAAATGTTGGAATGTGGAAGAGGCGTTGCATAGTCTGAGTGGCATAACAAGATATTCAAATAACCTGTATCTAGTTCAAAATGCAGTTTTCCATTCATCTCCTTTTTTCATTCTTATTAAATTATAGGTCCCATGTAGATCAATCTTGGCATAAAGAGTGGCAATTCTTAGTCTTTCAAACAATTCAGTAATTAATGGAACAGGGTATTTGGTTTTTTTTTTCAGTTATCTTACTTAAGTCGCAATAATCAATTATTGGACGAATGGTGTTGCCTTATTTCTCACAAAAAATATTCCAGAAGCAGCGGGTGAAGTAGATGGTCTTATGAATCATCTACCCAGGTTTTCTTAGAAACATAGAAACATAGAATGTGGCGGCAGATAAGAACCATTCGGCCCATCTAGTCTGCCCAATTTTCTAAATACTTTCATTAGTCTTCTAGATATTCCTTAAGTATCTTTAGTTCTGAGTTAGAAAGTGGATCGATATGTCCAAAAGGAAAATAAGCAAGGGAGGAGATATATTGGACAATCATAAATCATATGTGGAGGTAATGTTTCAGCTTCTTTTTTACTAAAAACATTATTAAATTCTTCAAAATGTTCGGGTGTCTTCAATTCTTCAGTGATTTGTAGAATGGGAGGACAAAGAAAGCATGTTTTTTGACAGTTAGTAGAAGTGAATTGTAAATGAATTGTAGGATGGATGGATTATGGATTTCTAACCAATTCATCTCCAATTTAACCTGAAAGAATGGAGATTTGACTACATCAAACACTATGTATCCTGAATGGTCATGATTTGCCATCAACTTTTGTTATATATACTTTTTGCATTGTTATCTTTGCTAAATTATGTCCTTTGTAAATCTCTGTTCCCTTAAGAGAGACTCTAGTTAAACACACAATATCTTAAGAAAAACCAATAGCAATAATATATTTATATATTTATAGTCTTTCCTGGTTTGAATAGAATGCACATTGAGTTCCTACATATATAGGAAAGATAGGGAAGGCAAGAAAGGGGGAGGGGTGGCCTTGTATGTGAAGGATAGCATAAAATCTAGCCTAATAAAAGTTAGTGAGGCAAACATAGAGTCCGTTTGGGCTACATTAGAATTTGGTAATCACACAGTAACTCGTGTAGGTGTGATTTATAGGCCCCCAGGACAAATTGAAGAGTTAGATAATCTACTAGTTGAGGAAATAGCTAAAATGACAATGAAGGGGGAAGTTATCATCATGGGTGACTTTAATCTTCCTGATGTAAATTGGAAAACAAAATTAGCTACTTGTGCCAGGAGCACACATATTCTAAACTCCCTACTGGGATTGTCTCTAAAACAAGTTGTTGAGGAGCCAACTCGTAAAGAGGCCATACTAGATTTAGTGTTAACAAATGGAGATTTGGTATCAGATATTACTGTAGGTGAAAGTTTAGGATCCAGTGATCATCAGTCAGTGTGGTTTAATATAAGAACAGTGACTGAGTCACACCACACAAAAACAAAAGTTTTAGACTTTAGAAAAACAGACTTTTCTAAAATAAGAATATGGGTAGAGGAGTCATTATCAGACTGGAGCAATTTAAATGGAGTCCAAGAGAAATGGGATTATTTAAAAGTTGCACTATTGAAGGCAACAGAAAATTGCATTAGGCTTGTCAGTAAAAGCAAAAAATTCAAGAAACCACTGTGGTACTCCGCAGATGTGGCCAAAATAGTTAAAAACAAAAAGTTAGCATTTAGGAATTATAAAAAAAACCCAGAGTGAGGAAGACAAAATGATCTATAAGATTAGGCAGAAAGAGGCTAAGCAAGTTATAAGAGCTTCCAAATCACACACAGAAGAGAAAATAGCACAGTCAGTAAAAAAGGGGGATAAAACATTTTTTAGATACATAAATGAGAAAAGAAAAGTAAAACAAGGATTAGTTAGATTAAAAACAAAAGAAGGAAGGTATGTAGAAGAGGATAAAGGTCTAGCTGACTGCCTCAATGAATATTTTTGTTCTGTATTTACAGATGAAAATGAAGGAAAGGGACCTCAGTTGAGAAAAAGGATAAATGAGTCATTTATTACACGTGAATTTACAGAGGAAGAGGTTCTATTTCAACTGTCAAAAGTAAAGACAAATAAGTCAATGGGACCTGATGGAATACACCCAAAGCTATTAAAAGAGCTTAGTGGTGTACTAGCAAAACCATTAACAGATTTATTTAACCAATCATTGTTAACAGGAGTAGTCCCAGAAGATTGGAAGTTAGCGAATGTTGAGCCCATTTACAAGAAAGGTAATAGGGAGGAGTCGGGCAACTATAGGCCAGTAAGCCTTACTTCAGTAGTGGGGAAAGTGATGGAAACCATGTTAAAGGATAGGATTGATGAACATCTAAAAACACATGGATTTCAAGATCAGAACAACATGGGTTTACTTCAGGGAGATCATGCCAAACTAATCTTATTGATTTTTTTGATTGGGTAACTAAAATTATAGATCAGGGTGGTGCAGTAGACATTGCTTACCTAGATTTCAGTAAGGCTTTTGACACTGTTGCACATAGAAGGCTTATCAATAAACTGCAATCTTTAAGTTTGGATTCAAATATTGTTGAATGGGTAAGGCAGTGGCTGAGTGACAGGCAACAGAGGGTTGTAGTTAAGAGGACATAGTCTTAAATTAGAGGGACAAAGGTTTAAAAATAATATCAGGAAGTATTACTTTACTGAGAGGGTAGTGGATGCATGGAATAGCCTTCCAGCTGAAGTGGTAGAGGTTAACGCAGTAAAGGAGTTTAAGCATGCGTTGGATAGGCATAAGGCTATCCTAACTATAAGATAAGACTTGGGACTAATGAAAGTATTTAGAAAATTGGGCAGACTAGATGGGCCGAATGGTTCTTATCTGCCGTCACATTCTATGTTTCTATGTTACATTTGGTGATTGCTGCTGTAGCCTTAGCTGGTTTGATTGACATGAAGATTGAGTTCCTACGTATGTCGATTGCTGCTGTAGTCTCACCTGGTTTGTTTGACATGTACATTGAGTTCCTACATATGGTGATTGCAGCTGTTGTCAGCACACCTTCCAAACCAAATCTTGACAATACTATTTTTCTGACTAAACATCCAAAAATCAAACATTTCTATCACCTTGCAGATCTTGCAAATATGAATGCACGTGTCAGTTACTATTACATTTTCCTCATGCAGCACTGGTGGCACTTTGGGATTTTTCTGTCTATTGCTTTCTATTCACTTTGGTATTCTATAGTAAATAGAATTAAATATTGTTGGATAAGGATTTCACATGATTTAATATTTTGGGATATACTTTTAAAATTAGTTATTATAATAAAAAACATTTTAATTTAGTTATATACTGTTATGATATATTTTAGATTTCTGAAAAAAATAATTTTTACATTTTACCCCAAAAAATGAAATCATTTGAAAAGCTTATGCAACAATAATAACTCAAGGCTATAGTTTAATTTCTACCGATCTGTTAACTTACCAGTGCCTCAAGTTAATATTGTTGGATATGCTTTCCAAATAATTTAATATTGTGGGTTACATATTTCAGATTATTTTGTGTTATGAAAGTTTTATTTTGCAATTTTTTTTATATATTGGTATACTTTATGTATATAATTTTTGATGTGTAAAAAAATATATATATTTATAAGGTTTATCCATAAATATTAAATCCTTTAGAATGCTTATCCAACAATATTAACCTTGATTTAATAAGCTTTTCAAATTAATCAATACTGCTGCCAGAAAGTGTGCATCGAGGCTTTGCTGCCTACACGTGTTGAGGTCAGGGAGAGGCGGCTGCTCTCCTCATTCATCAGCAGGCTGTGTGACACTACCTTTCACTATCACCAGCCTGACTGGTGGGGGTTATACAACTTCCCGCTAGCCTACCTTTATAGGGGCTGGTGTTTGGAGGCAGATTTTTGGCAGAGGGAGGGAGCCTGGTGGGTTTCACAGGGGCCAAACAGGGTTTCACAGGGGCCAATCCCAGACACACTGGTTAGCATGGCAACTGCCACCAACTTCAGGTGCCCATCAGGGCTGAAGGCCACATGTCTTTTGCCCCTCAAGTACCATCCACAAAAGCAAAAGATCATTTACAAACTGTGATGACATCTACACCATATAGCCCTCCGCATCTTCCAACACAGGAGGGAGTCAGACACAAAATGTCCCCTAGTCTGTGGCAATGGGGTGCCGGTATTCCACAAAGCCTAAGGCTGGGGAGGTGCCTCGCACTGGAATTACCAGTATTTGCATTACTGTGTCTTTATGGCGTAGCATGTTAATTTTTGCTGGCAGTGTGCTAGCCTTCGGATCTAATATGACTGATAACTGTCCTTCTCATATTTAGGCCTGGCATTGTGTTTATGGCATTTAAGCAATCTTTCTTATACTTTGAAATATGCCTTAGAACATCTTATTCCTTCTCATAATAATCCATAGCTATTTTTTGCTGCATCCTGTTAATCAATACTCTAATTAGTATAGATGATTTAGCACCATACCTCACATTACATACCACTAAACCCTCTTAGGCTACCATGATGCAACTAGCCTAATACCTAACCTTCAGTATGTCACATTAAATTGTGTAGGTGGGTCTTGTTGAATTACTCTCCTTAAAAGTATGTATACAACGTTTTTATGCACAACAAAAATTTAAATTTACAAAAAAACAACAACCCAGGTTTCATACCTAAAACTAAAATTAAACAAAAGGCTCAAGTCCATCAAACACATGTAGCACATTTTTATTTAGCAGTATTAATACATTTTAGACAGATTAAGAAAATACTGTTTTAAAAAGTTACCTATGATATATCATTATGTGTTTATTATATTTGCTGATCCTAATCACAGAGGAAACAGGTCAGTGTTATTTCTGTCCCGGGCTAATGGAAACCACGTCCTCTTTTTGCAATGCCAACTTGCTGACTAATACAAAACACTAAGGTTGCATAACTTGGGAACTTTTGGCATCTGACGAATTAGTTTCTTAAAGAAAACTGGTTTTGGCACCTCCCAGTGTAAATAGTCAAACTATATGCTAAAAGTTTTACAACTTACTTGGCGTCCGACGGGTGATAGTCACCTCCTACCTCCTACACACAAGCCTGAAACTCTCAGCTTTGAGCTAAGACTGGAAGTGATTTGAGGCTTCTGGGCACTACTGGTAACATACCCTTTGCAGCAGTGGCTAACTGGCAACCATTGACAATCCACAGGCCCATCGTTCAACAACTCAACCCCATTTAAATGGAAACTATATTCACCAGAACAACTACAGCTTAATGCAGTTGTTCTGGTGTCTAAAGCCTATACCTGCAGATAAAAAGCAGTGTTTACATTGCTACCTAGGGACATCTCTAGTGGCCACTCCTCAGACAGCCACTAGAGGTGCTTCCTGGGTTTGTGCTGCACACTGTGCAGCACTAACTTTCAGTGTCTCCACGATCTGCATGGAGACGTTGACTTTTTACCATAGAAATGCATTTATTCATGCATCTCTTTGAGGAGATACTGATCCATCCCCTACCCCCTGCCTTTTTGGCTGAGATTATCCTATAGGAAAGCATTGTGACTGGCTGAGATAATCAATTCTGATTATGTCAGCCAAGGAGGCAGATTGGGGGCTAAACCAGTGAACTCTCCCAATGCTAAAATAAGGTACGTTTTCTAGTTACTTAAGGAGGGCAAGTGGAGCTTGCATTTTTTTTTAACACTATTGGGTCAGAAATACATGTTTGTGTTCCTGACCATATAGTGTTCCTTTAAATTAAAAATAAATAAATAAAAAACATGGTAAGGAAATCAAACAGTAAATCCCTTTGTGGTATAACAAGAAAGAGGAGAGGTGTGTCAGGTGCTCACTTCAAAACAAAAAGAGTAAATAAGCAGCAGTAACTAGTGCAAGGATTCCCAGCCTTGTAAAGTAACAATATAAAAAAAGGAGAAGAAACTGCGCTTTAAATAAATTCTTACATACATACACTTGATGTCCCTTAGTCGGTATGGATAATATATCCTCAAAAAAAACACAGAGAGGGAAATACAATAGTGCAATATGTTATAATAAAAAACAGAATTACTGTGTAAACTGAGGTATTTCAAACTCACATTTGGTAGAGCTAATCAGGAGCTCTACCTTAACTTGCACGGACGGTACAATCCCCGTCTCAGGATAGAGAGTTCAACTTTTCAATGCTCCAATGGTGTGGTGGCATAAATAAAAATAAAAACAGAAGAGAGAGAACTCCAATAGTGTAGTAGTTCTAATTAAAATGTGGAACAAATAAAATGAAGATGATTGTACTCATATTTATTAGAGCAGACAACTTGCTCTAGTATAAAAGGCTTGCAGTGGTATAATCCCCACTGAAGGATATATGATACCAGGAAATGATGAGGAAGGTGAATAAAAATAAAGTAGTATATCACTTTAAAATTATATTTAATGGCAACAAGTATTTGTAATATAATAAATAAAAAGGGCTATAAAAGATAACACTTTACGCGTTTCGCCTGTTCGGCTTCATCAGAAGTGTAAAGTAAGTGTCCTCAAGTTCATCATTAATATATAAACTTACATAAGTAGAAATGACTTCCTGGTGTGTTGTGGAACGCACGCGGCAACAAACCGGAAGCGGCGCGGCGTCCACGTGTACATAGATACCCGCCGTGGAACGCACGCGTCGCACCGGAAGTGACGCGACGTAACCACAGGCAGTTTGAATACATGCGTTCCAGCAATGGAACGCATAGTGTCCGCGGCATGTTTCTATGATGACTGGATACTTTCGCGGCGATTACAGATGCCAGAAATCCTCTTGTAAAGAAGGGCCAAATGTCTGAAGATATAAATTGATGCGTTCCAACAGTGGGGCATATAATAGTCATAAAATTATCTTGTGTTCATGAAAAGTCTCTTAAAACATGATCTAAAGTTGAGTTCAAATGTCCATATCATGTAAATCACAGCATTTTAAACCGAACACATAAAGAAGAAAAATAGAAAAAAATAGAAAAAAATATATATACATCATAAGACAATGTCCGACTTTAAATAAGATGTACATGTGTAAAAAAATACATTAAGAATGAAAAATACAGATTACATATAAATATGACTTTATGTATAAAATTAAAATTAAAATTAAAAATATTTTCTTAAAAAATACTCTTAAAAATTACAAAAATTAGAGACAGAATATATATAAAAACATTAGGTGCATAAGAAATTGGAGAAAGCCCAGGGATGGAGTATATTATAATTGGGTATAGACAATATGTTAGGTCAGTTGAGAATTATAAAAAGTTTTTAAAAATATTTTTATACAAGAAAAGTGTGTTTATAAAATACTATTTTTATAAAAAATTAAACAGATCAAATTCCACATTTAGTCCATCTGGGTGTAGGGTATTCATATTGTAAACCCATTCCATCTCTGTGCGTCCAATTTTCTTAATGTGGTCGCCTCCTCTCCAATGAGGTTTTACAGTGGTGATACCAATAAAAGTGAGATTACTAGGATCATTATTGTGCATGCAGAAGTGCGAAGAAACGGAATGATTTTTAAAACCTTTTTCTATATTTCTACAATGTTCCGCTATTCGTATTTTTAGAGGTCTAATGGTTCGTCCTATATATTGGAGGCCACAAGGGCACTCCAATAAATAAATTACATTTTTACTGTTGCATGTGATTATTTCTTTAATATTATAAGTCTTACCATTATTGTTTGATTTGAAATTACTTCTCAATTTAGGCATAGGTTTAGTTTTTCGGCAGGCAACACATATATTACATTTATAAAAACCTTTGGATTCGTTTAAAAAACTAGCCCCTGTGTATTTTGTTTTTGGTTTCGTATAGTTTTTTGTGAGGTGCATCTTTAAATTTGGTGCTCCCCTAAAAACTATTTTTGGTTTTTCTGGTAGTAAATTTTTTAAAATAGTATCTTCTTTTAATAAATTCCAATGTTTATTAATAATTTTTTTAAGTTCTCTATTTCTGTTGTTGTAGTAGTACTACAACAACAGAAATAGAGAACTTAAAAAAATTATTAATAAACATTGGAATTTATTAAAAGAAGATACTACAACAACAGAAATAGAGAACTTAAGCCGAACAGGCGAAACGCGTAAAGTGTTATCTTTTATAGCCCTTTTTATTTATTATATTACAAATACTTGTTGCCATTAAATATAATTTTAAAGTGATATACTACTTTATTTTTATTCACCTTCCTCATCATTTCCTGGTATCATATATCCTTCAGTGGGGATTATACCACTGCAAGCCTTTTATACTAGAGCAAGTTGTCTGCTCTAATAAATGTGAGTACAATTATCTTCATTTTATTTGTTCCACATTTTAATTAGAACTACTACACTATTGGAGTTCTCTCTCTTCTGTTTTTATTTTTATTTATGCCACCACACCATTGGAGCATTGAAAAGTTGAACTCTCTATCCTGAGACGGGGATTGTACCATCCGTGCAAGTTAAGGTAGAGCTCCTGATTAGCTCTACCAAATGTGAGTTTGAAATACCTCAGTTTACACAGTAATTCTGGTTTTTATTATAACATATTGCACTATTGTATTTCCCTCTCTGTGTTTTTTTTGAGGATATATTATCCATACCGACTAAGGGACATCAAGTGTATGTATGTAAGAATTTATTTAAAGCGCAGTTTCTTCTCCTTTTTTTATATAGTAAATCCCTTTGTGACTGCCTGACTTTTTCTCATTTTTCAGAGGAATTTCACAGATAGTACAAGTTTTAATTCACCATCTATAGATTATATGATTTAAAGAGGGTCTGGTCCTATATACCATTAACTTATTTTTGCTATAATCTATTAAAATAGCCAGTAACTAATGTAGAGAGGGCCATGGTGCAATAATTATTTGTGGGCTTCGCTCTAGCACAAAAGGTAAACACTCAACTACCACAATGCTTTTCCAGCTGGGGATCTACCATTTGCCCATTTTGCAGGCTTGTATTTCTGAGCTATGTCTGTGTGTTTGAATGTAAGCATTTATGAAGTGTGCTTGTGTGAACTGAGGGTTGTATTTATATGTGGCATTAGCATTTAAATACAGCTGAGTGTTTCTAAGCGCTGCAGAGTTCCAACCCGATATCCTAAGGAGCTAGTATAGCTGTATAGCTGAATATAGTGCTCTTACAAGAGCTAGCAGTGATATAACAGGTATAGCTGTTCCCTACAACACGAGACGAGGCTGCGAGTTGAGGGTAAGAAGGTCTGGTTTATTGAGCACAAAAGCATTTCTTTTATACACATTTTCAGGCCAGAGGCACACCCCCTGGACCTGATGGAACACATTTACAAAAGGGACACAAACCAATAAGGACAATAATTATCACAGTAACACTCCCACATGCAGTCAGTTATCCCTCCCCTCTGCCTGTGATATAATTAAGAGAGCTAATGGAATAACTTATTTATCCACAGGCAGAAAAATCTATTTTTACCCGAAGTTCAGAAACACCCAAAAACTCAAACATATCCTTATAAATTATACATCCCTGGATAGCTCTGATCTGGGCGATCAACACAGGGGTATAAAAGTTTTATGGAAGTCACATTTGACCGACCGCAAGCATGGCTTTCATGCCCAAAATAGTTCCACAGATGTAGGCTGTGCAGCCGGTATTTCTTCTCCTTCAAATAAGGTACAAATTGCACGAACAGATCCTTTCGTGCATAACTTCATTGAAAGTGTCTTGTTCGGTAGTTTGTTCTCCAGAAATAGCGCTCTGTTCGTGTGTATTTAGCTGAACGCACAGAAGGTGGAAGTCTCAGCGGTGTTCCGAGCCTTTGAGTGTCCGATTTAATTCCAGGCGTTCTACGGCAAAACACTGCTGAGCGCGTTCAGCTAAACAAAATGGCCGCCGCCATGTGTTCGTTCATACG
Source organism: Pelobates cultripes (assembly GCA_933207985.1). Classification (NCBI taxonomy): domain Eukaryota; kingdom Metazoa; phylum Chordata; class Amphibia; order Anura; family Pelobatidae; genus Pelobates; species Pelobates cultripes. The sequence goes on from OW240923.1 coordinate 61,905,415, forward strand.
AACACCGACCACCCAGCCTTTTGTCAATTAGGCTGTGGTTAACCACAGCTTTGTTCGACACTTGGTTCGGTTACTTGAATAATATGACCTGGTTCGTGATAAAGTCTTTATTTACCAAACCAACTAACGAACACCTCAGGAAGCATTTAAAATCCCGCCATGACAAGGGAAAAATCCAAGAACATGTACTTTGTTGGAATAAAACATTAGGGATGAGACCCACACCATAATCACTGTAAGAAGGGACAAAACCACCATAACTACTGCAATTGAAGAGGGGTTTTGTTACAGTATATTTGTGTGTGGCAGTTGAATTGCATGTGTGTTTTTCTGTGTAGTGTGTGCATTTGAATCCAGTAGTGTTTTTGTAGTAATGGCATTTGAATGCAGGAGTGTGTTTGCATGTAGTGTTTGCATTTGAATGCAAGGGCGTATTAGTGTTCAGTGTTGGAGTTTCAATGCAGAGGTGTGTTTGTGTGCAGTGTTGGTATTTAATTTCGGTGGAGTATTCATGTGCAATATTGGTGTTTGAATGCAGAGATGTGTTTTTGTTTTTGTGCAGTGTTGTACACACACACACACACACACACACACACACACACATGTAACAATTTACATATTTTAGCCATTATCCTATTTCTTTGCCGTTGGGTGCAGAAGGGTGGCTTCCCTGGGTTCCAGTGGGAGCTGACTGGCTAATGCCGACGGGAGTCTGAAGTTCCAAGCTTTCTCAGTCCCTCTTTCCCCCTTCTCTGCAAGCTGAGAGTAAGTGTGTGCAATGTCAATGTTTAAATGCAGAAGTGTGTTTGTGTATGGTGTTGGCATTGCAATGTATGGCCTCTTTTTGTGCAGTGCGGCATTTCAGTGCAGGACTGTATTTGAGTGCTGTGTTAGTATGTCAGTTAAGGAGTGTATTTGTGTGCACTGCTGGTGTCTGAATGCAGGAGCATTTTTGTGTGCAGTTTAGTGTTTTAATGTAGGGGTGTATTTGTGTGCAGTGTTGATGTTTTAAAGCAGCAATGTGTGCATTGCCACACACATTGATACACACAAGGACACTAATATACACACACTCAGATACACACACATACAAACTGACACAGAAACAGATACATACTGATACACACTGACACACAAACACACTGACACACAAGTCTAAGGCACCAGATTTTCTTAGTCCCTCTTTTTGGTGCCTCCTCCTCTCCTCCATGTTTAGCTTTGTGCAAGCTGGAAGGAAGTGACATGAACTCACTTCCACCCAGCAGGCCACAGGGGAAATAATGAAGTGACAGGAGCCTGGTCCTTTACTCTATTAAAGGGGTGTGGGCTCCGACTGGGCCTTGATCAGATATGCCCCCCGGATGGGTCTCTGTCTGTGACGAACTGGACCTCGTCATGGGTAATGGAGGGGCATACTTGCCAGCCTCTGACCCTGTGACCACTGGCGTACATACCGCGGTCACGACCCGGTATGCACGCCAGTTTGCCAGCCTCTTCTCCTGGGGGGCCCAGGAGCTGGCCACCACAGGACCCCCCGAGACAGTGGCGTTACATGGTGGGAGCATTCTCCCCTGAGTGCTCTCTGCCCAGCTCCCTCGCGCGCACCGCACTAATGTAGGAGTCGGAATATGACATCACTCCGGCTCTGGCATCAGTAAGCGGCGCGCGAGGGAGCTGAACAGGAGGCCCACTGGACCCCAGGGAATCTCCTCAGCACTCCCAAAGGTAGGGAGGCTGGGGGATTAAATTTAAAAAAAAAGTGTGTTAGTGTGTGTGTGTTAATTTTTGTGTGTCAGTGTGTATGTGTGTGTTTGTGTTACTGAGTGTGTTAGTTGTGTGTTTGTGTGTGTCTGTTATTGAGTGTGTGTCTAGTGAGGGTCAGTTTGTGTGTGTTGGTGTGTGTTACTGTGTGTGTCTGTTACTGAGCATGTTAGTTTGTGTGTCTGTTAGTGAGTCTGTTTGGTGTCTGTTAGTGAGTGTGTGTTTGTCAGTGAGAGTGTATGTTTTGTAAGTAAGTGCGTATGTCTGACTGTCAGTGAGTGTGTATGTATGTCTGTCACTGAGTGTGAATGTCTGTCAGTAAATAAATGTGTGTGTCTGTTAACTAGTGTGTATGCATCTGTTCGTGAGAGTGTGTGTGTGGTTAAAACCCCTTCAGTACTTACCTTTCTCCAGCACCGGGCTCCCGTGGCACTGGGGATCTCTCCGCCCCGATCCGCCTCTCAGCTCCGAATGCTTTCCTACGGACGTCCAGTGTCTTCTCACTGTGATTTTTACAGTGACAATCGTGGAAGCACCTCTAGCGGCTGTCAGTGAGACAGCTACTAGAGGCTGGATTAACCCTCAGTGAAACATAGCAGTTTCTCTGAAACTTCTATGTTTTCAGCTACAGGGTTAAAGATAGAGGGACCTGGCACCCAGACAACTTCATTGAGCTGAAATGACCTGAGTGCCTATAGTGGTCCTTTAAGTGTATGTATCTGTGGCGTACATGCAGTAGCGTACATACCGCGATCGCAGGTGTTGCAGCCCCGGCCCCAGAGAAAGCGTGGGGGGGGGCCCACGGATCAATTTTCACACCGGGGCCCCTGGTGTCAAACCCTGGTTGAAAACACTATTTGTGCCTGTTGGGACTTATAACAGGAAAAATTCAAACTTTCAAAGCGGCACTTCGAACTCCCGAAGCAATTCGAAGTGCCATTTGACCACGAGGTGGTAGCCATCTTGTTCGCATGGACCAAAATCGCAAATAAACTTCAGGGGGACTTAGCCGTGAATGCTCTGGAAGTATTTTTGGCATGAAATCTTTGCGGTTCCCGGTCGGTCCTCCAGCGGCACTTATCCGCAATTCTATGGAACTATTTTCGGCTATGGGACAATGCCTGCGGTCGGTCAAATAAATGACTTCAATAGAATTCCTGAACCCCTGAACTGATCTAGGTGATTTTTTGGATATGGTGATCACTCAGATCAGGACTATCAGAGAATGTAACATTTCTGGGGATATTATGTGTTTTGGGGTACTTTTTGGACTTTTTAGAGATGTGTTTTTTCTGCCTGGAGATAGTTGCATTGATACAGTATTTGACTCAATTATCTCCCAGGCAGAGGGAAAGGATTGAATGTTTGTTATGGCATTGTTGTGCATTTAAACACTGTTCTTATTGGTCTGTGTCTTTTTGTTGGAGTCCCTAACAAGGTCCATGTGGGCGTACCCCTTGCATGGGGATTGTCATAAAAGGCCAGTGTGGCTACCATTAAAGCAGTTCCTGCTTACCCTCAACATAGTCTCATCTCATGTGTGTGGGAAACGGCTGTATCTACCCTAAGGATTGCTATATCTCTATACTCTCTATTATCTATTAAGAGCTGTTCCTGCTACACTCTCTGGAGTAGGAGAGGTCTGCCCACTGGAAGTTGGATCCCTGTCTTGGGTGCAGGGTGGGTGGAGGATGGCGAGTTCCCAGCCAAGCTGTAATGCTGGACGTGGGGACTACAGTGCTGATGGTGTCGGGTGTAGTGCTTGGAGCTCTCGGTGAGCACTAGGAACATCGTTTGACGGAGGCACCTGGTCGGTGTCAGGCGGCCTGTAACACTGTCACTGCACCAGGCCTCTGGTCACTCACTTACATCCACATAGTCCACACCAAATCACACATGGTACAGGTTTTATTGTGCAGTACCGTGTTTGCTTTGGTGGTGACAGGCATTTTGGCTCTTGTACTTTGTAGTCCAGACAATGTCCTATCCCAGATAGCATAGCTGCATGAACAATTACAGAGGGAGTAAAACTAATTGTGTGAGACTGGGCAGGAAGTGTTAACTTCCCATCTGCATGCTTTCACGATTTTGATGTCCTGTCCCGCTGTCCCAGTTTTGTTCCCTGGTGTCCCTGGAATAGTCCTTGGGTAACAATACGAATGCAACTATGCAGCAGGACTTAGGTCCATGCAGGGAGCACTGCAGCAGAAAATGCAATGCAAGAGGTGCAGGGACAGCCGTTTGCACACTGGATGACAGATACTACTGACCTATCAATAAGAGCCCGACTAGACTACAGAAGATGAAATTGAATGAGTACTTTGCAAATTACCCTTCAAATTCCACACGCCCTTTTCCCTTATTTAAACCCTACCAAAACCTAAACAAACTTATTCTTTAGTCTCAAATTTAAGCACTCAAAGGCTAAACCTAAAAAAAAACCTTAACCCTAATCTTATATTTGACTCTTCAAAAACTAAAGACGATGTATACAACAATAACTAAATTTAACCTCTCCCAGACCTCAGCCCTAAGTAGCAGACTTATTCCATTTTGTTCGGTTGTCCGTACCCTTTGTTCGTCTCCCGAATGAATGGTGTGTGGTCCCCCCTTTTATAACCCTCAGAACACCGACCTCCCCTGGCTGTTAACCACAAATTGACACCTTACCACATTAACCTGAGTGCTTTCCCTGAGTGGCTGCCACTCGTATAACCGAATGCACGTGATCCAGTGCATGGCCATTTTGTCTCCCGAACACAGGCAGCGGTACATGGTCGTCGAACGCCTGGAACTATTTTCGGCCCTGCGAGTCCATGAACCAAGGCAGAGTTTGTACCACTACCCATTCTACTTCCCGACCACCTAGAAGAATGACGTTTGGGAGATATGATCTACCGACTGGGGGGAGCATTCGCTCCCTAAAAGCCAGGAGAAGCATTCATTTGTCTTCACACAGGAACCCCCGAAAGCTGACCGGCCATCACCTTCATTCTTATGGAAATGTTTTGGACTATCGCCTTGTGGCCGGTCGGTCAGAACTTTACCCCAATGGCGATTCTGTTCTACCAAAGAATTTCTAGGACCAGACATACATCATATTCATTAAAATACATGTTAATGTTCACAATGAACTGATCACTGTAACAGCACTGCCTACCTAAGTGCAATGGATTTTGATAAGAGTCCAATAAAGTTGTTTTGCATATATATATATATATAGTATAATACAGTCAGAGTTGTAACTAGAAACCACAGGGCCCCCGGTGCAAAAATGCCGTGGGCCACCCCCTCCTCGCCCCATGCATCTTCTCCCCCACCCCCTGCCCTTCTGTGTGTTTCATTTACACCCTCCAGCCCCTTCATGTGTGTTATTCATGCCACCCCCATGTGAGTGAGTGACAGGATTGGGGGAGTTATTGTGAACATGGCAGTGTGAAGGGGGTGACAGTGTGTGTGTGTGTGTGTGTGGGGGGGGGGGTGACAGATACACAGGTGCATACACTGACACTAATTCAAGCTTTCAAGCTTTTGAGCAATTAGTTCCTTGTACTTATTTGCTCTGGTTTATATACCTGGACTATTACTTAATCTTTTATCCATAAAAGTATATTAAGTCATAAGTACTATTAACCCTGCGCTGTCCTCGCAAGCAGGGTCTAGGTTACTTATGCTATAAATACCGTCCTTATGATCTAATACGCTAATATGTGGATTCCAATGTAATCTTCAACAATTTGGGACTATCAGTTGAATTCTGGACTCTTTTATTGGACTGAATATTTATTAAGCTCAATACCATTGATTTATTTAAGTGATTTATTTATTTAAGTGATTTCCTGTCTTCTATTCCACCACTAATTTCTTTGTTTAAGGTTATACCTATCTCTACATACATATATATCTACTTCTACTGATTTAGCTCCTGGATACTTACACTCTATGGTGCATTCTTTCAACTATTTTTATAGGATTGGGTGAAATCCTTTTTTCCAGTTTCAGAGCTAATAGATTTATTGTTCTTATTCCCTCTAAACCTTCCACTGTATTCACTTTTGTGGATACCGGAATTCTGTACTCGATATATGTGTATATGTCCGCAGAAACATACACATAGGTTTTTAAACATGTATCAATGGGAGAGGAGATAAATATAAAACATGTATCAATAGAAGAAAAGAAGAGATAAATGTAAAGCACAGTGTGTATCAAGAAGTATAGTGTGAATAAGAAAGATAAGATACCTAGATTACATAAATTATATCTGATAGAGCTGCAGAATGGGATCCAAAGAGAAATCTTTATTAGAAAATCCAATGTTATTTCCATATATCCAAGAGAAGAACAGAGTAAACATAATTAATGCTAGAAAATATAGTCATAATATAAAGTTATATCTATATATATACTTTTATATATGTATAACAAACAAAGTGCATAATTAATAAAAGTGTTAATGAACGTACATGCAATTAAAATAAAGTGCAAAGCATTGAGTAAAGTGCATCAATAATTACTAAAGTGCATACTATAACAAAGTGCTATAATCAGGGCCGGCGCTACCATTAAGGCGAATAAGGCACTCGCCTAGGGCGCCGGCCTCTGGGGGGCGCCTACCGGGAATTTTCCTGGTGGGCTGCCCTGCTGCTGCCTGGGGCTGGTGTGCTGGGTGAGCGGCTTCTTAGCCACCCCCCAGCGCAGCCATTCAGCTGCTGGGCTCTCTCTGCAGCCACTTGCCTGCTCGGGAGCGGGATATGCTGTAACCCCAGCACCCGAACAGAGCACTCAGCTTCCTGCAGCCAGGGGAAGCCGGGACATGCCTTGGTATCCTGGCTGCCCCCTGCCTGTGAACACCGGGAGCACTCTGAGGGGAACAGGAAGTAGCCTGTGCTCACAGTGCACGGCTCTCCTGCTCCCCCACAAGGAACAGCACCAGCTACCTGCAGGCTGGACCCCTCTCCTCCATTCACAGCACTTATGAATGGTCCATCTGAAGGTAAGGGGAACTAATTATGAGTATGAGTGTATGATGGTAAATTGGTCTGTATGTATTGAATTGCTGTGTTTGTGGGTGTAAATAAAGTGTGACTATATGTTAAGTGGTATGAGTTTGTGCTTGAGTGACAGTGTGCGTGTTAGTGAGAGTGTGTAAGTGGCACTGTGAATGTCACTGAGAGTGTGTGTGTAAGTGAAACTGTGTGTGCATGTCAGTGACAGTGTGTGTGTGATACTGTGTGTGTTAGTGACTGTGTAAATGACATTGTGCATGTCAGTGAGAGTGTGTAAGTGACACTGTGTATGTCAGTGAGTGTGTAAGTGAATCTGTGTGTATGTCAGTGATAGTGTGTGTGTGTGTTAGTGACATTGTGTATGTCAGTGAATGTATAAGTGACACTGTATGCCAGTGAGAGTGTGTTAGTGAAAGTGTGTGAGTGACACTGTGTATGTCAGTGTTTGTGTTGGTGAAAGTGTGTAACTGGCACTGTATGTCAGTGAGTGTGTAAGCAACACTATGTATGTCAGTGAGAGTGTGTGTTAGTGAGAATGTGTATGTGACATTGCATGTCAGTGAAAGTGTGTTAGTGAAAATGTGTATGTATGTCAGTGTGTGAGTGACAGTGTGTGACCATGTAATTAGATACTTATATATTAAATTATATTTAAAATCTATATTAATAGAATTCTATATTAAACCGAAAAAATGTTAGTAGTAACATAAATTAAATCTCAATATTATTACAAATGAAACAGCACCAAATGCATTGAAAAAGAATGTGTAGATATATTTATTAGGCAGTATGTGTCTATTGATCTATGCATTCGGCAGCATGAGTGTATGAATGTATTTATTAGGTGGTGTGTGTGTGTGAGGATTTATGTAATGTGCATATGGTTGATTGTATGTAATAGGCAGTCTGTGTGGATGGATGTATTAGGCAGTGTGTTTATATGGATGCATATACTGGATGAGTGTTTCTACGCAGTGTGTTCATTGCAATTCAGAATTTAGTGAATAAACCTGTAAGAGAATGTAGTTGCCTTCATGAGGGGGTGGCAAAATGGATTGCTGCCTAGGGCGTCAAGAATCCTTGCACCGGCCCTGGCTATAATCAATAATTAATAAAGTGCATACTATAGCAAAGTGTTATAATGCAATAAAGTGCAATTATCACATGCATTGGATGAATTAACGTGTACAAGGAAAATACTCCAGGTCATCCAATCGCTTATACAGACTAGTACATTTCTGGAAAAAATAACAAGTGATTAGTATAAAACATCTTATCCGTGAAGGAATATGTGGAAAGGACAGGATCCCAATAACAAAATAGTCGGTCAGCAAATGTAGAAATTTATATGAACCAGCAGATGATCTAAAGAAGGTCTCTTGAGAGGGTGAAAAGAAAGAAGAGCCCAAACCAGCCAGGCCAAAAGAAAGCCTGTAAAGATAAAAAAATAATAGTTTAGCATAATATTTCAATAGAAGAAAAATCTTCAGATTTTATTAAGACACGGAGGCGAGTATTATGCTGCACTCTTTCTTTATTTCCCTCAGCAGCAAAGAAAAAACTTTATAAACATAACCAATAATAACATTAACAGTCTCAGGTGTAATCTTCCTAGTAACAGGAACAGCCAATCAGGATCCACTTCTCCAGCATAATAGGCTCTGTCAACCAATCCTGTTCCTCTTTCTTTGCTGCTCCCTCAGTTAAGTATATTTGATCCCTCAGGCTCCTTAACTGTGGGATTAGTTTTATATTGAATTACTTTATATTGAATTACTTTTATATTGTATTAATATTATATTGTATTAATTTCCTAGCATTCATTTTATAGTATTAATTTTCTAGTGTTAATTTTTTATATGTGTTACTTTATTACTTTTTACTTGGTATTATTGATGTGCTACTGTAGAAAACATTTCTAGGGACATCCTTCATAGTTGTCCCTTTATTATTTTATTCTGCTGAATTTTCCCTTCCCCTTTAAGTTTTTCCCCGCTCCAGCCGCTCGCCCCTCAGAGCCTAATTTGCAGGGGCTCGGGGACGTCGGCCGGAGCCGCACCCGGCGCTTCGCGCCCTCCTGCCGTGCCCGACCGCCGACTACAGAGCTCACTGAGCTCAGTTATCAGCTCCCTGCTCGCGGCGTACTTGTGCGCGCTGAGCGCTACACATTTCGCCGCGAGCAGGGCTTACCGGACTCTCTGCCTCCTCTGCACTGCTCAGGCGGCCATTTCCAGTTTTTTCCCGCGCGCGGCACGTAGCTCCACCCCCAACTCCCGGTCCTCGGAGTTGGGTTGCAGCTACAGTGGCGGTCGGACGGCTCCTTGCCCCCCTCCTCACCTGTCTCATTTAATTGTGCTTCTTGTTTTTGTGAGTACTCATTTTTCTCTTAAAGGTATATTTCCCCTTTCTATCTTTGGGTTACTCAACCCATCTAGGTCAGCTCAGTTCATTTATTTAAAGGGCCAGTGGTATACATAACATGCCTGGGGACAAAGATGTACCCTCTGGGTCTCTTGTCAATAATTTGGGGTCTGTTAAAACTACCCCAGGGGTACCTGAAATTGGTGCAACTAACCCCGCTGATTTTGAATCTACTGCTGATATGCAGCTTATGTTTGACAACACCATGTCCCATGTGGTGACTAAGGCCCTCACATCAGCAATGGGACTGATGTCTGAATCGCTATCACAGACTATTACTCACGCTATACTTGGGGCACAAAAGTCGACCCAACCGGTCGCTACCCAGGCTTTGCCTGCAGTAACCCCTTCCCAACCTCACATTGGCCGCAAGGCCACTGCAAAAACTAAACACTCTTCAATCTCACAGATGGACAGCTACACACCTGTCACAGATGGCGCGCCTAATATACCACCGCACAAAAGAGCCACTAGCCGGGCAAAATCGGCTAGGTTATGGAAGCGGGCAAAAGCCCAACTAGAATCTGAGTCTGATCTCAGCGAGATTGAAGAGGTCACTGATATGGATTCGGAGGATCCATCAGATCCCCAATCAGAGGGTATGACCCGACGGCGACCATGACCCGAGTACACAGATTGCACCACCATCTGAGTCGTATGACATGGAGCTTAAAGTACCAGACGATGCCACCAGATTGGTTGACCCCTACGGGGAACCTCTGTTCGACCCCGATGACCTACGTCATCCAAGGTCAGCGGACTGGTCACCTTCGGCCCATGTGGCCAAATACGTGGCATCGCGGACTCGCAAACCTTTAAATAAGGTGACACGAAGCAAATTGCGGGCAGAATGCCCACGCCCCACTGTCCCTGACGAGGCCTGCAGAACACCTGCAGTTGACCCGAAAATCATTCAATTCTTGGGCAAGACTGGCTGGAAGCCTAATAAGGGCCTTGATTTCTCCCTGCGCAACTGCCAGGACAAGATTTTAGACATATTGGGCCCGGCAACAAAAATTTTTGATATGGTCGAAAGTGACCAAGAATTAGATCGTTCCGCCATAAGTGGTTGGATACAAAGAGTGATTTGCCTGATCGGCAATGCCAACTGTGCGGTGGCCACAGAGCGTCGCAAAGCGATTTTATTAAAGATAGAACCAAAACTGGTGAACATGGCTATAACCGAACCGGGCGCCCAGGCCCGTGGCCTCCTGTTCGGAGACAACTTTGTCAAGGAGCTTGGCTCCTTTGTTCACACTTTCACTGCCCTAGACAAAGCGCAGTCAAGCATGCGCAAGATTTTCCAGCCAAAGGTTTTTGGTGGGGCCGGAAGAGCCAGGAGCCGTCTGTCCGGCCGTGTCAATAGGGGCTCGTTCCGACAGAGCCGTGGCTCCTACACTGGACATGCCTCCTTCACGGAGCACCGCAACGCCCCGGTTTTCTTCCCACAACGTGGGCGACCATGGGTGGCTCGTGGACCACGTGGCTCCCGCCCAGGCAGACGACCTTATGGTAAGTACTCTCCTACTTCCTTCTTCCCTAGGGGCAGTGGGGGGCAGACTCCGACATTTTTCCCATGTATGGTCACACATCTCGTCAGATGCTTGGGTACTGAACACGGTCAGAGGGTACACCTTAGAGTTCATATCCCTCCCGATACAACTCTCCCCGCCACGGGGTATGCTGTTTTCTCACCAAGACGCCTCCCTTGTAACCAAGGAGGTCTCAGAATTGGCACACAAACGGGCCATCTTAGAGATCCCCATGGCTACCCCAGGGTACGTAAGCAACCTATTTTTAGTTGCCAAAAAAGGCGGCGGCGTCCGCCCAGTTATCAACTTGAAACAGCTCAACACTTTTGTGGCCTACAACCACTTCAAAATGGAGGGCATACACTGCCTCCGAGATCTCCTCCAACCGTTGGACTGGATGGTCAAGTTAGACCTGCAGGACGCCTATCTTACGATACCAATCGCACGTCAGCACCAGGACTTCCTCCAGTTCATATGGCAGTGAAGGAAATGGAGATTCACATGTCTCCCTTTCGGTCTGTCCTCAGCCCCATGGTGTTTCACCAAAATTATGAAGCCCGTGGTGGCTCTGCTTCGAAGTCGAGGGGTTCGTCTCATAATCTACCTGGACGACATCCTTATCATGGGTCGTTCCAACCACATTCTCGACACCCATCTGTCATGGACTCAGACTCTTTTGCAAAATTTGGGTTTCCTTATCAATTGGAAAAAATCCATCCTAACCCCTACACGACACATAGAGTTTTTGGGCCTCATCGTGGACTCCACTCTACAGACCCTACAACTGCCGGCAGCGAAACTGTCCACCATGAAGAAGGAAATCAGGCGTACTCTGACGACCCCCCTGATCTCCCTAAAACAATTGGCGAGAGTGGTCGGCCTCTTGGCGGCTTCCATACAGGCCATTTTCCCGGGCCCTTTACACTATCGAGCGCTACAGCGCCTACAAGCCTCCCATTTGAGAGACGGGACCGCATACACGGACATGATCGCTCTGGATACAGAAGCAAAGACAGAACTCAGATGGTGGCTATCCCATATGGACGCCTGGAATGGCCAAGCCATTTTCGGTACCGAACCGGATATAATCATAGAATCCGATGCGAGCTTGCACGGCTGGGGCGCACGCTGTGGCACTGTTTCTACCGGTGGCAGGTGGTCCGAAGTGGAGTCGACGCTTCACATCAATTGCCTAGAACTCTTGGCCGGTTCTTTTGCAATCCGCAGTTTTTCTCCAACTCAAGCCCGATGTGCCATCCTTTTGAGGATGGACAATGTATCGGCAGTCCGTTATATAAATCACTTGGGCGGCACGAAATCGAAGGTCCTGGCGAATTTGGCACGAGATTTTTGGCAATTTTGCCTGGCACACGGCATTTCGGTCACAGCAGAGTACATTCCGGGCCTCAACAATACCACGGCGGATTGGTACTCAAGGCACCTCAGGGATTCCAGCGACTGGCACCTGGAACCCAGGGTCTTCCAAGACATCCAGTCCCTATGGGGTCCTCTGGACAAGGACTTGTTCGCTTCCCGTTTGAACACCCAACTCCCCAGATTTTTCAGCTGGAGACCGGACCCGGCAGCGCTGGCAACAGATGCCTTTACTCAGGACTGGTCCTCCAAAAGGAACTACGCGTTTCCTCCCTTTGCGTTGATTCCCCGCTGCCTACTACAACTACGGCGACAGACGGGAACGGCAGTGCTCGTGGCGCCATTATGGCCGTCTCAACCATGGTTTCCTTCCCTGTTGGAGATGGCGATAGACGTACCCCGTACTCTCCCACACTTCGATTACCTACTTCGAGACCCGGACGGGTCCCCCCACCCTCTGGTTCAGCAAGACTTATTACACCTCATGGTGTGGCTGATTTCCGGGAACCTTACTCAATCGAAGGAGTTTCGGAATCGACTCTCCAACTTCTCGAGAGCGCATGGGCACCCGGCACGAGACAAGCTTATAAATCTGCTTGGCGCAAATGGCACGATTGGTGCATGGAACGGAATTTGGATCCCATATCAGCTCCTCTGACTTCGATCCTGCAATTCTTAACCTCCTTGTTTGAAAGCGGCAAAGCATATCGCACGGTGAACCTCTACAGATCGGCCATTTCAAACTCACACCAAGGCATCGAGGGCGCACCGATAGGACGCCATCCACTGATATGCCGACTCTTGCGCGGCATCAGATTCACAAGACCTCCGCTACCACGCTATTCCGTACTGTGGGACGTCTCCATCATCCTCAACCTCCTCGAATCTTGGCCAGATAACGCAACACTATCTCTGAAACACCTGTCGGCGAAACTGGTTATACTACTATGTCTCATATCCTGCAAACGGGTATCAGACGTTAGAGCCTTAGACGTCACCGCACGGTCTTATACTCCGGAAGGGGTCGCTTTCGATATATCTCGGAGAACAAAAACCTCTACGAAGAAGGTGACATATCCAGCCTTTCCTGACAAACCTCGCTTGTGTCCGGTTCAATGTCTGCGAACCTATGAACTTCGCACCAAGGCGTTGCGGGACCCGTCTAGGCATGAACTCTTCATCTCCTTCCAGAGACCACACCTACCTGTGTCTACCACGACCCTGGCTCGCTGGGTCAAATGGATCATGGCTACGGCAGGCATAGACACTTCCATATTTTCGCCACATTCCATACGAGGAGCAATGGCTTCAAAAGCCTCTTCGATGGGTTGTCGCCTGGAAGACATTCTGAAAGCAGCCGACTGGTCTTCAGAATCTACCTTCCGTGACTTTTACTTCAAACCAATACACCACTTTGCAGGAACGGTAGTTTCTCAGCTTTAAAGCAGCATAATAGGAGCCTCCGTGTCTTAATAAAATTCACAGATTTTACTATTACCATGACGTAAAGTCATGATTTTATTAATGACACGGAGGCGAGTATTATCCCTCCCTCCCACCCGGCGACGGGGGAAGGATAGACGGAAGTTGGGTAAGTTGACCTACGGTAAGTCATTTTACCATGTCTAGTTGTTACAGTTGTAATCGCCAGATGGTTACATTACAGTTATACTTAGATCAAGGTAAGTCTTAGCTACGATCACTGATTACCTATCTGGACACCCACATTTATAGGTTACACAACAATATTCACTTGGACACAACACTGACCAAACACTATCTTGAATACCTATGACTATGCATACACTAAGTTTTATGCAAAGATATTACCATATTTTTCCTCTCTTACAGCATAATCTGCCCATCTATTCCGGGAATACCATGTTCTATGCAGTTCAACGTTTTATTGGATAATTTTACTTCTTCGGGATTGCAAACAAAGAGGAACAGGATTGGTTGACAGAGCCTATTATGCTGGAGAAGTGGATCCTGATTGGCTGTTCCTGTTACTAGGAAGATTACACCTGAGACTGTTAATGTTATTATTGGTTATGTTTATAAAGTTTTTTCTTTGCTGCTGAGGGAAATAAAGAAAGAGTGCAGCATAATACTCGCCTCCGTGTCATTAATAAAATCATGACTTTACGTCATGGTAATAGTAAAATCTGTGAATTATAGGTGACAAATCATATTCTTGGTTCAGCCCTCTAGGTGATAATGTGTCCAATTCCCTGGTCCAAAACGCTTCCCTCATTAGTAATCTTTTAATCCTATCCCCCCTCCTAAGGGTTTCACGGACATGATCAATCATTTGAAATTTAAGCTGAGAGATATTGTGTTGCGCTTCAGAGAAATTAGATGGTACAGGCAGCTCATTCATTTTTGTCCGTATCGTGGATTTATGCTTAGAGAACCTCTCTTTAATTTTTTGTGTCTGCAGATACAAACACTGACACACATACACAGACACACATGTTGATACACAAACATACAGACAGATACACATAGACACACATGCAGACAAACAGGTACACAGACACATACAGACACACAGAAACACAGGCGGATACACAGACACACATACAGACAGATACACATATAGACACACATGCAGATACACATGCAGACAAACAGATATACATACACATACAGACACACGCACACACAGACAGATACACAGACACACTTAATGACTAATATTCAGATACACAGAATGACACTCATACAGAAACAAACAGTTATAAAGGGGCACACTGAAACACATGCAAACAGATATATACAGACACACATGCAGAAAAATAGATGCACATATAGACACAGACAGACAAACAGATACACATACAGACACAGAGATATACAAACATACAGATACAGACATGCAAACTGTAAAACCAAATTTGTCACCCCCCTGTTTCCTACCTTTTAGGTGCAGGAGGGTGTCTTCCCTGGGATCCAGTAGCTGCCTCTATCCAGGGCCGGACTGGGAAAAAGATTCGGCCCGGGCATTTTTTTATCACAGCGGCCCACTAAGAAGGGGGCGGGGCAGAGAGGGTGTGTTTTGTCATCACTCATGACAAACACGCACCCTCTCAAAGTGAGCATGTTGGTTCAATGCTCTTCCAGGGCAGACCATGCACAGAGCTCTGCTGAAGAGCTCTAGCTTGAGAAAAAAGCCCTGTATTTGTTCTGCACAGTGCAAGCAAATTTAATAACATGCTTGCACTGTGTTTCCTTGCAACTTGTCTCTGGTGTCTCTATAAATGGATACCAGGAGACAAAAGGGCCAGGAAAGAGTATTGTGCATGTGTTTGGAGCCTGCTTGGGGTATTGCGTGTGTGCAGAGTGAGCTGGTCGTGGTGTGGTATTGTGTAATAAGGTCGGTTTTAGTCGTGTTGTGTTTGTGGTGTAATGTAATGCATATGTGGCTAGGGGCTTTAGAGAATGTGTGTCTAGGGGATGTAGCAAGTGTGTGTATACAGGCTACAGTGTGTGTGTGTGTAGGTGATGTAGTGTTTGTAGAGAGTGTGTGTTCAGGGAATGTAGGATGTGTTTGCTTACAAGGAATCTAGTGTGCGTATAGGGGATCCAGAGTGTGTGTGTGTTTGAAGGACCCAGAATATGTATAGGAGATCTAGTGGGCGTGCGTATATAATGGATTCAGAGTGTATATAGGGATCTAGTGTGTGTATGTGTGTAGATGATCCAGAGTTGGGTAGAGGATCTAGTGTGTGTCTGGAATGAAATGTGTTTAGGGGTGCTGTGTGTGTGTGTGTGTGTGTGTGTGAGGGGTGCTGTGTGTATATTTATATGTGTATATATATTATATAAATATGTTTGGAAGTATTGTGCATGTGTGTGATGCAGTGTATCGGGGGTTTGTTTGTGTATGTGAGGGGTGCAGTATGTGTGTGTGATGGATCCTGTGTGTGAGGTGTGGGTGCTGTGTGAGGGTGCTGTATGTGTGGGTGCTGTATGTGATTGATTTGTGTGAGGGTGCTGTGTGTGTGGGTGCTGTGTATGATGTGTGTGAGAGTGTTGTGAGTGCTGAGTGCTGAGTGTTATGTGTTTGAGAGTGATGTGTGAGAGTGCTGAGTGCTGTGTGTGAGTGTTGTGTGTGATAGTGCTGTGTATGTGTGTGAGAGTATGTGTGTGAGAGTGCTGTGTGTGTTGTGTGTGAGAGTGCTGTGTTTGTTGTGTGTGAGAGTGCTGTGTGTGTTATGTGTGAGAGTGCAGAGTGTGATGTGTGTGAGAGTGCAGAGTGTATGATGTGTGTGAGAGTGATGTGTATGATGTGTGTGAGAGTGCAGAGTGTGATGTGTGTGAGAGTGCTGTGTATGATGTGTGTGAGAGTGCAGAGTGTGATGTGTGTGAGAGTGCTGTGTATGATGTGTGAGAGTGCTGAGTGGGAGAGTGCTGTGTATGATGTGTGTGAGAGTGCTGAGTGTGATGTGTGAGAGTGCAGAGTGTGATGTGTGAGAGTGCTGTGTATAAATGTGTGTGTGTGTGGGGGGGTAAATAAACAAATAAAAAACTATGGGGGGGGTAAATAAATAAAACTAAGTAGGCATTAAATCCCCCCCTCCCTCTTACCTTTAGCCTGGGAGGGGGGGACAGGCACGTGGTAGCTGGGAGGAGGGGGACCGACACGGTGACATCATCCCTGGTGGTCCAGTGGTGAGTGAACTCTAGCCTGAGGGCTAGAGTTCACTCTCGCGAGATCGGCACGTTGCCATGGCAACGCGCCGGATCTCGCGAGAGGAACCGGCGGAGCTACAAGATAGAGCTCCGCCGGGTCCTCTCCCTCCCCAGCCACAGGTCTGTTTAAATGGGCCGGTGAGGGAGATCTTTGATCTCCCCACCGGCCCTCCATGGCAAACAGCGGGGCCGGCGCTCGGATAGTGCCGGCCCTGCATAGACCGGCAGGGGAGATCCTGGGACCTCCCCTGCCGGCCGCGGCCCACCGGGCATTTGCCTGGTGTGCCCGATGGCCAGTCCGGGCCTGCCTCTATCTGATGGGAGTCAGAGGGGGCCAATACCTGCCTGGAAGTAAAGCTGCATAGGAATAGGCAGAGGGGATGATACCTGCGTGGAAGAAGAGTCTGGTCTCCAGGTAGTCACAGAGATGGAGCAAGCTAGCTCCTCGGCAGCATCCCCATACAAGGAGGAGTTCCCGCGGAGGCTACAGAAAGCTCTGTGCCAGTATTATGGTCTTGCCTCAGAGGAGCTGGAGGGATGCAATCCACAAAGAACTCTGGAACGATGCCCTGGAGGAAGCCCAGGCTCGGCAGAGAGAGAATCTCACAAGTCGGGAGCAGCGCTGGCAGGAACAAGTGGCTCTTTGAATGCTGCTCCTTGGAGAGCAGCCCCTGGAGGAGTTGGTGTTGGTTGTGAAGTTACTGTGGGTAGACGAGGCGTACTGGGCGTTATAGTGGTACACGGTCCAGCGGACTCTTGGACGTCTGCAGATGATATGCCAGAGGATGAGGACTATGATGGCCCTGGCCTGTTGTGGGAGGCCTTTGAGCAGGACATTGATTTCGGGTGTTTCGGAGAATTTTGACGCAGGGACAGTCACGATGACAGGGAAGTTTTGCTGGACCTTTTTTGTTGGAGCTTCCAAACAGGGACAGACAGGGAAGTTTTGCTGGAGCTACCGAACAGGGACCAGACCTGACCCATCTGGCCACCTGAGAGTGGGAACTGGAACAGAAGTACCAACAAGTATTCAATTTTCAAAAGGGATGATTTGCAGGACTTTACCACCATGGGAGAGGAGAATATCAGTCTTCTTCACCAACAGCAGACGGAGCAACCAGGTACCGAGACATTGGCTCTCCCTCCCCAGCATTAGCCTCCCTCCCCAGTGGCAGTCAGAATTACCGGAAGCTTAGATAGCCGGTCCCCCGGCCCAGTAGCAGTGTGAGTTACTGGGAGTTGAGATAACCAGTCTCAGTCCCCAGCGGCAGTCGGAGTTACCAAGAGCGGAGATAGTCAGTCCACCTCCCCACTGGCAGTTGGAGTTATTGGGAGCGGAGATGGTCAATCTCCCTCCCCAGTGGCAGGTTGTTATGCATGGAGAGAAGAATTTCAGCCTTCCCAGCGACCATTGGAACTACGGGGAGTGGAAATGGTCGGTTACCCTCCCCAGCGGCAGTTGGAACTACCAGGAACAGAGACGGTCGGTCCCCTTCCCCATCGGCAGTTCATTATGCAGGGAGTGAAGAATGTCGGCCTCCTTCCCCAGTGGCATAGTAAGTTTATGGGAGAGAAGAGTGTCATCCACCCTCCCAGTGGCAGTTTGTTGTACAGGAACAGAAGATTACCAGGAGAAGAAATGGTCAACCCCATTCCCTACAACAGTTGGAGTTCCAGGGAGGGGAGGATATTATCCTCACTCCCCATGGGCAGTGTGAGTTCCAGGAAGGATAAGTTAACATCATCATACCCCAATGGCTGAGTATGTACCAAGGAGAATTGCTGAGTAGGCTTTTTCACCAACAGCAGAATGAGGAGCTCACCACAACCCCAGAGTACCACTGGCCCCCGCAAGTGT
Organism: Pelobates cultripes; assembly: GCA_933207985.1. NCBI lineage: Eukaryota > Metazoa > Chordata > Amphibia > Anura > Pelobatidae > Pelobates > Pelobates cultripes. The sequence goes on from OW240923.1 coordinate 61,924,065, forward strand.
GAGAGTAGAGAAGAGCTCTACCTTGGTGAATGAGCCACACCCAGAAGTGCTGGCATCTGGACAGAGTGCCGCTGGCCTCTGTCCCCAACAACTAAAAAATAAAGTTCTGTACTGGTAGAAGGGAGTACGGGCTTCCCCAGTGTAATACCAGTAGGCTGAGCAGTTGGAACAGATTCCCAACCCATTGTATTAGAGACACTGGACACTTTGTACTTTCTCCAGTGGCTGATAGACCTTAAAAGAGAAGGTGTAGTTTACACTTTTTACTAGCGGTAGTTGCATATTACGAGAGATGATAAGGCTGGCTGGGTAAGTGACTCTTTTAAAACTGTATTCCCAGGTTAGTGTCTATTGGAAAAGGGAGGTATGTGACAGAAGCTCCCATGCCATGACCTTTTGGAGAGGCTTAAAGGCCAGTCTCTTACCCACAGACTGTGGACCTGGTCCCAGGAGTCCGGAAAAGAGGTATGTGACAGCTGCAATCAATTCACAAACTATACATTGTTACTTTGATAACTCTGCTGCGCCCTCTGCTGACTGACTAGAAGTGTGTACATTTTGCAAGACTTCTATGCGAATGAGAGCAGCAAAATAAGTAGTTTATTGTCTTTAATCCGTCTTTATCAGGGTCTTAACCTCAAATATGTTTCCCATGCAGGAGATAAAATGCAAAACAGTCATATGATGTGGGAAACAGAAACATTTTTCATGTGCGGCTAACATAGAAAAACTCTTTCTGAACCTTACAGTATTTCCTTTTTCTTTCTTGCGGAAAGAGCATTGGTCCCTAAAGGGTTAATCTAGTTGAATGATTATTATACCTTTTCTTTTTAGGTATTATGTGATCTCTCATACTGTTGTTACTTATATGGCTTTATTCAAATAACTTGTCACAAGTTATGTTTTATTTGGCATTTATGCCCTGTTCTGTAACTTTTAAAATATATGAATGCATTTTAAGTGAAAAAAATCATAGTTATTTCTCTACACAACTTATTAACAAAAATGTTCATTTTGTAATTTATTTATTTTTTAAATTAGTGTTTTTAAGTAAAGTTTACATGGTAATTTTCTCTGGGTGTTCACACGCCGTTGAGAGAAACAAGCATAACATGGAGAGTTCAACTGATATACACAGTGAATTCAATTATTACCTCTCATAAGAATAGAACATGAATGAGCAGCAACAACAGGAACAAATCAATAACAGCCCGATATGAACATACTGAACTAGCAGGATACCAAAAGCAAATAAGTAAAGATATTGATGTGAACATCAATAAATTAAGCTATATACCAAACCTGTAATATGCAAAAACAAAAAGTTGCAATCACAATAGAAAAACACTATACATGAATTACAATCAAGAAAACATAACCGGAATATAATTGTTTCATAAATGTAAGATATGGGTTCTACAGGGTAATTCACTAAAGTGTGAATTGTCAGAAATTTAAAGTGAATTTAAAATTTAAGGTTAAAATATCCAAACTGAAAGCAATGTAACATAATGTTTCCAGTTCATCTATTTTGGCCTTAAGTTTGGCAATCACTTTGAATTTACTTTGAATCCCTGAGAATACTCACTTTAGTAAATAACCTTGTTAGTAGACAATGATACATTAGAGTCCATAGTTATTCTTGAATTAAAAGACCACTATAGTGCCAGGAAAACATACTCGTTTTCCTGGCACTATAGTGCCCTGAGGGTGCCCCCACCTTCAGGGTCCCCCTCCCGACCGGCTCTGGGGAGAAGAAAGGGGTAAAAACTTACCTTTTTCCAGCGCTGGGCGGGGAGCTCTCCTCCTCCGATCCTCCCATTCGGCTGAATGCGCACGCGCGGCAAGAGCTGCGCGGCATTCAGGGTCGCATAGGAAAGCATTTACAATGCTTTCTATGGACGCTATGCGTTCACTGTGATTTTCACAGTGAGAATGGAGCGTTTTCTAGCGCTGTCAATGAGACAGCCGCTAGAGGGGTTTGAGGAAGGATTCCATTTAGAACATAGCAGTTTCTCTGAAACTGCTATGTTTATAAAAAAAATGGGTTAATCCTAGCTGGACCTGGCACCCAGACCACTTCATTAAGCTGAAGTGGTCTGGGTGCCTAGAGTGGTCCTTTAATAACTCCAAAACTATTAATCAGAAACATACCTCCCAACATCAGGAGGTGTGAAATAAGGACAGGCAAGCCCTGGGAGGGGGTGTTGCCAGTGATGTAAATTGGGTCACTGACATAGCCCATAATGTTCTGTCCATCCACTGAAGAAGCGTACAAACCTTCCATCAGGCATGCCAAGCTGACTGACATTTCATCATGCTCAGGTGTTTTTTTCAAGACATTGTCTTCTCTCAAGAAAGACACATCGGCATGCTGAAACGTGGGGGGTGGTTTTGTGATTTATTTTCTACCCTTCTCACTTCTTTGTTTGTCCTTTAGGAAGGTCAAATAGTACAGAAGGGCAAAAATGTGCTGATTTGCCAACAGAAGAATGAGCTTATGAGGCCACAGCCTCTGGGGCTGGCTCAGACAAAGGATAGACATGTAAATTGTCCAAGTACCATTTGGAGAGAGTCCTAATCATGTTTTACTTAGTAAGGATACAGGATGTGATTTGGAGAAATTATTCAATAACAGCACCTCATTCTTACAGTTACAGAGAACAATCAATATCTCACTCTCACAGCACCTAAACTAGGGATGTAAAATAGAGGAGAGGAGTTGGGGCTAGGATTTTTCTTTTAGATACTCCACAATGAAATATCATCAATTTTGATGATCTTAGCCAATTTAATGATTTTTCACAGGAAAGCATTGGAAGGCTAGTGTGCATGTGTGGCAAAATGCCACAAATCACCAATCAGATGGTCCCAGAAATAGTGAGACAGCCACTAGATAAATTTAAACTCTGCAATGCAAACACAGTCATACCTGCAGAACAGCAATATTCTACATTGAATATGAAAACCAGAGGGACATCTCCTGAAACTGACCCCGGAAGCCCAAGCGGCAATGATAACAGAACTCGCTATAGAGGAGCTGACGGTAGCACTAGGCTCCTTCAAACCAAATAAGAGCCCCGGACCCGATGGCTACATAGAGCTCTACTACAAGACCTTTAGCTCCCAATTACTTAAACACCTATGTTCAGTCTTTAATACCCTGCTAAAAGGAGACAGGCTACTTGAGGACATGGTAATGGAAAACATCTGCCTCCTCCCAAAACCTGGCAAAGACCATAATGAACCTAGCCATTTTAGACCAATATCACTTCTGAATGTGGATCTAAAGTTACTGACCAAAGTTATGTCAAATAGACTTAACCCTTACCTGGATTCCCCAATCCACACAGACCAAGTGGGGTTCATACCACACAGGCAAGCGTCCGAAAACACCCGCAAAGCCTTTGACCTAATCTGGTACGCCCAACACAGGAATATCTCCACAGCTATCATTTTACTTGATGCCGAGAAGGCTTTTGACCGCCTTCTCTGACCATTTTTGTTCCGGACCCTAAAGGAATTCGGGTTCCCACCACCCTTCTTATCTTTTTTAGAGACCACATATCACCACTCACAGGGAGCCCTTCTTCTCCCCAACATCCCACCACCGAAATTTTCAGTAATAAATGGTACGAGACAGGATTGCCCCTGTGCTCAGAGGAGGTGACAGCAATCTTTGCCCCTGCCTCTGAAGACTTTGACAACCTTCCCCTTCCAGACCTCTTAGGGGACAGGAGCCAGTCTAGCGAAATAGAAGAGGTCAAGCTGGGAGATCGGTTGAGCCCACAAGAGCGGAGCGAGGTACAACAACTCTTAAGAAAGAAGAGAGACACCTTCTCTAATGTACCTGGCTACACTCCTTTGGCAACTCACCAGGTAGAGACACTAGGTCAACTCCCTATGCACCAGACCATTTACCGAATCCCTGAATCGGTACGGGAAAACATGCGTAAGGAGATCCAAGAGATGCTCCAACTGGGGGTGACTGAGCCTTCTGACAGGCCCTGGGCCTCCCCTGTAGTCCTCGTACCTAAACGGGATGGTCTGACACGGTTCTGAGTGGATTGCCGGAGGTTAAACAATAAAACCATGTCAGATGCGTATCCCATGCCCAGGATAGACGAACTATTAGACAGAATGGCCCGGGGCCAATACCTCACGACAATTGATCTTTGTAAGTGGTATTTGGCAGATCCCCCTGGCCCCTGAAGCCATTCCAAAGTCGGCCTTTGTTACCCCATTCGGCTTATACCAGTTTAAGGTAATGCAGTTTGGGATCAAAAACGCTCTGGCTACTTTTCAAAGAATGGTGGACCGCCTCCTAGATGGTTCCAAGACTACACCTGCGCATATTTAGATGACATTGCTATCTTTAGCAATACCTGGCAGGAGCACTTGACCCATATAGGAGCGGTCCTAGATAGGATTAGAGAAGCCGGCTTAAACCTGAAGCCCACCAAGTGCAGTATAGGCATGGCCAAAGTGCAGTACCTCTGGCACAGATTGGAATGTGGACAGCAGAAACCTGAACCCGCTAAGGTGAAAGCAGTGGCCCAGTGGCCAACTCCTAGGACTAAGACACAAGTGCTAGCATTTCTAGGGACCGCAGGGTACTACCAAAAGTTTGTGCCCAATTATAGTGCCTTGGCCAAACCCTTTACTGATCTCACCCATAAAAAATCCTTCCCCGCCAAGTCACCTGGACCCCAGAGTGTCAGCAGGCATTCCAACTGCCCTTGTAAATGCCTCTGTCTTGGCAGCTCCCAATCCAACTAAACGTTTTCTTGTTCACACAGACACCTTTATGTTTGGATTGGGGGCAGTACTGAGCCAATTGGGGCCCGATGGTGGAGAACATACCATGGCTTACATCAGTCGACAGCTGTTACCTCGAGAAGAAAGCTACGCCGCCATCAGGGCCGTGGTGTGGGCCCTGAAGAAGTTACAGCCGTATCTTTATGGACAGCCCTTCTCCTTGCTCACGGATCACAAACCGTTGGTCTGCCTGAACTCGGTGGCAGAGGACAACGCCAGGCTGCTGCGCTGTAGTTCGGTGCTGCAGCCATTTGACTTCACTATTCAGTACCGCCCGGGGAAGCAGAATGGGAATGCAGATGGGTTGTCCAGACAGACTGAACTAGAGAAATGATCTGTGAGCAAGACCGGACATCCCCAAGCCGATCCGGGAAGGATCACACTGTGTATGCCGGCTTGTGGTCACAGGGGAGCAGTGTAGCGGAATGGGTTTTGCTACTATCCACCTTTTATATAATTGGCTGTCCATAACCCTTTTTGTTACATTATTTTATATTATTTGCAATTGTTCGTTACTTATGGGAACAAGTAACAAGCTGTCCTTTTATATAATTCGTCTGGTTGTTCGGTAAGAATCCTATTCTCACTACGTTAAGCCATATTGTTCGACAAACAAACAAACTACCGAACAACCAGGCCACCCAGGAGAGGAGCGTTGCACTAATTGACCTCCCTATTGTTATTCACCCTACCTTAATTGCCAACAGCACGAACTGAGTATTCCCTGGGTGGCTGCAGTTCGACATACGAACACGTGGCAGCGGCCATCTTTGCATTCGAATGCACCAGCGGTGTTTGGTCGTCGAGTGTCTGAAACCCAAATCAAACACTCGATGGCACGAACACCGCAGAGACTTCCATCCTCGCACAAGTTCGTGGGAAATCAAGTGAACAGAGCTACGTTCGGTGAAAAGAGTCATACGAATGAGGGGAATCATACGAACAAAGACGCGACCCATTATGTTATAGATTTTCGTGCATTTCAACCTCACGTACGGAGACCGACCGCATGGCCAAAACACATGGAACTATCATCGGCTTACACCTCGTCTGCTGTCAGTAAAACTAAGACCTCCATAAAACATTCGAACGCCTGAACTAATCTGGGTGATTTTTCAGTATGTTGCTTCTCCAGATCGGGGCTATCAGGGGATGTTGGAATTATGACTGTACATGTTTTTGGGGTGTTTTCAGATATGTGTGAAAAGTATGATTCTTCTGTTTTGGGATAATTTACTGTATCAATAGCTCAATTATCCCCTGAGCAGAGGGAAGGGATTGTATACATGAACTATGTTTTTACTGGTTGTTACATATTTTTATCAGTGCCCTACAAGGTTCACCTGGGGGGTAACCTTTGGGGCAAAACTTGCATTAAAGGCCAGCCTGGCCATTAAAGGATCAGTTTTGCTCCTAATACTGATTGTCGTCCAGTTATTGGGAAGGGTGATGGGATATTTGTATAAGCGCTTGTATTTCTGCCTGAAGCATGTTCCTGAGTAGCTTTTGGAGTGACCAGCGAAGAATAAGCCCTGCTACCATTGCTCTCCGCTACAGCCTCACTGATCTCACTAAAAATAATTTACCCCGCCAAGTAGTATGGGCACCAGAGTGTGAGCAGGCATTCCAAGAGCTCTTGTCAATAGTCCTGTCCTAGCTGCTCCCAATCCATCTAAAAGATTTATTGTTCACACAAACGCTTCAATGTTTGGATTGGGAGCGGTATTGAGCCAGATCGGAGAAGCTTACCTGAGCAGGAAACTTCTACCCAGGGAGGTGAGCCACGCCGCCGTAGAAAAAGAATGCCTGGCTGTGGTGTGGGCCCTAAAGAAACTCCAACCATATTTGTACGGACAGCAGTTCACTTTACTCACGGAACACATACTGTTTGTATGGCTAAACCGAGTGGCAGGAGACAATGCCCGGTTGTTGCGCGGGAGTTTGGCGTTACAACCGTATGACATTACTATTCACTACCACCCCGGGAAACAAAATGGCAATGCCGATGGGTTATTTCGACAGACTGAACTAGAAAAGTGATCCGTTGATTCGAAATGCGTTCCCAAACCACCGAAGGGATCTGAGCGCTATTTCAACAAGCTATTCAGTGATCTGACTTTCGTGGGGTTCCTATGTAATTGATTTTCACAGTGAGAGGCACGCAAACGCCTCTATTGGCTGTCAATGAGACAGCCACTAGAGGCTTTAGAGGCTGGATTAACCCTATTATAAACATAGCAGTTTCTCTGAAACTGCTGTTTATTAAAAAAAGGGTTAATGCTAGAGGGACCTGGCACCCAGACCACTTCATTAAGCTGAAGTGTTCTGGGTGCCTAGAGTGGTCCTTTAAGTTGTTTTGGTCCTTTGAGTATCCCTTTACATTTCTTTAGTCTGCGACTAAATAAATATAATTGACATCTTTAATTAGCTATTTATTTACTACTATGTGGCTGTATAATGCTTATTTGACTTAAAGGACCACTATAGTGCCAGGAAAACATACTTGTTTTCCTGGCACTATAGTGCCCTGAGGGTGCCCCCACCCTCAGGGTCCCACTCCCGTGGCACTGAGGGGGGAGGAAAGGGTTAAACCTACCTCTTTCTCCAGCGCTGGGCGGGGAGCTCTCCTCCTCCTCTCCGGCTGAATGCGCATGCACGGCAGGAGCTGCGCGCGCATTCAGCCAGACTCATAGGAAAGAATTTACAATGCTTTCCTATGGACGCTGGTGTCTTCTCATTGTGATTTTCACAGTGAGAAGCGCGGAAGCGCCTTGAGCGGCTGTCAAGAGACAGCCACTAGAGGCTGGATTAACCCTAACATAAACATAGCAGTTTCTCTGAAACTGCTATGTTTATAAAAATAAAAAAAAGGGGTTAACCCTAGCTGGACCTGGCTCCCAGACCACTTCATTAAGCTGAAATGGTCTGGGTGCCTATAGTGGTCCTTTAAACAAGTTGGCCTCACAGTAGAAAACACAGCAGACAGGGTTAATGATATGAAACAGTGGTCAAGCCTTTTTAATTCATGGTAGCAAATATAAATGGCAAAGGCAGATATAAAACTAACTATACATAACACATGCATAAGGTTTTTATATATATATATTCAGTCTTATATTTTCATTTGAATAGGCTTGCTCATATAACATTAGTTGGTGGAAAGTCTATGAGTTTTAGCCACAGACCTAGTTTAACCACTTAAGGACAAGTGACATGTCATGATTCCCTTTTATTCCAGACGTTTGGTCCTTAAGGGGTTAAATAAAGCATAAACAGATTCAACCCACCCTCTTTGAGATTCAATTTTAGGTGGGACCATTTTTTTCCCCTTCATATTTGTTGTTACTTTTCAATGTGCATCTACAGCAATCAGCATGTCAAGTCATCAATAAAAATTTTTATATAAACAGCTTTTTAAATGAAACACCATTTACAGATTATATATCAATAGACACATATCTGTAATGGATGTTTCTGCAAGATGCCTCACATTTTAGTGAAAGGCTCATCCATTACATTAGTTATTCAAATACACTAGAGCAGGGGTTCCTAATCCAGTCCAGGATTTAGGAATTACCCTGTTATGCCTACATTTTTTTTTTTTTTTTTTTAGAAAAAAAACACCACCTTAGACAACTGGGTAATCCCTAAATCCTGGACTATTAAGGGGTAGTTAAGGACTGTGTTAGGAACCCCTGCACTAGAGTATTAGAAATAAAAATGTATTCCTGATGCTATAGTGTTCCTTTACCTATTTAGATGCCCTTCCCCCACACATGAGGATTTAAAAGGTAGTTTTACTTACCTTTACTCACCACAGACGCTTAGGGAAGGATTGGGAGGCAAATTTGCAAGCACGGCTAAGAGCAGCATTTCTTTAAATAACAGAGTCCGACTCGGTTATTGAACAGGAGCACCCTCTAATGTCAGTCAAGAAATTCTACTGTATCTACTAAAAAGCATTGTTTTAGATAAAAAGGTTTAAAACTAAAGTGCCACCCAGACCGTACATTGATAGATGAAGTGGTCTGTGTGTCTTTAGTGGTCCTTTAAATTCAGTATCATTAAACAATAACAATCAATTAACCTATACAGATTAACAAAGATGTGCAGGTACAGTCACCCAAACAATTTAACCCCTTAAGGACACGACATGTGTGACATGTCATGATTCCCTTTTATTCCAGAAGTTTGGTCCTTAAGGGGTTAAGCTTAATGAAGCAGTTTTTGTGTATAGATCATGCATCTGAAGTCTCACTTCTCTATTCTCAACAGATGTTAACTTCATATGTTTTTATCTTCTGCTCTGAAATTGAACTTTAATCACATAAATGAGGCTCCTGCAAGGTCTACCAAGCTATTAACAGAGCAGGAGATAAGAAATTCTAAAATAAACATAATTTGCAGTAAAGGAAGTGTAAACATTTACAGGAAGTGTTTATGAAGGATGTGTAAGTCAAATGCAGGGAGGTGTGACTAGGGTGCATAAACAAAATTATTTAACTCCTAAATAGCATAAAATTGAGCAGTATGACTGCAGGGGCATGATCTATACACCAAAACTGCTTCACTAAGCTAATCTGGTTTGGTGACTATAGTGTCCCTTTAAGATGTGAATCTTATGGCATTGAGCCAAGCCACAGCCTACTACCATGAATACCCTTCTCATCACTTATTTCTCATTTCAACTAGTTAACCTAATTTTCCTCCTCTCTCTGCATATATTGTAACCCTGAACGACCCTGTACACACTCAAAAACAATTCAATTCACTTTTCCCTAGAAACACATTTTGTACCCTCTATCCCTTTATAAAATACAGTACACTAGCAAAAAAATAAATAAACCAAATACTACTTACCAAGCATGCTATTTAGAGTTAAGCTTTTTAACACACACAAAAACAATCTAGTTTTTTTTTTTTTCAACCATCTTCCCTACTTTCATACCATTTAACACACTGGAAGATGTGCAGGGCAGTCTGTTATTCTGATCAGCACAGACTTTTTCAGTACACTATGTCCTAAGTCCTAGAAGATTCGGTTAGGAGGGTCTGATTTATCATAGATACAGGCTTCACAGACTACAGCATGCATAACTTCTCATTTAAAGGTCTGTATATGGCAGATTTTAAAATCTTAGCTCTAGTTAAAGAGGCACTACAGTCACCAAAACAACTTTGGCTTAATGAAGCAGTTTTTTGTTTTTGTATAGAACATGCCCCTGCAAGTTTATTGCTCAATTCTCTGCCATTTTGGATTTTAATCATTATGTTTATACTTCCCTACTTACACCTCCCTGCATGTGACTTGCACAGCCTTCCTAAACACTTCCTGTAAAGAGACATCAATGTTTAAACTTCCTTTAGCCTTCTAGACCATGCACACACCTCCTGTGTGTAATTAAAGTTCAATTTACAGAGTGGAAGGTAAAAACCATCTAAAGAGAGTTAACATCTGATTGAAATTAAAACAATTCATTTTTTCTTGCGTAGTCACAGCCAGGATAGCTAAGACTAGGCCTTCATAAACAGAAACAAAAGTGATTTAACTCCTAAAATGACAGAGAATTGAGCAGTGAGACTGCAGGAGCATGATCTATATACAAAAACTGCACAATAAGCTACAGTTGTTTTGATGTCTCTACCGTCCCCTTAAGGGAAATACAGCTGGCAGAAGACAAGATCTTCATATCTCTGATAATGACTGAAGGCCGTGAAGTAAACTGCAACTGGTAGAAACCTTTGGTCCATGACAGAGCGCTAAATGATTCTCTAGACTGTAAGCTCATTTGAGCAGGGTCCTCAACTACCCGTTGTTCCTGTTAAATTTTAGTACGGTCTAATTTGGTTAATTCCCCACTTATTGTAAAGCGCTGCAGAATAAGCTGGTGCTATATAAATACCAATAATAAAAAAAATAACACTAATCTTCATTTAATTTCATAAGAAGTGTATGCTTAATAAGAATCTGTTATGTGAAGGCTTACTGAGTGTAATGGTTACTGTTTATATTCTAGAAAGTATATTGCACAACGTGCAGATTGAACACAATGAATTAAGCTGATATTTATTAAGATCATCAATATTTTTTCTCCAGCACAAGCTGCTTTGATTTAACTTAAGTGTTTTCTTTGCATCTTCCTTCATTGTTTTTGAAAACCAATCCAGGTATGAATGTAGATTGAACTCATTGAATACATGCATAAATTACATGTACTATATGGTGATCATTGCGTGGGAGTAGAAACCAATAATTTTGTGTCAATGTGTGGTGTGAGCATATGTATACTATGGATCGGATCTACAATTTTAAGGTGATTTTAACATAATCAATGTATCCTTTGAGTCGTGTGTAATTCATTAAGGAGCTACTGTGATGTTATAATGTATGCTATAGTAAGTTTCAAAGAATATGAACACTTATCACCTACCTTCTATAACAAATATGAACACGCTAAAGCTTCTTGGGTATATCAAGAGAAAACCAAATGACAAGGACTTGCAGAGCCATATTGTGCAGTTTTATGTACGTTGGTTTATGTGCATTATTAAGAATCTTATACTTTTTTTTCCTTTTTGAAAACTATGTGACAAAAAAATATGCTAAAAGAAAAAAAAAAAAAACTTTTACAAATAGATATATAAAAACATCACGGAGAGTCATCACACAGCTGAGTTCTTTCAGTTTATTGCATTTCCATTATACGCTGCTAAATGTGGACTGCATCTCCAACGTCTGCTGTCATGTTAGAGATTATGGCCGGACATGCGCATAAAGACAATGAAAGACCCCACTCAGAAGGAAAAAGTTTAATGACGATGTAATAACAAACCCCCCTCATGAACGGCTAAATGGGCCTCATTAGAGGACCTCCTTATTTTTCAGGGCAACTGGCTCTTGAGTTGACATCACACCAACCATGTTGCATTTACAAGGCCTCAATGATTGTTCATCATTGGAGGTGCACATTATGTATGTATAATTATATATATTTATATATATATATATAAAATGCTGTGGTGGCCTAACCCATAACAACACCCCAGCCCAACCTTTACCCAAAGGTCCCATGCTGTGTTTCACAAGGTCTGATTAACAGTGATGAACTGAACATGGCCACTTTCACTCGTGGCATCAAGCAATTTATTTCTTCTTAAAGAAGCTGAACCGCTTTTCTCTGTCTTTTTCTTTCCCTTCCTTGTTGCGTAGTGTAACTTGGCCCTCTGTGGCACTGTTGGGTGACATAGGTGACATAGGTGACATGGGTGGCATAGTCATAGCACGTGTCATGCCCTTGGGGGGGCCTGGGGAACGGTCTGATGCATCTCCAGGAGACGAAGGCAGTGAGGCATTGATCACTCGCATCCAACTACTCATCTCCCCCTAAAATAAAATTTTAAAGACAAAATCCATTAGCAAATTACAGTATATAAAAGGGGGAGATACTGTGAAAAACTATTAACATACTTAACTTGAAGCACATGTCTAAATTATTGCACATTGATTTTTTTAAAATTTTTTTTAAACTATGCATTAGTATCTAACTACATTGCTTTCAATCAGGGCCATCTTTAACGTGTGGAAAATGAGGCAGGTGCCTTGGGCCCAAAGTTGCTGCCCCATATGCCCTCTGCCTGCAACAATCTCTTTTAGGATCACGATCTTAAAATAAATTGCAGGGCAGCGGGCTCATCATGTGGCCCATGCACTTAGGGACACCTGATGGCATTGTGTCTTCAAGTCCCTGTGATGTACTTTTTGCATGTCTGACTGGGTGTGTATCTATTTGCACATGTGCGGCTGTATGTGGGCCTATGTATCTTATGAAAGGACAGTGCCAGGGGACTAAAGACACTACAACCACTTTATTGAGATGAAGCAGTTGCAGTGTCTACATTGTCCCTTTATGGAGAGTAAGGGTGTTAAGGAAGGGAAATATAGAAGAGCAATTGCCTTATAATTGAGAAGGCAATTGCTCTTATACATTTCCCTTTCTTAAACACAACTGACAAGAGTCTGCAGACATTCACCAAATAAAAATATAGCACTTTTTACAAAAAAACCCACACAAAAAAACCCCTACTTTATTCACATTAGATAATCAGGTAAAACTTTATAAAACACAAAACACTTTTTTGCATCACTAACTTCTACTTGCTATACAGTAAAGGGCCCTTTCCCGCTCATCCTCATTTTACAAAAAAGAAAAAAACACTATATAAATAAAATTCAAAAAAACAAAAACACTAAAAGAGTTCTAGAGAATTTCCCCTCAATCACATTTTCACTCCAATTCCACTCTTTACTTTGAGAAGAATCTTATTTTGAGAAAGGTGGGCTATAAAAGATAACTCCCTGTGTGCAATATTGGTGACCATCCCTTTAAATGACAGATGTCTAATATTACCCAAGCAACTTGTATAGAATACATGAAAAGTAGAGTTAGCCAGTTTCATATTTTAGGCATCCCTGTACAATGAAGTTTCTCTCATGTGTACATGTTAGCGATTTGATCCCAGGTTTCAAATAAGTGCTACCACACAAGTGGTGTTTTCTTTTTTTCTTTTTTAAACCCACCATGACTTGCCATATAAGAAACCATAATTCGTAAAAAAAAAAAAAAAACATTTTAACTACCACAAACTATAACACAAAGCCAACATTAACACATTGTGCTGCAAATTCTATGTAAATAGAACACATTAACTGTATACACCATTTAGAGTGGAAGAAAAATATTTACTGAAATTTTCTCACCTCATCCTTGGCTTGAAAAAGGTACTCCTTCCCATCAGACAAGCTATGAAATAAACAAACAATACAATTTTATATATTAATACACACATTATATATATATATATATATATATATATATATATATATATATATATATATATATATATATATACACACACACACACACACACACACACACACACACCTCATGAATAATATGAAATTTATAATGCAGAAAACAAACTACTGTTAACACAACTAATAAAGTTCTCCTAAACATTTGAAATTCTTGAAGTTTTAAGCCTCAAAATAGACATATAAACCATTCCTAATGCCTCATCGATCTTCTCTGATCTGTGGTCAGTTTCTACTCCCTAACTTAGCCTCCCCTTTATAATCACCTCAGTTTGAAGACATTCTTGCGCTTTTTGTAATCATGTGCCACACTACATTGGGCTCCGGCGAGCTGGATAGGAACCTCACTGTGATATGGGATTCCACTGGCAGCACTCTTAGCATCCTTGTAGAAACCAAAGTTGCCTTTCTTCAATACACAATAAACATTCTGCCAGGACCTTTAGGTAGACAGCAAGGGGATAAAAACAGAAATTGCTAAATTAATTAAGGTAGAATACACTGCCATTGTATCTACAATGGTAAGTTGTAATAATAATACTACAATTACAAAACCAATATCTCTTCCAATATCAATGCAGTATTTCCCAGGAAAGACTTTCGGTTATTCAGGTAAACCACAGTTACCATTGTTTTGCATGTACCTGTTTGCAGCTTTTTTGTTGTGGGATTCCATTTCTTGTTTGCGGTGCAACATTCCCTCCATCTGCTCAGACGCAAGGGGTTCGGGGACGCCGAATGGCAGAGTTGAGGACTGGATGTTCAATGGAGAAAAGGTTGGTCTAACCTGAAGTTCAGGTGAAGGAGGCGGGCTTCCATCTTTGCCACTAAGTTCTGTTTTGGCCCCATTGGTGACATCTGCTGTTCCGAAGCCCTGAAGACACATGACAAATGAGGAAATGCTTTGGTGCAGGAAACCAATGTAAATTTTTTTTTTTTTTTTAAAACACTCATTGCATCCCTTTACATATTGTAAAACAAAGAATATTAGGAGGTTTACATGCTCATTTTAAGCCCTCATATTTTAAACCAAAACACCAGCCTTCCATGTAATTAAGAGTCTGTCAGCATCTGACACAAAACTTAGTCTTTGTTATCAATGAGAAAATGAAGTGATGGAATTGCTTAAAGCAGCACTGTTACCACCAACCCTCACACACCCTCTCCCCCTCTCCTTATGAATACTCATACTGCCTGATGGAATATTTTTTTTATCTTTGATAGACCCATGATTAGGCAATATTCCCTTTCTTTGTTTTATACTTTGCTGGAAAAACAAAGTACGAACAATGTCCTTGAATTGTAAGAGTAGCCTTTCAGTAAACTAATTTTTGGCTAGGGAGCAATAACTGAGAATTCACAAGCTTTTAACAGAGATAAAATAATGCCATTTAGGGAATGATCGACTGGATTTATGGCCTGCAGACGCAGTGCTTTAAAATGTGCTAACTCTTGATTGATACAAAATTACATCACACCCCTAGACATGGATACACTTCATTATGTTGCTATGCATTAACATTTTTGTCAGTCTCTTTGAAAGAACCACCTGTGTGTTTGTCATTTGTTAGGGCTCCCCAGTGCTGCAAGAAGGGTTCAGCTTAAAGCAGAGATCCCTAAATTGAAGTCCATGGCATCCTGGTTTATCTTATATAAAAGAGGGTCATCCCCACTAAATAATTTTCTAACACTGCCTTTGTTGGAATTTCAACCTAGTCTAAAGATATACCGAGACAAGGTAGGGTCTCCTTTGTCAGTGTATTTTCCTATGACTGACACTTCAAGACATTGGGCAGAGCTACCGCCCGATGTCTAGAAGTGTCAGTCAATCTCCCATTCTTCACCAGTGATGGGTGCACAGATATTAGCTGTATCTAACAACTGTGGGGTTGCGAGATGAACCATAAACCTCAATGCTGTACTCTCATGCTGCAGGGACCACCAGCGATGATGTCACCATTGGGGGTCTTTGCAAAAATGCAAAGTCCCCTTGACAGTGACAGTACTGCTTTAAAGGAGAATCAAAATACTGTGCCAAAGTGCACAACAGTGTAATCACATTCCAAAACACGGAACTCAAGCGGCATGTTCAGAGAGGTAGGTAGGTTAGGAAAGATAACCTACTCTGAATTATCTTCTTAAAAAGCATCAGACTTCCCCAGAGATTGACAGTTAATAAGCAGTCGTGAGGGATATCAGATGAACCACATTGCAGTGGCGAAAGATCAGCAAAATCAGGAACATTTTATTATTAGACCACACCGGAGGAAGAGCTCACATTCTAACATTAGAGCAAGAAGTCTTAATGAGTACTTTATTGCACTCTCTAAAGGCAGAACTTAGCATGCTTCATATAATCAACTGCCTCATGCATTAACAAAGAGGTAAGTAAGAAACATGGGAAATGTAAAAAAATAAAAAAAATACATGATACAAGAGAGGAGGAATGAAGGATGGAAAGAAAGTAGCAAAGGAAACAACATAAGGAATCCTTAAAGGACCACTATAGGCACCCAGACCACTTCATTTCAATGACGTGGTCTGGGTGCCAGGTCCCCCTAGTTTTAACCCGGCAGCTGAAAACATAGTTTCAGAGAAATGGCTATGTTTACATTGCAGGGTCAATCCAGCCTCTAGTGGCTGTCTCCCTGACAGCCACTAGAGGCCGCTTCCACGATTCTCCGTGAGTAAATTACACTGAAATTACGCTGGACGTCCTCACTAAGTCCAGCGTCAAATAAGATCCCCATAGGAAAGCATTGAGTAATGCTTTCCTATGGGCGGATTTGAATATGCACGTCTCTGGCCGCACATGAGTATTCGGCTCCACTCAGGAGCCAACGTCGGCAGGGGAGGAGAGGTCACCAGCGCAGGGATTAAGGTAAGTGGCTGAAGGGGTTTTGGCCCTGTTCAGCCCAGCGTGAGGGGGGGACCTATTAACCCTATAGTGCCAGGAAAACTGGTTTGTTTTCCTGGCACTATAGGATCCCTTTAACACTATAGGCAGCCAGACCACTTCAGCTAATTGAAGTGATCTGGGTAGCATGTCCCTTTTGCACTTAGTGCTGCAATGTAAAACATTGCAGTTCCTGAGACACTGCGTCCAAACAAACCTTTGGTTCTGTTTCAGACGCTGGACGTCCTCACGCTCTGCAGATTTAATGCTTTTGTATGGGAAGGTCTAAGCCGCGCATGCTTGTCGCAGGATGTCGGAGGGGGTGGAGGTTTGACCCAGTGCTGAGAGACACTGGCACAGGGATAAGGCAAGTAAATAAAGGGTTAGCCTTTATTTAATGTGGGGGTGGGTGACAGTGCCATGAACACAGCATTGTGTTCCTGGCACTAAAGTATCCTTCAAAGATCAGATTAGCATAGTCCACCACTAGTGAATGAGAGTATAGTACATTTCTGTTGATGGAAAATTACACTGAAATGTGAAGTCACAAGCTGCTGTCTATTAATCTCTCTAAAGTTCTAGGAGCAGAACAGGAAATGTTAAAAATCACATCAATCCAATTAAAATAGCAAATAAAATCACTCTTTGTCCCAGCAAAAACAACTGATTGCATTTGACAGTCTGCATCAGACAATCATCACCTATTGTTTCTCGAAAGCCAGCACACTTCTAAACTTTCCATCATCACTTACTAAACCTACAACCAAAATCAGTCAGAGAGCACATGAACTTATCCAATGGACACATGTTCCTGTCAATCAAAAGGTACATGGGAACTGAATGTATTTCACACAAAGGAGACACACTAAAAATGTAATAAGAGCATGAACGGAGAGTAGACTATCTGCACATGTAATATGAATTTGATGAAATGAAAGAAAACTTTAAGCACCCACCAATCATAAGACCGCATTAAACATAAGAATTATAAGCATTCATCATAATATCAGTTAATATAGTTTTTAATCAGAAAGGATCTGCATTACCAATTAATTCCAGGTGGATCATTACCAGACAGCTTAAAATCATCAGGTTGTATGATGCAAATGTTGTTTACACATGAAATGTAAGCCTGCGTACTGAACAATCTAAACTTTACCTGGTTTTCAGACAAACTGTCTTCTAACCTCCGTGTATCAGTGGATGGCTATAAAACAAACAAGAAATAAAACACAATATTTAATGGTGTGTGACAAACTAAAACCAGAGGAAAGACTAATGGCTGTGACCTCTGCTAGTATAGCAATAAATATTTGGTTTACCCCATAGAAGTTCCAGCTATCACCAGTCACTCCATTACGGCAATCATGCCCAACAGCTCCGTAATATAAATTGCAAAATTATTAAATTGGAAAATAAAAAGAATGTAGGCAATACCTGGGGAGAATCAGACTCTGCACACAGACCATTAACTGAAATTTGTTCCTGGGAAGGATTCTGTGCACCATGTAACCTACAAATAAAAACAAACACAAACGTAATTATACTGTCCATTACATTTATGTGTAAAAAAATTTTAAAAGACTCTTCTGCTTCCTAAAGTACTTAAGCTTATTGAAGTGTTTAAGGGGTTAGCTGCATATTGCTGCAAGATTTATTTTAGAAAAGTTATGATTTAAAAAAAAAAATCTGCAGTTTTATAAAAATAAAATTAAAAATGAATGCTTGCCACGTGTAACTGTGTCCCTTGCACTTAAATCAATTCCAAACTGCATATATAATCCTGAGTTAGCAAGGAACAGTCTAGGCTAGGGTATTTGACTGGCAATTTGTATTACATGTTGGAAGAGTTCATACTGCCAAGAGCCTGTACTCCGTGTGGAACCACACGTAAGCGGAAACCTGGAATCTGTATGGAACCACACCCAAGTGTAAATAAATTATAAAGGATAATGAAAAGGAAAAAACAAGATGGCTGGAGGAAACAACGAGAAAGACGAACAGAAGGAGACACACGTGAATCCCATTTTTAGAAAATAACACAAAAATTGCAGAAACTTTGAGGATGCCGTAAGATAAACAAACAACTAATCTAACAGACCATGCAAAGAAGTTTGTAAGATGCACAGGCAAAAAAAAAAAAAAGTTTAAAAAATAAATAAATATTGAAATGTTCTCTCTCTCCAACCTTTCTTGAAGCATGTTAACTATTGCAGTCTGGTCTTCTGTGGATTGATTATTCTGTGTTTGCAAACTATCCTCTTGCTCTTCAGGCTGAGGTGGGGTTGGCGGCCGCCTTCTTCTTTCCTCCTCTTCCCGCCTGCGCCGCATCTCCTTTTCTTCCAACTGAGGGCAGGGTGGAAACCAAGGATGGACAGATATTAAAGATTAAGCATTTTGAAAGTAAAACGTATATTCAGGCTAAAACAGTTTGTGTCCATCATAACATTAAAATTTAACTACAGGTCGCTCATTAATTTCTCACCGTGGTTAACTTCTCCAAAAGGAAAAATCTATCATCCCAAGTGGACACAGATTTCTGGAATGCCTCGTGCCTTTTGATCAGATTTTCCACCTCATCAACATTATTTCCAAGCTCTGCAGATCGGACAATGGGTTCCTGGCTGGACAGCCACGCCTCAGCCACATTGGCATCTCTTCCAAACATCAGCACCTCTAGAACTGAAGGATAAAGAGACATATATTTTAAATATTATATTAACGAATAATAAATTCTGTAATTCCTTAGCTTCCAGAATCTCACACAGAACACAAACCCTTCTACTCACCGATCTGCAACCATTCCATTTTATCTTTCCACTTATTCTCTGTCTCTTGTCTTCTTTCCTGAAGCTGCTCCAATTTTTCAGAGATCTAGTTAAATAAAAACATCATGGCTCAGTAAGTAAAGGCAGATGCTTAAGAACTATACCAAACTAGCTAATGGAAATGGATACCAAACCATATTATTTAGGGTTATTTATGGAAGTGAGAATTGTCTAAATTCAAAGTGAAATTTAAAAAGTGATACTCCAGACCCCTAAAGCACAAACTGTGCAGAATTCAGTAGAAATTGGCACTTGTGTAAATTAAAAGGGACACTATAGGCACCAAGATCACGTAATCTCGTTGAAGTGATCTGGGAGTACCATACCTGTCATTTTAGCCCTGTAGCTGCAAACACTGCAGTTTGAGATTTACTCAAATTACTCCAATGGAACCAGACTGCCTCTAGAGGCATTTACTACAGTTTCACAGAGTTTGACTCCGTGAAAAGATGCTGGACGTCCTAACTCTTTGCACAAGAACATCCAGCGTCTTCTAAATCCCCATAAGAATGAATTGATTCAATGGTTTCCTATGGGGAAGACCATTCGGTTAAAAATATGGTGTATGTTCAAGCATTTATCAAGCTAAAACACTGCACATCCAGACTATCATGACCAGTTAAAAAACAAAAGCAGAAGTGATCATGATTATTGGAGTAACACTTTAACCCCTTAAGGACACATGACATGTGTGACATGTCATGACTCCCTTTTATTCAAGAAGTTTGGTCCTTAAGGGGTTAAGCATACTAAAGTTTTATCCATGTTACATTATCATATACTTTGAGTAGAAGCTTCCTCCTTTTATACATTTGAATATTTTGTTCTTTACACATGGTGTTTTTGGTTTTCTTTTAAGAAAAATTAAGTGTACACTTGTGCTGAAGAATATTTCATGGTTATTTAATTTGCCATCATGATTAGAGACATTCAAATATGGATGAGGTCAGTGAACCAAGCCTGGTCACCATCTGTCACTTGTACTGATCAGCCTGTACTTTGTTAAAGTGCAGAATGCACTGGAAAAAATAAACTGTGGCCAAAGCTTGCTATTGATAAACAGTACAATATAAAAAATAAAAAAAAAAAAAGTTTTTATTTTCTTCTTATTAGGATTTATTTATAGATCAACCAAACACTAGTGATTAAAGCAACCAAAAAAAATAAATATATAAAAAAAATGTTCTTGAGCAACAAAAAAAGTATAATACAATAAAATGCCGCAATCTTTCCGGATGTGTTACAATATCAAATTAGTGTCTAGTTTAATCACGCCTCATTAACTCCTGAGACTTATTCAGATGACTCACACAGAATATTTCCAGCTCTCCTGCCCTCTAAGCATAATTACAGTACTGGATTTGCAAACTACGTTTCAACATTCTCTGCTTATTGAAAAATTTTTATGTCAAAATAGCAATCAGACTTGAATTTTTCGGTCTAAAATTAGGAAGTAATCTTCTATATGTTATTTAAAAAAAAACAGATATTCCCAACATAGATAATTCCCTGCATTTTTCTCAAAATGCACCAGACTTATTTTCCAGGTAAGATTTTAACTTAAAAAAAAATAAATACATACAACATTGTGTATAGCAAAAGAAGACAACTGGAAATAGGAAGTAGGTTAAATGTGCATCCAAAATGCCTATTATAGACTAGTAGCAATAAACTGTTGGGAATACATAAATCACAGAGTTTTCTCTGCTATATGTAGGAGGAAACTTATTGAGTGCCATGGAAATACAGACATATCAATATTCAGATGGTCCTCATTTAGCGACCTACCTGTTTTACGACGGCTCGCACTTCCGACCGGGCGCGAGCCGTCGTGGGGACTACCTGCTCTGGTGCGCATGTGTATGTTTGGGGAAACTTCCCTGAACATAGATGAATGCACCAGAGCAGGGAGTCCCTTAACTCCTCACCTCCCGACCAATTCATTCTACGACTGGGTCGTAGTAACGGAACCTGGTGGGTAAGTGAGGAGTGTCTGTTTTCTATAGATTCAATTGGCAATTACAAAGTACCAAGCTTATTAATAAATTCCATTTATTATATTGCTTACAAATTGTGACAGACCACCCTGTCACATAGGACTAGTACGTGGCATCCTAACCACCACCTCTCTCAAAAGGAACTATAATTCACAGGATTTGCCGTTCCAAGTTGTGCATCCCTCTCTAGTGTCTTTCACAGCAGTATTCAAGAGCAGCAGAAATATTTTTATTAGTGATATTGCAGAAGGTCTTGAAGGTAAGGTATGTATTTTTGCTGATGATACTAAGATATGTAACAGGGTTGATGTTCCAGGAGGGATAAGCCAAATGACAAATGATTTAGGTAAACAAGAAAAATGGCCAGAGTTGTGGCAACTGACATTTAATGTGGATAAGTGCAAGATAATGCATCTTGGACGTAAAAACCCAAGGGCAGAGTACAGAATATTTGATAGAGTCCTAACCTCAACAATTGAGGAAAGGGATTTATGGGTGATTATTTCTGATGACTTGAAGGTAGGAAGACAATGTAATAGAGCAGCAGGAAATGCCAGCAGAATGCTTGGTTGTATAGGGAGAACGGTATTAGCAGTAGAAAGAGGGAAGTGCTCATGCCATTGTACAGAACACTGGTGAGACCTCACTTGGAGTATTGTACACAGTACTGGAGACCGTATCTTCAGAAGGATATTGATACCTTAGAGAGGGTTCAGAGAAGGGCTACTAAACTGGTTCATGGATTGCAGGATAAAACTTACCAGGAAAGGTTAAAGGATCTTAACATGTATAGCTTGGAGGAAAGAAGAGACAGGGGGGATATGATAGAAACATTTAAATACCTAAGGGAATCAACATAGAAAAGGAGACTATATGGAAAAGAAGAAAAAAATACCACAACAAGAGGACATAGGCTTAAATTAGAGGGGACAAGGTTTAAAAATAATATCAGGAAGAATTACTTTACTGAGAGGGTAGCGGATGCATGGAATAGCCTTCCAGCTAAAGTGGTAGAGGTTAAACAGTAAAGGAGTTTAAGCATGTGTGGGATAGGCATAAGGCTATCCTAATTATAAGATAAGGCCAGGGACTAATGAAAGTATTTAGAAAGTTGGGCAGACTAGATGGGTCAAATGGTTCTTATCTGCCGTCACATTCTATGTTTCTATGTGTCTAGAAACCACCAGGAAAGCTGCTGAGGCACAGCGCACCTGACCAAGAGCAACCACTAAATGCTATGTGTGACGATGGTCACCCTCACTTGGGGCTAAAGACAGACACTTTATGTAGTTTCCCAGATTGCTCTTATGTTTCAGTCACCATGTGCCCATTAGGTACAGTAAGTGTATAATGTATTTGTTATTTTTTTTCCTCCCCTCTCTTTTTTTCCCAGAATGGCATTGTCACATTGTTCCAGAGAGACTTCCAGGCCAGTTCAAATTGGATGTTCTGCCATGCCCTTAAGTCTCCCATGTGGTCCTCGACCCTTGTTATGGTCTGTGCCCACTCTGCCTTGTAAACAGAGTACTGAATTCACACAAATGTAAAACAGAATAGAAGGTAATTTGTTTATTGTATTATGAAAGCCACTATTGTGCAGCAAGTCTCTTGCACGTGATTACATTTTGGAGACTTAAAATAATTATGGACACAAAAACTCTGCTGAGAGACTTGTTTTAACTGATGACCTTCTGTGGGGAATGCGCCTATAAATATCTGTGTTGTGTTCAATATAATCAGTTCTACTTTACCCTTCACATATCTAAACTAGAGTTTGGGTGAAACCGCTATACAAGCAATAATACTGAGCTATATTCACTTTTCTATGAGCTGGAAGAGATACTTCGGAGGCACAGGAGAGCCTTTGCAGTGACACTTTGGTTTCTTAGCAAGTGATTCGCCACAGACATGCACTGTCGACATAAATGGAAGTAATTTGTTCCAAAATCATCTTCCGACCTTAAAGCCACACAAGAAAAAAGGTTTATATTGGTTTTTAAAAGATGTGACAAATGTCATTCAGTTAACATCTAGTAAAAAATAAAAATAAAGTATTTTTAATGGAAAAGAAAATCTTACCAATAAAACCGCAAAACAGAAAGAATAATTAAGAATTTTGTTACACGCAGAGGCAAACATTTGAGAAAAAAAACAAAAAAAAACTATTTAGCTATAAAAAGGTGGTTTGTATAATTATCTAATCTGTAATATTGGTGAACGCAGAAGGAGTCCAATCAAGTTGTGGCCAACCCTGTCCAATGCTACCCAAATCTTTTCCCCAAGAGAGCTTTCACTACCCCTGGTTCAGTACCTTCCCTTCTTCTGAACGTTACTACCAAAAGCGCCTCTCTCTGGCAGTCAGTCGGCTACAAAACTACAGAAAGGTCCCCAGCGGCACCTGGCCGCAAACCCTGTGGAACGCTAACCCGGCCACCTTGACCCACTGTTTTATCTCAATTGCTGACCTGCCAGGAGAGTGCTATTTGGAGGGAAGGTACTACAGACTAATAGGAACAATCACTCCCCGAGAGCCAGGGGGAGACCTCTTGTCTGGCCACAGGAGCTCCCGATATTTGACCGGCAAAACCCACATTCGCGCTGGAACTATTATGGGCATAGATCACGTGTGCAGCCGGTCAAAACTTTACCGCGGTGGCGATTTGTTCTCTCTATTTTGCCAACATGGGCACTCTGATTAGAGCTATCCAGGGATGTATGATATGTAGAATTCCTGTGTGTCTTTCTTATGTTTTTGGGGTGTTTTTGTATTAGGCACTCTGTATCCAGGAGATAATTAGTTTAGCAAGCAGCAACTCCATTATCTTCCGGACACAGAGGCACCTGGGCAGGCACTGTATGTATTGAATGGAGACCCCTTAGAGGGAGTTCTTGTCTAAAAGGCTGCATTTGGCTCATTAAAAAGAGTACTCCTAGAACTATGTGCCGTTTAGTTACTGGGGGGGAATAGAGCTATTCACTAAAGAGCACTTCTTCCTGCTTCGAGGATATTTAGTGGAGATACCTAGTCCAGGTATTGAAGCTCCGCTTCAAAAGTCACAGCTTTGTTCTATACAGAAATAGTTAGTACCTTATCAGACGCATAGTGGTTCTTCTCTAGGAGGGTGTTGCCAAGGTCTATGCAAGTTGTAAAGCTGTCTGCTCGGGCATCTATCTCTGCCTTGATCCCTTGGTGATTCTTGATCACTAAATCAGCTGAGGATACATCTCTAACAAATGGAATCAAAGATAAAGTTATGACACTATATGATAGACAGAAGACTTTATTAAAATACTTTATGTAGAAAGAAGACGGCAGAAAATTATTTTTCAGACATTCATACTTTAAACACTGAACATAAAAGCAACGCTTCTTACCGTGGCTTCTCCTGAGCATCAATCAAAAGATTGATGTCATCCATCCACAACATGAGGTCTCGAACCATCCTGAAAAAGCGGAATTTCTCCACTGTATCCAAAAGAAGCTGGCGTCGGGCACTGCTAGCACTTTGCAGCTCTCCCCAAGCTTCTGTCACTGCCTGCTCATGGCGGTGAATATCTGCAGCTTTTTCGCCTGCATACGCTTTTTGTAGACGGGAAGCATCTTCTTGTACCTGCTTCACCTGAAGGAAAGAACATGAAATGAATGAATAGTTCTCTATTGAAATAAATAACATGTTGGCAAAATAAATATCAATTTCAATCCTTCTTAACAGTAAAATAGAACCAATGTACAAAGAACAAAAAGCAGAGCATACAGCATTTTGAATTTTAGATGAAAATACTTCACAGTTAGAAGTTCTATCCACATTCCTCCCGTTCTACTTACTTGTGCACTGAGGGCTTGAATGTCATGTTCAAATGTGGTGTGCATGCGCTGCATAGCTTCAGCTGTGTTTAGGTCCCTGCCAGTCTCCTCTGGAATCTGCTTCTGCTTATCCTGAATCTGCCCCAGTGTCTCACGGGCATCCTGGTAGAAACGATGAAGTTCATAGGACGCCGCCAACATCTGACTTCGAGTGTCTATCATTTCAAGAAGATCAGCCCAGGCTTCATTAAGGGCGTCTTTCCACTCTGCTACAGTGGCATTCTCAGAGTGGCCAGAAGATATAAGCTCATCTGCCATTAGGTTGACACCATCCACTCGTTCTTGGCCAATGTTACTAGTATCACGGGAGAACTCACGGAATTTGTCCCTCAACATCTGGAAATAAGCATGCAAAGTAAGGAAACTTTATGATGTATAAATCTATATCTTTGACAAGGCATAGAGCTGGGTAGGAAAAGGGTGAAGTTACTAGACAAAAATTAAACAATTTTCTTTATTCAGTGAGAATTATCTGGAAAGAACTAGCAGAAAAGCAGAACCTAGAACTGGAGAGTCTGCCTGCAAAATCTGACTGATATTGCTCCCAATGCACACTTGGAAAAATACAGCTCATACATCTCCTAGTTTAACAAGTTGAACGCATGTAGCATTATGCATCACCTGGGAGATGTCTGAGGTGAGATCATGTCAGGGGTAATAGCCTTTCATATTGCAAACACTAGGCACAGTATTAGCCATTACACTAGATGAACACACAAGAACATATTCCTTGATAAATATCTTTAGAACATTCATTCACTTTACCTTCATTTTCCCCACTTCTACAGTATAGGAAACACAAATAAAAGTCTGAGGCACAGAATTTTAAACAAAGTCAAATGTTTTACTACGCCCACACTAGAAGGAATAATTTACTGCCATGGCATTTTTAAGGTCTTATATATTTACATTTTGCATTAGAGATAATTTGTAATATTGTGACATGGGCCTCTGATGTGAAAGATTGAAAGAAAGAGTGGCTTTAAAGTTATTTTCATGGGAACAGATAATTGCATTTAGTATCACATACCGTCACATGCTCATAATCCTGCCCTAATTCGTGGGAAGCTGCCACCACTTCGCGTTCAGAGATCCAGTGCTCAAGGTCTTCCACATCCCTCTTAAGTTGACAGAGTCTTTGGTGTTCTTGCAGTTTTCCACTTCTCTCTTCTGCCAGGTCCTTCAAGCTGGCATACAGTTTGTCTACCTGCCCTTGGCGCATGGTAATACGATCACTAAGAAGGCAATAAAGGAGTAAAATGAGAGCAGTATTTAAAAAAAAAAAATACGTGTCTTACTGTAAAGGTAGATGCCCATAATTTACACATTAATTCTAAGTAAGTACTTCATAAAAAATGCACAGTACAACTTTCCGTGTATGGCTGTCCTTGCATGCACACTAGGCTGAAGGGATTGGCTGGTATCTCCCAGCCACTTCTTAAAAGCGGCAAATATCAGTAAAGCATGAAGATACTTTTTATATTTATATATATTTGCATGTAAGTAATACATAGAATTATCAATACACCAATACTTGAATGAAAAGGAAAAAGTAAACCTCACTGACCTCTGAAGGCTATTTAAAACACACAGTTAATTTTATTTAACATTTGTATGCCATTCACATTCTGAATCATGTATCTACACGATTATTTGCTCTTCCAAATCACTGCCACTTTAAAGCACAGGGCAAATCAGAGCTAACACATGAAGTGTTGTAAATGCAGAATTGTGATAATATACACCATTGCAATTTAGCATACTCACCTCTCAGGATGACTTCTGGAGACCATCTCTCGGCTTGAATTGGCTAGCTGGTGAATGGTTTCTGCATAGTCATCAAGAGCCTGTTCCATCACCAAATGTTTCTTCAGCATAGCCTGTGCACCAATTTCGTCCTAGCATATTTAACAATGTAAGAAATATTAGCGGAAAATTTTACTTATTTATCTTTCGAAATATGTTCTTGCACTTTATAGAGATTGACCATTTATACACAAGAACAATTTTTTTATATTTATTGAGGACTGTACCGAACCTTGGCTTTTTCTTCAGACATCATATGCAGCTCCTGCTCTCCCATCCAGGCTTCAGCCTCTGCAGCATCAGCATAAAACTGCTGAGCTGCATGGGATTCTTCAAGACGAGCATGGCGGTTTGCTGCCTCCATTGCCAGATCCTCCCATGTGCTCCTCAACAATTCAAGCCTCTCTCCAATTTCCTGCGCATCCAACACATTGTTCTTGACCATAGACTTTCCTCTGTCTAAGATGTCATCGATTCGAGGCTGGTGCCCTTGAAGCTCCTTCTGTAAAGTCTGTTGAAGGGGGAAAAAAAATGCATTTATATGTAAAATCATTAATGTCCTCTTGCTAGCAATATATACAGAAGAAAGAATCCCAACTCTTCTAAAAGGGTTATTTACTAAAGTGTGAATTCAAAGTGAGTTTCAAATGAGAGTATAGCAAATAGAGATTTTTTTTTCCAGTTCAGATTTTTTTTTCTACTTTAACCCCTTAAGGACCAAACTTCTGGAATAAAAGGGAATCATGACATGTCACACGTCATGTGTCCTTAAGGGGTTAAATTCTCACTTTAGTAAATAACCCTATAAATGTTTTGCCATGCCACATACATACATTAGGTGGAGCACATATTTGGCAACTGGTATAATATAAAAAAAGGCTGGTATGGCAAAACCAGACAGCCAGGTGACAAAGTAAAATATCTTAATTTGTCATGTGTGACATTTACACCAAAGAAAAACATTCGAATTTGTATATACTAGTGAAAAGTGCACCAGATGTATGGAAAGACACACTTATTGGGACTACACAGAGTGATGGCCATTACCATTTTGGATTTGTTATCCCATGAATGTGGGCCCAGGTCACGAATGCGACTCGCAGAGTGTGCCAAAATAGTACATTTTATTGTAAGAGTGATCACACTTTTCATGCATCTGCAGAAAAGCATGTGATCAAATTTAAAGAAAAACACACCTCTACATAAAGCTGGTTATTTCCTTGTTTTTTTAACTTAATCGTAACATCACTAGTAATATAAAAATTGAATAACAGCTTCAAAAACTAACATTTTGTTTCCCACCAGGACCAAGAATTCCAAACATCTCAGATTACCTTGGACATCCAACAACTGGAAATGAAACCAGGCTTTATTATCCAGAATAAAGCCATCTCTAGAAACACACACTCCTCAATTACTGGGTGGTCTATTTTACTGGCAATTCAAAACTTCATTACTAGTTTTAATTGCAACTGGACTTAAAAAAATAAATAAATATATATATATATATATATATATATATATATTACAGTTATTATTGAAATATTTCACACAATGTCCATTATTTCTTTGCGGAGTTCCCTAGATGGGCAGTTAATAGCATTATAATGCTAATGCAAAATAATCCAAAAGAAATAGGCCAGACTATACATTTCACAAGAGTCTAGTGAAGGCATTGGTATGCAATAGAAGTCTGTAAATAGGCAGGGATGTCAGGATTGAGCATGTAGATTTTTGTTTTTTAATTAGAGGGAGAGGACTTTGGTCTCTAAAAAAAAAAAAAAAAGCAAAAAGCAAAAAAGTCAGCTTAATTTCAGTGAGACAGAAAACAGCTGCCTGAAGACCGATAACATTTAGCCTAGTTCAAGTATGTGAGTTATACAAGGAACTGTTCTGTGTTGTGATCCTTTCTGGGGCTGAAGATACATTTTTTTTTATATCCTTTTTGCCAACTATTTAAAATTTTTCAATAAGCACACGTGTCCCTCAGTTTAAATCAAATAAAAATGATACATGGTATGTCCCTTCTCGGTCTCTCCGCTCTGCCCGTGACCACCTCCTGTCCGTTGTCCGCACCCATACGGCCAACTCGCGTTTGCAGGACTTCTCGCGGGCGGCTCCCTTCCTATGGAATAGCCTGCCTCCCGCCATCAGACTCTCCCCTAGTCTTGCATCTTTTAAGAAGTGCCTTAAAACCCATCTCTTTAGGAAAGCTTATGGCCTCCAAGACTAACCCCTACCTCACATACCTGTCTCTTGCCCTCTCCTAAAGGGCAGCCCACCTTATTTGATTGCAAATTCCTGTCCTAATGTGTTTTACACCCCACCTCCTATAGAATGTAAGCTCGATTGAGCAGGGTCCTCTTCAACCTATTGTTCCTGTAAGTTTATTTGTAATTGTCCTATTTATAGTTAAATCCCCTCTCATAATATTGTAAAGCGCTACGGAATCTGTTGGCGCTATATAAATGGCAATAATAATAACAATAATAATAATTTACCGAGCCATTAAAATAAAAATATATAGTGTGTGATTATATTTTTATTCCAAGTAGCATAGAAGCTTTTTTGTTGAGTTTGCATTGTCAAAAATATCGATGTGCTAAATGCATATTCCATTCAATGATAACCAGGGGTTATTATCTTGTAACTCCACAGACACTAGTGACACGGTTGGACAGACTTACCTGAACATATCACAGATGTTCCAAAATGTTAACAAAACCTGACACTCTCGCCCTTATTACAAATCATTCAATAATTTTCTCTCCTAAAATGATTATTGGTAATTATATCAGCTAAATAATATGAGGTAATTAACAAATCCTTTGGCACAGGTGCAGTAAAGGGTCACGTGTGTATTTAGGGGGGATTATTATTGAAAACATATCATGAAAACATGCAACACCCAGCAGAAAAAGAAATACAAGCAGCCTTTTTCATTATGCACAATTTGCAGTCAACTCTTAGGTTACCAAAAATAAGCTCACCTGATTCTTCTTAATGAGCAGCTGCACAGTCGGGAGGTCTCTCCCATGTTCGGTAGAACTAGCCATTGGCATTCTTTCCTTTACCCACAGCTAAGAGAAATAACACAGTAAGTTCATCGAAGCCAAACATTATTGTCAACAACTCAAACATATTCTGTACATCATTAAATAAAAATTCACTCCAAATTACCATAAGCACTTCAGTGATTTGAAGTGTTCATGATGCTTAGAGTCTGTATGTGCAGTGCTTCACTATGTAACACAGCACATAGGGAGTTTAAACCTGGCAACGGACGCCAGCACACATCGCATGCAAGGTGGATGGGTCTACAGGGAAAACTAGGCATCGGCAATGGAATGGGGGCAATTTCTTTTTTACGTTTTATTTTGTTTCTGGTTTTGTAGTTTGTTTGGCATAGGCAGACCTGGCTAAGAAGGGTTTTCTTAAAACACGTATTACTGGTTGTAGTAGCCATTTAAGAAATGTTGAGATCAGCATTGAACTCAATATTTCACATTTTTGGTCTAGGTTTATAACAAAATGTAAACAAAGAATTTTAGATTTATTCCTCGCCATGTTCTAAATGTAGAAAATTAAGTGCATGGACCCTTAGAAGCTCTTACTATTTCATCTTCCAGGTCTCTGTTAAACTGATGTCCTTCCTTCGATGCTAAAAGCAGATTCCTTCTTTCATTGAGAGGAGCACGTAACGTGAAGAACCTGTCTGCAACAGTCTTGTTCTTGGAGTCAACCTCAACTATATTGGCATCTTCCTGTCCCAGAGCTTGTGCTTGAGTCTGGATGGCATCTAGCTCTTTCTCCCGAACTTCCATCTGGTTCTCTAGCATCTGAACACATTCAACAACAAAAAAGGATGTTGATTGTAGAAATTGGCAGAACATTTACAATTCGTAATGTATGGAGTACATTTATCAAAATCAAGCCAATCTCACATTGGCTTCACTTTTATGGATTTACCTGCTGCTTGTTCAGTAGGATGTTAACACTGGTCAAATCTTTTCCATAATCATCTGAATGGAGCTGTTCCTCCAGATTCTGCAACCAGCTTTCCAAAGCAGAGCAACTTTGTGTGAAGAGCTCTGCCCTATTAGCATCGAACAGACACTGTGCTTTACTCTTGGTGGTTGATTCCAATGCATTCCACAAATTATGAAGTGAATCCAACTTCTCTCTCACCACAGGCTCTAGCTCTGGTTTCTCTGACATAAGTTGATGCCCTTCCTGGAAAAATCAGAAATGTGATAAATCAGACTATTAGTCCTCTAGTCTAGGAAGCAAAAATAAGTAAAGTATTTGTTTACAAAAATGGGATGGAGAAACAAGCACACAGCTTATTTATTAAACATTTATTATTCAAAATAAAAGGACTACCATGTATATTCTTCATGTATAGTATTCTGTCATATATACAAGTTAATACAACGTGCAACCCCTAACTTACAATTGCTCTATGGAGGCAGCCATCCTTAAGGTGAATCTGTCTCTTTTCTAAAATAAGTACCATTGATCAACATCTTGAATATTTATAACTTGTGTTAACATCTTTTATTATAAGATGCTCAGTTTTCTTTTAAATCTATATGAAAGATTTAGTCAATGCCATAAATATACAGCTGATACAAAGTAAAGCCAGAGGAAACATTGCAAATGAAAAGAAAGTTAGAAACATCTAATTTAACTGCTTCGCTGTAAGTTTTATTTTATTTTTTCTATGCTGACTGCCAGGTGCAAGGTTCAGAACTTAAAACAATGATCAACAGTGTTTACAGGACAAAAGATTAATGGATATCTACATTTGATTTGATAACACATACATATACATATTTATTAAATATTGGGATATGTAATCATAATATTTAAATCTTGGAAACTGACAGTCACTAAAGCAACTTTAACTTATTTTATTTTTGAAGCAGTTTTAGTGTATAGATCATGCCCCTGCAGTCTCAGAGCTCAATTCTCCGCCATTCGGAGTTAAATCACTTTGTATACGCAGTACTAGTCACACCTCCCTGCATTTGGCTTGCACAATCTTCATAAACACATCCTGTAAAGAGTCATCTAATTTTTATTGCCAATTCTGTTTAATTTAGAATTTATCTCATGCTCTATTAAAAGCTGCTAGAACCTGCAGGTGCCTCCTGTATGTAATTAAAGTTCAATTTAGAGAGCAGAAGATAAAACCTCTCAAAGTTAAGTTACATCTGATTGAACGTGAAACCATTGTTTTCATGTAGGCTTGCCAGTCACAGCCAGGAGAGGCTGGGCTGCATAAACAGAAACAAAAGTGATTTAATTCCTAAACTGCAGTGAATTGAGCAGTGAGACGGTAGCAGCATGACCTATACACCCAAACTGCTTCATTAAGCTAAAGTTAGTTAGGTGACTATTGTGATCCTTTAAGTCGTCTTTGGACAAAAGCACAGTTCATCCAACCAATAGCCATGAGCTTCGGTACGGTGTGCTAATAAGTTTAGACATGCACAAAAGCCGCTCATCTAAATAAAATAAATAAAAACAAAGCAACAGATTTTCAGATCTTCAGATTACTCTTTGTCTGAGTAGATAGGTGGTGTTTCTAACCAAACAAGATTTAAAGGTGGGCTCCACAAAACAACCCAGGAGATGTTCTGAGATAGGTTTGTATTAACAAAATGACACCGTACCCTATGTTTTAATCTTTATAGTCAATGAGAATGAAAAATATTACAAGCGTTTTCTTAAAGAGAACATTTAGGTTTAGAGTAAGGAAAAAAAGATTTTTGTTATTTTTTATTTTCCACTTAATCACGTATGAAATATTACAATATTTGTGCATGAATAAACGTTCAATAATAAATAACTTTCTAATATCGTTCCAATCCAAATCATAACCATCATGAGAGGAACAATAGCATACATAATCCTGTAACAGTCACAGGACATTTAAGACAGAATTAGACAAAAACATTAACTCAGTTGTCGAGCAAGGGTGCCCCGGGGAATTTTATTACCAATAAGTATAAATTAGATACTTTCTAGATTTTCAACATTTAGGGTTAGTTGGCATTTTCTATTTCCAAATTTGTTTGCCCATTCTTCCCATATTTTAGTTCTTTTGGATCGATATCGTAAAGATTTACTGATATTTCTCTCCATTTTAATTTGGAATAATAACGGCTTGTATAAGTTTGACCAAAGTGGGGCTTGAGAATTTTTCCAACTGCGCGCAATTAAAATCTTTATGGCCAAAAAGCAATATATAATTAAAAAAGCTAATATTATTTGTCTTTGACAAATTAAAATGCAAAAGGGCTATTTCTAGAGCAAAATTCAAATCTATGTTGGCATGTTTTTTTATAAAGAGAAATATATTTTTCCAAGTATTGACTATTTTATCACAGCTCCACCATATGTGAATGTAAGTTCCATTAACCTTATTGCATCTCCAGCATATTGATGAGTACTTGGAGAGTAAGTACCACCTATGTAATACCTTAAAGTGTATATCTGCCAAATTTATACAGTGCATTACTTTTCTGACTTTTAATCATGCATCACACCACTTCTTTATATTTATGATGTATTTAAAGGTCTCTGCCAAATTAAAAAAAACTGGAAACATTTGTAGTGTTTCCATTACATTCAACAGCTCCATACATTTGGATATTACTCTGGATGTTAAATCATAATTTAGAATATTACAAAGTTTATCTATTGTATTTCATTTCTCTCTCAACAAATTGGTCATTATATAATTTTTTACATTTAGATAATTAAATATTTCCGACCCTAGAATTTGGTATTCTTGTACGATCTGTGGAAAAGGTTTTACTCTTCCTACCATTCAAATTAGCTATATTTTTATGATGCCCCTCCATCTCCACCCCTTCAAATCCATGTCCATGATATAGAGGCTAAATAGGTGTGTTCAGGAATTCTGTTTGATATACCACATTTGTTTTTTATTGTCATCCATATTCCCATTAGACGATCCAAAATCGTATTAGAATTTCTGACAAATTTCATCTTATTTAACCCCTTAAGGACCAAACTTCTGGAATAAAAGTGAATCATGACATGTCACACATGTCATGTGTCCTTAAGGGGTTAAACACTTTGCTTGCCATAGCAAAGAGCTCAAATCACTTAAATGGCAAGTTTCACTCTCAATTTGACACCGTGCTGCTTCTTCTTGTTGTTTACTAGAGATAGATATTTATATATATATATAGCTCAATATCTATATCATACTAGACAAAGAAAAGAGTTTTTAATTGAAGGAATGTTAACTCCTCCATTAGACATATTTTGAGCTAAAATATTAGGAGTTAATTGTGGGGGGTTTTTCCCGCCAGATGAAACTTGTAATACTCTTCTGATACTTAGCCATCAATCTGAATAATTCAAATGAATCATCCTGAACATATATTGCCATTTGGGAAGAATATATGAATTAATTATATTGCTTCTTCCCATCCAGGTGGTTTCTATATTTCTCCAATTTATTAGCAGATTGTTAGTATGACGTAGAAGTGACAAAAAATTCATTTCTCTAATTAAGTGTTCTTGCATAGCAAGACCACTTAATGTTATCTCACATATTTAAGTGTTCTTGCATAGCAAGACCACTTAATGTTATCTCACATATATATTATTAAGTGTTCTTGCATAGCAAGACCACTTATTGTTATCTCACATATATATTATTATTCTTATTATAGCCAAATTTGCCACCCTAACTCCTCCCACAGTTTTTACACTACATAGACAAAAATTTACCAAAACGTGCAGATTGTTCCCGATCGGATTGCTATTACTTTGTGGAACGTTTCGCCGAATGGTTCACGGAATATCGTCGTTCTTGTGGCGAAATTTGTCCCATAGGAATGAATGGCAAAGCTAGAGTGGGAGCTGGCAAAAGCTGAAAAATCAGGACATGATTTCTAAACTGCCACCACTCCCTTATTTTCAGGCCCACCTACACAAATCTTATATCAAAACGTTCAGCTATCCCTGCTGCCACTAAACATGTCAACGGCTAAGCCATAGTCCTGATAGTTTTCACAATATAATCATTTGTTTGCAACTAACGCCGTCCATTGACATTCATTGAAACTTCACTCTACAAAGCTCAAATTTGAAGTGCAATTTCTAAACTGCGACTGTGCCTTCATTTTTAATACTTCAGAGACATACTATGCATCAAAATGTAGGTCTGGGTTTTTAAAATCGATCGTTTGAAGATGGCAACCGCCAAAATACTCTGACCTGTGCCAGGCTGCAGCAGCAAGTGGGTAGTGGATGCATGGAATAGCCTTCCAGCTGAAGTGGTAGAGGTTAACACAGTAAAGGAGTTTAAGCATGCGTGGGATAGGCATAAGGCTATCCTAACTATAAGATAAGGCTAGGGACTAATGAAAGTATTTAGAAAATTGGGCAGACTAGATGGGCGAATGGTTCTTATCTGCCGTCACATTCTATGTTTCTATGTTTCTATGTCATAGACAGGGCCTTTTGAACACCTGCTAATGTTTTTATAAATGTATGGTTTAATGTAACTGTGCAACAACGTTGCAATTAAATGTGCTATATAAATGATAACAGTTACTCCGCCCACTCCAGTTGTAGACTACTGGTGGAGGCAAGAACACTTTACACAATTTCCCCAGAAATTGTAGCTTAAATTCCCAGCTGAACCTGTCAAATGCTTTTTCAGCATCTATCGACAGGATCAGCAGGGGGGTCTTTTTCCTTGAGACTGAATCAATGACATCAATTATTCTCCTTTTATTATATGACGAGTTTATTCCCTGTACAAAACCAATTTAGTCTGGATGTATTATTGTATCCAATATGTTCTTTAATCGGTTTGCTAAAATTCCAGAAAATATTTTAGTATCTCCATTAATTAAGGATACTGCGGTTGGATTTTTTCCTTGTTTTGGAATCGGTAGTAAATTAGCTTGTAGCATTTCGTCAGGGAAAGTCCATTGCAAAACAATATAATTAAAAGTATTAGTCATTTGTTCAATTAATTGATCTTTAAATATTTTATAAAATAAATGGCTAAGACCATCTGGGCCCGGTGTCTTTATTTTCTCCATTTTCTTTACCTTGTTTTCAATTTCCAACTTAGAATAAGGAATTTGTACTTCACATACTTGAGAAAGCCCAACTACAAATTATTTCCCATTACATTTTAAAAAGGGTTTTTCATCCTGCTTTTTAATTTTTAATGTTCCAGAACGTTCCCTTACCTTGTCAATCTTATCCAGCCAATCCTTATTTGAGGCTAGCTCTGCCATAAAGGCCTGGTGCTTCTGCCACTTGCTGTGCAGGTTTCGAGCTTCATCATATGAGACATCCTGGGCAGTTAGCATTTTCTCATTGATCCACAAAGTAAGCTGCAAAAATTAGAGCAGTTAATAACTGTATAATCAATCTCCCAATTATTGTATTCAGTAAAATGCCAATAACACCTTTATGCATAATATACGTGAATACAGAATAGCTATAAGCAATACTAAATAATTAGCTATTATCTTTAATATTAAATAAAACAAATACCTGGACACTTAAGAAAAATAAATAAATTGTACACATACATACATACACATACATATACACATACATATATATACACACACACACACACACACCCCTTGTATTACCTCTTGACAGTCTTGAAGGAAATGCTGAAGATCACGATTGTCCTTCAGACGATTCAAAACATCATTGGCTGCTTCTTTATTTTTCGTGTGTCTAAGGAAAAAAATTGCAATCACATTTTCACCATCATCTAACTAATTTTGTAGCATTTAAGACCAAATAATACACATTCACTGTAGGAAAATATTTCAGTTTATAAGCAATGGCACAAATGTAATGTTCTCTCACCGGTCATCAACTGAATTAACTTTCTCCTGAATCTTGTCAGAGTTCACATTCTGCTCCTGAATTAATTTCCTCCCTGAGTCCACTAAAGTTTGAATCTTCTCCTCATTGGCATCCATGGACGTCAAGAAGTCTTCATGACGTTTTATGGCAGCCTCAGCTTGCTGGAGAGTGCCAGGCATTTCCGTGTGGGATAAGACATACTCCTGAAAGAGTAACCGTAAAAACAAAAAAAAACAAAAAAAAGACTTATTTAACATTTATTGAATCTGCAGCGATAAGGAACTGCTTTACAAGGTGACGAAGCTATGTGTGATGCACCTAACCAAACTTTGAATTAGCCAACAGCCAAATAGATCATTCAGAGAAAATCTTATATGTGTTTTAATCATTTATTTCTCCTTGGTGAAACGCAAAAAAGAAAAAAAAAAATTGATATCCCACCTGGTTATTGAGGAATCCCTCCACTTGCTTTGCATCCCTCAAGAACACCTGGAAGCTGTAACCTTGGGAAAGAAGCTGATGCCTGTTCTCCCACATCTGTCCAAGTTCATTCCAGCCAGTGTCCAATGCCTTAAGCCTCTGTTGCAAGAACATGTACTGTGCATCAGTCTGTCCACGGGTCACTTCTTCACCTACATCTCTCACTCTATGGTAGTCTGTTCCATAACGTTCTATTTCTTTCCTTATGCCTTCATGCTGTGCCAAAAGCCTCTCTGCTTCTGCCAAGTCAGCAGGGACATCCTCTGATGCAACTGCTGTCTGAGTCCTTGAAAGCCAATTTTGGAAGTCATCCAGATCACGCAAGAATCCCTGCAGCTTACTTGCTTCCCCTAAAGTTTCTTCTCTCTTTTTCATGGTATTTTTCAGTTCTCCCCAGGTGTCATCAATCTCAGATAGTCTGCCAGTAATGGCAGTGGCTTTGTGTGGGTGCTCAGAGGCAAGCTTTTCTGCCTCTTCACGTAGGTCACCAACTTTCCCCTGTATAGCTTCTAAGTCACGTTCCATGCCAGTAAGTTTGCGCTGGAGAGCAGTGACACCTGCCAGGTCATTTCCCAAGCTTTGTGTGGACTCAATAACCTTGGTCTTTTCCCTCATCCAGCACACGGTTTCATTGCATTCCAGGTGATAATTCTGAATATCAAGAGCAGAATCAAGTGCCTTCTTCTTCTGGGCAACAAGCTGGCGAAACTGATCCCAACTGTAGCAAGAAAAATGTGCTCAAGATAAATGTGATATCATAAGATTAAAGGAGATGTGTTCAACAAAAATCATAGGGATATGGAAGACAAAGTGAATTGGAGTAGGGGTTGGTAGGCAGTCAACAGTAATTGAAAGTCATGCACAGCTAGAAATAGAACACATGACACATACATGTCTTTTGCAAGAGTGATACTGCAGTAACGTGTTCTATGCAAAGAACAATGCTAGATTATCTCCTAACAAACAGCTACCTTATGATCGATATAAGCAGTGGTGGGAGAGGGGGGGGTATTATTCTATTAATCTACCAAGTGGTTTATTTAATTGAACAATTATTGAAGTTACAGATAAGAAAATAGTGTTGTAAATTTTTGGACCCATCCAAATACACTGACGCACATACACCTGATACACACACACTGACAGATACAGTCACACAATCACAGTGTCTGTCTGGCAGAGTGCATTGGTACTTGTGTATATGTATGTACGAGTGTAAGTCTGGCAGGGAGGGTTCTTGAATCTGTGACTGTGCCTGGGAGTGTATGAGAGTAGAGGAGCTGCTTGCAGAGTGTTGTGTGTATGGGGGTTTGCTTGTGGTCTTGCTGTGTACATTGTGTTGTGAATATGAGCGCTGTGTGTGAGGTCTGACTGTGTCACGTATTCATCCGCACATAAAAATGTGGTTAATAGCATTTACTGTCCTGACAGGAAAAGTTGTGCCGAGCAACATTACGGTTCTGACAGGACGGTAATGTTGCTCGGCACAACTTTTCCTGTCAGAAAAGTTGGGTCCAAGCAGCAATCATGCACATGGAAACCTGGTGATTACTTTTGGGAGTCAAAGGCCGGTCATGGCCAATCAAATCCACAGGAGGGTTTGTGCTGAGCAGCAATCATTCACATGGAAACCTGGTAATTGCATTTGAGATCAGAGGACGGTTACAGCCAATCGGATGCACACACGGGGGGACGGGACCAATTCTTCTCTTGCTCATTGCCCTGTCGTGGTTTCATGCCTATGATTATCAGAGAGTGCATCCTGATCTTGATTTTCTGGTATTTGACTTTGGCTTTGTTTTGACTTCCCTGATATCTGGTATCCTTGACTTTTGGCTTTCCCTCATCTTTGTGTCTGATTCTGTGTCCCTGAACTCGGCAAGTATTTTGCCTATTCTTGGAGACGTTAAGTTCGGCTATTCTAAGGTCCGGTTATCCTTAGTCATAGGTGTTACTGTGAGGATTACTGTACTGAAAAGAAAGTACAGTTCCTCAAGACAAACAATCGCTCCCTAGAACCACCAGGGAGCACCCTTTCCACAAGGAGATCTACCTCCCGTTAAAACACTGACAAAAACATTTAAAGGATGGCACTGCAACAGTACACCACGGATCTGAGTGCATTTTCACAGAATGGGCACTCGGTTTAGACCTTTCAGGGCATGTATGATATGTGGAGGTACATTGCTAGTTAAAGGACCACTACTATAGTGTTAGGAAAACAAACTCGTTTTCCTGGCACTATATAATCCTTAGGTCCC
This sequence comes from Pelobates cultripes, assembly GCA_933207985.1. NCBI lineage: Eukaryota > Metazoa > Chordata > Amphibia > Anura > Pelobatidae > Pelobates > Pelobates cultripes. Next base: position 61,963,779 of record OW240923.1, read on the forward strand.
GTCCCCCCACCCTCAGGGCCCCCCTCCCGCTGGGCTGCAGGGGTTAAAAACCTTCAGCCACTTACCTTTATCCAGCCCCGGGCTCCCCCGAGCGCTGGTGACCTCTACTCCTCCTCCGTTGTCAGTTCCAGAGCTGAGCCGATTTCTCAATGCTTTCCTATGGACGTTCTGCTTGCTCAATGCGATCTTCGCATTGAGCGTCGGGGAAGCGACTCTAGCGGCTGTCAAGAAGACAGCCACTAGAGGCTGGATTAACCCTGCAGTGTAAACATAGCAGTTTCTATAAAACTGCTAGGTTTACATCTGAAGGGTAAAAACCTGGGGGGACCTGGCACCCAGACCACTTCATTGAGCTGAAGTGGTCTGGGTGACTATAGTGGTCCTTTAATGGGTGTTTTGGGGGTATTTTTGCATTGCGCACTCTGAGTTAATTCCCAGTAAACTAATTATCTACCGTATACAGTTATCTCCCAAACACAGACGCCTGGGCATACTTTGTATGTCCTGAATACAGAACCCATGCTCATAAATGTGTGTGCATTTGCCTAATAAAACCAGTAGTTGTACCCTTTCCGAGTATCAATATATCAAGTCACAACCGATGTTTGAGGTATATAGGAGTTCTATTCACTACTTCATTGCAGGATCTGGGAGAGACTACGGTGGAGGTACCACTCAGGGTACAGGCGCTCTGGCTATGAAACAGAGGGGCAATCTGTACAGTAAGTAATGCAGGACAGTGCGGAGAGATCAGTAATAAAATCAATCATAATAAGCAAACACCCCTCACCAAATAAATATTTACTTTATAAAGCCCTTAAGTAGGTTGTCACTTACCAGGCATTTAGCTGGTTCTGTGTTGATCTGATGCTGTCTTCATTTCTCTGGTCGATGCTCAACAACTGTTCAGCAATTTCATTTACAGATGCAACTCTGGAAGCCAAGTTATTCATTTCTGCCTCCAGTGTTTCAAATCTTGATAGAAAGAATAGCAATACTGAAATTACTTAATTCAGATAGAGATCTAGATAATTTTCCCCTTAATTTTAAGATATATATATATAGATATATAGATATATATATATATATATATATATATATATATATATATATATATATATATATATATATATACACACACACACACACACTATTCCATGGGTTTTGCACTCCTGCTTTCTTGGCCCAGTGCTCAGCTGCACAAAAATATAACTCCGGTAGAAAAGCCAGCACTCAAGGACTTGTCAAAAAGTAGTAAATTTAATCCAAAGATTACAACAATTTATAATCCAAAGGATCAATGTTTCAGTTCAGACATTAGGACTTTCTTCAGGACATAATGCTGAATAATGTCCTAGAGAAAGTTCTAATGTCTGAACTGAAACGTTGACCCACTGGATTATATATTGTTTTAATCTTTGGATTAAACTTGCTACTCTCTCACAAGTCCTAAAGTGCTGGCTTTTCTACCGGAGTGTAATGTGTAATATATATATATATTAAACATTGACTGGTGTGCAGATTTTTGTTTAACATTGAGAAAAAAAAAAAAAAAATTGGATATATAGACACACACACACTTTATTTTTTAAATTATTTTTTTCAAATGTTGAACAAAAATCTGCACACCAGTCAAGCCATAAGACTTGCTTTTCCCACAGAAATCACAAATCTGCAGTGATGTTACTACCGTAAAGGATTCTGGGTGGGTATATGCAAATTTGTTTGACAAAGAATCCCATTTTTGCCTCATTCAATTTTAAACATGGATTTCTTTGAGTCGGTTTGCTGTACACAACAGCTTTGAAACACAAACACAAGATGCAAAGCCAGTAAACCACTCATGCACAGCTGTTTCATCTTTTGTGTTTCAAAGCTGCTGTATACAGCAAACACAGACTCAAAAGAATCCATGTTTAAAACGGAATGAGGCAAAAAATGTGATTCTTTGTCAAACTAATTTGCATATGCCCACCCAGAATCCTCTGCGGTAGTAACATCACTGCAGATTTGTAATTTCTGTGGGAAAAACAAGTTCTATGGCTTTTTGACTGGTGTGCAGATTTTTGCTCAACATTGTATTAACTATCCACAGACTTCAGGTGGAAGGGGTTTTCAATCACAATTTTCCCCACCATAACCTATTTGGAGATAGATAGAGATATATCTCTATCGAATAAAAAAAAAAATACTGCTAGAAGCAAAGTGGGATAGCTATTACTTATTAATTTTCATCATTATATTGACTATATTCATTAAAGGGATACATTTATTTACATTAATTTTATCTTGTTTGCACAAGAATTTTTATTTCAGAAGACCACCAATTCTACAGTGGTGAGAAAAATTAAGTCAGAAAAGTTTACAAATCTGTTGCTTGCGGAAACAATACGCAAAAACGATGGTTAGGTTGATAAAAAGCAACAGAGGAAAAAAATCTGACAAATTGAATAAATAAAAAATGAGATGTAAAACTATCGTACACATTTTGATAAATCTCCCCAAAGAAACAAGCTTTGTATATCATACGATAAGGACTTTCATCGCCTGAACAGCGGCTAGTCTTCCTTACAATTTCGGTGATTCTGCCAATACTGATTATATATTAACATAAAGGAATATATAATGTTCAAATCTTTCTCTATCTTGAACTTAAAACATAAGAACTTGTATCAAAAAGGAACTTTACCTTTGCTGAACAACTTCAAGATCTTCAAGCTTTTCTGGAATCTCCATACCATTTAGCCATTGCTCCTTCTCATCGATCCAGAGTACGCAGGCATCTGCCTCACTGAACATTTTGTGAAGAGCCAACGAATCTTGAAGAGCCTGTTTGCGATGGGCAGCCAGATCTACCAGTTCCTCATACCGTTGTTCTAAAGCTGGGAGCCTTCCATCAACTTCTGGAGAATGGGAATAAGCTGGTGGCAAGGTTCGAGCCTGCTCATGTAGAGCATCAATAGCTGGCCTATGGTTGAGGATTTCTTCTTCTACATCCTTGTGTTTTTTAATTAGTGTCTGCGTAGAGTATTCATCATGGCCCACATCATTGGCTGAAACCAGGCGTAATGTATCAAGGATCCAGGCCTCTGCATCATTGGCATCAGCTTGAAATTGGTAATAGCGGTAGGCCTCCCTTAGGCTCTTCTCCCTATCTTCAGCTAAGGTCTCCAGCTCTTTCCACTGGCCCATTACATCAGCAATTTTTTCCTCAATTTCCCGTGCACCAAAGTGTCCCTGAGACACAAGTTCTTCGCCTTCAGCCACAGTTTGCTGTAGTGGACCATAACGTCCACTCATCTCACCACGGAAGGCATTATGCTTGCTTATCAGCCTTAAAGAGCTGGTGAGATCTTTGCCATAATCTTCAGAAAGTTGAAGTCGACTCTGTTCACGAATCCAAGCCTCTTCCTCCTCCATATCCCAAAAGAACTTCCAGAGCCGACGAGATTCCTCTAGTTTTGACCGCCTGGCCGCAGCCAACTCACACAAATCTGCATATTGTTGTTCCAAAAGATGCACACGCTTTCGCACTAAATCTGGGTCACACGGTTTGTAGCCTGAAGTAAAAGGAACAAAAATAAATTTCTAATATTTTTCTCAAATTTTAATTTCCCATCATGTTTCCTTTCCATTAATCCCATGTTTGTTTGTTTTTTATGTCTATTCGTTTCTTTTCATTTCGTTCCATCATACCGGAATTACAGCCAATTTCTAGTCTTTAACTGGCTTCGCTTTCACATTTATTAAAGTACCTAACCAACTCTCTTCCTCCATCACCCCACACTACATAACTTTTACAAAATAATTTCATAAATCCCACTACATACCTTCATCATCCGCCATAAATTTCTGTGCTACAGATGCAACAGATTTAACACGTTCTGCGTGAACTGTGATGTCCGCTTCCACTAGGTTGTGTGTCTGAAGAAGGTCTTCTACCCCATGTAGATGTTTGCCATAATCCTCAGACTGTAGACGACCCTGTAATGTAGATCAGAGTTATATAAGGACAATGTTTTCGGACATCAATCATGTTTCTTCCATCTTCTTGAGAAGGTAGTTTACACAATGGTTGTACCCTCCTAAACACTATAAAGATCAGTTACTGTTATTTAAAAAGCCAAATACCTTCATATCATCAGTCCAGTCCATAAGATATAACAGATCTTGAAACATCCTCTGAAGCTCCAGATTCATTAGGAGTCTCTGTCTTCTAGCTGCCACAAGCTCCTTCAGGTAATCCCATAGCCGGGTCACGTTACACTTTCGAGCCAACACCCTTCGAATGTCATGATAGTTCTCTGCTTCCAGCTCATCTGCCACAGCATTTACTGCCTGCACACGCTCACTATAGGCCACAATATCGGTCTCAATGGCCTCATGCTTTCTCACCGCAGCCTCAACTGCAGCCAAGTCTAAACCAAAATTATCCTGTTGGAAGGCAATGAGTGGATTAGACACAAGCTTTAATATCATGTCAAGTTCAAAAAAGTCAAACCTGCTCTCTTACAATTTTATATAGCTTAAAGAGAGTTGTAATTACAATAAATATTGAAAGAGATTTATGATGACTTTTTCTGGGCTATAATTTATTGGACAATTAAACTGAATGCTAAATATGATCTAGTTTGTTACAATTAAATAAACCTGTTAAGCAATTCCATAAGGACTTATTAAAAGTATAACCTAGAAAACTATTTGAAATTGGGGGATGACAATTACCTGAGAGACAAGACGTTGATTTTCACTCAGCCAAGTTTCTCTCATGGCGGCTTTACGGTCAAACCTAGCAGCTAACTGCTCCAATTTTTCTTGACGAATCAACTCGTTACGCAGCGCAAGCTCACGCTCATGTTCTGCCTTCTCCAAACGCTCCCATGCCTGTTAGAGATACCAAAAAATATGAAAATACGAAAATATGAATTAACACCACACAACAGAAATAAGACCATGTGAGATATTACACAGGTAAAGTTAAGGAAACTGAAAAGAGGAAAAAAAAAAAAAGGTTGGGTCAGTCTTGGGTTTAGAAAGCTATCCTGTAGTCAAATTGTGACAACACTTGATTTGGAGGAAATTTGCATTAAGTACTTTCCAGCTGGAGTATCAAATGCATAATGCAAACACTGTGGGAGTAGAAAATGTGGCCAAGAGCAAGTATTGAACTACTGACATTTCTAGCTTGTTTAATATAGTTACAATATCTGTTGCTATATAATTTATACCTTGTTTATGTCCGATATAAGTTTTCCTTCTCTGGGCGTATACACTTTCTGATTGTTAGCTCTCATTTTACTCTGGATTGTAAACAGAAGAACCTCCAAATTTCCTTTCTCTGTGAACCTGCAAGAAAAAAAAAAAAAATGAAAATTACACAAGGACAAAAGTTTAATGCCACCAGAAAGTTGTATTTAGTAGAAATTACAACACAGAGATACACATTACAAGATCTTATTCAAGGGTCACTAACCTTGGCTCTCCATTTTTATTTAGTGTACTTTTCTCAGAATTGCAAGCTACACAGAATTTGTAGTTAAATCTGCTAAATTCAACCAAGAGCACTACAAGGACGTTAAAGGGACACTATAGTCACCTGAACAACTTTAGCTTAATGAAGCAGTTTTGGTGTATAGAACATGCCCCTGCAGCCTCACTGCTCAATCCTCTGCCATTTAGGAGTTAAATCCCTTTGTTTATGAACCCTAGTCACACCTCCCTGCATGTGACTTGCACAGCCTTCCATAAACACTTCTTGTAAAGAGAGCCCCATTTAGCCTTTCTTTATTGCAAGTTCTGTTTAATTAAGATTTTCTTATCCCCTGCTATGTTAATAGCTTGCTAGACCCTGCAAGGGAATTGCAGGTGAATGATCTAAACACTAAAACTGCTTTATTTAGCTAAAGTAATTTAGGTGACTATAGTGTTCCTTTAATGGAGTTGGCAGAAAAAAAATTGTTACAGCCAACATATCACATATTCTGGTAGATGTTACATGAGCATGAGTACAGCTTAAAAACAAGAAATGATAATTTGTCTCTGGTTTTCAAAGCTCCCAGTAAGTTAAAGTTATAATTATACTGACGATATACACTACATTGCTAAGCACAAAATGCCATTATTTATATAGCACAAACATCTTCTGCAAGCGCTGTACAATCGGTAAAACAACAACACTATTCTAACAAAATGCATTTGATATATGGAGAAGTAGGCGAAGAGAGGCCAACTTTAAATACCACAACTAGTCTACTTCTGTGGCACCTCAGACGTTGACATCTTCATTGCAGCAAAATGTATTGGTAAGCAATATTGCAAGTCCACCCTCCTGTGGCTTTAAATAAGGCATGTGTAATATGGGGTCCTCTTTCTAACAAGGAAATCAGAGAGGAATAGTTTTAAAGGGATTCTATAATGCCAGGAAAACAAACCCGTTTTCCTGGCACTGTAGAATCCTACAGTGCCCCCCTCCCTCGCGGCTGAAGGTGTTAAAACCCCTTCAGTCACTAACCTGTTTCCAGCGCCGATGTCCCTCGGGTCAAGCTCCACCCATGCTCCTCCCCTGCAGTCAGTCGTCGGGGAGACCTAATGTGCATGGGCAGCAATGGCATGTTTGTATTAGGATTTCCCCGTAGGAAAGCATTATTCAAAGCTTTCCAATTGGGAAAATCTGACGCTGGAGGTTCTAATGCATATTCATAGCGTGAGGACGTCCAGCGTCAGATAATGGACCAAAGGTGGCTGGTACACAGCCACTAGAGGAGGGGGAGTTAACCCTGCAAGGTAATTATTGCGGTTTCTCAGAAACTGCAATAATGGCTATTGCAGGGTTAAGGGACATGGGGCATTGCACAGACCACTTCAATGAACTGAAGTAGTCTGGGTGCCTACAGTGTCCCTTTAATCCTAATGGCCTGAATGACAGACAATGCCTGCAGAATAGCAGGAACATTTCAAATTGTTCCAAACGATCATATATGAGATCACACGATTTCACAGAATGCAGATCAAGAAGGAGAACAGTCAAGCAGTTGAGCATCCTTTGTCAACATTTTACCCTTAAGATAAGACTGCACACAGATAGGATCTTGCAGAAAAAATAAATAAATCTAGAATTCAGTTTTTAAAGATAGAAATGATTGGTACAAGTTGGCAGATGGTACGAGTCATTTCAGTCAGTATTCAACATTTTATCAGATGCTTATGTTTATTTCCTCTACTCCCAAAAGTAAAGGGCCTGTACAGTATGGGTGGAGTTCACCTTGCAAAAAGAGGAACAAGTGTAACAAAACTCACTTTGGGGGCTTTTCCACAGTTCGGTAGGTGTTGAAGGCTTGAAGTTGGTTTTGAACACCACTCAAACAGTTGGCTAACTTGCGATCATTAAGAGTAATTATCATCTGCTCAATCCATTGCAGGAGTTCTGTCGCCAACTGCTCATAATTCTCAACTAGCTGATCTGCTTCAATGGCCTGGTCCAACACCTACATAAAGAAAAAGTAACAAAAAAAATATCCATTAGGCAAAGTTTCAATATTTAGATTTAAAATAAAAAAAAAATATTTTATTGTTAAAACCGTGTCAGACTAGAGTTTACATTTCCACAAAGGGCTATGAAAAGCACTCAGACTACATCATCTCAATAAAGTGATCTTGGTGCAGTGGCCCTGGAAGAAAGGTTTCCATTGCAGGGTTAAACACCACTAAAGACGCTATCCCTGTTATTACAGAGAGACTCAATTCTCAATCAAATGCTGCTCGTAGAGGTGTGCCAGAAACCCAAATCGTTAGCAGAACACTATAGTGTTAGGAATACGTTTGCATTCCTAACTCTATAGTGTTCCTTTAACATGCATTGTGTTATTAGTACATGAAAAACTATTCTTATGATTCAGAAGTATTTTTACTATTTATTTTAATTATTACTTGTTTTTGCCATCACAACTAGCATAGTAGTATGCATTTATGTTTCACAAATCAACCATTTATGGACACTCATTAAAATGGTCCTGCTAGTTTTATGGTGTGTAAAATATTGTGCTACTTACCTGAGGATGACTTTATAACAAAGCATTATGTGATAAATACTTATTGATTAAATGTTCTAGGGGCTGTAAAAGAATAGTGTACTCTCTACACTGAAATAAATTAAATTTAGAGCAACAAATTAAACCATGAGCAATTTCATCACACCTAAAAATATTAAGAAAAGACAACAATAGTGTAGTATTTTGGACTAAATAAATGAACAGATTCTGGAATCTTTAACAAGAATCCCCAAACGCAGGTGATGGAAAATAAATCCTGTGTAGGACATGCACACATACCTTGCCAATACGCTTGCCCTCCACAGCAAGAGCTTTCATTTTGGAGAAATAGTGATAAAATGTGGCCACATAGGTGATGATCGATTTCTCATCTGGCTGATCAACATTCACATCTGCAGAAAAAAAATATTTACGTGTAAGAGCTTGCAATAAACACACCAGAAATGGCTACATCCAGATTAATAAACTACAATGAGTCACTGTATATTATACATTAAGTTCATCAATCCATGACTAAGATTTCACATTTTACCTTCAGGATCCAGAAGTTTAGTGAGGCCCAGCTCCCTCTCTGCAGTATTGAAGGCATTTTGAAGATTGTGGTGGGCATTGGACTTTTTTAAGGTGTCAAATTCAATGAGGTCTGGTCTAGGTGGAAAAAAAGAAAACTGATTAGAAGAAATAAGGCTTCAATTCAATTGTTTGATGGCATTAAACCTATTTTTTATAACATTGTAATAAGATTTTGTGTTACATACGAAGCAGGACTTAACATTTTAGCTCCTGTGGTACTAGCCTGGCCCTAAAAAGTTACTCACCTCTGCAAACCTGGAGGGTCCATAGCACACTTACCACAGGCGAGTTTCTACTCACCAGGGCTACATTTTCACTCGCCAATATAAAAAGATTTAAAAAAAAAAGTGTTGACCTTTTTGGAGCTCAAAAGAAGGAAGATGGACAGCCATGTCAAGTAAGAAAATCACTGTTTCATAAAAATATTTCTGCTGCACATTGCAACCGCAAGACCAGACATCCAAACAACATTTTGGAATTCTAGGTCAATGGTGCACTGAAAAAATGTTAGCACAACAGAATTGGGTAACTTTAAACAGTAATAGACACTTCACAGAGTTCAGTTCCAACACTCAGCATTATTTCCACCAACATTTAGAAAGATGATATGATACTTTTTTTTTTTTTATTAATATACACCTCCACCTCTCTTAAATAGCAGTTGCCCAGTCAATTCTCCTTACAACATGATGTCAGTGTGGTTACTAATGCCATCTGTTGGATAAAGGCCAGCCTGACAAAGAAATACTGCAATAACTGCTGAAATAAAGTCTCTTCCGCATTAGCTTAAACAACTGCTTACCTGTGCTTGTGTACAATGGCATTAAATGCAAGCCCATCTCGCCAGCTTGTGGTGAAGTTGTGAACATTGACATTCTGATACCTGAAGAGAAAAGTGAGATTAAGATATTAGATAGCGGTTATTTATATTTACAAAGTATTTCAACCCAGTTGTTTATTATGTGGGTTTTTTTGCTCTCTATAAGTCAAATACAGGCATAAAACCTGGATATTTACTTTACAGACTGTTTGAGCTTACCATTTGTTTCATCCTGTAGATAAACAATTTTAAAAACAAAAACCAAAAGGTGCAAGTAATAGCTTCTTTAGAGATAATTTACACAAACCATTTTCCATAGAACCAGTGATCAGCATAATCGTTACCATTTGATGACATCTTTGTACCACAACATATACAACTTATGTTTATCACATGGAGATATCCTGTCCCTGCTCACAATTGCTAATAACTGAAGTAATTCCCTAAAGTAATAGATCTGTCTTTTCAGAACATGATGTTCGAGGACAGAGGTATACTTCTTCCCCCGCCTGTCAATATTTCTACAATGTTCACCATTCAGGTCCTTACCTCCACTATCAGACTCTCTAAAGACAGCCTGTGTTGCAGAGACCTTTTACTTTTTGGTCTCTACACCGATGCAGACATTACTGCAGTGTCATTTGGTCAATTGGGGGTTGGTGTGGTGTGATGTGGTGGTTGGGGTGAGGGGGGAGGAGGGGTTCCTGTGTTTCTTGACACTGTATTAGTAATCAGCCTCAGGAAAAATATCAATATTATATTAAAGTTTTTTTGTTTTTTGTTTGTGATTCTTACATATATACTGGAGATTACATTTATATGTACAGAAATATGAAATTCTCTTGCAAATGTTTTGCAGATGGCAGGTTCACTCTAAGCAGCCGACAATGCTCTGTTAAACTCCTGAAGCAAATGTGTGTCATTGAAATGGCTTAAAATAAACTCTAAAATTCCAATGCCATACCAGCGCAAATACATGCAGAGTATTTAACATAAATGAAGAGGTGTAAATGCACAGGTATGTGTGTAATGTGTACATAATATGTTCTCTGAGCCTCCCAATACTTTACCACCCATAGTTGAACAGAAGATAAGTTTAAGCACATTGTTTTTCTGACTGTAACAGTCTACTACCAAACAACTGTAAATACATATATATCTATGCTGGCATCCTATGTATAACAACCTCAAATTCTTTTGAGTAATTCCAGTGCTGGGAGATTCTTGACCAAAGTTTCACCAATAAAATTACAACAGCAAAGAGGAGACGAAACGTTTAAGCATCGGAACTGTTCAGGGAATGCAAAAGATTACAATTCCTGTGGTAATTATGCCACATCTGTCTTTATGAAGGCCAATTATACAAAAATCTGACGTGCATCAGTGAAATGGAATAATAAGTATAGAAAACACAAAAAACTCTATTGTAGTTTTATTTACCCTGCAGTCTTCATTTGGCACCAGAGCAATAAAGCATCCTTGGCAGACTTCTTTTCTTTGTTATCTTCGGTCTCTACACTGATATCTTGGATCTGCAAATAAAAATTAAATACATACATAGCTGGGTTCAAAGTTTCCACTTGGTCACTAGCTACAAGCGTGTGTGCCACGGACACCCTCACTTCATGAGAGTGTCTTCAACGCAGTAACTTTGCAGGTTTTGTTTTTAAATTATTTGTTTTTTCCCCCCTACTATTTTGCCTTGTTTTTACCTTCTTTAAATTCCCCTTAGTTTTTTTTTTTTTTAGTTATGATGAGCGTGATCTTCAGGAATGGAAAAGTTCAATTTCAGTCATTAAGCTAATAAGCTAATTGACACATAATCAATCAGTGAACTACAAATTAGAAAAATGGAGGTGCCCACATATTGCGATCCAGCACATTAGGGAAGGGGGGAGGAGGGAAGAAAAGGCAAGTGGCAAGGAGTGAGTAGTAGTCACCATGATACAAGAAGCATAAGCAAAAGAAAATTGAAGGGGTGGAACATAATCCTAATACTTACACCAACTCTAATCCGGACTACTAATTTAAGAAAACTTTAGCAGTAATGAGTTAGTATTTGGGCTAAGGTAAAGCATTACAGTTATGGAATTTTGATTAAAATAAAACATTTAGTGGTGGGGAGCTCGTTTTACACTGCTCAGCACAACTGGTACTGTGAGCTTTTTTACAAGTATACAAAAGGTAGTATAAATAAACTAAACAAGTCATTATTACAACAAAAATACATTCAAGTTTAAAAATCAACAAAGAAAAAAGTTTTACCCAGTTTGCTGTAAAATAGTGTAAAGCCCATTTCTCATAAAATAACTTTAGATTACCTTACTATAAGTCTAGTTCGCAACAAATGATATACCAAATTGCAACCAGCATGTATGCCACATTTGTATGCATTTCTTTATATCGTGATTTTCTGTATATCACAGTGCCTTTCTTAATTAGTTATAACACTTTACAAATCACATCTAATTGTAAACACATGTGCTAAAGAAAACTCTCAAGACACTGTCATCCTGCACTGTAGAATGTACAGCCTTTAGGAGTCCCCAATGCTTTGGAAAAGGATCCACCGTTGTTCCACCTCCTGTCTCCAGATATGCTCAAAGCATGTCCTATATACACACTGTGAACGTACATTAGCATCTGGATGTTCGGTGTATATAACTAACCTCAACACACCTGGAGGCTGGTTTTCAACCAATGTTGCCTCTAGTGGAGACTGTTAACCCATCAGGGAGACCAATTGTATCTCTCTTATCACCGCTCTCCCAGTATATAGATCATTTTTTACAAGACTTGGTCCCCAAATGCCCGGCATATCTAAAAGATACTATTAGCCTTTTACAAATTTTAAATAATTTTAATTGGGAAGATTCCTTTATAATGGCTACTTGTGATGTCAGTAGCCTCTACACTAATATTGAACATGGGGTAGGGTGTGAGGCTACTAGACATTTTTTAAATAAATCTGGTAATTTTATAGAAACACAAATCGATTTTATTGTGCAGGGGATCAATATGATTCTTAAAAACATTTTTTTTTTGGTTTGAAAACAACTTACCTTCAAACCAAGGGAACTTCCATGGGGACCAGATTTGCCCCGAGTTATGCCAACCTGTTTATGTCATTTTGGGAAGAAAAATATGTTTTTTCTAGGTTGGACATAGGGGCAAGTCTGGTCCTCTATAAAAGATATATAGATGACATTTTTATTATATGGAGAGGCAGTTCCAAATCTTTATTAGATTTTATTGATTCTCTTAACAATATGTGGAATATTAAGTTGACTCATGTCATTAGCCCCTCGAATATTTACTTTTTAGATATTTTTATAGATAATGGTGTAATTAAGAGTCATACATATTTTAAATCTGTAGATGTTAATAGTTTTATTGATTTTTCCAGCTGCCATTTTAAACCATGGTTATCAAACATACCAAAAGGACAATTTTTAAGGTTGAAGAGAAATTGTACAGATGAACGGGATTTTAACGATCAGGTTAAAATTTTAGAAAAACAATTTTTAGAAAAGGGATATGATAAAAATATTCTAGAAAAAGCCTATAAACAGGTAAAAGAGGAAGATCGTTTAGAAATTTTGAAATATAAAGATAAGCAAGCTAAAAAAGAAGGACTAGAAACTATCCCATTAATTTTTAATTTTAATTCTAACAACCGCACTTTACGTAAAATGATTGATAAAAATTGGCATGTTTTAAAGTTAGATGATGAGTTACGCCCACTAATAGGAGAAAAAGCTAAATTAATTTTTAGAGGAGCTAGAAATTTCAAGCAAATTTTAACTAGCAGCTTCCAAGAGAAAGAATGTTCCAATAACTTTTTAAAGGAACAGAAAGGATTCTTCTATTGTGGAAATTGTAGAGGGTGTAAAGTAAGAGCTGGGAAAAATAGAAGAATTTTTAAATTCATTTCTTTTAATACTAAAACAGAATATGAAATTAAACACTTTATCACATGCAATACTGCTGATGTTGTTTATATGATAACATGCCCCTGCGGGTTACAATATGTAGGGAAAACGTCTCGTTCGTTAAAAATACGAATTAGGGAGCATATATATAACATCAGGAGAAGATTCCCTAACCATTGTTTACCTAAACATTTTTTGGAATATCATGATGGAGACCCAGCAGGCCTGGATTTTTTTGCAATAGATCATATTAAAATACACTGGAGAGGGGGTGATAAGGATAATCTTTTAAGTAAAAATGAGATGAAATGGATTTTTAATTTGGATACACTTACACCGGGGGGATTAAACGTAGATTTTGAAATTAATACTTATATTTAACTATAATTATTTATTAAATCTATTAGAGATTATTTTAGGTTGTTTTATATTAATAAGATATGTTTTAATTTCAATTTTAGTAATACTGATTAATATTGATTATAATAAGTGTATTTTAAGTATGATGCATTCTCCCGATATACCTTTAAATGTGAATAAGAAGATTTTTCTATTTCGATCTTTTATTTCCCTTTTAAATTTATTCCCTCTTCTTTTGCCTCTTTTACCTTTTTTTGAGAAAGAGAGAGTTTAACTGTTGCTAATATTCTACGTATTGGAATAAGAATATCTGACTATAATATTTGTTTCAATGTTATTGACAATATGTATGAAGTATGTTGCTAATAGGACTGATTATTGCAACATGAAAGACTGTGTAAGTGAATGGACTAGTTCGCTGTTCCTTTTCTTCAATGAACATGGAAGTAAACAGAGATCGTTAAGGACGTTAGGATGCCCAATAAAGTTGCTTTAAAAAAATTTTTAAAAAGGGAAGGAGCTTATTTCCGAAGAAAGGCGCAAAAATTTTACTATTTAAAAACGGAACAGACTGAATGGACACTTTGATAAAGGCTTTGGCTGAAACGCGTTAGTGTGCAGATGTGGAATTGCTGAATTTTAACTTTTACTGCTGCTGTCTTTTTTTGCTGCTATACCGAATAAAGGTTTTCATTAAAGATCCTGCATCCTGGATTTTGTAAAGCAAGAAGGAGCAAGCAATTAAGCAGTTGGATTACAACGACCACCTCACTAATCCATTCAATGTTCCTAGTCTGAGCCAGCTTCCATAATAAGTGGCTCATGAATATGTGAGTTTATTCAAGTATTTACTCATACATATATTATTTGTACGTTATTACCCTATGCCTGTTTTTCCCATTGTGTTTTTACAGGTTTAATATTGGATAGAAGGGTAATTATTGTTTCTCTGTGCTCTCACCATTCTTTACTGTTTTAACCATCTAGTGGAGACTTATTTTTTTAAAGAATTTATATTTTTAAAAATAAACATTACACATACTTCTGAGAACAGCTTGCCTTAAGATTTAGATTTTAGTAAACTTCGAAAATATAGGTAATAAGGCAGGTGTCCCATAGCAGCATGGCATCAGGTGTCAACGTATCAATCTTTTTAAAATAAAGTCAGACTTTCTTCCTTTGCTCTAAGCACCAAAACTGTGTATACTCCTAAGACTTCCATGTACTCTCTCAAACAAAAGACTGCAAATAAGTTTAGATTTGGTTTTGCCAAGTAAACTACCTAAATATAGCAGAGCAGAGGTGTATGCAATATGAACAACTCTCATATTGAGAAATCAACATGAGGATAACTATTAGCAGACACTTGTAGGACACTTCCTGGTCTGCAGATTAGACAGCAACAAGAGGCTCAGAGAGTGACAGTAGTCACCATCACTGGGAGCAGTAGGACACTTTTAGCCAGGTTCCGGAATTGTTTGTATGTTTTAGTCACCCTGTGCCTATTATAGAGGCAGGATGTGTATAATGGTATTGGTTATGATTAAATGTTTTGTGTGCTCTCCTTGACTGCGGATGCTTGATAATAACATGGTGGATTTGGCTGTGGAGCCTTTACTGCGCCCTATGTTGGTAGCAACAACTATAGGCACTGCCTGAATATCAAGGCTTGTTAAATGCACGTTCAGGTAGATTTGTATATTGTTAATTCTGCAGGCAGGAGAGATATTTTGTGTTAATTATGGTCTTCCCCATCCCTTTATAAATGCCATTCTGTTCTTATAAGTTTCTGTATGTTGTCCGATATCATTTGGTTATTCGTATTTTATTGAAGTTGTCACAGGAATCTAAAATGTAATTAGTATATGGGCTAGTCCCGAATAAAAATAGAGCAGAGTATGTTGGTTCCTTTTGGAACGGTGTGTCTTGTGTGGATTTTTAGGGATCCTAGTAAAAGGTTTTGGACCTGTTAGCTAGCTGAATGATCCCTCTAGCCAGGGGGCAAATAGAGAAGAGTGCTGAGAGCTGCAAGTGTCTTTATAAAGACAACAGCATCACATTGCAGGCGGAGGTGCGTAACTGCATGGACACAGTTGCAGTGGAATAAGCAGAGGGGACAATACCTGCCTGGAAGGAAAAAGCTACAGAAGGACAAGCTTTGGCGATTGTGGCTGAAGCATTCCGGGGTCCTGTAAAGGTGACTGGGTGGAGGTGCATGGTTGAAGTAAAAGAACTCTGCCGTAGTTAGCATTTCAAGTGTTTTACTATATCCAAAATGCATTAAAAATGAAATGGTAAATTCCAGATAAGTAATGTCCCTTTAACGAAAGAAACATGGTCCTTTCTGTAACTCGAAAGGCAGAGCAGTTAGTCATTAACCAATCCTATTGACTAAACTTTCCAGTCTGGTTTGTTTGCTGCATAAAAGGAATCCATAACCGACACTCTCCAGCATGTAGGAGACATGCATCTTTGGGAAAGGTTAAATACAGAGGAGCAGAGGCAACAGTTTAATTTTAATGCCATCTCATCGTTCCCAAAAGAAAAAAAAAAACACTCACATTTCTATGGATAATATACTAATACAAGGAGGAGGTAACTTGCTTTATTTTATTGATTTTGGTTTTCTAACATTATGTGCATCACTTCACCATAGTTTGTTGGGTAGTGCTTAAGGCTCTTCTATTGAAACTATCGCCAAAATGGTGCAGTGCATTACAGGATACCTCCTGTCACTATATTTAACTGTGTGACAGATTCATCTGTACTGCTGGTTCGTCTGTTTCCCTTTGTTCGCTGGATTTCCTGTTCATATACCCCCGTTCGTGTAATTTGCAAACTACCGATTGAAACTACCGAACGAACGACCACCCAGGAGAGGAGTGTGCTGCTGGTTAACCTCTTGGCCCCAATTAGAACGTTGTGGTTAACCGCAGACACCTCTCCATTCCATTCGTACGGGTGGTCGTCGTTCGCATGTCGACCACGAGGCAGCGGCCATTTTGGGACATACGAACGCATAGCGGTGTTCGGTACAAACTGTATGGAACTAAAAACGGACACTTAAACTACCGAACACCGCTGGAAGCTGCTGCCTACCTTCCATTTCGACAAGGCATGCGAACGTCGGTCGTTCGGGAGTTTTTTTATTCATTCGTATGGACTTTTACCCAGACAGCCGATTCGACTAGATACATCGGATGTGAGCGCTATTCGGTGAAAACATGCACTCAGATCCAGGCTGTCTGGGGATACGTTACACGAACTATATGCATTCGGTATTTCTTCAGTTATGTATTTTAATGTATTTTTATTACTGCAAGTTAAAATGGCGATTGTCTCTACCTTGGGAGATAATTAGGTTTCTTCCTAATTATCTCCGGGGTAGAGAAGACGGATTTATGGGTAAGATGGGAAGGGCTATTATTGAAGCCACTGCGATTGGCTACTGTCCAATATGTTTTACAGTCTTCCACAAGGTCCCCTCGGGGAGTGTCCACCTTGTGGAGACCTGCATAAATACCGGGCAGGTAGCCCCCATTAAACAGATCTTCATTTGACCCTCAAGACGGAGCTTGGTCTCGTTTGTGGGGGAATTATTACTGGGACAGCGCTTTCGTTATTTTTAGCTGTGGAAGGCGTTCGACTGTTTTGCTGATCGGGAGTTGCCGTGTTCGTGGACTTCGTTCGGGAGTTTGGCGGTCGGCTGGATTTAAACTGCATTTCTGGAGAAGGGGATTATTACTAAACGGCGGCTTCATCTACCCGACGGTACGTGTCGTAACAATTGGTGGCAAGCGACGGGATGAATCCTACCGCCCAGAAGGCCAGCTACACATCCCAGGTTGGAAATGCAGTATGAAGAGTTAAGGCGTGCTACCCTTAAAGATATATTAGAACGCAGAGGACGATCAGCGAGTAATCTCAAGAAAAGAGAGATTATTGCCATATTATTGGAAATGGATGCAGCACAGGGAACGGGAAGAGCTGATGTGCCTGGCATACTGGAGTTAACACCCGAGGAGATACAATTTAACCGGGCAGTTCAGATCAGGCTGGCACATTTTGGCCCCAACCCCGCAGCAGATATTGTGGTTCAAGTGCAAGCAGCAGTAGCAGCACAACAGGCGCTTCAGGGAAGAGGCGCTGCAGCAGCTGAGGTACCATATAATAATAATGGAAGAAGAAAAGTACCTTTTGCTGCATTTCGGAATTTTGTAGAAACCGAAGGAGAAATTGATGGGTTCCTGGCTGATTTTGAAAGGCAATGTGCCTTACACCAGGTACCCGCAGGGGAATGGGTCACTATCCTCTCTGGGAAGTTATCCGGCCGGGCCAGTGAGGCGTTTCGGGCCATCCCAGAGGAGGAAATTACCAGCTACAGGGCAGTGAAAGATACGCTGTGACCCCTGAGGCATACCGGAGGCGATTCCGGGACACTAACAAGCAGGCTGGTGATTCTTATGTTGAGTGGGCATGCCGAGTACACCGCACAGCAGCCCACTGGATGGCAGGGTGCCAAGCGGTAACTGGGGAAGAAGTGCTGCAAGTATTTTTGTTGGAGCACTGCTTTGACTGCTTACCTGCAGGAGTCAGAGAATGGGTTAGGGACCGTAAACCCGCTACCTTACCCGAAGCTGCTCGTCTGGCTGATGAGTACACTGATGCCAGGAAACTGGACCAGACAGCAGCCAAGGTCCCTACCCGAGTGGAGTACAAACCAGCAGCCACCCCAACCTTCCGCTCACTGTCTTGAGCAGGAGGAATTTTGGGGTATACTACATGAGGCGGATCCAGTACAAGCAGCGCAGCAGGATAACCGTCAACAGCACAGGCAGACCGTTAAACTGAATGGCAAAGCAGTAACGGGTCTGAGAGACACCGGAGCCACTATGACTTTGCTCCAAAAGAACCTTGTTTCAGAACACCAACACACTGGAAATACTGTGGCAGTGAGGGTGGCGGGAGGTGCAGTGTTCCGTTTACCGGTTGCCCGGGTTCACCTGGATTGGGGGGTGGGCTCTGGACACGTGAATGTGGGGGTCATGAAAGACTTGCCTGCTGATGTTTTGCTTGGGAATGACTTGGCCCCTTCGGTGTCCGCTTATGCTCCAATGGGACCTGCCGATATCAACCCAGTGACTACCCGTGCCCAGACCCGTGCTGCTGGAACGAGCCCACCTGCTGCTGAGACCCAGGTAAGAACAGAGTCCCCGACTGGTACCCTAGAACAGACTTTTATTAGCTGGGATTCCCCAGAGGAGTTTGGGAGGGAAACTCAGACAGATTCGACACTCCAGAAGTATAGGGACAGAGCAGATACTGGAGAGGAAGGATTAGATGGGGAACGGTATGAGTGGGTGGGGGACAGGTTGTATAGGATCCCCAAGCTTTCCCCGAAAAGTGTTGCCCCTCCGCCGAATCGACAGCTGGTGGTGCCCGCAAAATACCGGCAGGAGATTCTGCGGATAGGGCATGATGTTCCCCTAGCTGGACATCTAGGTTCCCGCCGCACAGCCTATAGGATCATGCAGAACTTCTTTTGGCCAAACTTTAATCAGGCTGTTCGGACATATTGCAGTACGTGTGACACATGTCAACGGGTAGGAAAGCGGGGGGACCACCCAAGAGCTAGGCTTATGTCTATGCCTATCATTGGGGAGCCCTTTGCCCGCATAGCCGTTGACATTGTGGGTCCACTGGCCAGGGCTAGTCCATCCGGTAAGAAATATATTCTCACCGTGGTGGATTATGCCACTCGCTATCCAGAGGCAGTAGCGCTGTCTAATATAGAGGCAGAGACAGTTGCTGATGCCCTGGTTAGGATTTTTACCAGAGTCGGGTTCCCTCAAGAGATTCTCTCTGACCAGGGAACCCAATTCACCGCTGTGCTCACCCAGCAACTGTGGAAGGTGTGCGGCATTAAACCGCTGCTTAGCTCACCTTACCATCCACAGACTAACGGTCTCTGCGAGCGATTTAACGGTACCCTCAAACAGATGCTGAGGACCTTTTCTGACACTTGCAGAGACTGGGAGCGATTCCTGCCTCATCTGTTTTCCTACAGAGAGGTGCCTCAGGAATCTACTGGGTTCTCCCCCTTTGAGTTGCTATATGGGAGAAGGGTCCGCGGACCCCTAGATCTCATTAGAGGCCACTGGGAGGGGGAGACAGAGCAGGAAGGGACCCCCATAGTACTGTATGTTCTGGAACTCCGGGACCGCATGGAGAAACTGTCCCTAATGGTAAGGGAGAATCTCCAGGTGGCTCAGGGGAGACAGAAGAGGTGGTACGATCGGGGTGCCCGACAGCGAGTCTTCCAGGTTGGGCAGAAAGTGTTAGTACTCAAACCTGTGAAGGCAAACAAGATGCAGGCATCTTGGCAGGGCCCGTACAAGGTGTTAGCACAGATATGTGATACTACCTACCTTATAGCCAGCTGTTCAGATGAAAGGATCCAGCGATCCTTCCATGTGAACATGCTAAAGGAGTATCAGGAGAGACCAGAAAATGTTGCTGCCGTATGTGCCCCTGCTGCAGATGATACAGAAAGTTTACCCTTACCAGATTTGTTAGAGAGGGACCCCCAGACGGATCTTACTAGCCTGGTACAGCTAGGGGACAGATTGAGCTCCACCGAGAAGGGCCAGGCAAGACAGCTTCTGTGGGAAAAGCAGGCGACCTTCTCCCAAGAACCTGGTTACACTACCCTAGCTGTACACAAGGTAGAAACCACTGGACAGAACCCTCTGCGACAACCCCCTTACCGTATCCCTGAAGCAGTCCGGGAAGGAATGCGGAAGGAGATACAGGAGATGACCCAGCTGGGGGTCATCGAACACTCCGATAGCCCTTGGGCCTCGTCTGTAGTCCTGGTGCCCAAGAAGGATGGGACCACCCGGTTCTGTGTGGACTACAGGCGTCTCAATGAGCGGACCACCACTGACGCCTACCCGATGCCCCGGGTAGATGAATTGTTAGATCGCATTGCCAGGGGACGCTATCTGACCACCATAGACCTGTGCAAAGGCTACTGGCAGATTCCCCTGGCCGAGGATGCTATCCCCAAGTCGGCCTTCGTCACCCCATTTGGCCTGTACCAATTTAAGGTCATGCCATTTGGGATGAAGAATGCACCGGCTACCTTCCAGCGTATGGTGGATAGACTTCTTGATGGATTCCAGGAATTTGCTTGTGCATACCTGGATGACATTGCGATCTACAGTGAGTCCTGGGAAGAACACCTAGTACATGTAGGGGTAGTACTGGACAAGATTCGGGCCGCTGGCCTGACATTGAAGCCAGAGAAGTGCCATTTAGGCATGGCTGAAGTGCAGTACCTGGGTCACAGAGTAGGGTGTGGGAGCCAGAGACCAGAGCCAGCCAAGATAGAGGCAGTAGCTAACTGGCCCACACCTATCACCAAGACCCAGGTGTTAGCCTTCCTAGGGACAGCAGGGTACTATAGACGCTTTGTCCCCGACTACAGCACTATTGCTAAACCCCTGACTGACCTGACAAAGAAAAATCTCCCTAAACAGGTCCTGTGGTCTCCAGCTTGTGAAGCTGCGTTTCAAGCACTCAAACAAGCTCTTGTGAATGCCCCTGTCCTGGCTGCCCCAGTCCCTAACAAACGTTTTCTCGTCCATACAGATGCTTCCATGTATGGACTGGGGGCTGTGCTGAGCCAGGTCGGGGAAGATGGAGGAGAGCACCCTGTCGCATATCTCAGTAGAAAGCTGTTACCCAGAGAAGTGAGTTATGCGGCAGTGGAGAAGGAGTGTTTGGCCCTGGTGTGGGCATTGAAAAAGTTAAGCCCGTATTTATATGGACAGGAATTTTCCCTGGTGACGGACCACAATCCCCTTGTCTGGCTTAACCGGGTCTCCGGAGACAATGGCAGACTGCTGAGGTGGAGTTTAGCCCTTCAACCCTATAACTTCACCATCAGTTATCGACCCGGTAAGCAGAACGGGAATGCAGATGGATTGTCCAGGCAAACCGACATCCTCACCCCATCTTAGTCCGGTCATCCCCACGTTGACCCGCCAAAGGGTCAAGCCGGGTCTGCCGGAGTGTCCCACAAGGGGGGAGCCGTGTGACAGATTCATCTGTACTGCTGGTTCGTCTGTTTCCCTTTGTTCGCTGGATTTCCTGTTCATATACCCCCGTTCGTGTAATTTGCAAACTACCGATTGAAACTACCGAACGAACGACCACCCAGGAGAGGAGTGTGCTGCTGGTTAACCTCTTGGCCCCAATTAGAACGTTGTGGTTAACCGCAGACACCTCTCCATTCCATTCGTACGGGTGGTCGTCGTTCGCATGTCGACCACGAGGCAGCGGCCATTTTGGGACATACGAACACATAGCGGTGTTCGGTACAAACTGTATGGAACTAAAAACGGACACTTAAACTACCGAACACCGCTGGAAGCTGCTGCCTACCTTCCATTTCGACAAGGCATGCGAACGTCGGTCGTTCGGGAGTTTTTATTCATTCGTATGGACTTTTACCCAGACAGCCGTCCCATGGAGTCATTCGTATACCGAAGGACTGGTGAAAGACTTTGACTCCATGGCGATTCGACTAGATACATCGGATCTGAGCGCTATTCGGTGAAAACATGCACTCAGATCCAGGCTGTCTGGGGATACGTTACACGAACTATATGCATTCGGTATTTCTTCAGTTATGTATTTTAATGTATTTTTATTACTGTAAGTTAAAATGGCGATTGTCTCTACCTTGGGAGATAATTAGGTTTCTTCCTAATTATCTCCGGGGTAGAGAAGACGGATTTATGGGTAAGATGGGAAGGGCTATTATTGAAGCCACTGCGATTGGCTACTGTCCAATATGTTTTACAGTCTTCCACAAGGTCCCCTCGGGGAGTGTCCACCTTGTGGAGACCTGCATAAATACCGGGCAGGTAGCCCCCATTAAACAGATCTTCATTTGACCCTCAAGACGGAGCTTGGTCTCGTTTGTGGGGGGAATTATTACTGGGACAGCGCTTTCGTTATTTTTAGCTGTTTGAAGGCGTTCGACTGTTTTGCTGATCGGGAGTTGCCGTGTTCGTGGACTTCGTTCGGGAGTTTGGCGGTCGGCTGGATTTAAACTGCATTTCTGGAGAAGGGGATTATTCACTAAACGGCGGCTTCATCTACCCTACGGTACGTGTCGTAACAAACTGTATATGTTACTTTGTTATAATGAGTTTTGTTATATATATTTTTTTTAAATAAAATGATTTTAATATTAAGTCACTGAATGATTACCACTTGCTTTTTCTAGAATTGATCTAATCCTGAAGTAAAACAAAATTTTAAAGGAATATTAATTTAAAAACCAAAACAAAAAAATATTTTTTTTTATATTAATTGTTTCTTTGCATAGATACATATAATGACGATTATAGCCTTGCTTTCCTGCCATCTATAATACAAATTGTAACAGACAAGTTTCTTATAGCTGAAAGGACTCCTCACTTATCCATAGGGAAATACTCCCTCCGCCTCAATAGAAGATATAACTATTTTAATCTCTGGAGAAACTAGATTTAAGCGCGGGACCCTTAAGCATATTTACCAGGTTATTAATCATAAGCCAGTAGAGTACAATTTGATGGCTGTTACCTGAAACCTGAGGATTATAGTCCAGATGAGTCCTAAAGTCAGTCTGTGGTTCCCATCGACAATATCGTGTGATCCCATGTTCTCCAAATGGACCTTTTGCTCCTTCAAAAACTGCAGTGCTTTGTCTACATTTTCCAGGCAATGAATACGCATGCGGCCTTTAGTAGGTTTTGGCTGTAATAAATTTAAATATATTTATATATAGTACAGCACACTTATATTTGTATAAATGATGTCACTTAAAGGCTTTATCAAAACCAATCATTCTACAAATCAAAGCCTAGATAAGGCATTATTAGACAGGCTGTTACAGAAAAGTACAACATTGTGTGGGGATACAATAAGGGCAACCAATACCAGGGAGGAGCTTTAGAAAACAATTCCTAATAATGACTACTGCCTTTGACTTGAAATCTGTTCGTAGAAAGAAAAGGGACAGACCCAGCCATGAAGTATGTTCAAAAATACTTATTCACTCCTAATTACAAGTAAATCCATCTAATTTTGTATTTTGTCACCGCATACTGAACTTTATCTAGAAGTATCACAATATAGTGTCTTAACTCACCAGTTGCTCTCCAGACAGTACTTCCAACAGCCGAATAAGCATGCGTCCATCTCGCAAGTCATTGTAGAGATCAGAAATCCGACAGGTAACCCTTGCCAGGTGTGAATTGACCCATTTTGTAAAGGTTTTTTTCTGCACTGCTTCACGTTCATCTAAAGGAACACATAGAAAATAAATAACTATATTGGTCATACATATATTGAGTACTCCCAAAGCCTTATAACCACCTCAAAATTACTGCCTGTTTAGGTCGAGTCAGCTAGCTCCAAATTTCGGTGTGTGGATACTTAAAGAAACAAGCAATAAATCAAATCATACTGTACTTGGTCTCAAACGGGGGGGGGGGGGGAAGGAAGGTGCCCTATAAAGTACAACTCAAAGTGGACACTGTCTATAGCAGCTCATCGATGCAGCTCATCGATGCAGCTGAAGGACATATACAGCAATTTACAAGAGATGGCATCGTCTCTTAGGATCACATCTCAGAGCTAGAATTAAGACTGGCAGGATAGAGATCTCGAGATAGATATATGCATGTTCAGGTGAGTGCAGCCAACCTCCTCCCCCTTGTTTCATATATATATTTATATAAATATATATATTTGGGAGTCTAGCCAACGCCTTGGTTTTGCACCCCTCCCTGTCACAGGTGCCTAACCCCAGGGCCCTATTTAGCATTGTACTGCAGAGAGCCCCAGGTGGAATTTTTTCCCCAAGTAAGTGGGTTAATCTCATAAGAGCAGACATTAGGCTGTTAGTATAGGACCTGCCAAAGAATGGGGTACATTGACATTGCGACAGGTTATGCAATGTATGTATAATGTAACTAAACCCCCATTATTTTTGCCTAGATTAGGCGTTTTAAAAAAAAAACAAAATCTTTCAACATTGAAGTAGCTGTTTTGTGGATAGGAGAGTTTGCTGGATCTTGTGTAATATATTATATATATTATATATATATATATATATATATATATATATATATATATATATATATATATATATATATATATATATATATATATATATACACACACACATACATACATACATACATACATACACACACATACATACATACATACACACACATACATATATACAGTGGGACCTCGGTTTACAAACGACTTGGTTAACAATTTTCAGTTTACAAATGAAAATCCATTGAAAATAATGCCTCGGTTTACAAAAAAATTTCGCAATACAAAGCAAATTTCCCCAGGATGCATTTCACCTGGGAGATTTATAGCACTGCCCCTGCATGCTGGAGCCTGTGGGTAGCACGTGGCGTCAAGTGTGGAGGTGTTGGAGCAGCTCTTGTATAGAGTTTTGGAGCCATTCTGGAAATTGTTGGCAGTAGTTTTGGGACTTTTTGGTGCATTTCTCAAGCTGTGGAAAGCTAGGGAGCTGAGCTTCGTCGTTTGCATGCCTTTTATTGTGTGTTCTGCATATGCGGAGAACGATAGATATATATATATATATATTTCTAGCTCTGAGATGTGATCCTAGGAGACATTTATGAATCTCCTTAGCTCACTGTAGGTTAACATTAACATGCATAGTGTTGTGGGAGACAGGGTCTTTCTTCTAATTCATTTTAAGCTATTTGCAAGCTATAAGAACCACTCTTTCGAACAACCTTTAAAAATTGATAATGGTATCTGTATAGTGGAAAAAATAACTCACAAACAAATCAATGTGAGGGAAAAGGGTGTATCCATTAAATAATGTTCTGAACAGGTATACAACTGATCAGGCCGTATTCAGAGTCCATTGGGCCTGGCAATTATAGTGGGCCCAATTACAGACACTTGTTGAAAGTAAACACTACAATACTGTCATCTATCTGGTGAAGGTAGTGCCGGTGGGAAAAGCACAAGATGCATTTCTATGAATACACATACATCAGCGTCCTGTAAAGCGGGATGCAGGTGGGCTGGGAAAAAAAAGGAAGTGGGTTAGTGATGCAAATCATGTCCCCGACACTTACTTGAATAGAGGTCGCAGGTCTGCTTGGCATGAATGCATGACAGGATGCCTTCCAATCATGCAGGATAGCCAACTAATGCAGACAGCACTATTTCAGCAACCTGAGCTTAGCACAACCGTGTCCAATAATGCACTCCCTCTACACTTTCTGGGGACAGTTCCCTGGAGTCCCTTAGCACTCAGTTGTCTACTCCTTTCCATAATACTAGAAGGCAAAAGCTCCCAGTATGCTGTCTGGGACAGAGAAAATGTAGATTAAGTGTTGCAGATAGTGGACACCGTAGAATCAAGAGCAATTACACAGTGTG
The DNA here is from genome assembly GCA_933207985.1 of Pelobates cultripes. NCBI lineage: Eukaryota > Metazoa > Chordata > Amphibia > Anura > Pelobatidae > Pelobates > Pelobates cultripes. The sequence goes on from OW240923.1 coordinate 61,990,016, forward strand.
CAAAGTCAGCTTTACCTTGGCTAATTTATGGCCAGCCAGTCCATACACATTTTGCTCCCCTACAACAATCTTAAGTTTCCATACTTCATTCCCTCTGCACAACGCAACAGCATGTGAAGAGTAGAGTAGTGTAAAAAAAAAAAAAAAACACTAAATATGAATGGGTCTATTCCAAGGGCATGGAGCTTTAGCTCCATTAGCCCCTATGTTACTCCAGCCCTGCAAGTGACCATACCATATTCTAGAGTTAAATTAGACAAATAACACCCAGAACTCTAATATGTTAGTATAATGATGCCTGGAGCAAAAAACTGTGGGAGAGTTGCCAATGATGAATTGGAGCTACTCTCCACAAAACAGTGGTGGGAAAAAAACAAAACTCAGACAATCCTCCCTCCCGGGTACTTTAAAAGGATTTTTGCATTCAAACGGGTTATTCTTGGAACACACGCTGCAATAAGTTCTAGCATTGTGGCTGGTTTAAAAGCCAACACAACTTGCAAGCATGAAGAGGTCTGAACAGAATGACTTTGTTCATAGCTTGTGATGGCAGCTCTGCCCAAGGATTTTCCACTGCAACCACAGCACATGCTCTGTGGTTGCTATACCAGGGAAAGCAAAATGACTGCCTGCGGCAAGCCTTTCTGCTCTCTCATCAGTTAGTCGGCATGCAATCTATGCCAAAGAAGATTTGAGAAACATAGAATGTGACGGCCATTCGGCCCATCTAGTCTGCCCAATATTTCAAAATACCTTTTTTTTTTATAATTCTTTATTTTTGTTGTGCGTAAGCTTATAACTATCGCTCTAAAGCTACCCCAAAGGCAATCCTCCAGCACATTAAAACAGTCAAACATAGAGGTACATAATAAAACAAGCACATTTTTTAAGGTTATACACAATCTAGTTTTACGTTACTTAGGTATTGTTAGGATATGACAGAACTTTGTTAAAAAGTTGACGATCAGATTTAATAACTTGCTAATGTTTCTTCAGGCATTTCTATAGTAAGTTAAAAATCAAACTGGCTTAAACTTGCATTGTTTTAGTTTCGCTATAATAAGTAATATAAGAAGTATTTCAGTCGTTCTCACTAACATCGCAGCAGGTTATAGCTCAGTAGGACAAACAGAGAGCGCGTTTACTCTACGCTGTTCTTTATAGGCACTATGTTTGGTTACACATAGTAGTATTTTAGGCATTCTCGCTAACATTGCAGCAGGTGATCTCTCAGTAAAACAGATAAAGATCCCGTTTACTCTGAGCTGTACCTTATAAACACTGTGCTTGGTTACATATAAATTGCTTGCTTAGCTCCAACAGGTGAGAGGCTTGCGTTGCCCTATCCAGTAACTGCACATCTAAACAACAAAAAGCAGCAGGAGGAAAGAGTGTGCAATAAAAGGCTGCCAAAAAATATACAGGACTAGGTGGTGAGACCGAAAAATAATAGTGAAAAAAGCAAAATAATGTTCCGAGGCACAATTTACTGGCACATATATAGCCTAGTTCCAGGTGAGTGTTGAGGCTCTCTGCCGATGGCGTCTGTGAGCTTGCCTCATTGCCTGGTGTGTCGGTGGTCAGCCGATTCCTATACTGGGCAGGGAAGTGCTTGGCGTCTGAAGTGTCTGTACAGCTTCTGCAAGCCCGGCTCCCCCAGCGGCTCGGTGTGGCGTGTCTGTTGCCCTTGCCGCAGCGCGCTGCTCGGTTTCAGCTCTGGGTCGCCGCATGGGAGCTTGTTGGTCTGTGTTGTTGTGTTTTGGCGTGTTGCCGGGGCCTTGGGGGTACCCGTCCCTCACCTTACCCAGTTTGTGGAGGTGGGTGTGTATGCCCGGGTCGGAGAGGTTCACTTCTCGTCCTGTCGTGGGTCGATGCCTGTGTGGCAGGACTGCCTCCCCGAAGGTCCACAGTGGGTCTCCATATCGGCGTCGGCGGGTCTCCGAACGAATCCATGAGGCTACCACCCGTGCTGCATGAGGGTGGGGCACTCCCCTGTCGCACAGTATCCTGCAGAAGGCCTAGGGCTACCAGAGGATGAGGGTGCTCCTGGGTGATTTTGTTTGTTTTCTTTAGTTGTCGGTGGGCGGCCATCTTGGGCACACTGTCTGGCTCGTGCCTTTGCCACTGTCAAGGTTGTCTCCCTTGCTTTCTGCGTTAGCCTGCTTGTCTTGTGGGGACCGTGTAGGAGTTCAGTTGTGCTTTCTGGTGTATCTGGAGTCGAAGAGAGTGGCCGCCTCTCCCCGGCTCCAACTCCTGCAGGCCTCAATTTGCGTTGCGGTCCATGTGCTCCTACAGGATCCAAAAGGGTATCCCCCGATTCTTTGGAGCTCCCCCAATGTGGGTAGAGCACGCTGGTAGGTCTTTGGGCTACACAGCTGCTGATATCGCCTTATTTTCTACTCGCCCGCTGGGAGCTCCTTCCCCATGCGTCTGTTCAGCTTGGCGGTCAGACTCCGCCCCAAAATACTTTTAATTAGTCCCTGACCTTATCTTAAATCTCGGATAGCCTTATGCCTATCCCACGCATGCTTAAAGGGAAACGCCAGTGCCAGGAAAACAATCAGTTTTCCTGGTACTGCAAGTGCAAAAGACAGAGGAAACACTTTCACAAGCAAAGTATGTTAGCTAGAACGTCAACATATGTACAGCTCATAAAGTGCATATGGACATAATATCATGGTAGTCCATTTAGAAACACGGCATTCGTAAAGAAAACACAAGAAAAGGGGGGTTGGAAATGCTATTCTTAGATCTCTGGCTCCTAATCTCAATTAAGCCCTACTAAAATAAAAATTTCCATGGAAATCAGAAGTAAAATCTGAGAAAAACCTGAATTGCATCAGAAATTACTTGCTATGCACTAGATGTACAGATCCGCTTCCTGAACAGATTTGACACCACCACCTAGATTCAAGGTATGGGGTTGCAGTGATGATAATCATATGACTAAAACCCATTTAAATAAACCCAGATTCCTTTTTTAGGTAATAACCTCTTGTAAAACGGGTCATACCGGAACAAGAAAAGGTTAATAGATAAAAAGGTTGCCTATTGCTTTACATCAAAACGCAACTGTAAAAAGAAAATTCCTTAATGTAAAAGTTACAATGTCACGACAAAATGACAGGACTTTTATAAAATAGCCTCTCTTTCATACTTCCTGCAGATCAAAGGGAAAATGGTCACTGTCTCTGCATGAGCCACCATTATATATGAATAGCATTTAGTAAGGGTGGTTCTCATTTTGTGTTTCTATCCTTTTTACTCTGTATTAAATAACATCACCTATTGAATACAGTGTTCTGAAAATAAGATGCAATACGACAAAAGTGTAACACTCATTTTAAAGCATAGAAGCATGTTAGGAGGAGGCAGGCCTTCAAAAATAGATCCCTAGCGGTAGCAGAACTACAATATCCATGATGCATTGGTCAGCATGAAGCCATGGTATACAGATTTTCAAGATTCAGGATGTCACAGCCTTGTCTGGCAGTTCCTCCAACAAGCTGACCTCAGCTTGCTGTACAGATCCAGGTTGCACCAGGCAGTGAACAAGTGGACGCACAAAAACTCCAAGGAACCAGTTTTTTGTTACCTAGTTTTATTTACTAAATCCTTACCTAGTCTCAAGATTAAAATTGCAATGAGGAGCTAGGATTCAACTTAAGTGCTCACCAAGTATGAAAGAGTTTTAGAACTAGACCAAATTAGCCTGCACTCTTGTTACGGAATCCCAGAAATTAAAAGGGAAGCAGTATACACCCAATGTCCAAGCAATAAAAATATTTGTGTGTCTTTTTTTTTTTTCTCTGGTAGTCCCAGCCTACCTTTTTAAGAAAGATCACGCACAATAGTGCTACCCACATAAATTTCACACCTGGCTAAAACATTTCCTTGAAAGTATGCAAAGATTATCCCATTTAAATGAAAGGTACTCACTCGTTCATAGATGTTAAATATTTGCCTACAAATCTGTGTGTTGTGCATTTCATGATATTTTAAAGCTTAAAAATGACTTGTCCTGGATAAACATATCTTCCTATACACACAAAAAAAAAAGAAAAAGAATCAGCTAGCCAGCTACAGCCCTCGAGAGAAGTCCTTCACTAGGCCAATACTAGTGACTCCCTGTAACTTTAAAAAAACAGCCATTAATAAGAATGTATGATATAAAGAAATGTGCTTAAGTTTTCCTTATTGTCACGTATACATCCTCTCCATATGTTATGCACAACATAAATCACCCTTCCAGGAGTAGGAGAAGTGCTGCTCAGCGGTCCTATGCCATAAGGCCGGTCTTTTTCGACATACCAGTGGACGCCGACTGCTGCGGATCCACTCCTATGTAGCCCGACGCCTGTCCATGGTGGTAGTGACGTCGACGTGTGGGTGATGTCACGCGGAGGACGCACGTGCACGTTTTGGGGTCAAAGGCCAGGTGCTGCCAATTGGATTCACAAGAGGGATATTTAAACTCACTCATTTCTTCTACTCATTGCCCTGTCGTGGTTTCCCTTTATCCGAGAGTGTGTTCCTGATCATGTTTCTTTGAGTATTGACTTTAGCTTTGTTCTGACTTCCCGGATCTCTGGTATCCCGGACTATTGGCTATTCCTTGCAACTGTGTTTCAATCTGTGTTCCTGACCTCGGCTAGTATTTTCACGTTAAGTCCGGCCAGACGTTATCTTTATTCCTAAGTGTCATACTAATACTGCGTGTTGGATCAGTTGTATTCCTGACACTTATGAGGTTTAAAACATTATACACAAGCGTTTATTTTTTTTATTTTAATACAGATCTACAAAGAGAGTTCCTATATTCACTCAAATTCCTATGGATTACAAGGTCATCCAGCAAGATATCAGCAAAGAGCTTTCTATAGGAGTGTTGCACAGCAGTGGTTTGACAAGTTTGCTTCAAACAGTACTACCTGCAGCCAACCATATTGTAAGTACCCATATTTATAAACAGTCATGACTGTAGCTATTTGGGCAAGGTACCCGAGCTAGAACATCATAAGTCAGATCTTTTTTTATGAATGAATAGTTTTTTGTTATCCAATGAGCTCCCTAGAAAACTAAGAGAGCCTCTGTCACACTGGATACAATGTAAACAGAGTGGGAAGGTTAGTATATGATTTATTTTCTATTTTTTTTTTGTTTAATTTTTTTTTTTTTAAACATGACAAATATTAGGAAAAGTATGGGTTAACCAATAAAATTGCCTTGTATAGTTCTTGGAGTGTCACCAAAATTTTTTTATTTTTTTTTTTAAATTGAATGTCAGAGTAGAATATGGTTGTCTCGGCATCAAAGAAATGTATTGGAAAAAAAAACCAATTAAGGGGGAAAGGGTGCTATTTGGATTACAGCCACAATTAAGAGTTACTTTAACCAAAAAAAGTGTTCTCTTAAAACAGTTTTTTGGTTGGAGTAATCCTTACTATCCTGGTCCTCTTCCCGCCTCCTGCCCCCCAGTCAAAGGTTAGAAAAATAAGGAATGAGATGTGCAGCATCTCAGAGTTTCAAAATCACTGCACATATAGGTTGTATGCACCATGACCACTTCAAACCAGTGCTGTGAGTAGCCTTTTAAATGTACCTTTATCACAGTGCAAGGAAAGTCTACTCATTGCAGACCAATCCTCTTCATGCAATAACATTATGTTCCATATGCATTTGTGAGAAATGTGTGTTTTATCTAACAATCTGGATAACAAACTCAAAATGTTATTGCATGAAGATACAAAGATAAACAAAAACATGTAATAGATAGATCGATAGACACACAATTTGTGTATAGAGGTCATCAGCATAGATGTGGAAAAGCAAAAAGATCTACAGCTGGATTGTATCCAAGATAACCATCTGGGAGGTGGAAGACCAGATTGTATTTTGTAATTCATACATTTGAAGAGTTGAATAGCAATAAGTACAGATTAAATTATTATACCCAATTAAAATTAGGGAACATAGCTCTTATACTGCAGTTGGGAACATAGCTCTTATATTGCCACCAGAGTCATAAATCGCCTTGTTATTTTAATTGGAAACAAGAAACTTACCTCCTAGACACCACCTACCATAAAAACGGGGAAGAGAAACTGAGCATGGTCTGACAAGTTATCAAGTAGTTTGATCTACTAAGGATTTAGTAATCACAAAACATCAGCTAGCTATTTAGCTGCAGCCAAGACTGTAGTCTTTGTATTATGCAAACATGGGACTGGAATTTTACCTTGAATGGAGGGGCAAGGTCACACAGCAAACAAACTGCACCACTAAAACCAACTTAAAATTAATTAAATCAGGCTTTGAATCTAGGAGCTCCAGCAAAAAAAAAAAAGTCGGAGACAACTGTTTATTATTATTATTTCCAATAATAAAAAGTTAAATTCCGAAAAGCGACACTGTAGTCACCAGAACCACTATAACTACATGTTCTGGTGTCTACAGCCTGTCCCTGCACATTTTTCAATTTAAACACTGCCTTTTCAGAGAAAAAGCAGCATTTACTTGGTTCGTAGTAACACCTCTAGAAGCAGTTACTTTGACAGTGGTGAACACTCCCCATAGAGGTGGACTGATTCAATGCATATCTATGAGGAGATGCTGATTGGCGCAGAGTTTTGCCAAGCAGGCAAAATAGCCCCCCATTGCTTTCCTATGAGAAGCAGCCTGCATCACACAAAATTTACAGGTCAGCAAATATGCAGGGCTTCTATGCCACCCACAGGCATTAAAGCCCACTTTACGTAATATGGCATAGAACTCCAACGTCATTAAGGGTTATAAAGAATTAAAATATTTACAGCCACCAGCAACGTTAATTTGAAGCATTCCATAAGTAGTGAACATTTAAATGGATCAAGTCTATGTAATAAGTAATGAATGAGATTCCAAACATCACACCCAAATAATATGCATGTACTCTTACTATTCGAGATTTGCGGTTATTCATAAATGGTAAGAATTAGAATGAATCAAAAGCATATTAAGCACTTTATATTATTTTTTTTTCCCCATTACTAACTAGAAAGATAGATGAGAAAAATGTTGTAAAGCAGGTTTCAGATCAATAAGAGGGGTCAGATTTCATGTACTGTATCTAGCGGTTTTGTGTTTTCAGATCTTTTTCATTCTTCTTAGAAAAGCCATTCAAACCCATATCTGACCAACTTGCTGTAAACAATATAAAGTCGATAAATTCAACAAAAACATCCCTTCAAGGATAGAATAGGGGACATATATAAATAATATGGCTAGTTGTAACACTAGGCATAATTCCCTTAGTCTTTTAGTCCAAGAGTCTGAATGGAATTTTGACAAAAACCAAACAAAACAAACACATTGGCCGTGCTTTTGATTTCCCGATTTTTTTTATTAATTTTTTCCTTCTTCTAAATTACCAAACAATAACTGGATTAGTTTTATAGTTTGGTGCAGATGTAACCCTAATGCTTTGATCTAATGGCTGTAAAAAGTTTCAATAAGTGCAGTAACTACATTACTTTACACATCTCCCTTAGCGTGTTTATACGAATTGCCTTCTAAGTTTATGACCTATATCAAAGGTATTCACCAAAAACCCATTTATGACTTCAGACAGCACACAGTAAAATGCGAGTATGGAAGTGGAGTAAATTATAAACCAAAAGTCTGTAAATTACAAAGCATCCTACAAAGTACTTAATAGCACACCATCTCTGTCCCATAACAACCCTGATCATTAAGCACACCTCTATATGGTAACCTTTTGGTGCAGGAAACCCAGAATGCAGGAAACCAAGAAATCAAGAGTGATTAAGAAGGCTTTCAGCTACATGCTATATTGACGAGACCAAAGTGGAGATGTTTGGCCATAAAGCACAGTGCCAGGTCTGGCGAAAACCAAAGACAGCATATCAGCACAAACACCTCATACCAGCTGTCTAACACGGTGATGGGGAAGTGATGATTTGGGCTAGTTTTGCAGCCACTGCAGCTGGGAACCTTGCAGTCATTGAAATCGACCATGAACTCCTCTGTATACCAAAGTATTCTAGAATCAAAGGTGAGGCCATCTGTCAGACAAACGAAATTGGGTCATGCAACAGGACAATGATCCCAAGCACAATAGCAAATCTACAACAGAATTGCTTAAAAAGAAAAGGTGTTGCAATGGCCCAGTCAAAGTCCAGACCTCAATCTGATTTAAAGTGATTTTATAGTGCCAGGAAAAACAGCAGTTTTTATTTTCCCCTATAGTGGCCCCCACCCTCGCACCACCCCTCCTACGGCGCTGAAGGGGTTAAACCCCCCCCACCCCCTTCAGTAACTTACATGAATCCAGCATCAATGTCCCTCAACGCTGGGTCAGACTCCGCCCACGCTCCTCCCCCGCCGGCTGACATACCTAATGTGCATGCGTGGCAATGGCCGCGCTCGCATTAGGATATCCCCATAGGAAAACATTATTCAATGCTTTCCTATGGGGAAAAAAAATCTGACGCTGGAGGTCCTCATGCAGTGCCTACGGTGTCCATTTAAGCTTTATCTTCCAGCCATGCAGTCCAACCTAGCTCACCCTTCCATCCTCGGTTTGTAACTTTTTAAATAAACATACCCAATCCTCTCCTTTCCCTGTCCATCCTTCTCCTCATTGGCTCTGTACATGTACAAGTGTTCAGAGCTAGTGAGAAAGGGTTAATGAAATGCTTCTCTGAGAAGCACTTGATACAAAAGCACAAAGGAACCTGTGAAATCAGACAAGGTGTGGAAAGGAGTGCCAGGTGCTTTGACAGGTGCTGTATTTCATGCAAGTAACACTTAATTTGCTGAACTTTAAGAATGGTGGAGATTTATTTAGCAATGCCCAACCAGGCATGCTAAATAAAAATAAAAAAAAATTGTATTAAAAAGGATTTGAGTAAACATAAAAATGCAGCACTCTTCAGTCCTTACACCCCGATAAAGTTCAAAGATCACAAAAACAGGTTAGCATACCTCCCAAATGTCCCTATTTAGGATGGACAGTCCCTATTGTGGACACAAATCCATCGGTTTCTCTTTTCTATGAGCTCCACACTGTTCGTCTATGAGGACAAAAAAGAGCCACAGCAATAATACTCACAGTAATGTGTCTTTAAACTACAATAATTGTGTGGACAAATCACTGTGTAAATTAGATACACTGTTCTTATTCAAAGTTACAGTTTTGTTGATTAAATTGTTATTAGTAAGTCACTAACTTGATTGCATTCGACAAAGAAGTATAGATCAGGGTGTTGCAGTGGATGTGATCTATTTGGATTTTGCCAAGGCATTTGATACAGTTCCACACAATAGATTAGTGTTCAAACTCAAAGAAAACGGTCTAGATGAAAATGCTTGTTCTTGGGTAGAACATTGGGTTAAAAATAGAGTACAACGCGTTGGTATATTTTCAAGCTGGACAGATGTTGCAAGTGGTGTCCATCAGGGTTCTGTTCTGAGACCCTTTCTATTTAACCCCTTCACGCAGTTATGGCGTTCTATGCCATCCATAGAACGCCGTAACGGCTTTGAGCCCCGGAGCACCAGGGATACTTACCTTCCCGGCGCTCCACTTTGGGAGGACTGCCTCACAGCCCAGGCAGCCCTCCCACGGCAAATGAGGCCCCCCGGGGCCATGTGATCACTCTCAAAGAGCGATCACATGGCCCCCTATAGCTGGCTGTGGATCTGCCAGCAGGGGGACTGTCTGAAATATCAGACAGTCCCCCTGCTGGTAGGAAATGAAAAAAAATAAAAAAAATAGACATGTGTAAAATAAAATATATATTTATAAATATATATGTATATATATTAAATATATATATACAAAAATGTAACATCATACATAGTGTATTTTAATATTAATATAAGCACATATATTAGTATTAACATACACTTAGAATGACATATATAATATGTATATATACACACACACACACACGTATAATTACAATAAAATATTGAAACAATTTAATATAAATTATATTCTAAGTGTATTTTGTTACCAATATATATTAACAAAATACACTTAGAATATATATATATATATATATATATATATATATATATATATATATATATATATATATATATATATATATATATATATATATATATATATATCTCAAAATCCAAATAGGTTATGGTGGGGAAAAATTGTGATTGAAAACCCCTTCCACCTGAAGTATGTGGATAGTTAATACAATGCTAAACAAAAATCTGCACACCAGTCAAGCCATAAGACTTGCTTTTCCCACAGAAATCCCAAATCAGCAGTGATGTTACAACCGCAAAGGATTCTGGGTGGGCATATGCAAATTAGTTTAACAAAGAATCACATTTTTGCCTCATTCCATTTTAAACATGGATTCCTTTTAATTTGTGTTTGCAGTATACAACTGCTTGGAACACAATTTAGGATAAGATGCAAAACCAGTGAACCACTCATGGACAGCTGGTACTGTTGTACTCGTGAGACATCACCGATTACAAATATGTGCATTTTTTTTGCAGTAAAATCTCACAGCTAAAATGTCAGACGGAAATACAAATTAAAAAAAATAAATAAAAAATTATCTTTTTTTAAATTTTATTCATAATAAATTATGTTCCATATATGAATAGTTAATGATAAATTAAAGCCCTGTTTCTCCTGAACAAAATGATATATAAGTAGTGTGGGGGCACTTAATGTGACAGCGGTGAATTACGGTTGAACAGACATGTAGCACAAATTCCAGTTTTTGTTTACGTTTTGTTTTGATCAGAACGTGCACTATTGACTCCGTCCTGAAGGGGTTAAACAGGTTTATAAATGATCTTGAAAAAAAAGCATTGTAAGTCATGTTTCAGTGTTTGCAGATGACACAAAACTCTGTAAAGTAATACAATGTGAGCAAGATATTACTTTGCTGCAGAGGGATTTAGATAGACTGGGGGACTGGGCACTCAACTGGCAGATGAAATTTAATGTTGAAAAATGCAAAGTTATGCACTTCGGCGTAAAGAATGCACAAGCAACGTATACCCTTAATGGAAGCGAATTAGGGATAACAACACACGAAAAGGACTTGGGAATTGTTATAGACAAACTATGCAACAATGTGCAATGTCAATCAGCAGTGGCTAAAGGCCAGTAAGGTACTGTCATGCATGAAAAAGGGCATTCAAATTGGATTTTGCCTCCTTATAACTCACTGGTAAGACCACATTTTGAATATGCTGTGCAATTTTGGGCACCTGTTCTGAAGAAGGATATTATGGCACTAGAAAAAGTGCAGAGGCGGGCTACAAAATTAATAAAAGAAATGGAACATATAAGCTATGAAGAAAGGTTAACAAATTTAAACCTATTTAGTTTAGAAAAAAGTCGCCTAAGAGGGGATATGATCACATTATACAAATATATTCGGGGCCAATACAAACCATTGTGTGGAAATCTATTCACAAACCGGACTTTACATGGGACACTAGGTCATGCGTTTAGACTGGAAGAAAGAAGATTTGTGTCTAAGGCTAAGAAAAAGGTTTTTTACTGTAAGAACAATATGGATGTGGAATTCTCTGCCTGAAGAAGTGGTTTTATCAGAATCCATACAGGTGTTCAAACAGCAACTAGATGCATACTTGCAAAAACATAATATTCAAGGATATAATTTTTCAATGTAGGGTAATAGCTGTTTGATCCAAGGATAAATCTGACTGCCATTCTGGGGTCAAGAAGGAATTTTTTTCCTAGTTTGTTGCAAAATTGGAAGTGCTTCAAACTGGTTTTTGCCTTCTTTTGGAACAGCAGCAAAAAACTAATGTGAGGAAGGCTGAACTTGATGGATGCAAGTCTTTTTTCAGCTATGTAACCTGCTCACATCCCTAATGTAAAGAGTCACTCTCTGTCCATTTAACATATTGGGAATAAATTATGCAAGTATGGAGGTTTTACGAGGCTAGCACTAAATTTGGTTACATTCATGTATGGCCAAGCCTGCACATTAATTAGCATGTACAACTTGTACTGTATACTATCACGACAGATCATTTATAGCATTTCTATCGTTTGTTGGTGTACCTTTTAATAGTATATAAAGAAAGCCAACATGTATCTTGGAATTTTTTTCATTAGAGCGGTATTTCCCCCCACTTGTGACATTTCAATTTAGAGTAAGAATTTGTAAATATCCTTTTAACTAAAAGGGAAATATGACAGCCATACCGGTGGGGGGAATCTTTAGAGACAGTATTTCCTTTCAGTATTATAGCCTGAAGATATATTATGACATTTATGTTTAATCATAAACTGTTATTGTTCTAGAACACCTAAAATAACCCATCCTTGTATTAAAACAGAAAATGCACTGCAGTCCAAAACATTTTTATATGTTGGTGAAGACACCCCCAGACATTTAAAGGAGAACTGTCACCTCAACTCTCTCATTGCAACCGGACTGGACTGAAAGGTCGACTTGTATTCACTGAAGTTGCTAAATAAAAGCACATTTTTATTCAGCTATTAAAACCTTCAAGTGCACTCTATTTGTGAATATATAATTTGGCTGGAGGCAGCACCAAAGCAAGTACAAGACCCCGGGAGCAGTGAGTGCGGGGTTCAGGATATATATACCTGTATTCCAATAGATGATCCGCACTCACAGGCTCCAATTAAAATATAACTTATTTCTTACATTAAAAAATAGATAGAAGTGGAAGAACAGATCACACTTATGACTCAGAAATTTCTTAACAGGGGATATCCCCTGGACCAGCCACAAGAGGCTCTACATATTGCTAGACAGAGTGTGGCCCCTATCAAAGAAAAGAAATGTCTTACTATGTACAATGGGGCTTCTTCGAAATTATCGACAGTCATGTCTAAAAATTGGAACATGCTATAGCAGGATGAGACGCTCACACAACCTTTCAAACAGCCTCCCATGTTGTGCTTTAAAAGAGCAAAGAGTTTACGTGATCTGCTAGTCCATACGGACCCCGTGGCAAGTTACATGCCCAAGACAGAAACACAAGTGCGTGGATGCATTACCTGCGGGCATATGACTCTGGGCCGGTTTTTCTACCATCCTCATAACGGCAAGAAATATCAGATTAGATTTACCATTACCATCACCTGCAAATCTACTTTTATCATATATAAATTGTCATGCCCATGTGCCCAAGTCTATGTAGGCAAGACAGAGACACAGTTAAGCGAGTGCATCAGGGGACACCGCTCGAGCATCAGGCTGGCTATACGCGATGGGATCTCAGATAAAACGGTGGACTTCCAGCATCCTCTTAATTCTAGCGGTGTTATGGGGTTGCCATGGATCCGCCGGGATGCGGAGTGTCCGGGTCGAAGGCACGCTCATTGTTTAAGCAAACACCAACCGGAGCTGATGCATCCGGCATCTCCATGGCAACGTGTGACGCAGGACACTGTAGCACGCATGGGTTACTGGTGGGGATGGGGTCACACATGCGCAGTACACTCAGATGGACGAGGGCGGCACCACACCTGGGGTAAGTTATGATTTTCATTCCCTTATATATTTCACTGTGTTTTGCATTTATTGTATGCTTTCCTGAGGTAAGTCCCAACCTGGGACTTGAAACGTTGACGATTTATTGCACTTGTATCTACTTTTTAATGTAAGAAATAAAAGTTAAATTTTTATTGGAGCCTGTGAGTGCGGATCATCTATTGGAATACAGCTGTATATGAATGACTTGGATTTGGCACCCAGCATCTTACCTATTTGTACTTTACCCTGCAATGCAAGGACTTATGGCATGTATATATATATATATATATATATATATATATATATATATATATATATATATATATATATATATATATATATATATATATATATATATATATATATATATATATATATATATATATATAATTTTTTTTTTATTTGATTTTTTTTTTTTATGGCTTGAAGGGCATGGACTGACCCGGGGACTATACCTATCAGGAAAGCATTACCAGCCCTTTGCCAAGTCGCAACCACCCTGCTGGACTTTATCACCTCAATACTGTGCATGTAGAGAATAAAAAAGAAAAAATATTGAAAATGATCTACACATTGTGTTAGCAAATCCAAGCAAATTCCTAAATTATGATGTCACCTGTGGCTTGATATGAAAATTTACTGGTATTTATGTGCAAAATTAAAATAAGATTGTGTATACCGCCTTTTGCGTGATAGATCTAACTAAAAAAAAAAAAAAAAAAGCACATGTGCTCTGTATACTCACCTACCGGCTCCCTGCACTTCCGGGTTCTGTGTGAAGTGCAGGGAGCCGGATCAGTGATGATCCTGCCCCCTGCTGTTAAAAAAATAAAGTTAATTTAAAGTCCCCCCCCCTTACCCATTTTAATAAAAAATTAACCCCTTCCCTGTCAATTGATCACTGACTACAGTGATCAATTGGCAGGGATTACATTTTACTATGATCTGATTTTTTTTTAACCCCTGAGGGTTAATTCTTTTTTTTTTTTTTTTTAACCCTCAGGGGTTAAATTTAATTAATTAATTAAAATATTTTAAAATTATATATTTAGCTAGCTGGGGTGGGTGGAAGTTAGTGGGGAATTGGGGGATTTGGCGTTAGGCTAACTAGGGGTTAACGTTAAAAAAAGTTTTAATATAAACTTTAAAAAGTTAAAAATTAAGCTTAAAAAATGTTTTAATAACGTTTAAGTAAAAAATAAAAAAATAAAACCCTTTACCTAGTCCAAATAAAAATTAACCCCTTCCCTGCCAGTCGATCACTGCCTACAGCGATCAAATAGAGATCACAGTATTATACTGTGATCTAATTTTTTTTTAACCCCTGAGGATTAACTTTTTATTTATTTTTTAACCCTCAGGGGTTCAATTTATTTAATTAATTAATTTAAATATTTTATAACTATGTATTTTGCTAGCTGGGGTGGGTGGGAGTTATGGGAAAATGGGGAATTTACTGTTGGTGCTGCGTACTGCTGGTTAGGGTTTAACGGTAAAAAAAAAGCTTAGAAAAATGTTAAATCTGTAAAAAAGTTTTAAGAAAGTTTTTAAAAAAAATTAATACGCAAAACAAAAGTTTAAAAACTAGTTTTTAAAAGTAAAAAAGTTATAAAAAGTAAAAAAATACATTTTAAAAACGCTCATTACCACTACACCTGGAACAAACTAGAGAAAAAAATTATCCCACGCCAAGGTTCAAAATATGCCTTTTGAATCACCCCAGGGTGTATTCTTTAATAAATAGTATGTGTTTGTGGGGAAGTTTCAATAACCAACCGTCTAAACTACTCCAAATTGGAACATGAACACAGCGTAAAACTTAAAAGTTAGAAAAAAACTGAATGGCTGCGTCTCAAATGCGCCCCTTCAACATCCACACATACCTGGCAAAGGTACATACAGGGGTATTGCTGTACTCAGCTGACATAGCTGAGCAACATATGAAGTATTATACAGTCATAGCACACATAAGGTTTGCAAAATATGCTGCGCAAACTCACTTTGTATGTCAAAAAGGCAGAAAAAATGCTTATTACCACTACACTTGGTACAAGCTAGCGGAAAAATGATCCCACGCTAAGGTTCAAAATATGCCTTTTGAAATACCCTGGGATGTCTTCTTTAAGAAATGGTATGGCTTTATGGGGTATTTGGATTATATAGCCTGGTAAAATACTCTAAAATGGGACATAGGCACAGCATAAAAATTCAAAGTTTGAAAAAAACTGGAATGGCTGTGTCCCAAATGTGCCCCTCCGATGTCCACACATACCTGGCAAAGGTACATACAGGGGTATTGCTGTACTCAGCCGACATAGCTGAGCAACATATCAAGTATTATACAGTCGTAGCACACATACGGTTTGCAAAATATACTGTGCAAACTCACTTTGTATGTCAAAAAGGCAGAAAAAACGCTTATTACCACTACATCTGGTACAAGCTAGCGGAAAAATTATCCCACGCTAAGGTTCAAAATATACCTTTTGAAACACCCTGGGGTGTCTACTTTAAGAAATGGTAGGCCTTTGTGGGGTAGTTTCAATTTAAAATCTGCGAAGATGCTTGGAAATTGCACATAGGCCCAGCGTCAAAATTCAAAGTTTGGTAAAAACGGATATGGCTTGGTCTCCTATATTGCACTGTAGCTTCACGAAATAGTGCCAAAGACATTCATTGAGGGTGTCTTTTTACTCAGAAGACTTAGCTGAGCATAATTTGGGAGGTTTGAACTTAGTGGCACATATGAAATATACAAAACGCCCAGCAAAAATGCAATCCGTATGTAAAAAATGCACAAAATAATTTTTTACCACATACTTTAGCATATATTGGTGAAAAAATGGGGGCATGTTAAGGCACAATATGCACCTTATGAGATACCCTGGAGTGTCTACTTTTACAAATGGTAGGCCTTTGTGGGGGTTTTTTGAACAGTCAAACTGTCATAATACCCCAAATGGAAGCTAAGGCTCATTAAATCCATCTCTCAAAATTCTACTGTGAATACTGAAAAGGACAGGTATCCTGTGTGGCACTGTAACTTCACAAAATAGTGGCAAAGACATAAAATGGGGGTGTCGTTTTACTCAGCAGATGTAACTGAACACAAAATAAAACTTTGTACAGGAATAGCACACACCAACTTTACAAAATATACACGAGAATTTCTTTGGTATAAGTTTGTGTGCCAAAAACAAAAAAAACAAAAACACAATTTTACTCCAATATTTAGCAGAGGTTGGCGGTGAAATGGCTACGTAGAAAGTGTCAAAACAACCTTAGGTAAATAGCCCGTGATGTCTACTTTATATAAATATATACTTTTGTGTGGCAATTTTGTTTTCTTTTATGGCTATTAAGCTTACAAGACAAACATACCAAATTCTAAAATCGCTCCACATTAAAAGTCTATTTTACTCCTTGTGCTTTGTGACCTGTAACTACCAAAAAAAAACCTTTAAATCCCAGACACATTGCATATTCTGTAAATCAGAACAACTAAATTAATTTATTTTTAATTACTTTCCTTAACCTGCACTAATTATGCACACATTATTATTGCAAAAACTAAAAAAAACAAAAAAAACAAAAAAAAAAACACAAAATTATTTTTTTTTTACATTTTTCTGTATTTTTTTTTATAATGAATAAGCATTTATATATATATATATATATATATATATATATATATATATATATATATATATATATATATATATATATATGTGTTACATCAAATTAAAGCCCTTTCTGTCCTTTAAAAAACGATGTATAATATGTGTTGGTGCAACAAATTAGTAAAATGCAAATTGCAGTTGAACGCAAACAGCAAAAAATGAAAAAAATGCCGTTGTCATTAAGTGAAAGACAAGCTTTTGAAGCTCTGTCCTTAAGGGGTTAAATAAATTTATATTCATATACCTATCTTTGTGGACATTGTGTTCCTGATTGGCATAAATCGAAAGCTTGTAAAGGCACCCAAGGGCTTAATTTATAGAGCCTGATACGGCTTGTGAGTGAAATCTACATATTTTATTCCTTTCATTTTATATTTTACAGAGTACACAATGTATGCTTTATTTGTTTTTCAGATGTGAAATGTACTGTGGATATCTACAATAGGTGGTATATTGACATATTATATACAGTGTGTGTGTGTGTGTGTGTGTGTGTGTGTGTGTGTGTGTGTTTTACTTTATATTTTAATTGCTTGATTTCAGGCGATAAGAGATTACACCTACTTTTTCACACTCACTAACTAATATATTTTTAATATAGATCTTGTGAAGCGCCTACACAACTATTTGCATTATTTGTTATACACACAGATTTTTAAAATAGGTCACTTACACTAGCTTGTGGGTGATTTTACCAGGAACAGTGTACAACAGCACCTCTGCAGCCAAAGTATATTGCATCAGCCATTACTTACAAAAACCAGAAAAACACGTTCTAGTTTACAAACTCAAACCTCTTATTTCACGCAGGGAGTGGTAACCATGATTAGGACAGAGATAACAAGACAACATTAAATACTACAAACAAGTTGGGTAACAATTTTTTTTCTACAAAATCCACTGGTGAGGCAGTTCACACAGGGAGTTATATAAATGAGGTCATAATAGATAATGACGTCACAAAGCATGGTTACACCCTTCAAAAACAAAACCTGAAGACAGACAGCTGAAATGATAATTGAATACACATGTATGGGTGGTGAGAATAAATTACAGCTAAGTAGCATGAAACACACACACACTTTCCCGGTGGGGTGCAGCACCTGGGAGCTACACAGCTCTGATTCTTCCCTCCAATAGACAAAGAGCCCTGCGACCAGCCTTCGTAACATCGCGGCTGCTGGCCGTATGTAGGTGCCGCCGGGTGGCCAGTCCGGTAGCACATTCACCAACACTGACAGCCGTGCACCTGTCAGGTGACACAGGAGGCAGACCTGACTGTCATGCTCCCTCGCGGTTCCCACAATTCCCAGCACAGCCACACCATAGAGGAGTGATTACTCAAGGATGTGTCCATGCTGGAAATTGTGGAAACCGCGAAGGAGCATGAGGAGTCCAGAAATGATTATCAATCTCATCCCTGGTACTGATGAGATATTATGTTGTTCACATATCATATAGGAAAAGACAAAACACATAAATAAGTGAACAGTGAATCCACTTTTTTTGTCATTTTACAAAAAGTGCATATGTCATTGGAAACTGGCATTTTTAGAAATAAACCTTGTTACAACCCCTTGTGTTAAAGCAGACAGCAGGTCCTCTTTCTTACTAGAGCAAAACTCAATTTTAGGCAGTTGCCACATCACCTGCCTTGCAAAGTCTTCTAACTGGGCAGCATTGTTAAGTTTGTGATTGGATAATTACAAGAAGTCTGGACTGGAAAAGAAGGAGAGGGCTTGCATGTTTACATTTGTGTTAGATCTACTAAACAACTTTTGTTGTATTTGTGAAGAGGAGTGTCCCGAAATTACTGCTGAATAACAAATATAAAAAGTCATGTTGAAAATGTAGTCAACAGGTCACAGCACACCAGTTTTCTACTGGTCACGGTACACACTACTACTACAACATTTTTTTTATTTTTTTATTTTTTATGAAAATGGCTACTTATTTAAAGGAACACTCCATACACAATGCACTCCAGCTTGCTGAATCTCATATGTATCTGGACTCTGTCCTTTCTTTGGTAGTTTAATAAAAGTGCTCAATAGAAATCAGCACTTTTATAAAACTTCGCTGACACATCTACCCAGCTGTCAGCCAGGGAGGCTCCACTGAGATAATGGACGTGGTAGGTGCGCTGAACTAGACCACCACTGCCAACTTGCTTCCCAATGAGCTCTACTGCAGCCCATTAAGATGGATTGGAATGCAGCGATTGCATGCACGGTTATGGCTCCAGCACAGACACCTCTTAATGAGAATCCTCTGACAGGTCAATTCTTCAGACCTTCAGTCTGTGCCAGAGGTAAAGGGGAGGACTTGCAAAGGCTGCAGACAACAGTTCTTCAGCTCTTCCTCCTCCCCTTCATATGCAGGTTTTGTTTAAGGATAGATCTACTAAATAGTTCACAAAAATTTAATGGGGTCTTCCTTTAAAAATTGTGCTAACAGAATTAGCCTTCAAAGTGAACCTGTCACGTCATGTTCACTTTAAAATAAAATACAAACATTACATGATTGACTGGTTACAGCCTGTTGAAATGTGGCTATTAACAAGGCGAATGCGATGTTGCCAAAACACAGTATTCATCACGAATACATCACAAAACAAATCCTTTGCAAAGTGAACCTTAACCCCTTAA
Organism: Pelobates cultripes; assembly: GCA_933207985.1. Lineage (NCBI taxonomy): Eukaryota > Metazoa > Chordata > Amphibia > Anura > Pelobatidae > Pelobates > Pelobates cultripes. Next base: position 62,009,870 of record OW240923.1, read on the forward strand.
GGACGGAGCCAAATGTACACGTTGTGAACAAAACAAAATGTAAACAAAACCTGGCATTTGCGCTACATGTCTGTCCAACCGTAATACACCTCTTTCATAGTAAATGCACCCACCCTTGTTATATATCATTTTATTCAGGGGAAACAGGGCTTTCATTTAATATTTAGCTATGAAACATAATTTAATATGAAAAAAATAGGAGAAAATAAGAATTTTAAAAAAAAAAATTTAGTTCTACATGACATTAACTGTCAATGTCATAATACGGTTTGCTTTTACTGCAATAAAATACACATATTTGTATTCAGCAAAGTCTCACGTGTAAAACAGTACCCCCTATGTACAGGTTTTATGGTGTTTTGGGAAGTTACAGTGTCAAATATAGCACGTTACATTTGAAATTGAAATTCGCCAGATTGGTTACGTTGCCTTTGGGACTTTATAGTAGCCAGGAATGAAATTTAACCCATAATGGCATACAATTTGCAATAGTAGACAACCCAAGGTATTGCAAATGGGGTATGTCCAGTCTTTTTTAGTAGCCATTTGGTCATAAACACTGGCCAAAGTTAGCGTTAGTATTTGTTTGTGTGAAAAATGCAAAAAACGCCAATTTTGGCCAGTGTTTGTGACTAAGTGGCTACTAAAAAAGACTGGACATACCCCGTTTGCAATACCTTGGGTTGTCTACTATTGCAAATGGTATGCCATCATAGGGGTAATTTTAATTCTCGGGCTACCATAGGGTCTCAAAGGCACCGTAACCAATCTGGCGAATTTTAATGTGAAAAAAATGAAACGCAAGCCTTATATTTGACGCTGTATCTTTTGAAAAGACCATAAAACCTGTACATGAGGGCTACTGTTGTACTCGGGAGACTTCGCTGAACACAAATATTTGTGTTTCAAAACAGTAAAAAGTATCACAGCAATAATATCGTCCGTGTAAGTGCAGTTTGTGCATGAAAAATGCAAAAAACTTTTACTGGCGATATCATCGTTGGAATACATTTTACTGTTTTGAAACACTAATATTTGTGTTCAGCGAAGTCTCCCGAGTAGAACAGTACCCCCCATGTACAGGTTTTATGGTGTCTTGGAAAGTTATAGGGTTAAATATAGTGCTAGTCAATTAAATTCCCTTTACTTTTGGCATGGGTTGTCAGGCAGGTCCCTCTAATTGTAATTAATTAAGATACCTAATGAGAAAATATTACATATATATATATATATATATATACACATACATACATATACACATACATACATATACATATATATATATATATATATATATATATATATATATATACATACATATATACATACATATATACATATATATATATATATATATATATACATACATATACACATACATACATATATATATATATATATATATATATACATACATATACACATACATACATATACATATATATATATATATATATACATACATATACACATACATACATATACATATATATATATATATATATATATATATATATATATACATATACACATACATACATATATATATATATATATATATATATATATATATATATATATATATAGATTTAAGTATGTAGATATATATTATTTCGTTCTATGTGTATTTTGATATAAATATATATTAATATCACAATACAGTTAGAACGAAATAACACATCTATATATTTAATTATTTTTTAACATTTTTTTAAATTTTATTTAACATATTTACATATTTAATTTTTTTATATTATATATAACAATAATTATATATATTTAATCAGTATCAGTCTACGTGTAATTTGATTATATATATATATATATATATATATATATATAGTAAAATACACCTAGACAGTGTGTGTATGTATATGTGTGTATATATAATATATATATTATATATATGATCTAAGTATATATATATATTTTTTTTACACTATTTTATTTTAATTTTATTTTCAGCCAGCAGGGGGACCACCTGTCATTACAGGCAGCCCCCCTGCTGGCAATGCAGGAGGCAGCCTACCCGGTCATGTGATTGTGGGGTCCTCGCAAGTACCCCACTCTCACGTGGCCAGGGGGCACCGGAGGAGGAGGATCTGAGCCGCCTAAAATAGGGCGTAATTGTACGTCCTCCGGTCAGAAGGGGTTAAAGGACCACTATAGTGCCAGGAAAACAAACTTTTTCCTGACACTATAGTGCCCTGAGGGTGCCCCCACCCTCAGGGTCCCCCTCCCGCCAGGCTGAAGTTGGAGGAAGGGTTAAACACTTACCTTTCTCCAGCACCGGGCTCCCTCGGCGCTGTGGACTCTCCTCCTCCTTTGGACGTCATCAGCTGAATGCGCATGCACGGCAAGAGTCACGTGCGCATTCAATCAGTTCATAGGAAAGCATTTCTTAATGCTTTCCTATGGACGCTGGCGTCTTTTCACTGTGAATATCACTGTGAGAAGCGCGGAAGTGCCTCTAGCGGCTGTCACTGAGACAGCCGCTTGAGGCTGGATTAACCCATAGGTAAACATAGCAGTTTCTCTGAAACTGCTATGTTTACAGCAGGCAGGGTTAACCCTTGAGGAACCTGTTACCCAGACCACTTCATTAAGCTTTAAGCATTAAGTCCTTTAAAGGGTCACCAGAACTTAATGATGTAGTTCTGGTGAGTATAATCGCTCCCTTCTGGCATTTTCAACAAGGCAGTGTTTACATTGCCCCTAGGGACACCTCCAAGTGGCCACTTCTCAGATGGCCACTGGAGGGGCTTCCTGGCTCAGGGCTTCACAGTAAGCAGCCCTGCCGTTCAGCTTCCCCACATTCTGCATGGGGACGCTGAACTTTCATTGCCAAATTTTCAATGGCATTTGGCCCCGGCCCCGCGCTGATTTTAGCCAGTCCAATGCTTTCCCTATGAGAGGATTGAACACAAGAAGTTGAGAAATAGTTTTCAAAATTTCAAGCCCTGCTCCATTACCAAGTCCTTAAATTAATTGCCACAGCAAGTTTAAATGGCGCTCTTCTACTCGCCAGGACTAAATAATCACTTGCTAGTGGCTAGTGTACATTTTGAGAACCTGCGTGTGTCTGTGAGAATATGGGTATGATTATCAGTACACAATCCCTGCAACTTGATTGTGCTTCTCAGTGTAGGCTATCCCAGCTAATATCCTGCACCTGGCTACTATGTACTGGATTGTCTTGGATGCCTCTTTACACAAACTGCATCTTGGGTCCTGTGTGATGTGGTAGAGTCCCGTTGCATCTGATCTGGAGCAGAGTGCCTTTTCTTGTGCTGCTAGGATTAGTGTCTCAGTGTGGTGTTTCAGTCCTGCATTTTCAAACCACTGGAAGGATGCTGTAATGTGAGCCACATCCACTATCTGCCAGTGGTATATCCCATGGAACCACATTTTCTGTATCCTCCATCTGCTGCCTCAGACTTTCCCATAGCAGTTCATCTTTGAGAACCAGCTTTGTGATATACTTGTGGATGCTCTGTGTTTCATCCATGTGCCAACCTCCATCCTTCCAGCTTGTATAACGACTTTGGGTGATGGGCTTTGGGTGGAATCCTGCATTAATAGGGAGTACATTCTAGGTCTTGATATCAATGGAGCCCAGCTCTTCTCTTGGCCAGGTTATTATACCAGCTGGATACCGGATGACTGGTAGGACATGTATGTTGATGGTGGGGGTCTTGTTCTTCACATTGAGCTAGGGCTTCAAGACATGTCTGACTTTCTGGAGGTACTTGGATCTTTCTGGAGATACTAGGAACTTTTAGCTGTTCTCCATTTCTCTTTTCTTCACATTCAGTTTTGATCATACTCCCTCTATTATCCATCATCCGCCCACACACATCTAATACAAATAACATTCTGATGTCCTTGCTGTATATTCTAATTAGGTGGATCAGTGAGTCAATTATCCGATCACTACTGGCATACAGTTTGATGTTGGCCATGTAGAGTAAGTAGCTGATGGTAGTCCCAACTCTTGAATCTGTACCCACTCTTCATGATGATCTGGCTGAGGGGGTTGAGCTCTACGCAGAAATGCATCTGGGATCGCGCATCACCTTGAAACATTCCACATTTGATGTTCACTCATGCAATTGTCCTGGACGTGGCTTCTAGTAGTGTTCTCCACTTTCGCATAGCGTCCATGATGAAGAATGCCACACTTTAATACTGTAATGCAAATACAGATAATTCCTCATTTTAAATATGACCATTTTGTGGGGGGAAAAAAAAAATCATTGAAAATATAATGTATTTTAGATTATATGTATAAAATTGGGCTAGAAAGATTCTGTGACGGACCGCCTGGCACCCCGGCTGGGTGCCTCCGCCAATAATTGCTTCCTAGTCGCCTTGAGTACCATAAGCACCGCACTGGACACCATCACCACCGTAGCCACCGCAACTTGGCAGGGGTCTCGCCATCCCTTCCCACCCTGGACTTAACTCCTGGATCCAGCTCCCACTGGGAAGGCCTCTCCTCCAAGAGAGTATAGCTGTGAAGCTCTTACAAGAGCTAGTGGTTATAGCCTGTATAGTAATCCAAAGAACAATCCCAGGAGCAGGGATTATAGCTGTTCCCTACAATCACGATACAAGGCTGCGTGTTGAGGGTTAAGTTGGACTGCTTTAATGGTAGCCACACTAGCCTTTTAAGCATGTCCCCATGCAAATGTGACACCCACAAGGACCTGGTTTGTTATTGGTGTGTACGTTTGTGTCACAGTTCCAGAGTTACAATATAAGGCACTCCCACACATGGCATACAATCCTACTCCTCTGCCTGGGAGATAATTAAGTCAGATACTATATTAACTCAATTATCTCCAGGCAGAAAAAATACATTTCTGTAAAGCCCCAAAAGTACCCCAAAACACATAATATCCCCACAAATGTTACATACCCTGATAGCCCTGATCTGGGTGACCAACCGCATGCATGGTCCCATGCCCAAAACAGTTCCAGAGAATCAGGCTGTGCGGCCGTTCTACTTCGAGGATTCGAAATAACGTTCAAAATACCGAATGTAGCGGTTTGTGAATAAAGTCAGTGTATGTCCCTTGTTCGGGAGTTTCTTTGCCGAACATCCATGGAAGGTAAGAGTTTAACGGTGTTCGCGCCGTCACGAGTCCGATTTGAGTTCCATGAACTTGACAACCAAACACCGCTCATTGTACTCGCGGCTTAAGATGGCCGCCGCCACAATCCACTTTGACCGTTCGGGAGTTCTAAGTGCTTCTGTTACAAGTCCCAACAGGCACAATTGTGTTTTCAACCAGGGTTTAACACAGGGACCATAGTGGCTGGTAAACTGACCGCTGCAAAAACCAGTGGCGAGGTTGCTTTTACCAGAGATGAATGTTAAAGGTTTACCTTGGATTCAATATGCTTTAGTTCTTGCTTAATAACCAAATCATAGGCAGGTAGACTTGTATGCCTTTGATAAAATTATGAACATAATGGATCCCTACATGCACAAGTGATGCCATACACTGATTATTAGACAAAAAAAAATGCACAAGGTCAGGGGAGGAGATAGAGATATATATATATATATATATATATATATATATATATATATAATTTTTTTTTATTTTATTTTTTTCATTCAAGCTCATATTATGCAAAATGAGGGGGGGGCAGCCAGGTTTGTTGAAGTTCAATAATATTCAACATAACATATACCCTCATATCTCCTCAAGCAGCACAATAAAACACAACTAATGAAATTTACTCCGATAATTGATCTCTCTCACTGTTGTACATATAAAAGTAAACATAAATATTTAATTATGGGAAATCAGGTTTTCAAATCCTGTAATGCCGGTGTTAATTTACACTGCATTATGAGACTAATTTTTTGCAGTGTAGGGTCCCTTATCACAGGACAGCACCAGCCTCTCAGAAATTGGTGGGAGTTACACTCACAGGCAGCAGGGAGGAGACCTGGAGCGATTCTGTCCTACTCTGTATATTACAGAGAGAAGCACTTTTATAGGCAGCAACCGAAGGACAGCTGCCACCAGTTAATGTGACTTCCATCAACAATGTCTTAATGCTACCCCAAGATTAAGTTTGCCATAGATTTTTTTCCTCCCTCTTTTCTATTTTGATGATCCCCACACCAAGGTTCAAAATATGCCTTTGGAAATACCCTTGAATGTTTTCTTTAAGAAATGGTATGCTTTATGGTGTAGCTGTAATACGTAGCTTGCTCAAGTGCTCCAAAGTGGGACACGAACACATCAAAACCCTCCATGAAGATTCACACTTAAAAACCTGAACTTGTCACGTCTCTTTTACAGCACTGTAACTTCACAAAATAGTGTCTAGGTCATAGATTGGCCTTCTTGTTTACTCAGAAGATGTAACTGAGCATACTTTTGGGGATTTTATGACAGTGGTACATATAAAGTGAAAAATACTCAGCAAAAATGCAACATGTATGGTCACAAGTTAAGACACAATATACGCCATATAAGATACCCCTGGGTGTCTAACTTTATCAAATGGAAGCCTTTTGTGGGGTTATTTGAATACTCACACTGATATAAATAAATGAGACATAGGCCCTTCAAATCCATCTACGAAAATTCTAACTATAAAAGCTGAAATAGCCTTGTCTCTTATATGGCATTGTAGCTTTACAGAAAAGTGCCAAAGGCATACAATAGGGGTATCGTTATACTCAGCAGATGTAGCTGAACACAAAATGGGATTGTGTACAGAAATAGCACACACCAGCTTTACAAAATACACATTACAAAAACCTTGTTATATGTGTATATGCCAAATGAAAGCAAAAAAATATTTTTTACTCCAATATTTAGCAGAGATTGGCGATGAAATGGCTACGTTAAAAGTGTCAAAATAACCTTGGGTAAATAGCCTGTGATGTCTACTTTATATAAATATATACTTTTGTGTGGCAATTTTTTTTCTGTGATGGCTACTAAACTTACAAGACAAACATACCAACTTCTAAAATGGCTTCAAATTGAAATTTTAGACCTTGTAGTTTGTGACCTGTAACTTTCAAAATAAGCTAAAGTCCTATACATATGATGTACTCTATAAAGCAAGACACATAAATGGATTTATTTTTAATTACGTTTTCTAAGCTGGACATATTATGCACATGCTATTATTGCCATTTGTTTTATAATTAATGATAATTTATCTATATATATATATGTCACATCAAATGAAAGCCCTTTTTACCCTCCAAAAAACAAACAAAAAAAAAACAGTATATAATATGTGTTGGTGCAATAAAATTACAGAGATCAGAGGCGGCTCTAGACTTTATGAGGCCTCAGGCAAAACTCAAACATGAGGCCACACGAACACCAAAGTGAAAAAAATAGAGTTGCAATACATGCACACTGTCACATATACACATTGATGCACTGTTTACCTGTGTATGTGCCTGAGAGTGTGTGTGAATGTATGTCTCTCTGAGCATGTTTGCATTTTTATCTGGGACCTTATGTGTATGGGGTAGTTGTTTGAAGTGTGTTGTGTGTATGGTGGGTGTGCCTGTGGTCTTTGTGCATTGTGTTTATGGCAAAGCTATGTTTCCTGACTGTGTGTATGATGAAGGTCTTCAGCTGGTGACTGTAACAAGGTGAGTAAAGTGGTAACAGTGGCAGGGAGAGTGTGACAGGGCAAAGGGGGTAAATGGACAGGGTGGGCGGGTGAGAATGAGGGAGAGGGAGAAGGAGTATGACATGGTTTGATGAGGAAGTGAGACAGGACTGGTGGAGGTAAGTCAGGGCAATTGTGGCAGAGTCAGGGCAGTGACCGTGACGTGAGAGAAAGAGGGAGGGGTGACCGCGACGTGAGAGAAAGAGGGAGGGGTGACCGCGACGTGAGAGAAGGGAGGGTGACATGACATTGTGAGAAGAAAGAGGAGGGTGACATGACGTGAGAAAGGGAGGAGTGACAGCGGCGTGAAGAGGGAGAGGCGGCGGTGAGAGAGAGAGGAGAGCGGCATTGAGAGAGAGGAGGAGAGGCGGCGTGAGAGAGAAAGAAGGGGGAGGCGGCGATGAGAGAAAGAGGAGAGCGGCGATGAGAAAGAGGAGAGGCGGCAGTGAGAGAAAGAGGAGAGCGGCGCGTGAGAGAGAAGGAGGAAGCGGCGATGAGAGAGAGGGAGAGGCGGCAGCGGCGTGAGAGGAGAGGCGGCGGCGGCGTGGTGAGAGGGAGAGGCGGCAGCGGCGTGTGAGGAGGGAGAGGCGGCAGCGGCGATGAGAGAGGGGGAGGCGGCGGCGGCGATGAGAGGGAGAGAGGCGGCAGCGGCGTGTGAAGGGAGGAGGCGGCAGCGACGTGGAGAGGCGGCAGCGGCGTGAGAGGGAGAGGCGGCAGCTGACGTGTAAGGAAGGGAGAGGCGGCGGCGGCGTGAGAGAGGGAGGCGGCAACGGCGGTAAAGGGAGGAGGAGGCGGCGGCGGCGTGAGAGGAGGGCGACAGCGTGATATGAGAGGAGGCGGCGGCGTGTGAGAGGAAGGAGAGCGGCAGCGGCGTGAGAGGGAGGGAGGCGGCGATGAGAGGGAGGGAAGGCGACGGCTGGCAGTGAGGGAGGGGGGGTGATGGCGACGTGAGAGGGAGGGGGGGTGATGTGAGAGGGAGGGGGGTGATGGTGATGTGAGAGGGAGGGGAGGTGATGGTGATGTGAGAGGGAGGGGGTACTAAATACCATTATTCCCTGGTGGTCCAGTGGGCTCCCTGGTGGTCCGGTGGCCATTACATCCGGTCTACAGACCATGTATCTCGCGAGAACCGTCAGAGTGTTGCCGTGGCAGAGCTGCAGACCGGTGTCTCTGGTGGCGGGCAGACAGGAGGGACCTCGCACCCGGCGGCAAAACTGAGCAAGCCACAGGGCCCCCTCCTGGTGTCGGGCCCTCAATCACGGATCGAGGACCCGACACAGTCTGCACTTAAGCGGTTTAGGCAGCCGCGAGGCTTTAGGCGGCCGCCTAAACCACCTAATTAAAGAGCCGCCTCTGACAGAGATGCACATTGCGTTTGAACACAAACAGCAAAAAAAATGCAAAAATGTCTTGTGTCCTTAAGGGTAAGTCCAGTTTTTGAAGCTGCATCCTTAAAGGGTTAAGCTAGGGTGGGGCAAATGTGGTCCTCTTCACTTTGAATTTTGTGGAAAAACCATATTGATTTTATAGTTCTATTCATGTTACTCCTTGATGATCATGTATAGTCTACAAAACATCCGTTTGTGCCAACCTTGTAGAACCTATTAAAGGACCACTATATGCACCCAGACCACTTCAGCTTAATGAAGTGGTCTGGGTGCCAGGTCCCTCTAGGATTAACCCTTTTTGCTGTAAACATAGCAGTTTCAGAGAAACTGCTATGTTTACCTATGGGTCAATCCAGCGTCTAGCGGCTGTCTCATTGACAGCCGCTAGAGGCGCTTCTCACTGTGATTTTCACAGTGAGAAGACGCCAACGTCCATAGGAAAGCATTGAGAATGCTTTCCTATGAGACTGGCTGAATGCGCGCGCGGCTCTTGCCGCACATGCGCATTCAGCCTATGACGACAGAAGGAGGAGGAGAGTCCCCAGCACCGAGGGAGCCTGGCGCTGGAGAAAGGTAAAAATTTAACCCCTTCCTCACCATAGAGCCCGGTGGGAGGGGGGCACCCTCAGGGCACTATAGTGCCAGTAAAACGAGTATGTTTTCCTGGCACAATAGTGGTCCTTTAAAAATCATAAATAAAGATTGTCAAAGACAGAAAAAGAAGTTAACAATGGACTGACATACAGGCACCAACAACTACCAACTTGGTAGTTTTAAACCTCTAAACACTAATAGCCTGAATAGTAAAGCACTTCAGAATAAACCTACACACATGCCTCTCACTCTAGTTTGTTGCAAAAGGCGCTTCCTTAAATAAATTAATTCAAAACATTCTTCTGGTTTCCTCCTGTTTCACTTGTCCTTCTAATTCCTCTTGATGGGGAGATGCCAAGTCAGTGGGACTCTATGAACTTTTTTTTCCTTGCTGCTAAAGTCAGCACTCTCCCTTCCTCTGCTTATAAATAAACAGTTATAATAATAATAAATAATCCATTGACAATAAACAGGCTTCTCTCCATGTCAGTTTCCACTAATAAGGTTCTCCAAGCTCTTTGAAGCTGATGCTTGTGACAACAGAAGCACAGTGTCTGCCCAAAAGACAAAGCAAAAAATACTAAGACAAGATGGAACAAGGGTCTTTCGAGCTACAAGAATGTGCAGCTTTTCCCCTAGAGTTTATATCCACACACATAGGAAATACACCAAAAGGAACTGCAGAACTTTAATAAAATGCTAGAAGCAAGAGGTTCTGTGCAGAGAAATTTATTTTATATATTTATATATAATATATATATATATATATATATATATATATATATATATATATATATATATATATATATATTGTAGTCGGGGCAATATAGTCGTATACAGAAATATAGCCTATAACCATAACATCAATGAGTTGGGACCAGTCGGTTGTGGTGTGCTGGAACCGACAAAGCAGTAGGCCTGTAATAAAAGTGGGCCTACCTTAGAGGGTGTTTATGAATAGAGGGAGTGGTGGGAGGGGTGACTCACCAGACCAGCAACGGTAAGGTGGGAGTGGATTGGCAGCCCTTTTAAAGGGAATTCAAGCCCATCCCACAACTACAGGCCAAGCCTTCAAATTTGTAGTCGGGGCAATATAGTCGTATTCAGAAATATAGCCTATAATAACCATAACATCAATGAGTTGGGACCAGTCGGTTGTGGTGTGCCGGAACCAACAAAGCAGTAGGCCTGTAATAAAAGTGGGCAAAAGAAAATACCATAAGACTTAATACAGTTAACCAACTTTATTTATTTAGATAAGTCACAGAAAGCTTGTCTTAATTCTTTAACGGGATTAGGTATGTAGAGGGTGTAGGCTGAGGACTTCCAGCGTCCCATTGCCTTGATAATGTGAGTGGGTATGTGATTAACAGATGCTGTAGATGCTGCCCCAATTCGGAAAGAATGACCTGAGAAATGATTGGGGTTTAGGCCGAGCCTAGTCAACAGTAGACGTACATAAAGCATAAATTTTGTTGGAGTCAGAATGTTTCCATGCAGTTCGAGCAAAGGTTGTAGAGGTTGTTTGTGGAGTGAAAGAAAATAAGTGTCAAAAATTTGTACGGGGCACCATTTATTATGAGTAGGATACAAGGGGATTTTAATAGTATGATCTACGGTGCTGGTTTTAGGTTGTTTTAAAAATAGTAAGTAATGGTCGTTATGTTTTTGCAAGTCCATAGTTCTTAGGTAGTCGGAGGTTGTAATGGTCCTATTCGTGAATTCATTGGGGTCAGAGGAACCCATAAAAAGCTAAATATATAGCTGTTTTATTATGGTATTAGTTATGGGTTCGAAAGGAGAAGAATCTAATAAATTATTAGTGAATGGAATATGTTGTCGTCTATGGGTAGTCTTTGTGAGGGGACATGTGCGTCCAATTTTTAAATGCCTTTAAGTACTGTCTTAATTTGATATGAGGACAGGAAACCTGTAGTGTTGGGTTGTTGGATAAGCATGTGGTGTTGAATGCCCGTAAGGTACAGTTTTATGGTGTTGAATGATAATTTAAGGTTGATGTGGCAAAAATAAGTGAAACCCAGTATTGATTCGAACGTGAACATGTTGTGGATGTGGAATTCAGTGATGAATTTCTTTAATACGTGAAAAGCCCTGTCGTATGTTTTCCTAGTGTTTACTGAAAGTGCGAGGTGAGAAATGTGACGTGCGTGATCTAACAAAGCCTTTAATCCATGATCATGTCTCAGAAAAGTGGGGCAGGAGTTGCCAGTCTGGAAGCGAAGGGTAGTGTCGTGAAGAAATCCTGAAAACGAAATCGAGACAAGTGATCAGCACCAGTGTTTGTGCACCCCGGAACGTGAATACATGTCAAAGAATTGACAGGTGGCCGCTACCCATGTGAGTCGTCTTAGGAGTCTCATAATTACCAGGGATGCGGATCGGCCTTTACTGACAATATGGCATGTAGCCATATTATCCGAGTAGCATCTAACCGTGTGACCGGACCAATGTGGTCCCCAGGCAATGGCAACCGCCACGATTGGGTACAGCTCAAATAAATCTGAGGTCTCGTGAATTTGGGCAGTGGTTTGACTTCGGTCGGCCATTGTCCTCAAAGCCATCGATCTCCCCAGATGGCTGCAAAACATGTGTTTGCTGCGGCATCTGTCCACAGTGTAGGTGAAGTGTCAGAGTGGGGTGGTATAAACATGGCTCGCCCGTTCCAAGAGGTGAGAAAAAAAACCACATCCGTAAATCAGAGGTTGCGTGGTCGTCTAACGTGATACGTGACGTGTGAGGTGAATTGTGGAAATAGGGATAGTAGATGTGAAATGAAAGATCTACCTTGTGGAATGATCCTCATTGCAAAGTTGAGCGAACCCAGCAGTGATTGCAGTGCTTTCCGGGTGCAACACCCTTGCCGTAGGTAGTGTTCGATGCTTGCCAGGGTACGCTCAATTTTGTCCTGAGGGAGGCTAGCCTGCATGTGTACAGTGTCTAGTTGTATCCCCAAAAATTGCACGTTGGTGTCGAGACCAAACGTCTTGTGCGGGGAGACTGGGATACCGAGGGATTCAAACAAAGCCAACATGTGTTTCAAACTATTTGGGGGGGGGGAGTGTGTTCTCAATCGTGAGGAAATCATCCAGATAATGAATAACCAAAGGACATTTACACGCATTAAGTAAAAACCAACACAAAGCTTCTGCATATGTGTCAAAAATACGTGGGCTAGTTTTGGAGCCAAAAGTGAGACGGGTGAAGAAATAATAGAACCCTTGCCATTTAATGCCATGAAGGTGCCAAAGGGAAGGGTGCATGGGAAGTAACTTGAAGGCATTCACTACATCCGTCTTACTTAACCATGCCCCTGTGCCTGCTTTAATGATGGCACCTATGGCATGGTCGATAGTGGCGTAATGTAGTGAAAACTCTTCGGAAGGTATGAGTGAGTTTAGGCTGGGGACCGTGGAGGAATGTGGTGCTGATAAATCAATGATCCGTCTAGGTTTGAGTGAGTTTTTTCCCGTGACAGCCCCAATGGGGTTGGTTCTCCAAGATGTGAAGGGTAGTGAAAAGAATGGGCCCAACAAAAACCCTTGGTTTACCTCAGTCATGATAAGTTTGTGTACCAACTGTGGGTCATCTAATGTGGATAGTAGGTTGTCACATTCCAGCGTGCCTGTAGGTAAATGTATCAACCTGGTGTGAAATGCCTCAGTCAGTCCCGTTATAAGGTAGTTACTGAAATGGCGTGATGGGTGTAGTTGTAACAAAGTGGTGAGTAATCTGAGGTTCACGCACGTGAGATATGGTTTAGGAAATGCTTTATTTGGGCACATTGTCTTGGAATGGGCCCTGAAACAGTGTGAACATACATGCATTAACCTGCAAGAGCTGAAACCACAATTGCCCGCGTTAAAATTATTGCACACTTGAAATTTGCCTAAAAATATAATATCCCTGCACAGTTTGTCTTTTAATCCTCTAATAGGTCTTTGGAAGTTATAAGCAGGTTGGTTTTGTTCCATTTCAGCCAAATTCGGGCAGAGATTGGTGCTATGTGTTGCCGATGCACACACTGCACAAGCTGGGGATCTGAGGCCTGCAAAGTGCCTGCAGAATAGCTCCGTGTCCAATTTGTTCCAATTTATGCGTAAATTGAACTGAGCCAGAGCCGCAGCCACCTTTGCAGAGAAGGAACGGTGGTAATCGTAAAAAGTGGTACCACTGTATTTGTGCCCCAGATCCACCATCTTGTGCATGTATGCATCCAAATCTGCTCTTTTCTCCGGGTAAACTGAGCAGTAGACATCTCTATAAATCCCAAACCCCAGCACAAATTCAGGGATGGACAATTTCTTATTTAGCCAGGGGTCTCTAGCCCTTAGTACAACAGAAATATCCCCGTATGCAAAGGTCCTGTTCTCTAGGACATCCTGGGAGGCAATGAGCAATGAGACCAGGTTAACGTCCTTGCCTTCCAGAATGTCCTTTTTAAGGTGAGCTGGGACCATATGCAAGGGATTAATAGATTCTATAACCGCCATAGATTCAAAAGAATTACTGGGCATAGTATTAGAGAGATAATATACAAGACAAAACAGAGGAAGGTTGCGCCAAAGCTGACTAAAGTGCAGCTAGAAAATGAACAAAGTCCAAAATGTAGGTGGTGCCAAAACAAAGTCTTTAGTAGGGCCTGGTGGAGCACCGACGGCCTATGTGGAGGGGTATTCTCTCTAAGGGTCACGTGAAGATGGCTTTTCAGGATCCGTATGTAAAGAAAAAAACAAATAATGGTGCAAATACGTCTGATGAGAGGGTTGATATGCAGGAAGAAGAGATCTATGGTAATTCTACTCATGTGTAGTAGAGCTGAACTAGCTCTAATGTGGATGGCATACAGTGGTACAATCCCCGCTTATAGGATACGTAGAGAAGTATTGGTCTTTTACTCCGTATGTGGAAGAGAAAGACAGATGATAGAGCAGTACGTCTGGTAAAGATGGTGTATATAACAACAGAGTCTAATACAGTCTTACTCACGTTTAGTAGAGCTTAAGCCAGCTCTAGTGTGAATAGCGTACAGCGGTATAATCCCCGCTTGTAGGATACGTGTAGATCATAAGGGAGAAGAGAGACAACTAATAGTGCTCGCTGTATAAAATCTTATATAATAAAATGTACTCACATAGAATTGAGCAGGTGGACTGCTCAATGATTTAGGCGTGAGTGGTATAATCCCCACCTCGGATGTCTTTGGAGTAATATCTAGCAGGAAAGATAAAATCAGGATACCAAGCAAAAATAATAAATGAAAGAGTAAAATGGCACAATCAAAGTGATTTAAAAGTAGCCAAAATACCTTTTAAATCACTTTGTAGGAGGAGCAACCTTCCTCTGTTTTGTCTTGTATATGATCTTTGTTCATAGGGCTTAGAGGTAACCCTATTTTAGGTTGCTGCCTCCTACTTTACCTATTTATAGGATTGGTTTAATTTAGCACTGTTTCCTTCTTTTGTATATAGTATTAGATAGAGGATGACTGGTGACCGTAGTATTGGTAGTGGACTGATTAGCACCACCAGCCTTCAACTTATCCAGCCGGTCACTTATTGTGCCAATGGATTCCATTAGAGAAGTCATCATGGCATGAAAAGCTGGTAATGGAGTCCCACTAGGGCCTTCCCCTGCCTCTGAGTTGTCGGTGGTAGTGTTGAGTAATCTAAACAACTCCGCCTTCCTGGCAGTAGCTGGGAAAGGGATGCAGCGTCTTCTGAGTTCAGCTGTGAGACGTGGGATGGTCTATTATTTAAGGGACAAAGGGCTATTCACATCTGTACCAGGAACAGGGGTACCAAGCCTAGCGGGTGTGCTGGGTTCCTCAGGGATATCAGGAGTTTGTGACATAACTGAAAAATATAAAAGTTGCTTAATCAGTAGTATGTTATGAATTTGGGTGGGTACTGGTGTGGCTAGCTAAATACCAAGCGGTGAAACAATTATGCTTTGTGAGCGTGACAGATGAGTCCCTGCTAGTTGCCAAGCGGCCTGAGATGCACTATGCGGGGGCCCGAGGGGAAATTGAGGCCACCGAACGTTGTGGCGGGGTGTTGGCCTCTCGGTGTCAATTAAAGCATAAGAAAGAATGGGAGTGACAAGTGAGGCCTTTTCTTTGCAACAGTGCGAGGCGGCTAGCTATGATTTGGCCCGAGGGGCGTAGTACCTTTGAGTATGAGGAGGGGGATGTGGGCCTCGCGGGACCACTAGCCTATGGATTAAGACCACAACAATTTTATACCTAATTGGGTCACGTAACCTAGGACCAGTACCACTCAGAACATAGAAAGTAATGGGTTCTGGCCTAGTACCTGATATGTGAGTCAGGCCGAGATGTCAATGTAGAGGTAAACAGCGACTGTAATAGTATCGAGATGACCTGTGGACATGAGATTTGATATATAAACGTCTGAATGTAAGGTAGTAGTTTTGGCCAGATCGTGGGCCCTAAAAACCAGAACCTACCCGACACACTGCAGAGGGTAGATTTAAACAAAAAGAAGATGACGGCTTCCGTGCTTGTAAAAGCTACCGTCCAACGTATAATAACCTAAGAGAGTAAATTACACACTTAACTAATTTAATATGTATCATTGGCCTTTAAAATTGAATCATAATTAAATACCAACCGACCTAGAAAGTAAATACAATTGACATAGTTGTCAGAAATCACAATTGCTTGTACGAACTCCTGGTATGAACCTGTGGGAAAAGGTCAGGAAAATCAGGACATCATCCATTTCTACTAAACATTTAAATTTACTTTAGTAGAATTTTATAAGTGTCTGTAATAACGTTTGTAACCAGTAGGGGCAAAATCCCCTGGAGTACCGGTTGAATTCGTGAGTTTGTTGTAATCACCGAAAGAACTAGGTAGAGTGTTGAAACATAGGAATAGATACATCCTAAGGGTAATTTGAAAACCGAACGGAAATTTTTTATGTATATAACCGAATGAAAGCGTTCATTAGATTAAGAAATGTGAAACATGTGAGTAGATGAGGGACACACATATGCCACTTAAAATGTGGATTGCATGGAATAAAAGTAGACTTTTATTAAAATACTGAACTAATTGCATTTTCAAATTCATTTCGGCAGGAGGGGGCATGCACTAATCTTATGGTTCAGGTGATTGCTTGGGTACATATACAGGTTTATGTAAAGTCTAGTCTAAATCTAGTCTTAAAAGAAACCTCTAGTTCCGAAAAGGTTCCCTTTCATCCACCTCTTTTACTCACCAAATTTATTGGAGGTATGAATGCATGGCCAAACACTGCACTCCTGCATTCAAATGCAGCTATCAACAGTATTTGATTCCCAGACCAGGTTTTGCCCCCAATCATTGACTGAGCAACTACGAGGCAGTAAGACCATGTTGGCAGAACTCTTCAGAAGTGCTCTACCATTAATTGAGCTGGCCAGAGCACCTTAATGGGGTATGTCATTAATAGGCCCTCCCCTTTAGTGTTGGATCCATTCACTGACAACACCCCTTTCTGACCCACCCACTTGTTCATCCTGCTCCAAACTTCCATTGTTAGAAGGTATGCTGCGGTCATCAAGTCCCTTCACCCATACGGACAGGCTGGGTGAATTTGAGCAACTGAGATTGGGACAGTGTGACAAGAGTAATAAATGTACACAATTATTAATATCAAGGACTTCATATGCAGAACAACGACTCATTGGTTTCAGAAGAGCTTTTATCTTCCTTGGAATGCTTTAGTACACATGCTGTATAACACATCAGAAACATAAAACAACATCCCTACAGCAATACTTCAGTCTCAGCATAGATTAAGTTTTTGTAATTTCCTGCAGCAGACATTTTGCTTACGATTCACTGTTCTTAAAAACAGAGGAGAAAAAAAAGATTATGTACACCTAACAATGCAAACATTCTACGCCACCCAAAAAATCACCAGGCCTACAAAGTATGCATTTCTACTGACAACTAGAAACATATGGTTTGATTATATTTTATGCTTTTTATTTTTTTTTATTTTTTTTAAAGGGAAAAAAAAATTTGATTGCGATACGACAGCTGACTTTTCCTGTCTGTACATACTTTTTATTTTTTTTATTTTATATACAGTGTACATACACTTATTTAGTAGTTACACAGTGTAAAAAAAATAAAAAATAAAACTTCACAGAGAGGGTAAAGCTCAAAACTAGAAACCTCTAATGTTCATGACTATGAAAATGCTTCAAAGAAGGGTGTTCCTTTACTATATCCTAGAAGTAAATTGTATGCAGTTGATAAGAGACAATCACTAAATACACACATATTGCCAATAACCTTACAGAGAACTGAATTCTTGCAAGGTGCTCATAACAAATCTTGCTCTACCTGCTTAACTACATGATCCTTTCCTAACAAGGATAGCAAAAACCTCAAAATGCTGTATCTACAACAGCATTAAAAAAAAAAAAGTCTCTTCCCTACTCAGAACCTCTTGTATCTTCATTACAAGCTACCCACCCTTTTTACGCTCTTACTCAAATATTTTACCATTGTTCGATCCCAGAATTTAAAATAGTGCAAAGTCATGTACTTCGCATTCACTTAGAAATTCTTATTTTACACTTTAGGAATAACGCTGTCAATCTCCTTTTATTTGTTTTTGACACAGTTTCCCAGCCCACTGTACACTTTGTGCAAAAAAGAGTGAATTTATCCTTGGTTACTACTGGAAGAGGTGAAGAGGGGGAGCTCAAGCCAACTCTGCATGATCTGCTCTATTCTTCTGTACCTACATACATATATACACACACACACCTATATATACATACACACACACACACACTAAAATTTCAAAGGACCACTATAGTGCCAGGAAAACACTCATTTTCTTGTCACTATAGTGCCCTGAGGGTGCCCCCACCCTCAGGGTCCCACTCCCGTGGCGCTGAAGGAGGAGGAAGGGGTTAATCCCCTACCTTTACTCCAGCGCCGGGCTCCCTCTGCGCTGGAACTCTTCTCCCTCTTCTGATGTCCCTGGCTGAATGCGCAGCAAGAGCTGCGCGCGCATTCAGCTAGTCCATAGGAAAGCATTTTCAATGCTTTCCTATGGACTCTGGCGTCTTCTTACTGTGAAAAGCGCCTCTAGCGACCGTCAATGAGACAGCCACTACAAGCTGGATTAACCCATATGTAAACAGCAGTTTCTCTGAAACTGCTATGTTTACAGCAAAAAGGGTTAAAACCTAGCTGGACCTGGCACCCAGACCACTTTATTAAGCTGAAGTGGTCTGTGTGCTTATAGTGGTCCTTTAACTCAGGAATTGGTGTAATAGGATTTCTAGCTAGCTTATGAAAGCAGGAGCACAAAACAAATCAATATACATACAAAAGCCAATATTTATCCAGCACACGGTTCGATTTAGTTACTGCTGATAACTCAAGTGTGTGTGTAGGTAATTATTGCAACGTAAAAAACTCTGTGCTTTGTTACATAGTTGTATTGATTTTGAACCTCAACAAGTAGGAACCTCAAATTGATCTGTTTTGGAATCATCCCTCTTCTTCGGAGTTACAAAACTTCCTCACCAAAGTAGTTTGTATTTGGAGCTCTGGCTCAGTTGCTTCTAGCTATGGGCCGCTTTCAGACATCTAAAAGATCAATACTCTGAACACACTCCGCTAATTAGAGCCTCCTATTGTTTTTGATCACAGTGAAGCAAGCGCTTCTAGTTCAGATAATGGGTTTCAGGAGAGACAAATGTACACGATGGAGATGGGAAAGAAAGAAAGGAAAAAAAAAAAAACCACACCCCTCAAAGGTATGAGTCATAAAATATATGTTTTTACAACTAGACATCCAAAACAAATAATAATCACACACAATGCTATACTACAGAGTGTGGATAACACCCCTATTACAAAAAAAGTGTCAGTAAATATTTTACCCGTCACACCACCCACACACACTTCTAACAGGACAGGGCAGGTGTAAAAAATGCAATTTAAAATATATGTCAATTGAAGCATTAGGACTGAAGGGGAAGGCTTACTGTGTCCAAAACCGAGATGCAATTAGCCAAAATGGTGATGTCCAGAAGAAGGCAGTGGCGTAACTAATCTAGAAAGGGCACTGGTGAACGAAATTTATGTGGGCAAAAAGGTAGATCCATATCGGTCTTACAACTCCCACAATGCATTGCCAGTGGGGGATCTAGCATTTGGGCATCTTTGCAGGGTTGTAGCATCTAGTTCTTTGAGATTTTCCCTTGTAATCCTCTGGGCTACCCTTGCTAACTTG
Organism: Pelobates cultripes; assembly: GCA_933207985.1. NCBI lineage: Eukaryota > Metazoa > Chordata > Amphibia > Anura > Pelobatidae > Pelobates > Pelobates cultripes. The sequence continues at coordinate 62,029,806 of OW240923.1, forward strand.
AGAAAGTGCCTGGAAACTAGCAGAATCTCATTCTTTTAAAGAACAGTAGCGGTGTTGTCACCTTCAATAAAATCAGCATAAAACAATATTCCAGGCAAACTGTTCTAGATTAAAGGAACACTATAGTCACCTAAATTACTTTAGCTAAATAAAGCAGTTTTAGTGTATAGATCGTTCCCCTGCAATTTCACTGCTCAATTCACTGTCATTCAGGAGTTAAATCACTTTGTTTCTGTTTATTTCCATAAAAATTTTAAATTCAAAAATATAACATTTTTCTGAGCAAATACACACACACACACAAATACAAACATACATACATACATATATCCCCGCCCTCAAAATAATGACATTATCACTATCAATAGGATGTGAAGCTAACTATTTGTGTTTATGAACGAGTAGGACATTAACAGATCTGTAATATGATATGCACATTACACACTCTGATGCTATAAACATGCATACAAATATTCTGAAACATTTCTGAGGAAAAAAAAAAATATGCTTTTCTTAGCGCCTTAAACAGATCACATGAAAGTAGTTAATTTCAGCGCTGCGTTCATGGTTGTAAATCATTTTTATATTTGTTTAGTGCAGAACATATCCTGCAGTTAAGGGTGTTGTCTATGCTTTAATGGGATGCACCCAGCAGTAGTTATTGAGTGTCTGGCTTGTCCTTGGCTCAGTAAGCTGTGGATAATAGTTAATTATTCTACTGTTCGAGAACAGAATTAAAGTTGGAGGTGTACTGCACCATAACCATAGCTTTAACGCCTTCGTCACAAGGGTTGGGGAAAAGCACTTTACAGTAACAACTTTGTCAACAACAATAAAGATATAAAAAATAAAAAAATAAAAAAAATGTACACCTTCTTTCTATGGTTTTACATATGAGGACAATTATCTATTCCTTATCAATTCTTACAATTCTGTAAATACAACCTAAGATGAACAACAACACCTAACGTATTACACAGCGTTATGACAACAAAAATAAAGCCAAAGTGGAGAAGCCATGTGTGAATCACCTTATGATTCAATAGTGTGTAGAGTCCTCTAAAGCCGCAAATAATTTGAAGTAATAGTTTTATGTAGGACAGATCAGTCCCTCACATCAATGTGGAGGAGTTTTGTCCCACTTGTCATTAGATTGTTGCTTCAGTTCATTGAGGTTTGCTACAGAACTGGATAAGATTTAGTACAATATTCTTCTGCTTGACATTTTACTTAATAACAACTCTAAATGAAAATATAGGTACAGGTCCCTTTAACTTTACATTTTTTTGTCTCTACCTAGAGTGGAAGACCATCACCATGAGATCTGTATTAACACAGCTCCCATTAATCTCAAGCATCTACTCGCCTTGCTCGCAGGCATGCTGTGATCTGTATAGACAGGTAACAAGACATTCCAGCTTCCACAGACAAATCAAGACTCAAAATAAATTTCTTTTTTCTTTCCCTTACCATCCATACCCACCAATTTAATAGTTTATAAGGCACATGTTACAACAGAAATTATTTCTCCTTGCCCACAGGATACGTTACACCCAAAATGGAATGTATAGCCATCATTACATATTCATGTTATCTAATTATCAAGCATAATTACCACTTTATCACCGGTTCACTTCGCTCTCCCATGGGAATAAATGCTTCTTCAATTAATGATTTTATGATCATCCAATAACAATGCACTTTGATAACCAAGCGATTTAAAACAAAATGACATGCCAACATAAGAATGGTGACTAACAAGGTGACTCCATGCACGACCCTGACCTCTTTAGTAATGGAACTCAGAGTTCATGTTTATTATAGACATGTTTCATTTATAGCAATCAATATAGTTTTTTTATAGCTTAAAGGATCACTATAGTGCCAGGAAAAACCAAACAAACATACTCGTTTTCCTGGCACTATAGTGCCCTGAGGGTGCCCCCATCCTCAGGGACCCCCTCCCGCCGGGCTCTGGGGAAAGGAAGGGGTTAAACTTACCTCTTTCTTCAGCACCGGGCGGGGAGCTCTCCTCCTCTTCGGCTGAATGTGCATGCGCGGCAAGAGCTGCGCGCGCATTCAGCCAGTCCATAGGAAAGCAGTGAGAAGCACGCAAGCGCCTCTAGCGGCTGTCAAGAGACAGCCACTTGAGGCTGGATTAACCCATTTATAAACATAGCCGTTTCTCTGAAACGGCTATGGTTACAGAAAAAAGGGTTAATCCTAGCTGGACCTGGCACCCAGACCACTTCATTAAGCTGAAGTGGTCTGGGTGCCTATAGTGGTCCTTTAAGTTGATAAAGCGTCACATACCTGACAAATATAAAGAAGTTACGCTATAAAATAAGTGCTGTACGGAAGGTAGAAAGTTTGAGAGAAAAAAAAAAAAAACTGAAAGATTTAAAATACTGAAGGTCATTTATGAAAATATATTACAAACAAACCAACCACACTGGAGGAAAAAAAACTAAATAAAAATAAATCAACCCCCAGCTCCATAGAGAGCAATAATAAATTACCATTAAAGGAGCACTATAGGGTCAGGAACACAAACATGTATTCCCGACCCTATAGTGTTAAAACCACCATCTAGCCCCCCCATGGCCCCTCATGCCTCCCTGAAAATAGTAAAATCTTACTTGTATTCAAGTCTGAAGCTGCTGCCTCTGAACTTCCTCTGACATCATCAGAAGTGGTAGCCTGATCCAATCACAATGCTTCCCCATAGGATTGGAAGAGACTGACAAGGAGGCAGATGATTCAAAAACACAGCCCTGGCCAATCAGCATCTCCTCATAGAGATGAATTGAATCAATGAATCTCTATGAGGAAAGTTCTTTGTCTGCATGCAGAGGGAGGAGACACTGAATGTTTGGATGCATTTTAGGCAGCCATGACCCAGGAAGGATCTCTAACAGCCATCTGAGGAGTGGCCAGTGAAGTGATCACTAGGCTGTAATGTAAACACTGCATTTTCTCTGAAAAGACAATGTTTATAGCAAAAAGCCTTTTAAAACAGTGTGTTGACTAATGATATGTTTATAACTAGAAGAAAGGTTGCCATAGAAATTGATTTGTACAAAAGTCTTACAAAATGCCACCAAAACACTTTTTGTATTTTAGTTGATGGTTATCAGAAGAAATAATGCCCAGAAGGAAAAGACTTCATTCCCATACAATAGGATAGGATAAAATACTACAGTTGACTCCAACAGGGTATAGAACCAGCAAACATTAGGTTCATTAATCAGTGGAACTCAAACAATACTAAGTTATTTTTTAATATTAAAAAAAGTAAGGATTCTGTTGTAAAACGTATCATTCGAGAAGGTAAAAAATAAACAGTTAGCAATATTTAAAATTTTAATTTCAGCTATCCCAATGTCACAGCTGCACGGTTGGCGTCCTTGCCATAAAACACAATTGAAAGACAGAGGGCGAGCAGTTAAATATTATTATAGACCTTACATTTTCCATTTAAAAAGGCAGACTGGTAATGCAAAAAACTAAAAATAAGCAACGGAAAAGCACAGTATGGGAAGAGATTACAAAAGGTTTTCATGTGTGTACACATGCACATATAACTTTAATATATGCAGAGTTATTTGATTTTTACCCATTTCAGGCCCTCACGGCAGTGGATATATATTCACATACCTGGTTACAGTGAAAGAGCAGGGTGTGGCAGAGAGGGAAAAGACACACAGACAAGAGAGTAAAATCAACCTTTCATCTACTGCCAGAAACAGACATCAGCCGCAGTGCATTACTTTGAATTAAAAAGCATTGAATAATGATTTCCTATGGGGAAAATCCTAATGCGAGCGCGGGTGGAGCATAACGGAAGGGGTATCAACCCCTTTAACGCCGCGGGAGGCAGGGCGCGAAGGAGGGGGCACTGTAGGATTCTATAGTGCCAGAAAACAGCTTTGTTTTCCTGGCACTATAGAATTCCTTTAATATAATTTGACTTCAACCTGAACTAACCCAAAATGAAAAACACTATAGTGTTCATTCACTAAATTGTGGACAACTGATAAAAGGTTCTGCAAAATATAGGCCAAAATAGCAAAATTCTCCAAACCCAGCAATTTTTTTGCAGCTCAGCTATTTTTGTCTAAGTTTATCAATTCACACATCAATTGTTAACAGCTCCCACTTTAGTGAATAATTACATGGAACATTGTTACAAATGGGTTTTGCGTCATGGGCACTCTAATACTAGTGTGTCACTGCTTCTGAAGTGGTTTAAAATGAAATTTTAAAAAATAAAAAAAAGACCAAGCTATAAAAAGTATCAAATACAGCACGTTGGGAAATAAATATCCTGACTTTTTCTGACTGAGCGTTTCTTCCCTCCACCACCCCCCAAAAAAAAAAAAAAATTAAAATTAACAAATAACAAAAATAAAGAAAAAGAAAGAAATTTAAAAAAATACACAGATTCATAACATTATTAGGAAAGGTCTCACAGGCAGCTACTTTTTTTTACTTCTCCTGGCACTGCCCCTGTATTAATATCAGCTGTTCAAAATTTAAAAAAAAATTAAAGGGCTAAAAACACTGCCCACGCTCCTGTGTACCGGACAAGCTTAAACTAGTTAGGAGAGATTGTTCTTATGAGATTTACAAAAACACTTAAAGAGGCAAAAACAAAACAAAACTAAATAACCAGCATAGGGAGGCAACCCTTGAAGTATGCACAATTACATTGGGCTCTAGTAAACAAGGACATTTAGAGACAGGAGCAGCCAAGGAAGCCTTGGAGGAGATGCTCTCCCTTAGCTAATTGCACAGGGGTGAGGGTTGATTTAAAAAAAAAAAAAAAAAAAAGATATATAATAATAATAATAATAAATATAAATAAATACAAAGTTCATATGGAGATGTGTGGTGTACAGCAAGCTTTCTAAAACAACAAAACAGCATGGTGAGGGCTTCAAGGAAAACTTCAAAAGAATTTACTTGGGAAAAGAGATGGGGTGGGAATGGTCTTATCTAGGTTTGTTGATCGTCATTTCATGGGGGTAGAGACAACAATCAGCAGAAAGTTTAAGAGAAAAAAAAAAAAAAAAAAAGTACATTATTATATGCCTTAGAAGAATTTTATAGTAATTTTTTGGCCCCTATAATTTTTAAAGGGTGGGGGAGATAACGAAATATATTCAGCAAAAATGTTACAAGAATGAAAAACAAAAATTGTTTCGTATGTTTGAGGCCATTCATCCTTACTATATGCCTCCCAATGGTCACCAATTCAGTTCTTCTTCTGATATTTGCATATGGGGTTGCCACATAAAATAAATAAATGAATGAATAAATAAAAACTGGGTAGCTCTAGATTGTGGGTTTACATGGTTACCCGTCATGTACATAGTTGAAACATTGAAGGCCCAAATGCTAATGAATTAGGGCATAGGCTTCTTGCCATCTCTCTTCCTTTTAGATATACAATTTTCTTTTTTTAATCAAAACAGATTTTTTATGAAGAAAGAAAAATACGTTACAAACCAGTACTCCCTCTGTCAGATGAATTTCCATAGTAAATAACACAAAATCTCTATACAATAGACATGTATGCATTGTTTGAGTAGGGCTCTTCCCCCTTCCCCCCCCCCTCTTCTTTTCATACCTCCCAACTTCAGCATCATTAGAAGTAAGATGCCGGTGGGAAGTGTAATACGGGGAAGGTGAATGATGCAATTTATGTCACTGGCTGTGCCCAGATGGGTGTACCCATCTGTTTCAGTGCTCCCTGCAGGGTCCTAATAGCCTGAGCATAGGTTGAGCGCATTCAACTCCGCGCTTACACTATACTCAGATGTAGGAGACATTTACCATTTTGAAAAAACCTCAGTGTATCCAGTCTCAAGAAATCCTTAGGTGGGGATAATTCCACCAGCGCTGTGGCAATAGAGCAGTATTTGTCTGCTCTATTTTTGTAAGTATAATTTATCTTATTTAAATACCTTATTGTTCCAACTGAGAGCACGATCTGCTGTTTTATATATTCTGTGGATAACAACGGATCCCAAGCCGGAGAGATGGGCCTATTCTTCCAATATATCCTCAACTACAAAGAGTCTCCTACATCTGAGCTGGTCCTAGCTTACATTTAAGCAACCTAAAGGAATACCAAGCCGGACGGACGGACCGACCATCCCAGTATATCCTATAGTGGGGATTAAACCACGAAGTGCCCTTTCTCCTAGAGCTGGTCCAAGCTCCAACAAATGTGAGTGCAATACCTTTCCTTGATTTATATACCACATCTGGATCTGCAATATTTCACCATTGGCAGCTTTTTCTCTTGTCTTTTTTCGCCACATATATGGATTATTTATCACACGGACGAACCAATATTTGAGGACTAAAACCACACCATATACCAGTGAGACTGTTCCTATTTATACTACCCAATATCCATATTTGGACGAACTTTGTTTATTTCACTTACTTATATTATATCTTGGTTCAAATACTTGCTGTTTTTACATTTGCTGATTTTACGCGCAGTCCTTAACTCCTTTTGAGAAAATATATATATATATATATATATATATATATATATATATATATATATATATATATATATATATATATATATATATTATATATATTTATTTTACACACACACACACACACACACACACACACACAAATTCAAATAAATAAAATTGCATTGGTAAGGCACCAAACTACGCTAAAGGAATGCTGAATTACCAAAACCATTCCCAGAAAAATGTGACATGTCTAACCTAACTAGGGAATATAGTGTCCTCTCTCTAAACCAAGGTTCTCGGCACTTCCTCCCAGCAGTTGTGAGCATGAATCCGCAGAAGCCAGCCCGGTCCCCACTGAACCCCAGGGAAGTGAACCACAATGCTAGGTAAACAAAGCTGCAGAGTAAACCCTCTGCCCCAATACAAATAATACCAAATGGCCAACACACACAGTCACCGCAAGCACAACACCACTGACATTCATATATACAACCCTACAAGCAATACCGTAAGCAGCCCTAAATGTTTAAACAGTAGAAAACAAAGCTCAAATCGAAGTTGTTACAAGGTTCACAGAAGACACAAATATTAACATCGGTTGGTCCATGTCAACATTCCTCTGGCACATAGAATATATTTACAGAACTGGACTAAACATTGTGAGTATTTTTACAGAATTGTATTTTATAATCCATTTTAAACCAATGTTTGCATAACTATTGAACTTTACCCATACAGAGACCATTTGATACATTTGCAACACTCCAGGACATTTTCAATAGGTAATAATCCCATCTGATTGAAAACCAGGAGAGAGAAAAAAAAAAAAAAAAAAAGCATATCACACTAACAAATTACAGTTAAAATGTCTCTTTTACCTTAGATATGATTAATAGCCCATTCTCTGCCAGTGGCAAAGATAGAGCAGGTGCGTGTTGGTGTTTACTTCCATTGTCGATTGTTTAATGTGCAAGCACAAAACAGACATATCAGGAATCACTCCATGAGCCCTACCCCATTGTTTAAAATTCAATAGACAAATAGAAGTAATAAAGCCTTTACGAAACAAAAGGAAGAAAAAAAAATAAAAAAATTATACAATTCTAGGCATGGTGATTTCAGTACTTAATCCTTGTTTGAAAGGATTATAACAAAGGGTCTCAGTTCCTTACTTTATAACTATATATGTTCACATTCTACTTCATGTGGCCCTGTGTGGCATATTGGTCAATGGGAGCAGGATTTGGGCAAAGAGCTAGCATACATGTCTTGGACGTAAATCTGAGAGGAGAACACAGTCACCAGAGTCTTGATTTGTGTCATCTCTCAAGAGCAAATGTACATTTCTTTGTAAATGAGGGTACACAAGTAGGTGAAAAATTCACACACACATAATATGGAGCTTCAAACAAGCTCCAGTAGTGTGTAAAGGATGGATCCCCATCAATGGGTGCCATATGAGGTTTTCCGTGATGAAAATACAAAGAAGTACTACACCATAGGTTGTTTTATTTCTCTTTAACATGTACCCACGGACAAAAGAATAAACAAAAGGCAAGCAAGGTCATTTGGGAGAATACCCTAGATCAGTGATAGGCAACCTTCGGCACTCCAGATGTTGTGGACTACATCCCCCATAATGCTGGCAAAGCATCATGGGAGGTGTAGTCAAAAATATCTGGAGTGCCGAAGGTTGCCTACATAAAAATAATGATTTGAGCATTGGATTCACTTAAAGGACCACTCTAGGCACCCAGACCACTTCAGCTTAATGAAGTGGTCTGGGTGCCAGGTCCCTCTAGGATTAACCCCCCTTTTTTTTTTTTATTATAATAAACATAGTTTCAGAGAAACTGCTATGTTTATAATAGTGTTAATCCAGCCTCCAAATCCTCTAGTTGCTGTCTCATTGACAGCCGCTAGAGGCGCTTGCGTGATTCTCACTGTCAAAAATCACAGTGAGAACACACAAGTGTCCACAGGCGCGCGTGCGCATTTAGCCGAAAGGGAGGATCGGAGACGGAGAGGAGAGCTCCCCGCCCGGCGCTGGAAAAAAGGTAAGTTTTAACCCTTTCCTCTCCCCAGAGCCAGGTGGGAGTGGGACCCTGTGAGTGGGGGCACCCTCAGGGCACTATAGGGCCAGGAAAACGAGTGTGTTTTCCTGGCACTATAGTGGTCCTTTAAAGAGGCTCAGTTTCATAGGCCATGTTGAAGAAGAACAAATGCCTGATTGAACAGGAGGGAGTTGTCATGAGGTAGACCCCCAACATTTGCAGAACTAGAAGGCTGGCAAAGAATAATGGCAGTTCTGTGAAACTTTCAGCTTTTGAAGAATAACATTTGGCCAACCCCTGTTTTATAGGATTATAATGAAAGCCAAGATGTTGGCGTTTAAAAAGGAACACCTCGCATAACAACTTGAGCTCATTGAAGTTGGAAAAGAGCACAGGACTGTCCAGACGTCATGAGCACGGCCAATGCAGGATGCTCATTGACCAATGGTGATCACATGATGCTCTCAGCCAAATAACTCTACTGCATGGGCCTGTTTAACTCGCCAGAGCATTCCTGGCACCATAACTACTTCAGCGGGCAAAACAGGATATTTTTGAAAATCTAGAGAAAGTTAAAAATGTAACCTCTTTGGTTAAAGTAATTTTACGTTATAGTCCAGCTAACTTACATCCCTTCATAAAATACATAATGCAATACAATGGACTGGTGAAAACCACCACACAGGTTAAATATTTCTGTACATTTTTGACTTGCGCAAGAATCAATATAAAAACACCTTGGCTACAACAGATGAAAGCACAAAAATATATTTTTAAGTTAGTAGACCTGCCCAGGTGTGCTTGCATATCTTATGAGCATGCATAATAAAATCAGCAGCCTGACTGTACCAATAGCATTTGTATTTACAATGAAATATAATTCAGAGGCAAAGAATGTGACAAGAAAACTGCTTCTTCCACTTATTTAGAATCTTCCTATTTGATATTACAGTAGTTTTCATTTATAAGCCTTTTATACACTTCAGAATTGATAAACCCTTATTTAATAATGCTGCAACATTGATTATAAGCAAATATCTAATTCATGTACCAGTTTCGTAATTACCCCCCCCTAAAAAAAAAAAAAAAAAGACAAAAATTACTCATGCACATTAACTTTATACCACACCAGAGCTCTAATATATACCATGCATAGCCTATCATTTAAATTATGATTTTAAACTCACACCAATAAAATAAATAATTTTGTATAAAATTTGCAAACTGGAAAAATAGCATAAAGATTTTTTTTTTCCTGCCAAGTTGTCTGTTTTGGCAAAAAATATTTGCAACTCCCAGTTCAGTTTTAAATAAATTCCTGGTTTAGTGAATAAAACCTTTTACATTTTTCAAATTGCATTTTCTTCATGGCTTTAAAAAAAGTGAGCAATAAGTATTTTTTCAGAACTTGTATATTAAAACCCCATCAACGCATTCTGTTCCCTTACATAGATTGGAAGAAATAATGGATAAACACTGATTTTTATACTAATAAATTGTAGAATACAAAAAGTATGTTAGAATAATATAAAACAAATCCATATGGAGGACTGGAAAACGGGTTCTGAGATTAACCTGACAAATAAATAAATGGGAGGATGAGAGAAACTAACCCACTTAATGTTACGTAAACAGAAAATGATTTAGTATTTGTGTGCTAGTTTCTTATCCTCCACAGGTAAGTGTATGGGTGGAAATTTCACATCCTGCATAATAGAGTACACAATAATCTCACCTTGCAATTGTTTGAATCTTCCTTCCAGAACATTAGAATATTGTGCAGAGTTGACAAACGCAGCTGGTGACAAGAGAGGGGGTGATGTAGGTCTTTGGACATCCATGTACCCTGGCTCAAACTGAAACATGGTTTGTTCAGTCCTCTGCATCTTGAAAGCACACAGCTCCCCCCAAAAAAAAAGTCTATATCAAACTACCACCAAGAAAAATAAAATATATATATATCACCAAAAATATGTATATTTGTTTTTCATAAAAAGACCACCAAACCAAGTGTTAAACTCATTCCAAATCACAAAAAGGTAAATATAAGTAGTCCAGTTATCATCCACAAAGGAGGGTGGGGAATTATGAAAATCCACTAAAAGCCAGGGGGAGCAGTAGAATGAAAATAAAGATTTATTATTTTTTTTTTAAAAAGTAGTCAATGCAGTAGTCTTATACCTGCAACTACGCTCTACATCTAAGAAGTGGAGTGGGAAAAAATATTTGTAAATCTCGTTTAAAAAGTTCCCAAAATCATCTTCTTTTCTCTTTCATATAGTCCAGACAAGCCATTCCTCTAGCTCATGTGGTAAAACAAATGCTGATTTGCTGCTGTGGAAATCGGGGGGAAATAAAAGTGGGGGGTTTTAGGTTGTTGTTTGGTTTTTTCTTCAAAGCTCAGGACACCAAAAAAAGCACCTTTATTCCAGTGCAGTCTTTAAAAGAAATAATAATAATAATAGAACGCTCGGATTTCAGGAATTCCTGGGATTCCTGGCACGGGGGAGATCTGTTTTCCCGCTGTTGCTCTTCCTGTACCTTGATCCTATTAACAGCCCCATCCAGGTTATAATGAAGGCTGCTTGGGGTGGAGATTCACATGAGAAGGGGCAGGTTGGGTGTAACCACTTGGAAAGGTGTGATGGGGGGAGGAGGAGGAGGTGGGGAATGTGGTACAGTCCTGGTTTAGACATATTATTAATGAGCTTGGTCATAAAAATTAGAGCAGTGTTTACAGTGACGTGTCTGTGTGTTGCAACCTGTGCAGAGAATAATGCCTTTTGGTACATTGTTGGGACATGGAATTATGTCAACTGGGAGGAGCTTCAAAATGAAAAGATGTGTGCCATTTAACCTACAGACTCTTCATGCTGCAATGTTAAACAGAAAGGATGCAATCCATAAACATTAATGTGGGGCTTCTTTAAAAATCATATTGCAATTCTAGCATAAACAGTTAATTGCACAAATATTCCGATGTATGTACTAATGTTTCTTTATGCAATGCATGGTGTAAGCACTACTTCCGGGCAGGAAGTGAGAGTGTGGCTTATACAGAGGAGCTGCAGTGTTACTGTCCCTCTCCAAAACAGCTGTGGGTGACAGTGCTGCCGTGTGTTAATCTGCCTACAATGCCGCCTGTGCTCTTATTGATATGTTAATAACGTGTGCAGTGGGCGTCCATTTAATCTGAAAGCTTTAGCATAGCATGCCAGCTATCCAGTGTCTTGTATTCATTCCCTGATCTAGCTGATCATCCTGATCTCAGGGTGTAAAACAGATTTTGACATAATGTGGTTGGTATTGGAGGTGTAATAGACTAGTCTAATGTAATGCTGTCTGTTTAATGAATGTGCATATATAGATATAAAAAATGAACACTTTAGTGTTGGGGATACAAACGTATTTCTAATGCTATAGTGCTCCTGTGCCTAGTTATATACAGCCTCCACACACCCCCGCCCCCCTCCTTTTTTCTAATAAAATTAAGACAACATTTTTTACTTTTCTCACCTCAGTCTCCTGTCACATCATCGAGGAGGTATGGGCTCCTCCGATGATGGTCCAATCCAGTGCTCTTCATAGAGGCGCATTGGGGACCTAATGCGCAGGGAGCACCCTGCGGGCATCCAATGCTTCTTATTGGAAATCATTATATCCAAAGCTTTCCTATGACTGCTGCCACATGACCGAGGTTTACATGGTCAGTCTGGTGGAAGTGCCTCTAGGTAGGTTCCAACTCAAAAACATAGCCCGCATCCGCCCCTTTCTTACGCAAGATGCGACCAAAGAGCTTGTCCGTGCTCTAGTAATTTCCCGCATGGATTACTGTAACCCTCTCCTGATTGGTCTCCCCAAAAGCCGTATTGCCCCGCTACAGTCTGTAATGAATGCTGCAGCTAGACTGATTTTCCTCTCTAGTCGGTCCTCTCACACATCACCCCTGTGCCAGTCCTTACATTGGCTCCCTGTATCCTATAGGAGTCAATTCAAAGTGCTAACCCATACATTTAAAGCACTGAACAATTCTAGCCCCTCTTATATCTCCTCAATGATCCATAGGTATGCCTCTCCTCGTTCCCTCCGCTCTGCCCGTGACCACCTCCTGACCGCTGCTCGCACCCGTACGGCAAACTCGCGCTTGCGGGACCTCTCACGGGTGGCTCCATTCCTATGGAATAGCCTGTCTACCGCCATCAGACTCTCCTCTAGTCTTCAATCATTTAAGAAGAGCCTTAAAACCCATCTCTTCAGGAAAGCTTATGGCCTCCCAGAGTAACCTCTACCTTACATACCTGTCTCTTGCTCTCTCTACCCTCTCCTCCAGCCCTGCTTCACTCCCACCCTATTTGATTGATATTTCCTGTCCTAACGTGTTTTATACCCCACCTCCTACAGACTGTAAGCTCGTTTGAGCAGAGTCCTGTTCAACCTTTCGTTCCTGTAAGTTTTCTTGTAATTGTCCTATTTATAGTTAAATCCCCCCTCTCATAACATTGTAAAGCGCTACGGAATCTGTTGGCGCTATATAAATGTCAATAATAATAATAATAGTGACTGCAACAAGAGGAGTGTTTAACCCCTCAAGGAAAACATTGCTGTTTCTACATAAAAACATATAGGACCACTGCACACAGACCACTTTATTGAGATAAAATGGTCTGGCTGACTTTAGTTTTCCTTTAAATAGTGTGTTGTTTTATGTAGTCTATTTTCTGACACATCCTATTTCACTGTACGTGCAGTTCTAGTTTAGAAAGGATATTTATTCATGAAGACTCCCTATTATCTAGGAGGTTACCAGGACAATACCCTCCATGTTCTATCACATCATGTTCTGTTCCCAGCATGTAGATCCACAGATGAAAACCCCCTCCTCTCCAATCTCATGCTGTAGACATGGGGTGATTTCATTAATCTCCTGTATTCCAACATGCCTCATGTTGTGGTATGGTGGTAAAGAGTCAGAAAACCCATGGCGTTCCAATCAGTCCATCATAATCTCTTGGATCTCATTGGTCCACAAAGACCTCATATTAAAACACCCAGAGAACTTTTCACTAAAGTGAGAATCCAAAGTAAATGCTTAATTAAGATGAAAATACCTGAACGGAAAACAACTCTCTGACATCTATTCTTCCAGTTTGGCTACTCTGGCCTTAAATTTGAAATTCACTTTGAATTCTCACTTTAGTATATAACCCTGACTATGTTCTGCGGTGAGTGGTTGGTGATGTATGTCCTAACAGTGCACAGTCCTAACTCCAAAGTAACCATTGAGATCACATTTTATCCATCTAGTGACCATCATAATGATCTATTTATTAAACAAGCTAAAACTTCTCGAAATTATTTTAAAGCGGAACTATCACCACCCCTACTACTCCCCACCCCCTTCTCCAAAATGAGTATTTTATACATATGAAATCTCATGTTGACTGTGTTGCAATTTTACTACACATGAGAAATAGGCAGAGCTACCTTTTGTCAAACCGTCAGCCGTCTTTAATAAATGATAAAATAAAATTAGAAATGAAAAATAACATTACAAAAGCAAGCAACCCTATCCTACCCTTCACCCCAAGTCAGCAGGATGAAGGGTAATCAATTGGTAACCAGGAGATGCCCACTGGTTCCCTTTAATATTATGGATCTGTCGTGCTCAAGAGATGCTCATTCATTGAGCTCCTATTTGGTATTACTGGGACCCATTTTTATTTCTGTGCCTTTCAGTGCTACAGAGATATGCAGTGCATTCTGATGCTGACCACTTCAGCACCAAAAGGGATAACTGTCTAGGCTGCAATTACAAAGGCAATTTACTGTTCCATGTACTTATTTTCCAATTTTCACATTAGTATTTGGTCACCATGTGGGGATCGCAGTCTATTGCAGTAGTGGTTACTAGTGATAGGATGTTAAAAAAAAACAGTGGCAAGATTGGAAACTTTTCAGTAATTTGTAGTCACTAATATTTACCGGCTTGTTGTTAATAAGAAAGGCTTACAGCAGATAATAACCAACCATAATGGAAAGAAGCCCTCAATTTGGTATTTCTCTCTGTCTCTCACTACAGCTCTCAGTATCTGTTGTTTTGCTGCAGTATAATGCAAGTGAGATATTATTGTATGCTATTTTACAAAAAGCTATTCATATTATGCTTTACTGATCATTTTGTGTAAATAAGCCACTTTTCCCCAAATTCATCTATCTAGTGTACATTTTACATTTTATCAATTCATCACAATTCACAGCTTAGTGAGTAAATAGCCTAGTATTGTCCATCTGCCTAATCTCTTCAGTCTGTCATCTATCTTCATATACACATCAGATACACATGTTAGCAGCCCTCCCCCTTACTAAATCAGACCCTAATCTTGGCACTGTCCTCACACCTCATCTACAATCCCAATACAAACAGACTTTTTGTCCTGCTATTATTGAGCAATTTAACAAACTGACCTTGCAAAGGTCTAGGCTAAAGAATGTAATATAACTAGTGAGTGCAGACCTTTCTAATGACTAAGCATTCCACAGAATGCATTTTATTATGGGCTATCTGATGTTTATTCACAAACAGTGAATCAGATGTGTCAAGTCATAGAAAATGTTAAAGATTGTGTTATCAGACAGTTATTTCATGTAAAGATGTACACCAAAGTCTTCACTATGTAAAATACTTATATTTCATCAAAAACTAAAAAAAATCAATTAAGATTTTGTAAATAAAGTAAACAAGTACAGATGCAAATTAAATAATAATCAGACAAGCTGAGAGCAATGAAGCCCACGTATCACTCAGTCCCCCAAGGTTGTGTCAACGGCCTGTTGTCTTTATCAAGGACACAGTTGGGTCTATTTACTAAAGTCCCAATGGCTCTATGCTGAATGGGGCAATACCATTTGCTTGAGTTAGGGGCCATTTGAACAGTAAAATCTAGACATTGTTTGCACAATTTGACAATGTCTGAATTTGTTGTTTTGGTTCCAAAAGAGTCAGAATTGTAAAGGAATGCTGTAGGCACTAGAACAACTTCATGTTATTGAAGTCATAGTGCTTTGAGTGATACCCCCCATCCAACACCCCAAAATGTAATATTTTAATAGATTGAAAGCTTGGAATCGTGTTTTCAAGCCATGCATCTAAGCCCTCTGAACAGGAGAGCTGGGACTGTTACTTCCCGGCTTTTAAAGCCAGTGATTAGATCAAAGATGTCTCTCACGTGCCCAGTGCACACACAGCAAGTGAGCCTAGGGAGTCCACGGTCTACACCTTTTTTTTTGACAATCTTTATTTTTAAATTTTTCAGAAAAAATAATGTAACATTGGTCAGTCTGGTAAGGAACATTTAGTCAGATTGAACAACTTAGTGCGGACTAGGTTTTGCTCCAGCAACTACATAGACCCGTCTGTGGGTTTCCTCTGTTGAACCCCCTGACTATCGTGGCTATCGCCTACAGGTGCTTAGCGCTCTTACGGAGCTAGGACTGGGTCCCAGGTCTTTGCAGCGACTGCCGCCTCGGGTTCTGTCTTATCAAGACTGCGATTTTAGCTTTCCGTGTAGCATACGCTATCCCTGGGACACTTGCCCGGCTTCTGTCGTAGCCATCGGGTGTTATCTCTTAGGTGTACAACGCTACTTAGGATGCTATGTGTACAATTGGACCCGTTTTTTTAGTTCATGGTTCCCCGGTTGGGGTCTATCGACCTAAGCTAAGTCGTCCCTACTGCAAACTGTGGTGCTAAGTGACGTGCTAGTCGTATGGGAGGTTGCCTATGTGTCGCAGGTACGGGGGGGGCTTTCGTACAACTTAGTGGCATTCTACTATCTGTAGATGCGGTGCTCAGGGTGTGTTGCGTGGGCTTTGGGGTCTCACCTTTTGTCCGGGGTCTAGTGTTCCTGCGTCTCAAACCTGTCTCTGTGCTACTGGTTGCGTCAGGTTGTCCGTCCTGGATTGCTCCAGGTCCAGGTAGGGTGGGTAGGTTGTCCAGGTGGGTGTTATGTCTTTTAGGTGTCAGTTTTGGTCGGGGGAATCCTGTCAGTTGTCTGTGTGTGGTATTTGGGTAGGTTGTGTCCGTGCCTATGGGGTGTAAGGTGTTTGTCGGGATGTTTTGTGCATTTCAGCTAGGTTGGTTCGGGGGCCCCTGTTCTATCCGCCACATATGTGGTCCATGGATACCAGGTCAATGCGCACCGCTCCGGTCTCCCGTGGAGGTCGGCCGTCAGGGTTTCCATTGAGTATATGTCCTCCACTGCCGCCACCCATTGCCCCAAGGTGGGCGCTCTTGGCTGTTTCCACATCCTCGGGATGAGGGATTTGGCGGCATTGAGCAGCAGCAGCTCTAGAGATTTTTTGTATGCTTTCAGAGGGCTTCGGGTGTGGTGCAGTATAGGGGTGAGTCACCTCGGTGGCCTCCGAGTGTATATACAACGTGAGTCCGTTACTTGGGGTATGTGTTCCTTCTGGTCTGGGTCGTTTGGCTATGTCGTGTCAAGCCCTTCCCTTGGCTCCCAGCTCACCTGTCGAGTCGGTTTGCAAATCTGTCCGAGCATGTTTCCGTCCCAGAGACCCCACCCGCCTTCGTCGCCCCTCCCTATAGCGGCCCACATGTGGACTATCTGGCTTGGGCCCCAGGTCTAACTCTAGTTTGTTACTGTGTACATAAACTTTACAGCATTTAGCAATTGTTTGCAAGCATAAAAAAACCATATAACAAACATTATAAACAGTTGTGGAGCGAGGCCCCCCATTCTCCCCCCCCCTCAAGGAGTCTCCCCGAACCCCTCTTTGGCGGTGTCGTTTCATGCCTGGAACTCTCTCGGTTGTCCAGGAGGTGCTAGAATCCGTGTTAACGGTCGCGCCCGCCTGGCTAGGGCTTTGGGAGTTCACTCCAACAGCGGTGGGTACAACCCTGGAATGGTGGCAGTCCCCTGGCCTCCACCCCCCACCCCCTCCCCACCCAAAGGTAGCTAATGTACCCGGGCTGCGGTAGCCGGGGGAGTCCTTGCGTGACATATCCGCGCAGACATGTCCTTCACATTTTTGAGGATGATTTTCCAAATCCTATTAAACTTACATAACAGGCTTTGACTCAACTTTACTTGGCCTAGTGGCATACTGGTGTGGGGCTGTTTGTAATATTTCACATACTGCTCATATTTTCAACTGGCTTTTCAAGATTTGTTTCATGTTAAGCTTTTTTTATGGGACTGAAACAAAGGAGACCTTACTGTGAAGTTCCACATTTTGTTTTGTGACAGCTAAGACAAAACATTTATATATTACGTGAATTACCTTCTCCTCATAAATGTTCACGTGCCTAAGGTGTGGTATCTAACTTAATAACACCAAGGGTAACTTGATTCCACCACCATTCATTTAAACTCATTAGCAACTTCGTTTCTATGAGTCATAACCAGGTTCAACCCAGCACATATTCATTCACTGCCAAATAAATGGGACCAAAAATCAGGGGTACCACTGTACCAGCTGAATGTCATGTTAAATTCCTGAAAATGACAAGCTTTTTGCAGTTTTTAGATTTGCCCCTCCAATGAGCGACTCTGAAGGCAATTTGTTATGTACGTTAAAATTAACTGGATGCCACATCTTTTTATCTTCCAGAAATTCACATTATTTGGCATGCTGTCTAACAACTGTTGGAGAAATGGCACTATCCTGTTGGAGGGGTAACTGATCTGACAAATATTTCCACATATATATATAAAGTTCTGCTTATTATAATGTCTTTCTCTATATAGGGTACAACATGTGATTTATCCATGTGGTCCAAGTCTCTGATATCTTAGAACAGTGATATGGCCGTCAGTTTTGTGTGCATGTGGGCTATTTCCTCATGGCCTTCACTGTTGAGATAGAGCTTGTCCTTGCTCACAGTTATCTCATTTTATTACGATTCAATATTCATTTTTTATAGATTATCATCAATATGTAAATATTTGTTGTTTATGCAGTCAGGACAGGATGGGTAGAGGGAATTCAAGTGATGACATTTGTGTTCCTGGGATGACCTGTAGCTCTGCTCATTAATCACAGCTTAATTGCTCACAATCAAATAATTCATGTTGATTTCAATGTGGATATGCCATTATGATCAGTAGTAAAGATAAAGCAATACACTCACTACAGCCATTCTATTCTTCTGAGCATGCAATAAAAGTCATTATTATTATTATTAGCATTTATATAGCGCCAACTTATTCCGCAGCTCTTTACAATATTATAAGGGGAGACATTTAACAATAAATGAGACAATTACAAAATGTAACAGGAACAATAGGTTGATGAGGACCTTGCTCTCACAAGCTTACAATCCATTTAACCCCTTCAGGACCGAGGACGGTTCAGGACCGTCATCGGCATTTTTCCATTGACGGCGATCGGTGTTGCTCCCGTTGTGGGGAGACTGCCTGCAGCCCAGACAGTCTCCCTGTGGCGAATTAGGACCCCTGGGGCCATGTGATCGCTCAACAGAGCGATCACATGGTCACAATAGGTGTCCATGTGTCTGCCTGCAGGGGGACTGCCTGTGCTGACAGGCAGTCTCCCTGCATGTGTAAAATCATAAAAAAAAAATAACTGTTAATGTTAATAAAAAAAATAAATAAATATGTGTATATAAATATGATATATATGTCTATATATCATATATAATGTCATACTAAGTGTATTTTTTATTAATATGTACATATATTAATATAAAAATACACTTATAATTAAATTACACACGTGTATATATATAATATATATAATAACTATATATATTGTATATAAATATTATTATAAAATACAAATAATAAGTAATTTAAATTAAATAAAAACATGTAAAAATAATAATAAAAATTACAAAAAATATATATCTATATGAAATTTTATTCTAACTGTATTTTGATAGTAATGAAATTGTATATATATCTATGTATATATAAATAAATAAAAATAATACGAAATATACATATGTCCATATACAAAAATAATTATATACACGTAGACTTCAAATATATAAATATGCATATATATTTAAATTCTATGTGTGTATTTATGTAATATTTTTACATAATTAAGTCATTTTATTGATTGCAATTTGAGGGACCTGCCTGCCAACCCAGGCCGAAAATCCAGAGAATTTAATTTGCTAGCACTATATTTTACCCTGTAATTTTCTATGACACCCTAATACCTGTACATGGGGGGTACTGTTTTACTCGGGAGACTTTGCTGAACACAAATATTAGTGATTCAAAACAGTATAACATATCACAGCGATGATATTGTCAGTGAAAGTGACTTTTTTTTGCATTTTTCACACACAAACAGCACTTTTACTGATGATATAATTGTTGTGATACGTTTTCCTGTTTTGAAACACTAATATTTGTGTCCAGCAAAGTCTCCCGAGTATAACAGTACCCCCCATGTACAGGTTTTACAGCGTTTTTGAAAGTTACAGGGTTAAAGGACCACTATAGTTCCAGGAAAACATACTCGTTTTCCTGGCACTATAGTGCCCTGAGGGTGCCCACACCCTCAGGGACCCTCTCCCGCCCGGCTCTGGAAGGGGGAAAGGGGTAAAAACGTACCTTTTTCCAGCGCTGGGTGGGGAGCTCTCCTCCTCCGATCCTCCCCGTCGGCTGAATGAGCACGCGCGGCAAGAGCTGCGCGCATTCAGCCGGTCACATAGGAAAGCATTTACAATGCTTTCCTATGGACGCTTGCGTGCTCTCACTGTGATTTTCACAGTGAGAAGCACGCAAGCGCCTCTAGCGGCTGTCAATGAGACAGCCACTAGAGGAAATAGGGGAAGGCTTAACCCATTCATAAACATAGCAGTTTCTCTGAAACTGCTATGTTTATAAAAGAATGGGTTAAGCCTACCTGGACCTGGCACCCAGACCACTTCATTAAGCTGAAGTGGTCTGGGTGCCTAGAGTGGTCCTTTAAATATATGGGTTAAATATTTTTACATTGAAAAAGGCCAGGTTGGTTACGTTGCCTTTGAGAGCGTATGGTAGCCCAAGAATGAGAATTACCCCCATGATGGCATACCATTTGCAAAAGAAGACAACCCAAAGTATTGCAAATGGGGTATGTCCAGTCTTTTTTAGTAGCCACTTAGTCACAAACACTGGCCAAAATTAGCGTTCAATTTAGTTTTTAACTTTTTTCACACACAAACAAATATGAATGCTAACTTTGGCCAGTGTTTTCGACTAAGTGGCTACTAAAAAAGACTAGACATACCCCATATTGAATACCCTGGGTTGTCTACTTTAAAAAAAAATATGTACATGTGGGGTGTTATTAGGAGATTTATGACAGATAATACTGTTACAATGTCACTATTGATAAATTTTAAAAATGTATGTTTTGAAACCGCAATATCCTACTTGTACCTATAGCCCTATAACTTGCAAAAAAAAGCAAAAAAGTAGGTAAATACTGGGTATTTTTAAACTCAGGACAACATTTTGAATCTATTTAGCAGTTTTTTTCATTCGCTTTTGTAGATGAGTAAAAGATTTTTCAAGTAAAAGTAAAAAAAACATGTATTTTTTTCAATTTATTTTCATATTTTTTTTATTGTTTTTTAAATTAAATTACATGAGATTATATAAATAATGGTATGTAAAGAAAGCCCCTTTTGTCCTGAAAAAAACAATATATAATTTGTATGGGAACAGTAAATGAGAGCGCGGAAAATTACAGCTAAACACAAACACCACAAAAGTGTAAAAAGAGGCCTGGTCGCAAATGTACAACATCGCAAAAACAGTCCAGTCCTTAAGGGGTTAATAGTTATTCCGTGAATGATTACACAACATGCTGAATGTAAGGGTTTATTTACTAAAGAAATAATCAAAAGTGAGTTTGAAATTTAAAGGGACACTCCAGGCACCCAGACCACTTCTGCCCATTGGAGTGGTCTGGGTGCCAACTCCCATCACCCTTAACCCTGCAAGTGTAATTATCGCAGTTTTTATAAACTGCAATAATTACCTTGCAGGGTTAAGTCCTCCTCTAGTGGCTGTCTATCTGACAGCCATTAGAGGAACTTCCGGGTTCTTAAAACACGAAAAGTGTTTTAAACTACGCTGGACGTCCTCATGCTACGAATAATGCTTTCCTATGGGGAGGTCTAATGCGCGCGCGGCCATTGCCGCCCAGGCGCGTTATGTCTCGAGGAGCGTGGGCAGAGCCTGACCAAGCGCTGAGGAACATCGGCGCTGGATTCAGGTAAGTCACTGAAGGGGTTTTAACCCCTTCATCAACATGGGATGGGGGGGAGTATCAGGAAAACTGAAGATTCTGCAGTGCCAGAAAAACGGATTTGTTTTCCTGGCACTGGAGAGTCCCTTTAAGGTTAAAATAGCTGAACTTGAACATTAAATTTCTCAGCCATGCTCTCAGTTTGGGTACTGGGGGCTTAAATGTGAAATTCTCTTTGAATTCTCACATTAGTAAATAACTCTGAGTGCTTAGCATTCCAGTGTTAATCCCCCCTTTTGTACCCTTTTGTACCCTTTTATGTGAATTCTCCATGTGGGTTGCTTTCTCCTGATTTGTTTATATTGTTTCAAAATAAATACCATTAAAAAGAAACACTAGGAAAAAAATATGTTTTCTCAAACAATTCATATTATTTACATTTCAGGTTCTTGATTCCAGTGTAGTGATGTCCCGAACTGTTCGCCAAACGGTTCGCGAACGGTTCGCCACGAACGTTCGCCACGGACTCATCATTGAGTAAACTTTGACACTGTACCTCACAGTCAGCAGACACATTCCAGCCAATCAGCAGCAGACCCTCCCTAACAGACCCTCCCACCTCCTGGACAGCTCACTAAGAATGCAGCTTCACAATGGATGCTGTCCAGGAGGTGGAAGGGTCTGGGAGGGAGGGTCTGCTGCTGATTGGCTGGAATGTGTCTGCTGACTGTGAGGTACAGGGTCAAAGATTACTCAATGATTAGTCCACGGCGAACCGTTCGGCGAACAGTTCGTGACATCACTATTCCAGTGCCCTCTTTAAATACAGATAGTCAGCCCCATATACCACCTACATGTCCAAGTGAGCAAAGATGAACACTTCTGTTTGGAGAAACATCAGAGGCTAACAAACTAATAGAATAGTAGACTTTTTTTTAGATAATTTTAAGACAAAAAATTTACTTACTTTTAGGTAAAATATTAATATAAGAACAAAATAACGAATTAACATTAAAGGAACACTATAGTCACTCAAATTACTTTAGCTAAATAAAGCCGTTTTAGTGTATAGATCATTCCCCTGCAATTTCACTGCTCAATTCACTGTCATTTAGGAGTTACATCACTTTGTTTCTGTTTATGCAGCCCTAGCCACACCTCCACTGGCTATGATTGACAGAGCCTGTGTTCTATCAAATTTCCCTACCCATGAAAATCCCCTACCCTTGTCACTGAGTGAGGGGAATCAGCTGGATCCTGTGCTAGCACTCCTGCTACTCCTCCACAGCAAGGTCCTGGAAGGTAAGTAAAGGTAGTTTTACACTTTCATTATAGTTAGTGCATTCACTAAGCTTAGGACATGGGACATTTAGGGTTAATGTTAGGGTTCATATTAGGGTTAGGATTAGGGACTTGTTCATATTTAGTGATATTTCACATTAGGGGAATATCACTAAATAGTGATTTTCCACACTTTATTTTAACCCTTACCCCAAGGGTTAGGGTAAGAATGGAGTGTGAGAGAGGTTAGAATCACTTACCTAACCCTAATTTTAACCCTCACTTAATCCTAAATGTCCCTTGTGCCTAAGCTTAGTGAATGCACTAACTATAATGAAAGTGTAAAACTTGTTTTACTTACCTTCCAGGACTTTGCTGTGGAGGAGTAGCAGGAGTGCTAGCACACATGTGCAGCACAGGATCCAGCTGATTTCCCTCACCGGAAGTGAAGAGGGTAGGGGATTTTCACGAGGTAGGGGAATTTGATAGAACACCTGCATAATAAAAAAAAAACTGGTTTCACTTTCAAACAGATGTAATTTACCTTAAATAATTGTATCTCAATCTCTAAATTGAACTTTAATCACATACAGGAGGCTCTTGCAGGGTCTAGCAAGCTATTAACATAGCAGGGGATAAGAAAATCTTAATTAAACAGAACTTGCAAGAAAGAAAGCCTAAATAGGGCTCTCTTTACAGGAAGTGTTTATGGAAGGCTGTGCAAGTCACATGCAGGGAGGTGTGACTAGGGTTCATAAACAAAGGGATTTAAGTCCTAAATGGCAGAGGATTGAGCAGTGAGGCTGCAGGGGCATGTTCTATACACCAAAACTGCTTCATTAAGCTAAAGTTGTTCAGGTGACTATAAATTTGAAATTCATTGTGAATTTACTCTAAATTCCCACTTTAGTGAATAACCCAATCTGTGTTTTTGCAGGTTATACATGACACAGATCATCATAGCAATATGACTGGACGGCAGTAAATGTTACCTTGTAACATGTAGTGTTTCAGGTACAGCAACTGTAATACAGACTGAAAATGACTTGAGTATATTGAGTTCAGCCTCCCATACAGCTCTGATCTGAGGTTTTTCCAAAAGAAGACAAAAGCATGTATAGCCATTGATGTAAAAGGAAGCAAACAATATTTTATTACATTAATACCCTTTTCAATGCATGACAGCACCTTATGGCACGTCTTTTTTAATTAATGGTACATGAACTCAATGATAAATGAGTGAGCATGTGTCAGACATGCGCACATGCTCAAAAGAGTTATCAATTAAATTATTACTGCACATTACGGTTTTTGGTTTTACCATATGTCAGCCTATCACTTGAGGAGCATAAGATCCTTAGATTTTATAATACCAAAAAAATGTTAATTGTTAATCATAACTAAGTTGAATATTTGCAAGAATATTTTGCAATTCATTATCTATATAAAGTATAAACTGTTCGATAAATGCATCCTTCAACTAATAAACCAGCCGTATAGTGGTATAGCCCGGCTAACTGTTGTATCTGTCATGGGGTAACACTTCCAGGTTCGGCACTCCGCTGTGCAGAACCGGACCCCGCCCCCCTCTGACCCGGCTCTAACGGTATTTAGGGAGACCGCGCCAGAGAGAGGGGGCTTGATGATACTGGGAGCTACTTCCGCCAGACTTACCTCTCCAGAGGCTCTGGCAATGTGCATCCTACTTCTGAATATGCATGCCGGCTCTACAAACTCTGAAGTCGTCCTAGCCTTCTGGACTAAGACAAGTATGCTTCATGTCATATAGGATTACTGGAGAATGGAAACTCACTGACTTTACAAGTGGACATATCCCTGAACTATTGGATATATCTTTCAGCTATTTGTCTACAATATCATTTAATAATGAACTAATGCTTGCTTACTCAAATCTTCATTGCTTCAAGCTACTAATTATATGGAGGACAACTCTCATCATGCTTATTCACTATGAACTGTTTCTTGCTTTACAAATACACTCAGTGCTTCAAACTACTAATTATATGGAGGACAACTCCCATCATGCTTATTCACTATGAACTGTTCTCGCTTTGCAAATATTCTTAGCTACTTGCTTATTGTTTCTATAGAAGATTATTCTCATGAACTTAAAGAATGTTACTTAATGCATCTCTGAGGAAATACTTAATAATGAATTTTGTGTTGTTGATTAGAGATGTCGCGAACCTTCAACATGGATGCTGTCCAGGAGGTGGGAGGGTCTGGGAGGGAGGGACTGCTGGAGATTGGCTGAGATGTGTCAGCTGACCGGAGCTCGCCGCAAACGGTTCGCCGCGAACCGCGGCGAGCCGTTTGTGGGACGTTAGCCAACGGTTCGCGACATCTCTATTGTTGATTACTTGCACTTCTTCTTATTGGATTATTGCCTAAATGCAATTCATTTAAGTTTAACACTTATTAAAACTTTGGTTGAATCAAGTTACCAGTGATTCTCTCTTTTCTTAAAGCTACAGTATTGATATTTTTAAAGTTTCTCCGTTTCTTCACAATTGTAATTAGGGAGTTTTACAAGCTGCAGTTGAGTTCCAATCCAAATCACCCAAGTAGCGTAACAGTATCTAGGTGAGAATCTCACAACTCATTGACTGAAAGAATGAGGGCATACAAAAAAGAGAGCTGCCGCATTAACAAGTGGATTCCAAACACTTGTCTGGTGAGATTGGTGTTCACTGATGCATGTAAGGAGTGAAGGGGGTGTCTGTAGACAAAACTGAACTGGCTGTTTGTGACTGCATAACAGACCCCACAAGTCTGAATTGAGGTTTTATCAGGTGATAAACCTTGAAGACAGGCATTGTTTAATTTGCAATGGTAGCATGTCTTGTAGAACCATTCATGAACTCTTGGAAGAACTTGGGTCGAAGCCCTCATTCTCCATATGTTTCAATACTTGGTATGGCCCAGTAGGGATATTCTATTCTGAATAGGGAGAAGTCTGAGCTAAAATAATTAGCAACTTTCTGCCTAACTCTCGAATGATTTACAAGCTCCAGATGGCACTGTTGTTAAATTTGAACTACAGTTAAACTACATGCACCATATGTGCAATTAACGCATTTCAGCTTATTGTATATTGTACAATAGCCCAATGGTTCTTTATTTGTTCCATGTTTTTTCTTATCTCTTTGTGAGCAGATAAGCCTTTTCGCATATGGATTTATTATTTTTGTCCATCCCAAGCAGATTTTAATGCCCTTAATAGAGGTTTTCACTGCACGCGCTGGTTTAAGTAATTAATACATTACTATTTAATATACTTAAAATTCTAGCATTTTGGGAGACTAAAAGCCCCCCCCAAAATTCACCCAATGTCATATTCTTCATAAAGGCATATTTATTATACTATTAATATTTTTTTTTCAATTTGACAATTTTTATTGTTTTGGTTTTTTTTGGATACAGAAAAGAAAGGGAGGGGGAATAAAGACATTTAGGGGTGTTACATAGTCTTCAATGACACTTCTGTAAACAGCTTATATCATTTTCTTTGTGTAGCATTGGCAAACAATGTAACAAGGGTGTCGCTTAACAATTTTGTCACTTCAGAGACAGTTACATATCATATCTGGTTAGATTACATACCAAGTATCGCATACCAGTATCTGTACTTGGTCTCATAATCCACATCTGGAAGCACTAGCTGTCCTGCTATAGCATCGTGTAAAGGGTGGGCCAGCCCCCAACCAGGGCTAAATATGCACACGGCAGAAACTGCCCCCCCTCCCCCGGATATTGTCTGTGTCGTGTCATGTCTACTCCCTTGAGTCTTACAGAACTATATACAATTAAAACAAAAAGAAAAGACAGATAACAACCATAATCAATCCTTGGTAGATGGGTAGTTGTGGTCCTTCCAAAAAGATGGACTTTATTTAGTTGGTTTCACGTTTTATCAGTCAGTGTCAGTCGTTCTATGTCTTTATGTGTACAGGGTTGAGCTCATGGAGGCCGTTGTCCATTGTGTTGATCAGGTTAAAATGCTGCACAGTGAAATATCTTGGTTCGCGACCACTGTTGTGGGATATTCCTTTCAAATGAGTCTTGCCTCCCAAAGTATCAAGGTCAGGGTGGTGTAATGTGGTTTTGTATGTTTCAAGTTTGGTTATGCTAGCTTGTACAATACAGTGAGACATGAGTTCTGTTCTAGCTTTGTTCTCATAATCTATGTTTACTGTCACTTGGTGTAAGAGAGTATGTTTGGAAGGAACCTCTGTTGATTTCCATGCTCTAGCTAAAAGAGTGAGTGCTGCTATAAGTGTGTGGTAGATCAGGATATTATCATCCCTGGAGAATCCCCCCCAGATTCAGGAATAGAAGGGCCATTTTTCGTTTCAGTGTGATGTGTGTTTTCACATTCCAGCAAGCCTGTTCTCAACCATCTCCCAGTAGTGACGAAGGCAAGCGCACCCCAACCAAACATGATGCATTGTGCCGCATCTCCAGCATGTCACTAGTGTGCCAGGGTAAATTTTTGCTAACGTACTGGCACCATGTACCATCAAAAGTGTATGAGCGTTCTTGGGCGTATGTAATGCGCCATGCGTCGTAATAATGTTGTACGTGCAGGAGTTTTTGTAGTAGCTGGCAGCATTATGGGGATAGATTTGTGTCCGGTTTAGGGTCAAGCGTTTGGCTAAAGTCACCACAGAGCACAATCATTCCCTTTTTTTATTGCAGTTAGTTTGCTGAATATCTTGTGAATGAAGTTGCGTTGGTGTACTTGTATTGTATATTGTACTTGTATATTGTATGTTGTTTATAAGGCACACAATAATGACATATCTACCCAAGTCGTCAATTTCCTGCATTTGTAGGGTAAATGCAACATTTTTACTGAACAAAATGGAGGCTCCTTTGCTTTTTGTGGGTAAAGTGGCATGAAATGAGTGTGTCTGCATGGGTATGATAAAGTCATCCTTACTGTTCCTTGAAGACAGATCACGTCCGCCAGTAGTGTTTTGAGTTCCCTGTACAATAAGTGTTGCTTTACTGGTGCATTTAAACCTCTAACATTGAAGGTACATATTTTCATTGGGGGTAATACAGGTAATACATTTGTAGGAGTGTTACGTTGGTAGAGATCATAAATATTGGGGGGCTCACCCTTCCCAGCTGAATGAAGCCGGGTGTCCTTCCACTATATGACTTCGGTCTTAGTCCCTGTCAGTTGGGAGTTGTATAACACTTCTCTCTTCCATCATAGGAAGGATCATAGGAACTTAAAGTAAAAAAGAGAAAATATATATAATGGTGCCTAAACAAAGGCATAGCGCTGATGCTCAGTGCCGTGGGGGTAGAAGCAGTTAGCTTCTTCCTGAAACTGGGTATATCAACTTAGCTAAACCACACATGTGGTGTATATGAATAGCTGTTGGCATTAATATTCTCCATTATCATGGCAGACTTGTCCCTATGTGGAATATATGCCGGGAGGTGTGAAGTGTTTGTGAATAGCGATAGGGTCAACAGTGTAATACTTGCTTTAATCGGAGGGCAGATAACCCTCACCACCACGCATTTAGGGTAATCAAAATGCCTGCGGTTAGAGGATATCCTCTGTCCCAGGCTGCTTTGGGTGCGCAGTGGGAGTAAAATTGCGCCAGCCCAGCTCTTCCGGTGCATACTAGGTGGTCAATATGTGATGGAGTGCAAACACTCTACCCTCCCTTCCACATTTCCATCTGTGTCTAGAGGAGCATGCCACCCCTGTCCCCCAACCATCTGACATATTTATAATAAAAACAAGATATAACATTATAATACTGCAACCAGTATGTCTCAAATCCTACCCACCGTGTACTGTGGGCATATCTATTAAGGATACTGGTAGCCTATCCGTAAAGGTTTGGGTTGTCTGGCAGACTGTCCTTGGGCTTTATAGCATTGGGCTTTTGTCCAGCCGGGTGAGAGTCTAGTCGGTTCTCGTGACGGTTGTGATGGCTCAAGCAGATCTAAGCCCCATTTCCGCTGTACATTTTGTTTCTGTGTTCAGGTGATGTGATCGTAGCGATCTTTCCGTTTCGGTGCAACAATAATTTCACAGGATACCCCCAGCGATAAGGCAGCCAATGTCTCCATAGGGCTTCAGTGACGTCAGTAAACCCCCTCCGTTTCCTCATTGTGAATGCAGAAATGTCCGCGAAAAGGAGGATCCCCTCATAGGGTTACGGCAAGGTCTTGTTTGCTCTGTTAGATTTCAGGATGGCTTATTTTACATGGTAATAGTGTAGCCTGACCAGAACGTTGTGTGGCATCTCAGCAGCCAGGAAATTGGGCTTTGCGGTGCGGTGGCATCGATAAGGAACAGATCATGCGATAGATCCGGGACGAGGGTTTTCAGTAGGCCAGTGATATAGCAGTGCAATTAATTTAGCCCCACTTTTTCGGCGATCCCGCAAATGCGGAGATTATTTCTGTGAGCTCAGTTTGTAGGTGTCCATCCGTGAAGTTAGGCCTTCCATTTTACACAATAGATTATTATGGGCCTCCACAAGTTCCGCCATTTTGTCTTCCATAGCAGAAGTTCTTGTATCCAGATCTTGTGGATCTTTCCGCAGGTCTCTCACAACAGTCTGGAAATTGGACGTGAGTTTGGAGGTCATGTCGTCTAGCATCTTCTGAAGGAGCCCTCTGCTAAGTATAGAGTCGGCCTCTGTAGGACCCTGGGTCAGGTCCAAGTCTGTCTCGGCGTCATCTTGGCTCGCCTCATTGTGCAGCAAACTCTTGCTTACAGTCGTCTTGGAGGCAAAAAAGTTGGCTTTCTCCTGTCTCTCTGTCACCCTTTTGCTTTTAGGTTGAGATATATCTATGCCGGCTGACTTTTGTAGGCAATTGCTCAGGTTGTTTAGCCTAGTCGGGTCAGAGCGACTGTTACATGTGACCGCTCTCGTCTGCATCCAGGACACGCCCCTATACTATTATTATTTTATTATTTATATAGCACCAGCAAATTCCATGTACAATGGGTATTCTATAGGTTTAGTTTGCGAGCCTGTAGTTTATTAGCAGCAAGGATACATTTAGAGTTTTAAATACTGTATACCATTAGGTATAGATGTTATTATTAATTAGCTCAAAGCCTGACTAGACACAGCAAATAACTGAACCTGCAGTCTTGAAGTACGTAATCCCATTACAGCTGGTACTAACCAATTTAGCCATTGAAATGGTGATACAAATAAAACTGTAGCATTTGCTAGGCAGGTAGCTAGGATCCTCCATTAAACAAATTCTGCCTTAAATCTGGATGTTGGGTATACGTTATTTCTCTTTCAAAGCATATGTTGGGATTTGCCCCAGGACAAGTCGGCAACCTGACACACTGTATTTATTAGGACTAGTAAGAGGCCAGCCATGGGAGATGTTTAAACAGCTGCAAGCCATCCGAAGCCAGTCATGATGTTTGTTCATTAACTCTTTGTGTATCAGAGATGTATATGAGTCATGCACTACTATTGGGTATTGCTAATGGGCTTTGTGAATACAGAAATCGGAGAAATTACCAAATAAAGCTTGTTTTTAAATCCTTACAAAAATACAAACAAATGTGTTTCTTTTCCAACTATGTAGAATCTGAGTATGTAAGGGAAATTTAATGAGGGCTAAATTCTTGTGATTAACAGAGATTTACATGTATTAATCTGAACAGGAAAAATTTCAGGTATTTTGAGCATTAATTCGTTCTCTAAGAAGATTTGTGACAGAATGTGCTGTACTGTATTATATAGATGCAAGGCCTCACACACGTGCAATATATAAAGGTGAAGTGCGTTGGGGTCCTGGAGACATTATAATAAACAACAAGACTGCAGGATGAGTGGTATATGAATGTCTCCAGAACCTTGAGATGGAACTAGTGTAGTGGTTCACAAATAGTATTAAGTTAATGTGTGGGTTAATGTTTAGTGTACGTGTAATGTTGAGGTTAATCCTGTACTGTAGTGTAGTGTAGGGGTCAATATTTACTGATAATGTAGTGTAAGATTTGAGCGGAGGATTTTACTATAAGAGTGGTACTTGAGCATTCCCCGACATGCCTCTGCAGTTAAAGGCACAGTCTAAGCATTAAAATCACTTAATTGTAATGAGGTGATTTGGGGGCATGGATGCTGCCTGCACATAAAGTTTACTTTGTGTAACCTGCATACCTGCTAGTGGCTTCCAGACCAACAGCCACTACGGGATCCAGACTAGTAGAGATTCAATTAATGAATTTATTTGATGTTTAGTGTCAGCATGCAAAGTATGCTGACGCCAGACTGTGTGCTTCAAATGCTTCTCATAGAGAAGCATTGGATTGGTGGATAGGGGTAAATGCCTTGTATGTGCTTATGTAATGACAGTTTTTGGGGTTTTTTTAATAAAAAACAAACAAAAAGGAGGGCCCAGTAACCCAAAGGAGTAAAGGAACACATTAAGTATATATAATTGTAATGGTAAGTTTTCCATTAAATAGTCAGCCTAAACCTCTTATTGTATATTCTGTTTGCAATATATAAATTTTTTAATTTCTTTTTAATTTTATTTATATTGCATTTCTGTTTATTACCTTGTACAATGCCATAGTTAATATTCTTTCTGTGTCATAAAATATGAATGAGAAAAATAAAAGATAATGAATTGACATGACAAAAGGATTGCAAAAGAAATGAAATATTTTGCCTAATTTGCCTCTGTTCTTTTCACCTAAATTTTTCAGCATCACTAAACCCAACCAATCATGACATGAGTTGGCAGAGGCAGCTCTAGACATTGGGCCTTAGACGGAACTTTAACATGAGGCCTCAAAGACAACCATAATGAAAACAAATGCAAGAGATAATAAAATTAACTATAACAAGTGCCTGGTAACTCGTAGTGGGAACTCCTTCCTGTTTCCCCTCTGCATGTGGCACAGTTTCCAGCCAGTGGGTGCCGGCATATCAGTACTCACTACCTCAACTCTCAGTCCACCCTGCAGGGCTGCTATAACACTCATAGCCCCTTACATGCAAAGTCTACACCAACCCACACATTATCACACACATGCTTTCAGACAAATAGATACACACTCACACACTCATATAAATTCCAGACACGCTCACAGGGATACACACGCAGACACCCAGATACAAACTGCCAGATAGACATACCCTCACACAGTGATTCTCAATGCCAGACACACTGAAAAATATACATACACATGCCTCACAACTATGCACTGGCAAACATACACACACCCATTGTCAGGCACACAAACACTAACAGACAGACACACTGAGAGACACACATAAGCAAGCACTGACAGAGATACACACATATGAAAATATTGAAGTTTAAGATGTGCTAGTCACCCTACTTCTTGCCTGCCTTCTGTCAGAAGCATGGCTTTCCTGTTGTCCAGTGGAGATCTGGCATCTACTGAGGACTGTAGTCATGGGGCTGTGATGGGCAGTTTCGATCTTCTATTGCCTCCTCTATCCAATGGGAGGAATAGATTGGACATCACTTCCTCCCATTGCGACCTTATATGTGGAGAGGGTCCGGACCACGTAGGATCCCTTGCAGACCTCAAAGTATGTCCGGTCCCCTTAGCAGATTATGGACTGTACGCTCCTGATGAAGGCCTTTTTGCCCTGAAAGCTTCTACATACAGTGTATCCTTGTCTCTTCCCCATCTCCCTCTCTCCCTTCCCCCAGCTCCTTCGCTCTCTAACTGGCTGCGAGGGGCCAGTTAATAGATGGCCTTAGGGGGCCACCTAAATCGCCTAATTAGTGAGTCACTTATGCAAGTAGGTATTACTCATAACAGAGGCGTTTAAATGCTATTGGGCAATTCAAATTGTCTTGTGATGCTCTCCTGTAATTCTTGTTGTTGGTTTTGCAAGTGAGTAGTGAAGTAATTTTTGCACAGAACGACCTGAGAGTTGGACAACTTTACATTGGTGAGGAGGAGTGGTGGGAAAGTGTAGAAAGGTTTGGGTTTTAGGACTGAATAGCAATTTCTATTGATTAAGGGCAATGTCTAGCTATTATGTGAAGATTTTTTTCGAGTTGCAGGTAACTAGAATTCTCAGACTGTGGAAGCCCCAGAGAAATTTTAAAATGATTTAAGTGACTTCATTATGAATACACTGTATCATCATTTAATGACATGAATTTTAGACAGAATTTGCTATAAAATTACGTTGAAACAAAACACATGAGGCTAAATTTTAAAAAGTAGAAAAGGGGATGGGAATCTCAAGAAAAATCTTCCATAAACTTTTATGTCACTAATATTGCGTTGCCTCTACTAATGTGTTTAGAACTCTCTTGTAACATGTTCTGTTTGATTGAGATCAAACCCATTCCATTTTATATTCCAGAATGCATACCAATTGG
Source organism: Pelobates cultripes (assembly GCA_933207985.1). Classification (NCBI taxonomy): domain Eukaryota; kingdom Metazoa; phylum Chordata; class Amphibia; order Anura; family Pelobatidae; genus Pelobates; species Pelobates cultripes. The sequence continues at coordinate 62,063,281 of OW240923.1, forward strand.
ATCTGGTTAAACCAAATATCTGGCCAGATTAAACGAGTTGACATGGAATTGCATTCAAAAGAGTACAGTGCGATCATAACATTGTTTATAATATTGCTTATCATTAAAATGGGTGCAGTAAAATCTGAACTGTAGCCCCATTCCTTTAACATTTGGAGGTACAGTGTTGTAACAGTAAGCCAACATGAACAGATGTGTGGACTATAACTCCCATTACTTTTCTTGGCTCGGACTTATGAAAGTTACAGTCCATAACATCTTGAGTGCAGTTACTCCCTAACCATAAGTCCCCAATAACCTTATTAAGGGCAGCTGTATTCTTATGATGGCATTGTATGGAATGAATACCATCTGGTGATACTAGTGGGTACACAAAGAATCCCTTCATTTTATCTGACAGATCATCTACACAAATCTAACTCACTCTGAGTATTTCATTGACCTTCTGTTCTCTAGGTAATTATACAAACCATCAATGTAAAATGTAAAAATAACTAAACTATCAGGCACTATAATCTAGATGTACCCATCGTATTTCTTGCCTTCATGTTCTGTACCACCATTTTAATCAGGGACGCCTATAAAAATTTAATAAATTCACATGTGTTAAATAAATTGTGGAAAGGACATTGTAGTTTCCATATTAGTTAATAAAGCAATGAAGTATGACTTTTTTATGAGTCCCTTAATTAAAAAATGTCATGTGGCCCTGCTAGTTCATGTACTTAAGAAATACACAGAGCAGTCTTCAAAACGCTTCTGTATACCTTGCTTTGAGTAAAATACAAGTTTTAGTTATCCAACAGATATGTAATGAAAAAATAATTAAACCAAGCCTGACACTTGAACTGTCTGTTTCCTGAGTTAGTGAAGGGGGCAGAATAATGAAATCATATTGTAATAATATTGTAAATTACTGGTACAAATAATAAGTAGCAGTATTTTTTTCTGATTAAGTTAGTATGTGTTGATGCTAGAGATGGGGTTTTTCTTTATTTACATCATAACTTTTTCTTAAATCTTACATGTATTCTTACACTACACACTACATTCTACTGCTCACTCTTTCAACACTTTACTCAGTTTTTCTGAGAAATATGCAAATTGAGAATGTTTCATTTTTAACTTGTTTTGAGTTTGCCAGGAATTTGTGAAACTTAAGAATTGTTTCAGTGTATTTTTACTTTTAAAACATTTTCTTAAAGGAACATTTCAAAACACTATAACCACTTTAGTGCTCTTATGGTGCCAGAAGTGTTCTAGCACACCCCCAGTGTAAGTAGTCAAACGGTTTCCTTATTTTCTTGTTAAAAGCTCCAGATAGGAGCTTCCTTTAGCTCTCCTGAGCCAAGCTCATTTCGTGAGAGCGTTGGCTGATCACTCGCCGCCAATGAGCCAAGCAGCGCTGCCCCGGTTAGGTCAGAGCTTAGAGCTTCAGGCTCAAGGAGGCTGCAGCAAAGCACTGAGCCCAGGCAAGAAATCCATCCATTATTAAACGATTTGGCTGCAACACATCATGGGAGTTGCAGCTGCGCATCTACCATTTGGCCACTCTTAATAGATAACATTGTAGAATATCTGTAAAGCTGACACTAAATATAGTGCCCTGCGTAATTATAGAGCATGTACTTTCCACAGCTCTTTTTGCAATTCAAATTACGGTTTCCTACAACAATTTGCATTACATTCCTTTGTTAAATGCAATAGCTCTGAAGTTAGTTGTTTGTATTAGCAAACTAAGTATATAGACAGCTGACTATTAAACAACAGTTTAGTCCTAAAAGGCTTTATCTTGCTTTTTAGTTGAGCCATTAAGTACTATTACTATATATCCCATGAACTGTTGTATTCCTTACATGGATGAATACAATGTTAATGGATAGAATAAAAGATTTTACTCAGGGAGTAAATTAACTCCTCTTACTTCCCATACCTCCTCAAACGAAGAGAAGTAAATGTCCTTTAAAAATAACGTTGATCTGGCAACCCCAATGGTGATCAACTTTTACAAAAGAGTCTATTCACTGAGTAGTGGTGAGCTGTCAACCGAATGTTTTTTGATCATGAAAAAAAATTGTCCAAAATTGCATTAGACCAAAAACATAGCTGTGAAAGTGGCCTATTAAAATGCAAGCATCATTTGTGTGATCAAAAGTGTGTGGGTAATATGACAATATTACCATAATGTAGTGAACTCTCTATATAACATGAATTTGTATTCTGTAAAAAAAATAAGCATAATAGTGCTCTCTGTATATTAAAAAAAATCATATTTTATTGATCTGTAGTTTTTTAAATCTTTTTCCTATCTTTTACAGAATAATATTGTCTTATTATTACTTTATTTTCCTTATTTGTCTTTTGGTTGTTTCATGTTTACGCAGTATAACAGATGGTTAATTGGATGTGAGATGCTATTGTTTTTTTTGTTCCACTTTATCATTTTAGTGATGCTATACATTTGACAAAGCATTACTATTACTGTTCAACATAGCTGGTTTTATGCTGACAAGGGGAAATGGGCTGGACACCTCAGTGGTGTCTTGATAAATTCTAGGTCCGATATTGACACTTCTTTTTTGTTATCCTATTTTGAGAGAAATAACACCTCAACACAAATAATTTGTGACAGTGCCATATGACGATATTTGCATTTAATCATGTTGTCGGGTTAGTATATCAGGTGTGTAGATTTTAAATATAGGATTAGAGCAGGGTTATGATAAAGGCTTAATCAATATACAGGCCTCCCAACCGTTCTGTGAGCACATCATTCGACGCATAATTAGACTATTATCGCTATGTTGTTTCACTATATAGATATATTTTAAAACCGTTTTGTGAATGGAAAAGTCACTGATTGGCTAAAAACATCAGCTGACCACTCTCAACCAATCTGCGGCACCCCTCTCAGGTGGCACTCCGCTCTTCCTGAAAGTAACATTTCAGAAGCCAGATTTCGCCTGGGGGGAAAGTGGAGATCGCCACTGAAGGGGTTTAACCCCTTGAGATAAGAGTGCCTACTGACACCATAACAACCAAAGTGTTCCTTTAAATTTTGCCTAATAGAATAAAAAATGCATAACTGTCCCAAGAGAATGGGCAAGTTTCTTCTTTCTTAGTAAATAATGGAGTTTCTACATATAAACAAGATGTGGCTGAGTTTACAATCTTCATCCTCCAATTTACTTCCCCCAAGCCTTTAAACCCATCCACCACAGATATGTTTCCAGTTTCCACAGGTAACTATTATTTGACTGCAATTTTCTTCACTAATTCACTAATTATCAAAGAAAGAGTGAGGGAATATTAGTTCACTTACAGCAGTATTCACTAGAGAATTCAAAGAACTGAAAAAATAACTAATTCAGCTAAGCTTCAGAAACATTGGTTTTAAATTTGAAATTTGTAAATTTTGTAAATAACCCTATTAGTTTACAGTACATGCAAGGTGAATTACTGAATCTAGCATGGAACAAACCTTTTCTACTGTGAGCTCAATGGAAAACACATATACCTATGTAACTAGGACTTTCTCCTACAAAGGAACATTTAATCATATAGCATGCTTGGATCAGTTACACTGGTGTGCCAGCTAGGAGTTAAAGATTATTTAGTGGAAAATATTCACTAAGGGAGTGAAATAGCAAATTCAACGAGTATCCATGGAAACAATGTAGGATTTTGTCAAAGAAAACTTCTATTATTGGAATTATTTGCAAACACATCTAATTAAACTGTGAAATCAACAAGAACACGTGCAATTTAGTCTTACAGGGTGAGCTTAACTGTTTATTATGTGTTTGAATTCATTTTTACCTCTAAGACACACAGCTGAGCCAGTACATTATATTATAATGTACAGATTGAGTAGGAATAAAAAGAATAGTGTTGAAAAGTGTAGGTTAGGATTGTTTGCATGTATCATCCACCATCTGCAGCTTGCAACCAAATACTTCATGTTAGTCACTACATTCCATTACATCTGGCACCAGATGGCATGGGAGCGTTTACTTTCACTCCCAACCTTACACACATATTAAAGAATACTTTAAGCTACAATGGAATCAATCATTTTGGATAGATACAACGTTAGACATGTTTCTCAAAAATATTTCACCAGGTCCCAGGCTTTTACTAAAAACTTTAGGTTCTGTTGGATATGGGTTTGCTAATCTACCATGTTTTCATGGACACGTGTATTTATTTGAAGAACAAGAAAAGTGCTGTTTGTAGAACTAAAATGCTGCTGGGGGATACCAAGACATTAAAGTAACAATCCAAGCACCATAATCACTAGAGTTCACTGAAGTGGTTATGGTGTTAGGAGTGCCTTGACTTCCCTCACTGTAAGGAATCAAACCATTTTTCAATAGCTTGACTTTTTACCTGGGCGCTGCTCCTGTACCACAAACAACAGAGAGGCAGAAATTCCCCAGTATGAACTTTGGTTAGCACTTCTGAGCTAAGCACTGCATATCAAATGCGTATTGGCTGACACAGGTTCTGAGGAACTTCTCTCTGGAACTGGTAGTGGAGGTAGGGAGTGGAACCGGCAGACCCCAGGTAATAAGTCAAACTGTTCAAAAATCCTTAAGGAATCCAATCTCCTTTTGAGCTATCATCAATCGCAGCTCACAGAGAAGCATTGGATTACATTTTTGGTCATATCGTTTTGACATTTCACATTCATATCATACGTATCCTAAACATCTGGAAACGTAATTATGTTTTCCAGGTGGATCTAGATTTAACAGTTGATGGTCAGGCTGTAGTAGCAATTACTTTCTCGCAAAGCAGTAGAGAGTCCTGCTCCAGGGATGTCCTTATGTATTTCCCAAGTTAATTTTTGTAATTAGGATAATTCAATTCAAATACATTCTCAGTACATTCACCTGCAAGTGCTTTGATCCTGGATCTTTCAAAAAGGCGTGCAGAACTGTTTTCATTGTCCCAGTCATCATCTGTCAGATCCCACCGGTTATTGATGTCATTATATTGCTGTTGAATTTCGAGACTGTCGTAATCCGTTGGAGATAATGGGCTGCTCATGATTGCAACGGGTAAGTTGATAGAAACAGAGTGCAAGATGGAGGCCGTCCACACAAAATGGAGGCCGTTATTGGAGGCAATATATCATGAATCTGAAAAAAGAAAACAAAATGTGCAATGAGCATAGTGGGAGAATTATATTCTAAATTAACAAGGCAGTCATACCAACAAAAAACACATATAGCCAAACAGAGAGCATAGTTAATTAGAAGAATTTTTTAAATTTCCCTATTTTGACCGTAATTTTGAAAATCTGTGAATAATAGTGAATAGTGAAAAAGCCTTGATGGACACAAGTCTTTATTTTCTGCCTATATAACTATGTAATATGCAAACCTATTAGTTTATTTGTATTTTTTTTTCTATTGAGTTTCTTTTGTGGCCTGTTGAAATTGTGATAATCTGCCTGCTTCATCCACTACACAGCCTTGTTCATCATATACTCCTAAACCATGTAGCGTTCTACATAGAACTTATAGGGATTTATTTGCTACACATCAATTTATGTGAATTAGAAAAAAAATTGCAATCATAAATTTTGTTCAAAATTTGCTTTTCACGTTTCAATTCACTGTAATACTGTGTTTATAATAGTAAATCTCAACATTTCCTTTTATTCATATGCTTATCACAGAGAAAGTGGCACACAATAATTATCACAAGTAGATGGAGCATCATATATCATCTCTCTTTAAATTTGGTGATTAACCCGTTAAGGACACATTTTCTGGAATAAAAGGGAATCATTACGGAATATTTCCGTCATGTGTCCTTAAGGGGTTAAGTATTAAGGCTACTCACTGGCATTTAAAAGCACATAATGAAGTGAAACTCCAGACTTTAAAGAGTCTTTTAACAATTTCGGGTGGCACATCTTAAAGGCATGACTATTCTTAAGAGTGGATGTTTCACTAAATTAAAGCACATAATAAAGGCTTTGGTTAAAATACTGCACCGCAGTACATTACCTAATTTTGGAAATCATTTGACGATGTGCATCAATCACCATCACCTGATGTTTATTGGAAGAAGCAGTGTGTAATCATCACTATATCTTTACTTCCTGTTCTAAATGCATTTCGATGCAGGCAATCATGGCAGAGGGCTTCCTTCCTATATCAGTCTCAGAGCGTTAAAAAAATGCTGCAATATTAACCAGAGACAGGAAGTACTCAATATGATCTTATGTATTCAGCACCTGTACACTGCAAAGGAAATTATGCCTTTTTGTAAATGTAACTTGATGTACTCATCAATGGAAAGAAAAATCTCCAATCTTCAAACAACATACACTGGCTCAGACTACGTTTTAGAATTCTAAAAAGGCTCAGATTTTGTGTGAGTGCATGCCAAACTAAAGCGATGCCTCACACTATTTAAAATAATGTAATATTGTGTGGAAGAGTGTAAAATGGGCCTTTAAGGTTATTCACTAAAGCAAGGATTTTCTGGAATTCAAAGTGAATTTCAAATTTAAAAGGGATGCCATGGCTCCAAAACAATTTTAGCTTAATGAAGCAGTTTTGGTGTATAGATCATGCAGTCACAGTGCGTAATTCTCTGTTATTTAACACATTGTTTAACCTTCCCTGCATGTGACTTGCACAGCCTTCATAAACACTTCCTATAAAGAGAGCTCTGATGTTTAGACTTCCCTTATTACTCTGTTAATTAATAGTTTATTGTCCAACTTGTCTGGTTACAACTACATGTCTGTTCGTCAACCCATTGTAAAGCGCTGCAGAATTTGATGGCGCTATATAAATAACATAATTGTAATAATAATATCTCTTCCATCTGTTAGTAGCCCGCTAGAGCCTACAGGAGCCTCTTTTGTGTGAATATTTTTTCAAAAGGTTTTGTTCAATTTATAGATCAGGAGATGACAGCTAACTAAAGTAAACTAACACCCAACTGAATATCAAACCATTATTTTTTTCATGCTGGCTGTGTGAGTCACAGACATAAGAGGTGTGGCTAGGGCAGCATGGATGGAAACAAACGTGAAGGGAAACTGTCATTCACTTTTGAAAATTTTAATTTCCATTTTCTCAGTAATTTCTGTTTAAACATTGTGCTAGTGAAATCTTAAGCAAATGTATAGATAGCCATGAAAAAAATCTGTTTAATTGTGCTCACCCCCCACATGAAAAACTATTGGCATAATCAGCAAATCCGATGTCTGTTATGTAGTGAGGGGGAGAACCAGGTGTTTACTGAAATTCCAACCCAGTCAAAAGATATCTTGAGACAAAGTAGGGAGAATAAAGAGCTTACATCGGCTCCAGACAGCTCAAGCACCATGAACTGAAGGGGAGCAGCAGGAGGATGATGGCAGCACCCATGAAGTACAGGATCAGGTAAGTAAATCTAACTTTTGCTTAACCCCACCCTATCCCCTGGACCCCGAGCAGTGATGTCATTGTGAAGGGTCTTTGGAAACTATGACAGATTTGCTTTAAAGTGGAACTGTCACCCACCCTGAAAATTTTGTATTTCATAAAGATACTAATCTGTGTTGGAATTTTGCTGAACCCACTCAAGGAATATGCAGAGACAAGTGGGGAGCACTTTCTGTATTTCTCCTCCACCTGACTGTCAATCACCAGAGCCGTCACCAGCAGTGGTGTATCCTGGTTTTGTGCTGCCCTAGGCAGGACAAAACTCAGGCACCCTCTCCCCCCACTCCCCGCCCACCCCCACCCAACCCTTCCCCCCCACCCCGCCTTCTAAATACACAAACACACACACAGTCAGACACACACACACACACAGTCAGACACAAACACACACACACACAAACACACAGTCAGACACACACACACACTCAGACACACACACACACAGTCAGGCACAAACACACACAGTCAGACACAAACACACACACTATCACTCACATTAACACTTTTTTTTATTTAACCCCCCCCCCCGCCCCCCAGCCTCCTTACCTTTGGGAATGCTGAGGGGGTGAGGGAGTTCTCTCTCTCCCTGGGGGTCTAGTGGCTGTGAGGGAGCACTTCCCTTGAGCACTCTGCTCAGCTCCCTCGCGCGCTGCAGAGTGAGGCTGGGAGCCGGGTCGATGACGTCATCTTCCGGCTCCCAGCCTCACTCTGCGGCGTGCGAGGGAGCTGAGCAGACCACTAAGGGGAAGTGCTCCCTTGCCAGCCGCCCGCCCAGCACCACCCGCCCGCTCAGCATGTCAGTTAGCCGCAAGGCTAACAAGACATTTGCCCTGGGCATTTGGGGGCGGCGTTTTTTGCCACCCCCTGAAAAATGCCGCCCAAGGCAAATGTGGCTAATACGTCCCTGGTCACCAGTGATGGCTGCAGGGAATTGGCTGAGTCAATGGAGGATCTCTCGGAATCCTCCATAGACCTCAATGATGTACTCTCAAGAGTACAGCAGTGTCGTTGGCTCCAGTTGAAGAGGAGCAGGCCAAGAAAGATGGCGGCCCCCGCGATGGACAGGTTCAGGTAAGCAAATCTCACGTTACGTGTTGTCCCCCCCCAACCACCGGACCGCAAGCAAGTGTGTCATTAAGCCAAAATAGTTTTGATGCCTATAGTATCCCTATAAGGTCAAAATAGTCAACTAAGAGCAGGTGAGTGACTAATCATATGGTGTTTGGATTATAGTATAAGTCTGAAATATTTTTGCAGAGGCGATATAACCCAGATGGCACCCTACCATTTCCATTTGTAAATTTAAATTTTAACATGGGTAACAGGGTTAGTCACAATTATTTTTATTGATCAAAAAACCTGCAAGATTATATTAGTGCAAATTAAATTGTGATTCTAACCCAGTGGTTTCCAAACAAGTCCTCAAGGCAGGTCTACCAGCCAAGGATTATGGATTACCCAGTTGTGTCTAAGGTGTTTTAAAAAAAAACCCCAAAAAACACCTTGACACAACAGAGTAATCCCTAATTCCTGGACTGGTAGGCGTGCCTTGAGGTCTGGTTTGGAAACCACTGTTTTAACCAATATCAGTGTTTCTGGATGTAGTAACCCTTGCCTGCACCATCCCCGACTATGGGAAATACAGGATTTTTGAGACATTCTTTCTGTCCACGGTGAAGTAATGTTGGTAGCTCCCATATGAATCCCCATACCAGCTTTTGCCTTACATAATGTTGTATGGCTAAAACAAAATAATTTAAAACCCAGCATTACCTCCTAAAGTCACCTAAACTACTCATTAATAACCCACCCATCCGGCAACACCTAAAACACAAATAATACTATTTTGAAGTAGTTGGAGTTATGTATAATTTATGACTATATTTTAAGTAACTAACAACCCAGGGCAGTTATGCACAATCAGCATGAAGTAATCATCTCTCATTAGTATGTGTGTGGCTTAGGGAGGGGTCTCATTTTACGGATTCCTTAATTTAGGGAGAGGTTAATATTTCTTGATCATAACACATTCAAATAAAAAAGGCACAGTGATGTTTGTACTATGTCTGTACTTGGAGAATTAGTAAGCATAGTGTATTCAAGAAGTGTCATAAAACTAACAGAAAATCGATGTAAAAAAGTACATCAGACTACAAACAGCACTAGCAATTATTTCATGTACTATGGTTGCAATATGTAACACGCTCTTAGATTACTTTAAAATGTATTGCAGCCAGGATATTGTATTTAGCATACTATCCAGGTCTTCTATTAGTTCATGCATTTTCAAGCTTATCATATATGCAGTTTATTGCACCATATATCATTATGGACAAGTTTCAAAATGTCAGCTCTATCATATCCAACATGTGGTCTATTGCAGGTAAGTAGACATGACTGTAAATGTAATAAATCTATGTTTTAACATAGTGGACTATACATCCATAGTTACAGTGTTTTGGAGGGAATGTGTAAATGTTGTACCTTAGCTATTCATAAAGCATATTCTGGCAGGATATATATTTAAATTTGAATAAGTGATGAATGAACAAGTGATCTATCCCAGGTGTCAGTGTACCAGGAGGGAGAGAAAGTTACCTATCTTGGTGCTAGTGTATTAGGATGGTACTGAAAATATGTCACTTGTGTCTCTGTATGAGACAGTGACCTCAGCTGTCACAAGATGTTCATTTCCACCCTAATTAGCATCCTATTTTTAACTACCCTAATTAGCTTTTCCTGCCATGTGACCCAATTAGTAATTCTTCAATTATCGCATATGAAAAGGCAATGGAGGCTAAAAGAAGAGCTAAGGTCATGGCCTATTCCAATATGGCCGCTTACTCTTCTACATCAAAAGGAAACAATAACAATACTGTCCACTGACACAATTTTTGTTGGGCAGAAAGGCAGAAATACTTTATAAGTGCCAAAAAAGACACACACGCATATACTCTAAAAATAAATTTTACTCTTTTTTAATTAATATGGCAACTAAAGGTTTTGCAGCATTTTACATTATTAAATATATCTATTTAGGTTTTTTGGAAACTTTTGTCAAGCCTTTAAAGGTACATTCCAGGCTTTCTTGTAGTTGGGTTGACAAGAAGCGATGACGGCTTTGGATTCACACCTCACTTTTTTTCTGGTATACGTGTACCTCAGATGCAGGACATCAAAAGTAAAACAGGATTTAGGGAGAGCAATCACAAACTAGGGACTGCCCTTCCAGATTTTAGATAGGTATGTATGTAGTTAGTAAAGTTAACTTGTTTAATTGATTGAAATCAAGGTATCTGCTTCCTGGGATTGACATTGCTCATTGTATCCACATAAAATTACAATACTGTCTCTGTTATTTAAAGGTATTCAAACGTTTTATCAATCTGCAGTTGCTTCTCCATTTACCCTAGGCACACCGTCTCCTCACTTCCCTATACACAAAGGTACATGTCAAGTCTGCCCATTTTCACCTGTTTGCCCTGGGTATAAAATGCTTTGCATATTGCATCCAGCATAATCCCAATAGTAAGGGTTTAAGGACTCATGGTCTTGAGAATAAAACAGGGTTACCTGTGCGTGATATACTCCTTACAATCATCCTTTTAATTTAATTACCGTACCTATATTCCATTCTATTCTTATTTCAACTCTCTCCAGTTGTATAATCAGCCTGGACGTGAAGCCCTCATTAACTCTCTGCCAGATTCATTTTTCATACAGTTGGCATGGTACCTCTTTATGCTGGGGCCACACCTCTTTAAAATACCTAGGTGTTCAAACTACAAAATGTAGACAATATATATACACCCTTGATTATCCATTTCTTAAAGGGAGACTACAGTGTTAGGAAAACAAAGCTGTATTCTTAACACTATAAGTGTCCCTCTGTCCCACCCTCACACCCCTCTTTTTACATTTATCTCATTCCAGCACCGTAAGTCAATGGGTGGAACCTGATGCCCATGCACGGCCAGCTCATTACACCTTATCATAGAAAAGCATTGATTTAGAAGACACTGGATGTCCTTATGCAAAGCGTTAGGACTTCCAGCGTTGTTTGACTCCATGAAAGGCCAGGATGTGCCTCTAGAGGCAAGCTTAAAATCTTCATAGCACCCCTCTGTGATTATACTCACTAATCCATTTGTAGGAGTGTAGTGTGTGTATAGGGGGCTTTATAAAACTAATAATTATTTTAAGAAAATAAAAAAATATTCATTCATCCTTCACTGTGACCTTAGGAGGGGGGCATGTGGTCCAGTGTCCTGGGAATCTGGTCTGCACCTCTACATCCATGTGTGTGATATTTGTTATGGGCATATTTCATATATGTGAAATATGTTTGTATTAACTGTGAGTGATATTCAGATTTTATTCAGATTTTTTTTTTAAATGCATATGGACCTATGTGTGAATGCAGGTGTGTATTTTTGCAGTGTCACATGCACAAAAGTCACACATGCAGTCACAGGCACGCAGTCACATGCACACACATTCACAGACAGACAGTCTCAAACAGTCACAGACAGTCACACATTCAATTACAGACAGTGAGTCATACACATAGACAGAGGCAGGAGGCAGTCACATACACACTGTTACAGATAGACAGTCACACACAGAGTTACAGATAGTCACACACACACACTGTTACAGGCAGACAGTCACACACACACAGTTACAGAGAGACAGTCACACACAGAGTTACAGATAGTCACACACACACACTGTTACAGGCAGAAAGTCACACACACACACTCAGTAACAGAGTGTCACACACATACACACAGTTACAGAGAGACACACAACCACACATACTTACACACAGACAGCCACACACCGAGTTAGACAGTCACACATTCAGTTACAGACAGTCACGCCTTCAGTTACAGAAAGAGTCACACACATACACAGTTAAAGACAGGCAGTCACACATACTCAGTTACAGACAGGCAGTCACACACACACACACAGTTACCGACAGTCACACACTCAGTTACAGATAGTCACACACTTACAGTTACAGACAGTCACACACAGTTACAGACAGAAAGTTACATGCACACACACAGTAACAGACAGTCACACATATACACAGTTACAGACAGACAGTCAGGCACTCAGTTACAGACAGTCACACACAGTTACAGACAAACAGCCTCACACACACACACAAACACAGTTACAGAAAGACAGTCACACACACAGTTACAGACAGTCACACACACACACACAGTTACTGACTGTGTTACAGACTGTGTTACAGACTGTCACACACAGTTACTGACAGACACACACCCACTCAGCTACAGTCACACACACACGCGCACACACACACACACACTCAGTAACAAACAGTCTCACATACACACACAGTTACAGACTGACACACTATGCTAGGTCACACACACAGTTGCAGACACACTCAATTACAGACAGTCTCACACACACAGTTACAGACAGGCAGTCACACACACACACAGTCACACACACACAGTTCCAGAAGATAGTCACACACACAGTTATAGACAGGCAGTTACATACAGCTACAGACAGTCACATACACAGTTGCAGACAGACAGTCTTACACACACACACACACACACACACACACACAGTTACAGACAGTCACACACACAGTTACAGACAGCCACACACATACACACACACACACACACACACATACACGCAAAGTTACCTATTTCCTTTGTGGGCTGGAGGGAGAAGAGTGGGTCAGTACAGTCACTGGTCTGTAGTAGATCCTTCCTGATTCCCTTCCATGTGCAGTAGTAAGGGCAGAGGGTTCAGCCTGCATTTAGCCCTGCCTCCACTGCCCATTAGCCCCTCCTCCCATTTAGCCCCACCCACTCGCTTACTTTAGGCTAGCTTTAGAAACTTTGGATTGCCCTTACATGTGCGAGCTATGTCTAAAGCCTGCCGTCCCTGTTGCCATGGCGCCCTGTGCGGCTGCACAGCTCATACACCCCTAAGGCTGGCCCTGCTTGCAATTTATGTTACTACGAAACTGCAAGGTTTGCAGCTGCAGGGCTAATATGGCAGGGACATTGCATCAAGACCACTTCAATTAGTTGAAAAACTCTGGTTGCCTATAGTGTCCCTTTAAATATGCCTATCATATTTCATGCTGGAAGAATACATACCTCCCAACATTGGGTGGTATGTATTCAATACAGGTGGGTAGGCCTCTCCTGCCAAAAGTGGGACATTTCAGAGGACTGAAAATATATAAAGCAAAAATAAACAGTGCTTAAAGGACCACTATAGGCACCCAGACCACTTTAGCTCAATGAAGTGGTCTGGGTGCCAGGTCCCCCCAGTTTCATAGAAACTGCTATGTTTACATTGAGGGTTAATTCAGCCTCTAGTGGCTGTCTCTCTGACAGCCACTAGAGGTCACTACCGCGATTGTAAGTGTGAAAAATCGCATTGAACTCACACTTGACGTCCATAAGAAAGTACTGAGTAATGCTTTCCTATGGGCGGTTTGAACGCGGGTGCGCCCCGGGCCGTGCATGCACATTCGGCTCCACTCGGGAGCTGACGTCGGCAGGGGGAGGAGAGGTCACCAGCGCCAAGGTAGCCCTGCTATGGTTAAGCTTTTTTCTCTATTTGTTTTTCTTTGAGATGGCACCAAAGCAAAACAAATAAGTCACCTTTTAAAAATGAAAACACTGTTTTTTGGTTGGAGTAACCCTTTAAGCAACACATCTAACATTGCTGAATCCCCTGAGATATTATATATTACAAGAAATAAAAGAAAAGAAAAAAAGAAAGAGATGGAGCCTATAGTTGCAAAACCTCCTAGTTGGGGGTTAACCCCTGTAGATAAATATACAAAAAAAGGAGAATTGGAGGATGCAGCATAAAACAAATGGGAAAGGAATACTAAATGGTGCAATAACTGATATTAAAACTTAACATTTAATAGGTCCAATAAAAAAGTCCAACTAAGATGCAGAGGTGACGCGCGTTTCACTTATTCAGCTCTGATGTCAGTGTACAAACCTTCAAAATCAATGAGCCTGGTAGCAGTTCTGCTATCACTAGCATCTTACCAACGAACTGCTACCAGGCTCATTAGGAACTTTGTTCATTCAGACTACTAGTTACTTATCTATACAACCAACGGTCCTTAGAGCATTTAATAGCTGCATGCTATCGCAGTGTCTCAGTGCGATTATATCTACTATTATAATAATACTAGGTTTGTTACTATTCTACTATCCTCTGGGGTGGTGGCTATACCTATAATACAGGATAGTACAGGGTAAGGCTTTTTGGTCAGGGTAAGGGGTGCCCTCGAAGGCACAATAGGGCTAATTCGTGTATTTTCCTATTTCCCCTCTTACTGTATATTTGTACTCCTCGTACCATTCCTATTAATTGCGTGCAATTACACTACAGATATCCTGCCACTGCATTTCCACACGCAGCATAAGGACCGACTTTGCAACTATTTTATTATAGTGTGTGCAACATTGTATCATACTTAATTGGAACGATTCAACTTACAATACTTTTGCACTTTATTCTAGTGCTGAGACAGAGTATGGATACATACTGTCCCAACAATTGTTGCATTATTGATACTACTCAATATTAAGATAGGTTAGCATAATATACTCCTATATTTTTGAGCGCAGGCTACAAGGGACCTTGGACACAGTAGTCTATATTATATTACCGTGCTAGTGTGTAGTATGTGTTCATCTATACATATCTTTGCATCTAAACTGTGAAAGTTGTCTGACGCTATTACACATTTTCCCACTATTTAGTGTTCTTCTGAGAACTCCATTAGGGTGTTAGTTTACTGCTTCCTCTAGTGGCTATTATAGCCATTACATTATACACATTCATTTTTTTCTTCTACATGTATATCTATTGTTTGTGTCTTTTTATTGTAGTATTATTTTTTGTTTCTATTTCTTTCTTTTTTGTTGACCAGTTCTTGTTCTTCTTAGTACCCATTAATTTGACTTTTTTTTATTAGACCTATTAAATGTTATGTTTTAATATCAGTTATTGCACCATTTAGTATTCCTTTCCCATTTGTTTTATGCTGCATCCTCCAATTCTCTTTTTGTACCCTTGAGATATTAATTCAATGTTATCATACCAGCCTATCTATTCTTTACTTCAAGCTAAATATTTTGTGCTTTTAGTCTCTCTTCGTGTGTATTATTATGCAGACTACAATCCATTTTTGTAGACCTTATCTAAATGTTATTTCAGTATATATGTCTTCTTGAAGCTATAGGACATCAGAACTAAACTCCATATTCTGAGATCTCTGAAGTGGCATCAGGGCCTTCATTGTCCTGCTAACAATCTCTCTTTTCCTACGTAAAATCCCTTTTTTTTTTTTTTGTAAATTAATCTATCATGCCAGTCACTCCCATCTCTCCTCTGCTCCATGCTATACATATTCAGTAGGTCCCCTGATGGGCATTATTATGCAGAAAAATCTTACAAGTTCAATGTTAAAAATTATGTTGAGCTGTACTTAATACCAGAGTTGGCAGCTACTGGAAGAAATACAGATCAAGGAACTGTGCACCCACACACACTAATTAATTTTAGTAAACAAATATGAGGTTTCAGTTACATCGTATGGCCATATTGTGTTAAGCCCTATACCATTTTTAACATGGGAGATAAACATACTAACTGCAATACTTAACTGTTTCCACAGGCTCTCCTCAAATTTATGCTTTCCTGTGGTTCCCTCCCAAGGGACACCTACAGTGGTGGTCCTGGGTGCTGAACCCAAACATTATTTGGTCTGGATTTCAAGTATACACAGGAAAAAAAAAGGAGTTGGTGGCACACCTGGAACATGCATTTCTCTGTAATGTTAGATAGTGAGGTTTTAAACATAACTTAGCTGAAGGTTTTTTTTCCAAATCAGCTATTTTGGTCTAAAAGTTGGGGAATATAATTGTCACTAGGAACTCTTTAGTTTTATTAAAATAATTCCATGTAAATGGCTGGATACTGAATCAGACCTTACAATCTGTCTTAAGTATTTGTAATACTGGAACATTCTTTGTTGGTATTTGTAAAATATCAACTATCAAGGAAATCAAATGGCAAAACTGAGACAAAATAGCCACATTTTCACTATAGATGTGTTGGAGAATTTTTCCACATCAGCTATTTTTGCGTCAGTTTTTTTCATTTGGATAACTCTGTGACATTAAACACAATGACAAGCAGAGTGTGGTATATCACAAAAAAACAACAACAAAACAAACAACAAAGAAGCAGAATACCTCACTACTATGATTAACTCAGGTACTCACCAAACGCAGGAATTGGGGTCACCAAATGGAAGGAGTGAACTACTGGTACAAACTGAAATGGCAGCGAGGAGCACAGTACAATAACTAAGACGCAGAGATACATTTCCTTCTACTTTTAGCTGAGCACAGATTGATAAAGGTTGAGCATGACCCAGAAATAACAACAAACATGAAACTCCCTACCCATAAAAATGTTCAAGCAAAACTGTGCGCACTGCTTGGTGAATGGATTGACACAATGTTAATGGAAAAATGTAATGAAAGCAGAAACTGCTGAGCGAAACATGTGACAGATATCGCTACAATCTTAAACCATCTCAAATATTATTTCATTCTGTTTCCTCTTTACTACTGTATTTTTATTTTGTATTACAGTACCAATACAGGTCACAGTCAGTGTTAAAAAGTCATTTACATTTTAACCCCTTTCATTGCAACAATTAAAACAAATTACTCTGCACTGTTCATTTGTGCCTCTAAAAATGGTTTTAAATAGAGTTCCTTTCCACCCCCTAAACTATACAGCAACATATTTACAACTAAACATTTGAAGATCAAAGTCATGGTTGCATTTTAGCAGTAAAGGACCAGAAAGGCCTCTGAGATTCTTTGTAGCTGCTGTATGCATGCATAAATCTGCATATATACATGTATGAATAAACAAAAAAATAAAAGACTCATATTTGAAATTCCAGAGTTTGCTGCAAATCTCCAATATTTGCTCTGCAGTAAGCAAAGAACATTCAGGAAATAGCTGAAATCTATCTTCTTCGCTGGTTTCAATTAGACTCTATGCATATCTCATACAGTGAGGGGAAAAAAGTATTTGATCCCTTGCTGATTTTGAATGTTTGTTATGTTTGCTTTTGTGGACGAAGTAATGAGCTGGGATTAGGAGCACTCCCTTTAACCCCTTAAGGACACATGACGTGTGACATGTCATGATTCCCTGTTGTTCCAGAAGTTTGGTCCTTAAGGGGTTAAGAGAGTGCTCCTAATCTCAGCTCGTTACCTGTATAAAAGACACCTAGGAGCCAGAAATCTTGCTGATTGGATAGGGGATCAAATACTTATTTCACTCATTGACATGCAAATCAATTTATAACTTTTTTGAAATGCGTTTTTTGGGGATTTTGTTGTTGTTATTCTGTCTCTCACTGTTAAAATGCACCTACCATTAAAATTATAGACTGATCATTTATTTGTCAGTGGACAAACTTTCAAAATCAGCAGGGGATCAAATACCTTTTTCCCCTCACTGTAACCCCTGGATCAGAGACATATAGCTCAGGAATGCTTTTTGTCAAACTGCTTCCAAAGATAACACTCACCCTTCATTCTTCTGACGTCATGTCCAACATGTATCACTACTCTTCCTCTTAATACTGCCACACATGGGGTATGTGCTTGTTGTGCAGAAATGATGCATGAATAGTAGCGGTCCACTGCTTAAAAAAACCTTTAGACACATCTTTGTCTTTATCCTGTTGCATACCTCCCATGTGGCACTATTTAACTGAAACTGTCGGTATTTTGGACCCAAATTCCCCTGTCCTTTTCTATCCTAATGTCCCTCTTTTCTAGGAGCTCCATATTTTTGTTGTGTCTGAGTGTAGAACAGAGCTTCACAGCAATAATACTTACAGTAATGTGTCTATAAACTACAATAAATATGGTTGGAAATCAGTATGTGTAAATAACATACACAGTTCTTGTTCTAAATTACATTTTAGTTGTAGAAATTATTAGTAGGTCAACTAAAATTTTGGCTACACACCCTCACACCACTAAAATAAAAGTGTCCCTCTTTCTCAATCTGAAATGTTGTTGTTAAAAGAGTGTTGTAGTTTCTTCTACTCTAAATAGTTGTTCCTGTGCATCATTATCTAATGGCATTCTGACCTGGCTTATTCATTTATTCATATTGTTTGGAAAATGGGACAGTTTGAAATTGTACCTATGTATGTCTACAGCTCAGTTCTCACATCCATCCCTCATGCAATTCATGTGTCTAACAGGTACCTGTATGGGCAGAAGGAAACATAATAAATGTCTCCACCCCCAGTTTTCACATGCTTACTGAACAGGGCCGGCGCTACCATTAAGGCGAATAAGGCACTCGCCTAGGGCGCCGGCCTCTGGGGGGCGCCTACCGGGAATTTTCCTGGTGGGCTGCCCTGCTGCTGCCTGGGGCTGGTGTGCTGGGTGAGCGGCTTCTTAGCCACCCCCCAGCGCAGCCATTCAGCTGCTGGGCTCTCTCTGCAGCCACTTGCCTGCTCGGGAGCGGGATATGCTGTAACCCCAGCACCCGAACAGAGCACTCAGCTTCCTGCAGCCAGGGGAAGCCGGGACATGCCTTGGTATCCTGGCTGCCCCCTGCCTGTGAACACCGGGAGCACTCTGAGGGGAACAGGAAGTAGCCTGTGCTCACAGTGCACGGCTCTCCTGCTCCCCCACAAGGAACAGCACCAGCTACCTGCAGGCTGGACCCCTCTCCTCCATTCACAGCACTTATGAATGGTCCATCTGAAGGTAAGGGGAACTAATTATGAGTATGAGTGTATGATGGTAAATTGGTCTGTATGTATTGAATTGCTGTGTTTGTGGGTGTAAATAAAGTGTGACTATATGTTAAGTGGTATGAGTTTGTGCTTGAGTGACAGTGTGCGTGTTAGTGAGAGTGTGTAAGTGGCACTGTGAATGTCACTGAGAGTGTGTGTGTAAGTGAAACTGTGTGTGCATGTCAGTGACAGTGTGTGTGTGATACTGTGTGTGTTAGTGACTGTGTAAATGACATTGTGCATGTCAGTGAGAGTGTGTAAGTGACACTGTGTATGTCAGTGAGTGTGTAAGTGAATCTGTGTGTATGTCAGTGATAGTCTGTGTGTATGTCAGTGATAGTGTGTGTGTGTTAGTGACATTGTGTATGTCAGTGAATGTATAAGTGACACTGTATGCCAGTGAGAGTGTGTTAGTGAAAGTGTGTGAGTGACACTGTGTATGTCAGTGTTTGTGTTGGTGAAAGTGTGTAACTGGCACTGTATGTCAGTGAGTGTGTAAGCAACACTATGTATGTCAGTGAGAGTGTGTGTTAGTGAGAATGTGTATGTGACATTGCATGTCAGTGAAAGTGTGTTAGTGAAAATGTGTATGTATGTCAGTGTGTGAGTGACAGTGTGTAACCATGTAATTAGATACTTATATATTAAATTATATTTAAAATCTATATTAATAGAATTCTATATTAAACTGAAAAAATGTTAGTAGTAACATAAATTAAATCTCAATATTATTACAAATGAAACAGCACCAAATGCATTGAAAAAGAATGTGTAGATATATTTATTAGGCAGTATGTGTCTATTGATCTATGCATTCGGCAGTATGAGTGTATGAATGTATTTACTAGGTGGTGTGTGTGGATTTATGTAATGTGCATATGGTTGATTGTATGTAATAGGCAGTCTATGTGGATGGATGTATTAGGCAGTGTGTTTATATGGATGCATATACTGGATGAGTGTTTCTACGCAGTGTGTTCATTGCAATTCAGAATTTAGTGAATAAACCTGTAAGAGAATGTAGTTGCCTTCATGAGGGGGTGGCAAAATGGATTGCTGCCTAGGGCGTCAAGAATCCTTGCACCGGCCCTGTTACTGAAGATACACAATATATCCAGGGCCGGCGCTACCATTAAGGCGAATAAGGCACTCGCCTAGGGCGCCGGCCTCTGGGGGGCGCCTACCGGGAATTTTCCTGGTGGGCTGCCCTGCTGCTGCCTGGGGCTGGTGTGCTGGGTGAGCGGCTTCTTAGCCACCCCCCAGCGCAGTCATTCAGCTGCTGGGCTCTCTCTGCAGCCACTTGCCTGCTCGGGAGCGGGATATGCTGTAACCCCAGCACCCGAACAGAGCACTCAGCTTCCTGCAGCCAGGGGAAGCCGGGACATGCCTTGGTATCTTGGCTGCCCCCTGCCTGTGAACACCGGGAGCACTCTGAGGGGAACAGGAAGTAGCCTGTGCTCACAGTGCACGGCTCTCCTGCTCCCCCCACTAGGAACAGCACCAGCTACCTGCAGGCTGGACCCCTCTCCTCCATTCACAGCACTTATGAATGGTCCATCTGAAGGTAAGGGGAACTAATTATGAGTATGAGTGTATGATGGTAAATTGGTCTGTATGTATTGAATTGCTGTGTTTGTGGGTGTAAATAAAGTGTGACTATATGTTAAGTGGTATGAGTTTGTGCTTGAGTGACAGTGTGCGTGTTAGTGAGAGTGTGTAAGTGGCACTGTGAATGTCACTGAGAGTGTGTGTGTAAGTGAAACTGTGTGTGCATGTCAGTGACAGTGTGTGTGTGATACTGTGTGTGTTAGTGACTGTGTAAATGACACTGTGTATGTCAGTGAGTGTGTAAGTGAATCTGTGTGTATGTCAGTGATAGTGTGTGTGTGTTAGTGACATTGTGTATGTCAGTGAATGTATAAGTGACACTGTATGCCAGTGAGAGTGTGTTAGTGAAAGTGTGTGAGTGACACTGTGTATGTCAGTGTTTGTGTTGGTGAAAGCGTGTAACTGGCACTGTATGTCAGTGAGTGTGTAAGCAACACTATGTATGTCAGTGAGAGTGTGTGTTAGTGAGAATGTGTATGTGACATTGCATGTCAGTGAAAGTGTGTTAGTGAAAATGTGTATGTATGTCAGTGTGTGAGTGACAGTGTGTGTGCTAGTGTGTGTGACCATGTAATTAGATACTTATATATTAAATTATATTAAACCGAAAAAATGTTTGTAGTAACATAAATTAAATCTCAATATTATTACAAATTAAACAGCACCAAATGCATTGAAAAAGAGTGTGTGGATATATTTATTAGGCAATATGTGTCTATTGATCTATGCATTCGCCGTATGAGTGTATGAATGTATTTATTAGGCGGTGTGTGTGTGTGTGTGTGTGAGGATTTATGTAATGTGCATATGGTTAATTGTATGTAATAGGCAGTCTGTGTGGATGGATGTATTAGGCAGTGTGTTTATATGGATGCATATACTGGATGAGTGTTTCTACGCAGTGTGTTCATTGCAATTCAGAATTTAGTGAATAAACCTGTAAGAGAATGTAGTTGCCTTCATGAGGGGGTGGCAAAATGGATTGCTGCCTAGGGCGTCAAGAATCCTTGCACCGGCCCTGAATATATCCCCTTTCGTTTTAAATAATCATGTGTTATCAGTAGTGGGATTCAAAAATGTTAGTAACCAGTTCTGACTTTTCATATGTTTCCAACTCCACAGGACCCCCCTCCAGTCATGCACGCATACACTCACAAACACATCGACACAGTCACACATGTATATATCATGGGGGGCAAGGGAATGCTCTTATTGGATTGAATGCATAAATCTTGTATTTCAAACCTGTGTTCAGTAAACACATAAACCTTGTATATCATGCCAATGAGCAGTAAACATATAAACCTTGTATGTCATTCCAATGAGCAGTAAATACAAACATTAGATATACCATGCCAATATATAAACTTGATATTTCATGCCAATGAAAAGTAAATGCATGAACTTGGTATATCATAAAAATGAGCAGTAAATCCATAAATCCTGAATACCATGCTAGTAAATTCATAACATTTATAAGTGTGAGGGGAACATGGGGCAGCAGATTGTGTTTGAGGGGGACATGGGCCAGCCAAGTGTGTGTGAGCTGGACATGAGGCAGCAGAGTGTGTGAGGGAGACATGGCGTGGCAGGGTGTGTGTGAGGGAGATATGGGGTGGCAGAGTGTGTGTGTGAGGGGGACATGGGGCGGCAGAGTGTGTGTGAGGGAGAAATAGGGCGGCAGGGTGTCTGTGGGAGACATGGGGTGGCCGGGATGTGTGTGAGGGGGATATGGGGCGACAGAGTGTATGTGAGTAATTAATACACACAAACACATTGGCTCGTACACTCCCACACACTTACTGGCTCATACACACTGACTCTTACACAAACATACTCATTGCCAGTCCCAACAAATAATCATTCTATGTCTATGCTTTCTCCCTCTTCCTTTTCAACAGGTTTGCGCTAACCAGTGCTAGGATAACTCCCTATATGGCACTGCTACTGCTAGTGCCAGCTAGGAAGCATAGGATGTGAAGTGACTCTGTTCAGGAGGAGGTTTGTTCTGCTTGGGGATGTGTCCCCAAGCATGGCGTATCGGCAAAGAACAGAAGAGGAGCGCAGGTAGACAAGAAGAGGTGTTACAGAAGTGTTATGAGATCGCAACAGGGGAGCGGAGGGCCAGGTAAACCATGACAGTTTCTCTTTAATAAACAACCTATCCATCTGAGATAAGAAGTGCTGACACTTATGTTTCTGTTCTGACAGGTAGAATGCCGAGAAATGCAATATATCAAGATATCAGCATATTCTTAAAATCTATACATGAATAAATTATTTATTTATTGTCAATGTATTTTGCTGTGAATTATCTGATCTGCACACACACCAAAGACTTGCTTTTCCCACATAAATCTCAAATTTGCAGTGATGTTACTACTGCAAAGGATTCTGGGTGGGTATATGCAAATGAGTTCAACAAAGAATCACCGGTTTGCCTCATTATTCCATGTATGCTACTACTGTAAATATATCGCTGTATTGTAAATGAATAAATTGCATTCATCTATGATATGGAGACTGGGACAAACAAGCCAGATTCACAAACTACTCTACAACCGTTTATAGAAAAGAGGACTGGGCACACAGTCACAGTTCTATAAGAACTTTATCTCAACCACACAACAGCAATGGGCTCGAAAAAGGCCCTGTGTGCCCCTCACACAGTTATCTATAATCTACTACAATAAGAATTAAGATTTTTCCTAGCAATACTAGGTTTGTGGTCATAGGGTTATATTACAAACATGCTCTCTCTCTCTCTCTCTCTCTCTCTCTATATATATATATATATATAAAAGAAAAATGTTTTAAAAAGCAAATATCAGTACAAGAATACAAATGACATCTATTTATTTAAATTATCTCTTTTTTTTCTGGAAGTCACTGTTACCTTGTCATAGTAAAACCATGGAAGCATTTACTGGGGTAAATAATACAGAGTAAGTAAAAAACAAAAACAAAAAAAACCCTTCAATTTGCTTTATTTCCACATATCAATAGTGCCATGTGCCAGTGCCATGCGTACTGCAGGAATGATTTATTTACATAACACACCAATTAAAAAAATAAAAACTAGACGTTTGAAATAGCAAAACCCGTAGCTAACTTTTAGTTTCTCTTACAGATAAGCCTGGCCACCAGGTAGTCTTTTTTATACATACATTTTATGTATGCTATTTTCTCTGTAATGATCTAAAGAAGGCCAAAAGCTGCACTTTCATAATTCCAGCTAGAGAAGCCTCCTGATTTTCTGAGACACCAGGAACTTTTCTGCAGTCTCTCGCTGATGACATCATCTGAAGGGCATTGTTTGGTCATAGAACAGTATGATTTCTAAGGCATCACAATATAGACCTTGAGTGCCACACACAATTTCTGTCGCATATAACAGCACAGGTTAGATGAAATCTGCCTTGTTTTCCACTAATGTGGCCCACAACATCCTTGCCTATCCTCGACAGTTCAGACCATCATCACATGGTAAGAATACACTAAAACTGGAAATGTAAATTAATCAATGTTTGCAACGAAAAGTGCAGTGGCAGTGATTTTAGTAGTGCAGTAACTGATACAAATTATGATTTATCAAGGCACAAACAGGTGCTTTTTTTGGGAAAATAGCTAAATAACGATCAATTATTATAGAGACCTACAATGTCTCAAAATTTAGCACTTTTTCCCTAAAATAGCATCTGTTTTTGCCTTCATAAATCTCCCCATTGTTAACAAAATAGAGTATGTAGATAAATGCTAATATTGTGTAGGTACGCCTTTACATTTTGAGTTTCACATCAGAAAATACAATTGTGTGTATACAGAATAGCATTTAAACAGGTTTTATTAGGACTTTTACAGGAGAGAGAGTCCAACATATCCAGAACAAACACACACAAGCTGTTGGGAATTCAAGGTGAATTTATTGAAATTCAAATTTCAAATAAAAATGTTCTATGCCCTCAACTGTTCCACAGTCATTGACTTGACAGAGCCACTTCATGGGGCATATGACTGGTATAGCTACCAAGGGATTGACAGTATTTGTTTTGGGCTTGAATCCCTCTGTCCCTTTTTGGATCATAATTCCCCTCATTTTCTAGGAGATCCATTTTGTTGGTGCGTCTGAGTGTATAACTGAGCTCCACAGAAATGTGTATTTAAACTAAAAAATGTGTTTAGAAAATTAGCTTGTTTAAATAAGATACAGTGTTGTTGTTCTTAATTACGTTTTAGTTTCATAAATTGTTATTAAAAATGAAAATTTCTTAGAACAGCCCCACCCTTGGCAACACCCCCACTCATACACCTAAAACTGAAGTGTCTCTTATGTATATTTAACATTTTGGGAGGAAAGTACAGTTATACAACTGTTTGCTATGAAATCAATTTTAAAAAATGTGTAATATGTCAAAATTTGTAAAAGTTTATCTTTTTAGTCATTCATTTCCCTCTTCTATGTTATTGTATAATGCTGCTAAATAAGTTGGCGCTATATAAATACCAATAAAAATAATGATAGTGTAAATGAGCTATGTTACTGATTTATATTCAAACAACCATCACTAGTTCTTGGACATTTTCCTGAACTGTAAATTCTTTTGAACTATCTTTTGATGATCAATCAGTTCCTTTTTCTGTCCTATGCAATCTGCTAGTGGGTTTCTTTCTGATCATCCTGTTTTCATGGTGGCAGCAACAGGCAGAAGTAGGCTGCCCTCTAAATAATACAGCGTGAAATGTTGCCTCTACAATGCAGGCAGCTGCAAAGGATCTTCACACAAACAGCTGTGTGAGGGACAGACTGAGTAGCTTCAGATGCCTTGTTACAGAACATAAAAAAAAAAACAACTCGCCTAAAATATCTGTGGTATGCATAGTCTCCCGTAGAAATTCTGCATTATAGACTAACAAAATATCTCTTTAAGTTGGAATTTGAGGTAGTTTTAGAGGTTACGCCTCAGTGTTTTCCTCTGACACAATGAACTTAGCCAGTTTTGGTAAAAGGTGGAGAGAACCAGTCTTTGCTGCCTGCGCTAAATTCCTCACACAGAATCTATTGTAATAAGGAAATCAGACAGGAGTATTGACTAAACCCTGCATTGTGACAAACTGATATCCAAATGAGTGATTTTATCCTAAATTTTGCCATTACGGTTTCAATTTGCTACAGTTTAGAGTTTAGGGGATAAAACCATGAATATTTAGAGACCTAGGTGAATGCGAAAGTTCTTGAGCTTACAGCATCTCCTGTGAAGGAAAAATCCATAAATTCTTTGGAGTTTCCTGTCACTTGGTTTCAATGATCACCAGATGCAGATGACAGACATTTCTTCGCAATGCACGAGACATATATGTCTGAAACTGCCACTATTAATAATACCAAAGTGATATATTTCTTAAATAGTGATCCTTGGTCTAGACCGTCACTATAAATTACAGCTCTGACATTTCTAGTGTGTGAGGCGTTTCACTCTGTAAAGTTGTTCCTCATTGCAAAGGAAAACTATGTTTTGCTTTGTTTGTTTGTTTGTGTTTTATTATTGAGTTATCTTTGCTTGAATCTGCTTGTACTAAGCCTAGGATTGAGCCATTCCCTTCACAACATAAGGTTTTCTTACATCCTGAGAATAGTGGGGAAAATAAAGGAATAGTCGAAGCACCATATCCACTATAGCATGGTCTAGTTAGCTACCCCCAGAGTAAGTAGTTAAATTGTGCCCTCCTGGCCCAACAACCACTATAACTAGCAATATTGGTATTGGTGCTTGGAGTGTTCCTTTAGCAAGGAACATGCAAACGTTAAGTCAAAATACCCAAGCTGTAAAAATAGAGTTGGAGAATACATGTAATTTGGCTCTTTAGGACTAGAGTTGGCAAATCTATTTTAAAATATCACCATGAAGGCTAGCATACACCATGAAGGCTAGCATACAGTGACAACATATATTACAGAAAACGTTTCCCAAGCTAGGGATGTCAAATAGTCTTATTATTATTATTTAATAATTTAATAATCCCTCTTGACTCGTGTTTCTGACTGCCTCTCTGTTATTTCCAACTGGATGGCTGCTCATTTCCATAAACTGAACCTGTCCAAAACAGAGCTTCTGGTCTTCCCTCCCTCAAGTGTTGCTACTCCCGTGTCTGTCTTCCTCCAAGTCAATGGCGCTACCATCCGCTCTACCTCTAAGCCTCGCTGCCTAGATGCTCTCTTTGACTCCAACTTCTCCTTCACCTCTCATGTCCAATCAATCGCCAAATCCTGCCGCTTCCATCCCAAAATATTGCGCGCATCCGACCCTATTTAACGCCTGATATGGTAAAGGTGCTTGTCCATGCTGCTTTCCTCTCTCGCCTTGACTACTGTAATCTGCTTCTCAGTGGTCTTACGTGTTCCCAACTTGCCCCGTTACAGTCTATAATGAATGCGGCGAGGCTCATCTTCCTGTCCGCCCGCACATCCCACATTTCCCCTCTTTGTCGGTCCCTTCATTGGCTTCCTGCAAGATATAGGACTCAATTTAAACATCCTGATACTTGCTTACAAATCTCTACACAATGCTGCTCCGACCTACTTATCCTCACTAATACACAGATATGTCCCATCTAGGACCATACGCTCTGCCGGAGACCTACGTCTAACCTCTGTTCGTACTCCTACCTATGATGCTTACCTTAAAGACGTCTATAGGGCTCCACCATTCCTATGGAACATCCTTCCCCTCTCAGTTAGACTTTCACCCAATCTCCACTCCTTCGAAAAATCTTTGAAAACTTACTTCTTTAGGAAAGCATATCGATTAAACTGTGAACAGCTTTCCCTCCCCGCACCCTGATTCCGCTCCTGCAACCGTCATCAAAACAAAACACTAAGCCCTCAATGAACACTATCCTAGCAACCTACTTTTCTACCCTACCCTTACCTTTTGTGTCACATTACCCCACTCCACAGGCGTGCGCAGCCTATTGCATTAGGGTGTGCACCCTAAAGCACAAGCACACGCCGCATATATATATGTATGTATGTATATACATACACATATATACACACACTGCTGTGTGTGTGTGTGCTGTGTGAGGGTGCTGTTAGTGTGATGTGTGTGTGACGATGCTGGTAGTGTGCTATGTTGGTGAGGGTGTTTGTGTGTGCGTGCTTGTGAGGATGCTGTTAATGTACTGTGTGTGAGGGTGCTGTTAATGTACTGTGTGTGAGGGTGCTGTTTGTGTGTGAGGGTACTGGTAGTGTGCTGTGTTTGTGTTTGTTAGGGTCCTGTTTGTGTTTGTGAGGGTACTGTTAGTGTGCTGTGTGTGTGTGAGGGTGCTGTTTGTGTGCTGTGTGTGAGGGTGCTGTGTGTGTTTGTGAGGGTGCTGTATGTGTGTGTGGGTGCTGTGTATGTCTGTGGGTGCTGTCTGTATGTGGGTGCTGAATGTCTGTGGGTGCTGAATGTCTGTGGGTGCTGAATGTCTGTGGGTGCTGAATGTCTGTGGGTGCTGAATGTCTGTGGGTGCTGAATGTCTGTGGGTGCTGAATGTCTGTGGGTGCTGAATGTCTGTGGGTGCTGTGTATGTGTGTGGGTGCTGTGTATGTGTGTGGGTGCTGGATGTCTGCGTGTTCTGTGTATGTCTGTGGGTGCTGGATGTCTGCGTGTTCTGTGTATGTCTGCGTGTTCTGTGTATGTCTGCGTGTTCTGTGTATGTCTGCGTGTTCTGTGTATGTCTGCGGGTGCTGTATGTCTGTGGGTGCTGTATGTCTGTGGGTGCTGTATGTCTGTGGGTGCTGTATGTCTGTGGGTGCTGTATGTCTGTGGGTGCTGTATGTGTGTGGGTGCTGTATGTGTGTGTGGGTGCTGTGTATGTCTGTGGGTGCTGTGTATGTCTGTGGGTGCTGTATGTCTGTGGGTGCTGTGTATGTCTGTGGGTGCGGTGTATGTCTGTGGGTGCTGTATGTGTGTGGGTGCTGTGTATGTCTGTGGGTGCTGTATGTGTGTGTGCTGTGTGTGTGTGCTGTATGTGTGTGTGTGTGTTGTATGTGTGTGGGTGGGTGATTGTGGGGGTGGAGGTGGGGGTAAATTACTTGCTATCCCCCCTCCCTTCTTACCTTTTGTAGGGAGGGGGGATCGTGCTGCTGCTTCCTTCCCTGGTGGTCCAGTGGAGGAGGGGATCCTTGCTGCTGTGATCCCTGGTGGTCCAGTGGAGAGTGAACTCTAGCCCCCTGTGGGGCTAGAGTTCACTCTCGCGAGATTTGAGCGTTGCCGCGGCAACGCTCATATCTCGCGAGAAGAACCCGGCGGAGCTGCCGGCAATAGCTCCGCCGGTCCTCTCCTGCCTCCCTCCCTGCATGCGGGTCAGTGGGGAGGGAGGCTGAGAGCAGAGCCGGCACTCGGATAGCGCCGGCCCTGCATGAGCCGACAGGGGAGATCCTGAGATCTCCCCTGCCGGTCTCAATATACATAGGCGTGCCGCGGGGATTAGGGTGTGCCCAGGCACACCCGGCACACCCCGTGCGCACGCCTATGCCCCACTCTCTCTAACATGTAAGCTCATTGAGCAGGGCCCTCAATCTTTCTATTCTTGTGTGTCTAACTCGTCTGGTTACAAATACGTGTCTGTTAGTCCACCCATTGTACAGCGCTACTGAACTTGTTGGGGCTTTATAAATAATAATAATAATAATAATAATAATAATACTCTTATAATCAGATTATTCTGAAATAAAAAAAAAAAAGAATTCTAGTTTCGGGCATTCTCCGGGCAAGTTACCACCTGCTCCAGAGTATAGTACATTAAAATGTGATGGAGCTAATTAGTAAACAACAAATGTCAAATACTGGCACAAGACTGAAAACCAACAAACACCACAAAGGAAAGTTTAAAAAGAGTGGAGTTGGAACTCTAGCTCAGTGGTGCCCAAAAGGTAGATCCACAGATGTTTTAAAAATACATCTTCCGTGATGCTTTGTCATTCTAAAGGAATTCTAAAGGCATACAAAGCAACATGGAAGTTGTAGTTCTACAACATCTGGGAATCTACCTTTTTTCCATGAATACCACAGTGGTAGTGAAACAATTGGTGATGCGAGAGAAAATATGCAGAGAATATTATCACTAGTGTTGACCCAAGTACAGGTTGGCTCAATATAGTGACAGCTGGCTTAGAATCTGACAGGAGTCTCTTTCAGAATAGGCATCAGTAGGAAGATGGCATCCAAAATTCATCATGGCCTCCAGTAAGGTGAGCGTTACTTTTGTTTCTTATGACATACCCAAATTTAGGAGAGAGAGGTAATAGTTTAAGATCCAAGGTATACAATAATCCATGTATACATGTTATGCATTTGCTATAGGCACCCAGACCACTTCAGCTCATTAAAGTGGTCTGGGTGCAGTGTCCCAGGCCCCTTAACCCTGCAATTATAATTATTGCAGTTTCTGAGAAACTGCAATAATTACCTTGCAGGGTTAACTCCAACTCTATCAGACAGCCATTAGAGGGGCTTTTTGGGGGTTAGGTGACTTTTGATTGCCTGACGGTGGACATCTTATGCTCTGCATGAGGAAATCCAGCATTACCCAAAACTTTCCTATGGGGAAGTCCACTCACCGCGCATGCTGACGTCGGCAGAGGAGGAGTGGAGACAGAGCCTGACCCAGTGCCGAGGGACATTGGGGCTGGAATTAGGTAAGTGATAAAGGGGTTTTTAACCCTTTCAGCACAACTTTGTTTTCCTAGCACTATAGTTTCCCTTTAATTAATTTATAAAGCAAAGTCAATAAACTATACCAATTTACAAAAGGTTTAGTAAAGCACAAAGGAACTATCCCAACAACACAAATTCCTGCTAAAAGTGATAAAACAGGGTCATAGCTTTATTTCCTGTAACATGGGAAAAATTGCAATTTCCCTTTCAAAGAAACTATAAATATCCACTAATGACCCAGTTTAGTTTTGACCTCCCTATAAATCATTAGGTTGTATTTTCTCATGCCAAGGTTCCTTGTGACCCATCCAAAAACAGTCCTAGAAATCACATGCCTAATTTATCGGTTACTTCTTACACTCACAGTAAAACTGCAAAATGTTTCCAAAAAATATAGACTCTTTATTTTAAAATTTAATTTAAAGGGACACTATAGTCACCAGTGCAACTACATGTATTCCTGACCCCATAGTGTTAACACGACCATCTAGCCCCCCTGGGCCCCTCATGCCTCCACAAATATAGTAAAAATCTTACTGTATTCAAGCCAGAAGCTGTAAATCTGCATGCTGTTAAACTTAGGAAAAACATGCAGTCTGCTGACATGTGATAGCCTGATCCAATCACAGTGCTTCCCCATAGGATTGGCTGAGACTGACAAGGAGGCAGATCAGGGACAGAGTAATCCCTAAATCCTGGACCACTGCTCTATTTGCTCTGTGAAATAGCAGCAGCAGGTAAGTTGGATTGAGCAGCAGTTGGTCAGATAAGAGTAGAGTCTGACCCAACATGACTGTTTCATTAAATGTTATCAATTTTTTAAAAGTCGTAGTGAATATTTGATAACAGTTCTCCTTTAAATGGTTACTCCAGCCACCATGACCATTTCTTCTTCTAAAGTGTGGTAGGAGTCTGGATGTGCATTGTTTCAGCTTGACACAGCAGACGTGGCAGCCCAGAACTCTGTTCTCTCTGCCAATGTCAATTCTATGCATATTTTATGTCTGTCGTTAGGGTACACTGCACGCTGGCGACAAACGTAATGTGATTCTGTTCTTGCAAGCAGAGCCTGCCAGGGGAGTCTTGCGTGCCCCCTACCTTTTCTCCCCACAGTTCTCCCACTTCCCTATTCCCTCTGTGCAGTTTTTGTCTTCCCTTCCTGCACTCTGAGTTGGCAAAATGGTCCAATTGAAGGTTTCTCCATGAGAAGCCTTTCATTGATCAGCTCATGGCTGCCGTGACGTCAGAAGGGGTCATTGAAAGAAGTTTCTGGAGCTTTGTCCCGTGCTGGATAAAGGGTATCTGTAGAAATGCAATATGGAGTCTGAAACATCGTGCCTGTCTTTGCGTATTTGCATATCAAGCTGGGAATTCTGGGATAGTTGTGGAAACATGATTTCTCAAGATTCAATGCAAAATAAATTTCAATTTGAGATATGCAGGTGAAGCATAGCAACATTTTTGTATATGCCATATAAATTTCATATTTGACCCCATGACAGATAGCAGTAAACATATCTCAAACTTGATGGTGAACCTCATAAATAAATACAAACTATATTCCATTGTTAATGTTTGATATATATATGTGCATTTGTATTTGGCTTTTGTGGAATGCCTTTTATTTTTTTTCTGATCTGTTGCCATTTAGGCTTGCTATCTGTCTAAATATTTGTTATTCCAAGGAGTGCTTGTATACTTATAAAGACAAATATCCCATGTGGGCTTTTTGAGTGCATTTAATTTGTTCATGTTTTGTTGTAGTTATTTCATGCTAAACTATGTATTTTCCTGAGGTTTTTTTCCACTGTGTGCATTGAACTATCGCAAGTTTTTTGTGTCTTTCTTAAATGCAGGCTGTAGCAGGGGGTATACTGAAGGATGTCACAGAGATCAGAATGTTAGGGAAAGACTTGGAGAAT
The DNA here is from genome assembly GCA_933207985.1 of Pelobates cultripes. NCBI lineage: Eukaryota > Metazoa > Chordata > Amphibia > Anura > Pelobatidae > Pelobates > Pelobates cultripes. The sequence goes on from OW240923.1 coordinate 62,095,856, forward strand.
TGTCAGTTGCCTAAACAGTCAGGCAACATTTGTGGGATAATTAGGATGAAAACAATTAGCAAAGCAGAAATAAAGAGAAAATCATCTATTTATGCAAAAACAAATTACACATGATACATAAATTAGGCCACAACAAGCAATTATTTAGAAATCTCCCTCCTTTATATCATTTGCAACACAGAATGTCCTCTGTGATCTGCAAAGTTTTTTACCTTTAAACTTCTTAAACATGTTGTTATGTGTT